>CM060969.1:125888221-127088221 GCA_030765045.1 Tenodera sinensis
CGTATGCGTGTTTCGGGTAAATTTAAATTGAAGGTTTACGGAGCACAAGGAAAACGAATCTTGATTGTATTGACATAATAACACTTTTTAAGCGACATAGAAGTACTATATGTGTTTGTACATATGTGTTAGAGCAAGCTGGTCATAAATCCTCCGCTTTGTGAAGTTTCAGAGTACGTACGTACGTAGGGAGCAGGAAACGCTGAATACCACCACTAAATTTCATTTGTCACTGCACGTCGTAATTTTTCTGCCATGCCTTTTTGCTTATAACCAGAGGGAGGGGAATATCCTGCCGTTATTTCTCTTGACAGAACACATTAAAGAGCGTTTAAAAAATAAAATACAGCGGTTTTTAATGGTCATCGCTTCCTAACTGCTTCAGAAAATGTATTGCATTTTATTCTCAGGGAAACAAAAGAGAAACAACTGGGATATGTAATTTTTAAAGCAGTGAAAGAACAATTTATAAATGATTTATAGCAAAATGGAAGTTGATGCATAGTTGTTTCGGTTAATAGGATGCTGGGATATTCACATTAAAGTTACTAGCAGTCCGGCAGGAGATTTATTGGATAGTATTCTGTATAGAGCCCCACAAAGGTAAATTAATAAATCAATACATATAATATCGTGGCAACTAGTTCCCTATACCAGGGCGTATATTTCACCCTTCTTCCTTCATGCAACTTTTATTTGACCTTCCGACATTTTCTTTTCCCTATTGGTTTGTGAGTATTAAAATTGGACAGTAATCCCTCTCTATTCATTCTTTTACAAAGTATGACTTATCCACATAGTTTCGCGTTCTTTAAATTTTTCATTCAGATTGTATACGTGTATATATAATTCCTGTTTTATATCTTCATTTCTTTAGTGGTCTGTTCTCCAATATCCCGCCACTGCTCTTAAATACTTAATTTCGTTTACCTCAAGACTGCCTTTTGATTTTCTCTGTCATCCATGGTTCACTCCCATACAGTGATATATTTCAAACTTTAAATTTATTAAATTCGTATAATAATTATTTTACAGATATAACATAAGTTATCTGCTAATAACTACATTAACAAAAAGGAATAGAATGAATGGAAAAAAATAAATTATATAACCGTAAAATGAGTTCCCTTATACGAAGTCCGTTGTTACCAGTTAAATAAAAATAAATCAAAATTAACAAAAAATAATAACCAACTCTTCTGCTATACAGAAAACTCTACACAGGTAGCCAACAAACATTAATTTTATTTGTAGTTTTTCTGAATGTGTGTAACTGTTCATTACACGTAACTTATTAAAATTATCTAGCTCCAATTACTTAATCTAGCTAATATTTCTAAAAATGGTTCATAAAATATATTATAACTTAATATTAATTATTTAACAATGTCTATCTTACTGTAATAATTCCTATTATATATAGACAATAATACTTTAACCCCTTATTCCGGAAAAAATAATCAATATTTAATTCCTCTTCCCAATATTGAAGTTTTGTTTAAATCTATTATATATAATTCACTTCTCTCTTATTCTCCTTCTAATCACTTCACTTTTCCTATTTATATCAGTTTCACTATCACAGGGTACTACAGTCTGAACAAAAAGTTCGGTACGTTCCTTATCTATAACACAAAATTCAAAGTTGTGGCTTAAATTATTTTCGTCATAGAGTAAGTCAAAAAACTCAATGTTTCCAAAATCAATATCTGTAAAATGGTTTATAGCGCCTTTGTGTTGAAATTGCTTTTGAAGTTAAATAGGTTACTGACTGTTTAGGATACTGTGTAAGCTTTTGTGAATGAAACTATTATTTATACAAATAAATTAAGTACGACTTGTAACTAAAAGATTCGAGACTAGTGTTACCTCTAGTAAAATGCAGTAAATGGTTATACAACCACACTAATACAAAAAGTCACATGTACTTATTATGCATGGAAAACACGGCTTTGCCATATATTAAATACTTTTAAATTTAAAGATATTATTTAAATATTATGGTTCCAGCGGACCGCATGTGGGATCTGTGAGGAAACGGCGTCTGGGTGGACTTTCTTTGGGTTCTCCAGTTTCCCCCACCATTCATTCCATCATCGCCTTTCCTTTCATAAATTTCACCTTCATTTCACGATAGAAGAACTACCACTCCAGCATTAGCCTTGCCAAGCCAGGGTCCAGGGATTGAACCCAGGACCTCCCGAATGAGAACCTCGCAGTTACCGCGGAGCCATTTCGCTCGGTTTAATTAATTCGTGACTTGATAATGGTAACCTAGGGCGAGGGTGGTGTTTGTTGTCGTTAACCACAGCTGAGTAACCTCCGGGATTGCTCATGCGGCGTCTATTGTGGGGCATATGATAGGATAATGAGCAAACAACCTGTTGGAATAGACATTGTATTGCACCGCACGTGCGTGATATTGTGATATTGTGCATTTTAATTGTGTGTAATCTAGTGTAACATTCAACTAAGTTTAACGCTAAAGAATAATTCATTTCATAATATTCATGCATGTTTTGATACCAAGTTGTAATTTATGGTTAATATACTTTGTCGATATTTTTTATTCGGTTTCCTAATTTAGTCTTAGGGAGAGTCTAAGACAGTAAACGTGACATAATTTTGTGCTCTGTTAATGGAAATTGTAACCCCGTGACACAATATTCTATCCGGGCCAAGGTCTTCCACCACGGGCGTCATGAGTGGGGTGCAGTACTGGAGGTGACACGTGCTCAACGTCTCTGTCCCTCCCGATCGCTTATGTGGTATTCTCTAATAATAATTATTGTTATTATTTTCATAAATTATTCACTTATCTCTGCTTCATGTCTCTCCTAACCAGTTTCCTTCCAAATTTTTTCAAAGGACTGTATCACCATTCATGTTGTTCAAAAATCTCTCCTGATATTCTAGACACTATCAACAAATTCCTTTCTTCTAAATCCAAGATTCTGTAGCAAAATTTCAATTCTTTCCATATCAAACCTTACTTGCCACTTTGCCCAGCTCTAGTTGTGCTAATATTTGCATTTGGTAGCTCGAGTATTTCTCTACAAAATGTCCTATGTATCTCATTGATAACTTCCTATCTTCCTAATCTCTATACTTGTATAGCATATGACATTTTGCCTGAACTACCATACTGTATACCTTTTATAGCCGTTTGATGTTTATTTATATGTGATAAAGCTCCTTTTCCTTTTGCCAGTGCAATTTTCGTTTTTCCGAATTAACACCTCTGACTATTTTAATCCTGGATAATTACATTCCCTCACTACCATACATTCTTTGTTTTGATTTTCCATATTTACTCAATTTCCCTCTTTCTTAAAATGTAGCCTGCATTTGACAGCAATGTAATACCTCGGTAATTGTTTGGTTTGTCAACGCTACCCTTGCTGTTATATATTGGATTAATAATTACTTTTTTCCATTTTCCCTGTGTATAAACCGTTCACTTCGATTGAATTAAATATGTATACTAAAACTTTCACTCCTTTTATTTCAGTGCACCATTCCTATAAGAATCCTTTTGGCATAACATCTATTCCAATTGCCGTATTTTTCTTCATTAATTCTATTTGTTTTCTTTCTTCATCCCCTATTTCATCATCCACCATGTATACACCATTATTTCTCAAGTTTCAATCTTTTCTGTGCCCCCTCCTCATGTACTTCTTTAAAACATTGTGACAAAAACAACGAAGTCCAATTACTCTTCTGTCACTTTATTTTTCTTCTAACACAAAAGCTCAAAACACAGTTCTCTTTTGTCTTTAACGCAATCCACACATCTTTGTGACCTTGCAACTCACAGCTGTCCTGTCCTTCCGTAACTGTAACAGGTATATTTCTCTGTCTTTCAGTTCTCTCTGTCCGTAACGTTCTCGAAACTCTTTGTTCTGCCGCGCTCATTTTTGAGTATTTACTTGCCGCAAGTGACTTGAGGTAGTTCGAGCTCGGCTTTCTTTTTGACGCACGTGGCCGCCAAGTGGTGTGAGGTAGCTTTGAGGCGTGCACCCGTGGCAGGCGTCACAATATTCCATCCATTGTCCTGGTGGCATACGGTATCACTACTTGTTTACTATACACTGAGTGTGTGTTTATGTGAACTGGATAACTACAATAGTTCAGATGAGAAACTGGGCATTTACCACATTTAACGTTTTATTTTAGCGAGTTGCACTAATACGACCGGGTTAGCAATTTTCTCAGCATTATTTACGAATTGGATAAATTGTTTGAAGTATCGCGATGGTTTTTACTGTCTAAAAATCTTTTAAAATGGGAGGTTGCGTGTGTTTACTTCTCTTAAACCCACTGTGATATCGTTTTTAACCATACGGAAGTACTGAACGAAATTCAGTTACTAAAGCGAAATATCTAGCGCGAGTGAAATCACAAGTAATAACGAGAATCCGACACATCTAGAGGTATGATTAAATCACCCCATACAATCAAATATCAGATACATAGGAGCGCAATCTATGAGTGGTCAATGGAGATGAGCTAGTTAAACTAGACTTTGACTTCTTTAGAAAGTCAACAAAAACCAACAGTCACAACACAATTAGCTCCGAATTGCAAATTTTATTCCTCTGCACCTTCCAGCTCAGTTCTCTGGCGAACACTAATATTTAAACTACACTACATCAAATAGTACCTTAATAATAACTATCGTGCCATGAAAATTGGTAGGAAAGACAGTTGTACATTTGAGATAAAATTGAAGGGGGGAAAAAGAAACAAACAAAGCAGCATTGATAGAAAGGAAAATCTGCTTTTGTATAGGAGTAACATCAGTTTAGAGAACTAAAGGAATCGAAAGAGATCATGTGAACGAAATTAGTATAAAAATAAAATAAATGCGCCTAGAAGAAAAATACTAAAAAAGCTAACTAAATTCTCTAGAGCAACAACCAAGGAAGGGCGAAGGCTTGCCACCCAGCCGCTGCGTCCCCCACCTCTTCCCACTACAGGCGTCATTGTTGGGATGCGGTACTGGAGGGTGGGATGTGGTCAGCGCCCCGAGCCCTCCCGGCCAGTTATGCGGCCTTCGCGACCTGGGGCCGCTACTTCTCCATCAAGTAGCTCCTCAATTGGTCCCTCAGGGACCTAACGAGGCTGAGTGCAACCCGTACCAGAGCTCCCAGCTGGGGAAAAATCCCCATGCTATATATATACTGGTGTGCAAAATCTAAGGACGAGATGGATAAATTAACATAACATATTAACTACTTGGCCTAAATGAATGAAAATACAAAGTATGTTGCCCGTGATTTTTCATAGGTATACAGAAAGTTGGAGGTCAGATGGTGTGAGTTCAGCCCGACTACAGCGCCAAGTGTGTCTGGTCCTCAACTCGGGACAGTTGAAGAAACAGGACTAGCGAGCTGTTACATGGTGTTCTTCGTTACACGAGTTTCCCATAGACAACATCTGGATGACTTCACACGGGCAAGAATCATCAGGAAACTGGAAATAGGACAAAGTGCGATGAATGTTGCCGAGGAGTTTGTTACGTTGTTTCACATGCATGGAGAGTGGTCGACCGCGGGCAACTACAGCAGCAAATGACTCTACACATACCCACAACCATGCAGCAGTTGTCGGAATGGAACGACCTACCACAAAAACTCCTTACAAACTTCGTGGCCAACACGGGAGCCTGTTGCAGAGCTCATTGCTATCTTGGGTGATCACAAATGCTTTCAAGAACCATGCTCCTCCGTTTGTAATGTCCAGAACATCATCATTAGTTCATCAAGTCCTCTTGCAGTTTCCTCTATAGTACATGGTCTCATAAGTACAACATAAAATTGTTCGAATAATTGCCATATGTCACCACACCTTTATGACTTACTTGTGTAATTAGCATATAGAGGTAGAGCTTCAAAATATGAGTTATTTTATTGCTAAAATGAGCCATTTAGCTACAAAATATTAAATAGTTGGAATCCAGAGCGTCTATTAGGATAAATTCCGTGAACATCTGTTTGGCAATCACGCAGTTTTGACATGTGTATAGCGGAAGGTAAGGAATGTCGACAGTAAATACTATCTGCTCAGGTATTATAATGAAGAAACCCACCCCTTCCTTCATCACGTAACAAACACACAGTCACGTGGTGAAACCAATTTTCGAGGCTGGCCTACTTTGGACTTTCACTCGTGGTAGGTGTGAACACGTGTAAGGTAGCGGAAATCATTTTTTAATTTTTCCATTTTTCCTATGTTTCTGTTATTTTTCTGTTTTTTCCCCTTTTTTACCCCCCTGCGCTACAAAGCACCCCTTTTCGATCCTACTCTTTTGCCAGACTGTACAGATAGTCTATTTAATTCGTTCAATTACCTCCTTTTCCTTTCCGGAATTTGTAATTGGAGCTTTTTATTTGTTATATTCATTATCAGCCGATACAATAGCAAATAAAAACTTCAAGAGAGATTAATACATAATGTACATTTTATATAAGGCTTAAACGCTTATCAAGGTCGTCCTTAAAAGAAGGTTGCACTAGTTTTGTCTATATTGGTACCATTGTTTATTTTATTTGTTCAGAGTCTTTTGAAACAGTGGAAGGAAGCGATAGAAAGATTGCGTGGCCGGCGCGTGTATAGAAACCAAAACAACGCAGGCAGAGTTGCAAGGTTTATGCAGTCATTCAGACACGAGTAATGGCGCACAACAGAGATTGCACAAAATTGGTATAAAACCTCATATTTATAAGCCTGTATAAATATGTGGTGGCCGGAGAAACAGGTAATGCACCTACTAATTATAAAGCAAAAGCAATCGACAATATACACCGGCTGTAGTTTTGGATGTCGCCCGGGCTTTTGATAAAGTGTGGCACGATGGTCTTATGCTCAAACTATTTCGTATAGGCCTTCCCCAATACTTGCCGTATATTGCTACTAGTTCGACAGTTCGTGGTCTATATAGGTAGCACCTGCTAATTCTCACACGCAAACTTTTTAACCTTTGCACCTTTCTTTGGTGTCTTAGTTATATACAAAATATAATGTAAAGGTACCAATCATTAATTTACAACGAAATTGGTCGAAACTAGTGACTGAAAATTACAGGTCATAAAGCAAAACTATAAGAAATGCCCAAATAATCATTCTTACTGTTGTATAGTTGTTAATTTCTCAGATCAAGCAGAAATACTCCTGGTGTAATTGAACGTAGTTATATACACATCCAAGCAATCCCTCTGGATATTGATTCTCGAGTGTATAAACACGTACTAAATTATTGCATAACGCCTTTGAGGTAATGGTGCTTCGATTACATCTGTTTAACCATGAACTTTGTTTACATAAGACATTGAGGAGCAGTTTCGACAGTTATCGAAATCAGTTTCTCCAATTGTAGGTGGAAATATCGAATCGTGAACTTGTAACGCCTGGTTTCCAGGTTCACCAACCAATGCTTCGAAACGCACAAATTCCGAGGCCTATGTTAAGGATATGCCAATGGAAAATGCAGAGAAAATTTTTTGAACATTAAATTGAGAGATAGAGTGAAGAAGGAAGAAATAGCTGAAAGCAATGGGATAACAGACATAGCAGCCACAGTACAGCAATTAAAATGGTGGTGGGGAGGCCATGCACTGCAAGAAAGTAGAGGGGTTTATAGAAAAACATGAGATCCCAAAACAGGAAAAACTGCTAAATGAAAAATTATCAGAAATCACAGACATATGACGTATTAGGGGTGCAAAGCACATATTTCATTTGTTTAAACATTTATAGGGCAAAACGGAAGTTAGCGAAAAAACTATTGAAAATATGAATTCTATTTTACTTGATATTTTGAACGAAGCCATGAGTACTGATAGTTTTTTAATTCCAGAATAATCAAACGATGTTTAAACACAAGAATATGAAAGGTTTTGTGGATAAGAAACGAAAAATACGGCATACTTTTAGAGCTGGTAATTATGCAGGTTTTCTTACAGGCACATTGCGGGAAATCATGTGGTGATATCATTGCTGTCTTGTTGCCATGGTAATTAGTCATTCATTTTCTGGCACCAGTGCCAGAAATAGGATAATTTCGCACGATTTTTACCATAATACTAAGCTATTTTTAATGCTAGGATTGCATACAATGTTAACATACTTGCAGAACTATAAGAGTCTGAAATTAAATACTAGTTTTTGTAGAGTATTTTAAATAAAATATAGGCGTTTAATTAAAAATGGTGCTGTAAGTGCAGATGCTGTTCCTGAATATTTAACAAAGCCAGGAAACCACAGTGTTAAAAATGGTTCAGTTAAAGAGAGACGCAGTTAATTAAAAAGTAGGTTTATCCAAGCTAAAACCTCTATATCGTGTAAACAAACCAGATGAAGCGGTGTGGAGTTTTATTCACCTGTAGTCTTCTGAATGAAAATTAATTAGGGGTATAAAATACGATGTGAGATGAAGTTTGTAATTAAATTATAAACTCCGAGATTAAATCAACACTAATGACTTTTGGCTACCAAAATTATTAAAAGCCTTTATTGCCGCTCGTAGGGTATATTAAATTTACCAAGAGAGAATGAGTGTGTGCGTGCGTGCGTGTTTGTGCAAACCACTCCTTGACGTCATCAGTTTTCTTTCTTTGATTTGACTTTTAAGGATACTCATCTGTGAGAAAAAAGATCCAAAACTTGCCAAAGCTCACAAATATGGATTTTACTACTAATTTTTAACACTTCAGACCTTCTATTAACTTGTATGTTGTTTCAATTAGTGTACGATCTTTTAAAGCATGTCGTATAGCCATTCACATGTTTTACTGTAACTTATTCCTATAAAATGAAGAAACCATTCAAGAAAGGTCTCATGAATCTTCAACAACTAACTTAGCTCCAAAGGAGCAGAAAAATTCGAAGGTAAACCTGTGTGTGTATTAAATGCTTTTTAAACAACACAAAGTGAGGAAGAGTTTCATTTTAGCGTTCAATTTTTAGGTTATATTTTCTCAAGTTTTCATTTATCAGCACATTCTCATTTTTTATTAATACGATTGATTTTCACTACAAAAGCACATTCTTGTTATTAGTAACATAAAAATGATTAAATTAAATGTTTTTTTAAAACGTTTTAAATGCTTTTTTTTATGCAGGGGGTCTCAAAACATATATTTCCGGTGAAATCTCGACATCGAATTTGTGGGTGGAATACAATACTTCCCCTACTTACCAGTAGAGAAAGTAATAAAAATATACATTTAGTAAACACACAGAAAATTATTACTCTACGTTTTTGATGGAATTGACCATTTTCGACATATTAGTTGTTATTGGTCTGAATTTTCAGAACCTTCTACTTTTCTGAAACGGGAGATGGTCATTAATTTATTTTTCTCCTGACCATACAAGAGATCGGAATTTAACAGCCATGATAACATGTTAACCAGCTTCTATTTGACTATGACTGTATTCTCCTGTACCCATTGTATCTATATAATAAAAGCATCTCTACAAGTGTTTGTCCCAATAAATGTGAAGTATACAAAATATAAGCTTTATGAAGTAAAGTCTTTTGAAGAATGTATGGAGAAAGTCGTGTGAATGTAACGTTCAGGGAATAGCCTGTCAAGTCTTTATTAGTAAGGAATTGGTACATATAGGACCTGTGTTAAAAATACCGTAACTGCGTATTTACCAACTTTTAATTAAACCTTTAACTACATGTCAAAATTTTTGCTTTTCATCAAGCTTTTACAGCGAATTGTCAGCTAAGTTTTGTTGACAACTGTAAAAAACAACCTCAAAAAGGTGGTGACAGATCTATATGTCTTCTGAACGCACCCCGATGTACTTTTGTCTACGCATCGAGCGCTTCCTGTAACAACTAGTTAGGTCCAAGCTATTGTAATTTTCCTGATTATTTGAGGTTAGAATCGCTATGTCAATTGAAAAAATCTACGTGCAGAGAAAGTTTCACCGCTGGAAACTCGTTAATTGTATAACTTGTTACCAATTTTAGAAGTAGTATCGTGTGCAAAAAATCAACGGATTTATGGGATGATAATGAAGCCTGGAGGAAAATCTGCGACTAATTTAAATGAAATACAATCTCTCCCAGTGCCAATAAGCAACTGTGGCGCATTTATGCCAAGACAAAATACAGTAGTAATTTTGAAGAAAATTCTTCCACTCCAATTTGAGTGTTGCATTCCTGAAAGACATTAAAATTAAATATTAACTCTGGTTTTTCACCGGAAATTTTGAGATGGGGTGCTAACAGACATACTGCCATATACGGACCTTTTTTCTAAAAATGTTGTTTTTTATTTAGGGTCCTCGAAACAAATTACCGGTGAAATCTCGACATCGAGTTTTTGAGTGGAAAATAGACATTGCAGATACATACACGCGTATTGTCCAAAATATAAACATTTAGATAGACAATAGCAAATAAATCTCATTTATATTGTTACACAATTATTACGAGTAAACACAGTATCGTAGCGTTCATTAACCTTATAAACCTTCATTTCATTTTCATAACAACCATTAGGGCCACCCTTTGTTCGAAAGCTTGTCGCTCTCCCAATTAAGGGAGCATTTATAAAGCCAGGGACAGAAACAAGAGAGTCAAGTAGCCGCTCCTGCAGTTTGGATGGAAGCAATGTCAACTAATTAACTAATGCTTCCACTCTTGAGGTCGTATTTTCAGGAGAGAGCTAATAAGGCGCTTTACGAGATAGTTAATAGATTGCTAGTAGTAAAGCATTCTCTACGAAATGCACCCAAATGCATGACTAGAGTCGGGGAATTTATTGTAGTTCTGAATAGTTCCTGCAGTTTCGGTTGCAAACCCATATAAAGCTCCAAATGACCATGCCTAAATAACAAAGAAGGTTTACTCATATTAAGCAAGCTAACAGCATTACCTGTAAGTCAGGTGTGTTGCATAACTATCAGGCGTTAGCTCATATCGGTCGCGTTGTTTATGTATTGGTCATGTTTTTATAGCTTCCTCTAGAAAACCGAACGAGATAGCTCCGCGGTAACAGGAGGTCGTGATTTCGACTCCCGTGGCTGACCTTCATGGCCCATGAGCTTTTTCGGGGAATGATGGCAAGGATAATTACACCCACCAAATTTCTCGTCCTTCCATTTCGTTTTCATTAAAAATTCTACCTCCTGTTAGTTCTTTTAGGGTCGCAAGTGCCAGCAAAAGGCGTTAGGTGCAGTTTGGCAGGGATAATATGTGTACTGGAACTCTTTCTGTCTCTCGTCATCCGTGGGACCCGAGTGGAAAAGGAAGTTTCACGTTATTTTCTATACCCACTATCATTTTGATGTGTATTCTAACATTTACCGAAATGACATTCCAATATATACGTAATGCTAAGGCTTGCAGAAATGATCTAATTAGACTAATTATCCTAATTTTCGTGTCGCATCCTTGTAGGACACTAAACTCATGTACCAAGTTTTGTATTTAGCCAACTTAACGTTTGGATTGTACGTTTTCACAGGCACACGAAAATTTTTCTAATATTTTACAGGGGAGTCAAAACATCTACTTCCGCTGAAACCTTTATATCTAATTTCTCTACTAAGAAAGGAAAAATAACTCAGTATCTCATTGACTACAAAATATATTCACAACAGAATTAAGATATTTTTACTCCTTAAAATTATATATCGTTTTCTTCATTTGTTTCTGAAGAAACGGGTCATTTGCTATAGCAAAATGTCATAAAAATGGTGTTGAAGGATAAAAAATCTGATGTGTTGCACTCATATGACTCTGTTTACTTTTGTACTAACCATTCTTAGAAACTCTTATTCCTATATCTTCTTCGTGTTAGTTAAAATAAACATTTGTACAAATTATCTTATTGCTTATTTCCTTGTAGGTGCAAGGGGAACAATAGAATACAGTAGACTTTGTGCGATAGTCAAATCTTCTAAAGCTTTGAGATTCTGTTCTCTTTGCACACTTAACATATAAAAAAATGAACAACAATGTTCCATTTAACGAAAGTTTTAAGGTTTCGGTAACCCACACACATAACAAGGAATATCTCCGAAATGGTTCAACCTATAAGAAAATTTATTTGAACATAAGTTGTGTATTTTATGAAGATCTACATTTTTTCTATAGTAAGATTTGGTCTATCTGTAACGGTTTACTAGTTATGCAAAAGTCGTCCAGAGTAAATACGAATACAGGGGATATAGCCAGAAAATTCAAGATATACATTTCATTTGTCATAAAAATATCTCAAACATATGACATTTTAATCAAGCCACTTTCAAGAAAATCAAAATGTTCGAAACATTTTCCATGTAAAGGGTAGTTTAAGGTAGGACTATTTGCTTCAAAATCTTTGTGTCGCATCCTTGAAGGACATTAAACTTATATACCAGCTTTGGTTTTAAACCGATTTTTCGTTTTTGAGTTATGCTGTCCACAGACTGACAGACACACACACGGACCTTTTTCTAAAAATGCTTTTTTTTATTCAGGGCGCCTCAAAACATATACTTCCGGTGAAATTTGGACTTCGAATTTTTGGGTGGAATACAATACTTCGTCTTCTATAGATAGTAGAGAAATTAAAAAGGTGCACTATAAAAGCTAGTAGTTTTAAAATTTTCTACCCCATTTCCATAATATCGATGTCTGGTTATTTTGCAGGTCATCAGGAGACTTGAGAGCTTTCCTTATCAATCTCGCTGTGTCTGACGTCACCATGGCCATCTTCTCCATTCCTTTCACGTACACAATGTGAGTATAAGTATTGTTCTTTTTTAATTGTTGCCATAAATTTCACTATGCATTGTTTCTCTTGAATGTACTCAACCTTGTATTTATTTACCATCCTCGCTCCTTTTGCATATTTATTACATAGAGATTTCATTTATTTTTCGGACACCAAACCTTGACACCGAATTTTTGGGACTAATACAATGCATAGTAGAGAAAGCATACGATTCATAATACTTTGTTAAAACATTGGTAGAGAAAGTTGTTTGGATATAAGTGATCAGACCTTTTATAATTCTCATGAAATGTTTCGAACATGTTTAGGTTAGTAAAGTGCGTACCCTGCTAATGAGTGTGTGCTTTATGTTTCCAGTTTCATGTTGGGACGCTGGATCTTCCACCCCGCCTTCTGTTCGGTTGTCATAGTGATGCAACACGTGTCAGTCATAGTGTCTGTGTACACACTCACAGCCATCGGCGTTGACAGGTTCGTAATTGCTCTTTTATTCTCGTGTTACTCCCACACCAATTCAAGCTGACAATAAATGTTTAAATGCATTTAATGCAAACTGTTTTGAATGAATATAGACTTATTTTGATATAAATTCAGTTTGCAGTGAATTAAATTGTGTTGTGAATTACCCAAGCTTAATTTCGCTATTTACTTTTTCTCCCACCTACCTATTGTGGATAGAGGAAGTATTGTATCCCATTTAAAAATTCAATATTTCACTAGAAATGCATATTTTGTTATTCCTGAATATCAAAATTACAAAAGGAAAGCTTATATGTGCATGTGTGTGTTTGTGTGTGTGTGTGTGTGTGTGTGTGTGTGTGTGTGTGTGTGTGTGTCGTCTATGAACAACATAACTCGGAACAAAAAGGTGCCTAAAAGACTAACCTTGTGCTTCAGTTTAGCATTTTCCAAAGATCCGACGCGGTAATTTATTTTCATCCCTAATAAAATGCATATCGTTTGTCCTTTTCTGTAGCTGACTGACTTAACAGATACAAATCATAAATACACGCTGTGCCATAATACACTTTGTCACTAAGTACAGGACAAAATAATAAAGCAAACTGGTAATAACGGGGCCATACGATAGTACGTCAGCTCTATACTGCACTTTCAGAGCAGAGCAAAACAAGTCAACCGCATGACCTTGTGTACAGCAGCTGTGGAAAAACACCGCTCAGCGGGTCGGGTATTTTTCGATCTCTCTGTATAAAGCTCGTTAAACTACACGTTCTTGTAATATTAACAATTTCCTAGATATTGCTACAGTAAATTAAGTAAAAATTGAAGCTATTAACAGTGAAGCAACAAGATTCTAAAATAAGAACAAATTAGAAACTAAAAACTTCACTTATCTTAGTATGTTGATATCCTTTTTCTATTTTACTGACCCAGGGGTTTCAAGCTATATGCAGCTCATTCTCAAAGTCATATAAACAAAATCGTTGCCAAGCTACAATCTTTTATTTTTGTGAAAAACAATTATTCATATTCAATTTTTTATTTACCAATCTCTGAAAACAAAAATTTAAAAATACAATCCATAGAGGGCAATTCAAAGTTCATGACATGGTTCCTGTTTTTGAAACCCCTGGGTCAGTAAAATAGAAAAAGGATATCAACATACTAAGATAAGTGAAGTTTTTAGTTTCTAATTTGTTCTTATTTTAGAATTGCTACAGTAATTCTTTTTTCAAGTGCCAAGACACGTTCATTTGTTCCTCACGATGTAATGGAAACTACGAACATGTAGTGATTAATTTTTTGAGTTATCACTTCGACCTCCTGTATTCCCTTCTAACTGCAACGAAATGTTAAATGTGCAAAAACTTGTCTCAGGTAACAGAAAAATAAAATTTTTTAATAGTAGGGTTGCTAGATATAAAATAAACGATTGAAAAGCGATGATAACACAATATTTTTCATTTCCGTCACAAGGAGGATGAAAAAATCAATTTTTTGTGGCAACGTGTAATCGTTTTGAGGCGTTACTCAAAACAGCGCAATCACAAATAATCGTTATCACTTAAAAGTCATAAAAACTGCTGTTCACCCACACCATACTATTGCGGGGTATAAACAAGCCTAATGCATCCTGTGTGGGCGGCGGGAGTCGTATCTGCTGACGTCATTATGCCACGTGGTGGACGCAGTGTGAAGAAACACTGAAGAGTATTGACAACTCTGCGATAGTTTCAACTTTTTTTCGAAACAATGACGGCATAGTTATTAATATTGTAGCAAAGCGGCAACATCGATAGTTACTTTTTTATCGCTTAATTGTCCTCTAAACCTTTGCACAAATACATAGTTCTCTTTGCTGACGTTAACATAGTCTCTAGTCTTCCGCACTATTACAACTCACAACAGTTTAGTTCTCCTAACCTTGACCCAGTCCTTTCGGTGTCTCTCTTCACTTTCTCTGTCTGTTACACAGTAACTCCGACGATACAATTACTCGACGCTCGTTATAACTTCTTTACGACGCGGCGATACCGATACACTGACCAACTCATGTCTATAACTAACTTCAAAAACGCCGACGATGACGTACCAGATATTTCTCGAAGGCTCTGTAGAAAACTCCTTTTGGTTCTGCTGCTCAATTGTTGCTAGTCACATGTACACAAACAGTCGCACGATCGAGGCGCGAGATAGCGCCTCTGTATATTTAATCTCATCTCATCTCAACAATGATGTATTTCGTAAAACATAATACACTCAAAATGGTTAACGCTCCTAAAAAGGACTCATTGGCCAGAAATTGAAAACTTTAAGGACCACTAACTTTTTCCAATGAAACTGGCATATGTTTCTTGCGGTTAACAAACTGCCTTAGATTGTATAAAATTCAGTAACAATGAACTGTTACTATAGGCTTTTAATAAAACATTCAGGATATGTATATAATTTAAAATGTTATTATTCTAAAATATTCAAAGTATTTTGAGAGAATAAGAAAATAACGTAGCTATTTGTGGGAGATTTTCATGAAGATTTTGTCCTACCATCATTAAACGGGGTCTTGATAAAATATAAAGGTATTTTTATCCCACGTCTTAACCTCTCAAGCAAACAAAGCAGTTTTTTAAACACATTTGGTATTCGGGTAAACTGAAAAGCTGAAGGTCTGGTGAAATCTTTAGTGCCTTATTATACTGTTATGCTATATCCATGGTTTTTTTAACGCTCTCAGCTAGAAAGATTTCCTACAGTTGTTTTGAAAGTTGTGTTACGGATTTCGGAATTCCATTTATTGATAATTTTGTTCCATTGCCAAGTGGTTCATAAAAAGAAGACAATTATTTTCGAAGGATGTAAAATCTTTGAATCTGTGAGTTGTAAATTCATGCTTATGTTTGTGAGAATAAAGGCTTTAGACAGCAACTTCACTCACCAATTTGTTAGGAGAAAATTACATTCACGGCAATTGAAGGGGTGTGTCGATAGTACAAAGTTCACCTAACATACAGCGGAGGTGAGCCAATTGTTGTGCCTGCGTTTGGGTACAACAATATATAAAGAACGAGTAGGTAAATGAAATCAATTAATTCTTCTTAGGAGTTTGTTCACTGAGTTTTTCGGTATACATTTTAAAACTTACTTATCGTTCATGGGCAAATAATACTGCTGGTGTGAGTTGGCTTCATAAAGTTGGCGAAGACCGAAGCGGGATAATAGAGGTAATATGACCCACGCTTGTATGAGAGATCAGCTCCGATAGTCAAAGGATTTCGCTAACTCCACAACTTGAGAGCTCTGAATAACTTGAACGAGGGCAGAAGTACAAGTTCCTAATTCCATGTCACGAAAATGGAGATTGCAACTTCACTGTAAAATTATAGTCTCTGGGGCACAGGTATGAAGGTGCCGGATCATGCATTTAGAGTGCATAATAGATTCCTGAACATTAGTCAAGTGTTCAAAGAAAACTCTTATATAAAAATCTGATGTGTTGCACTCACATGACTTTCTCTACTCTTGTACAAACTCTTATTCCTATATCTTCTTCGTGTTAGTTGAGATAAGCATTTATACAAGTTATATTATTCCTTATTTCCTTGTAGGTGCAACGGGAATGTTAGAATACAGTAGGCTTTGTGCGATAGTCAACTCTTTTAAAGCTTTGAAATTCCATTCTCTTTGCACATTTAACATCTAAAAAAATGAACAACGATGATCCATTTCACGAAACTTACAAACATAATAAGAAATATCTTGATGTCGAAACGTCGCTTCTCACTTCCGTACTCCTACACGGAATGCTGCTTTCTGGTCTTCTACTCCGGCTGCTCTGGCATGTGACTTTAATCTCAGGGTATGTATGGGTGTTTGCGAATAAAACCAGAACTTCATTGAAACACTTTTATTCTCACCAAAGTAAGAAAGCGTGAGATTTGCCGATCGTTATTAAATTAGTTGAATCGTTACCGTGTCCTTACTAAGACAGAAGATTGTTAATATTAACTATAATGTGTCCTCACACTTGAGGATCCGGAATACAAGTCTCGTGACTGAAGATGTGGGCGACGAGTGTAGTGACCCGCCGGGTTCTGGAGGGCAACTCTCAATGACCCTTTCTCTCCGGGTTCTCGCAGGCAAGTGCCTGTGCGTTATGACGCCCTCTGTACCTTTCACTTCCTAATTAGCAACAGGGTTTCGAAGAATCGACCATCCCTTGTTTTCCGGCTCACACCGGCACTGAGCGATTTCCAGGAAATCTTTCCAGGTCTCGCTCGACTACCTGAAGCTCGCCCCTAATAACTTGTCTGTACGTTTTCGTGCCTTTTGACAATTTTAGTCACAACTAATATTCACAGATCTCGTACATTTATACACGTAACAATTTTAACATTTTCTGATTATCTAATTCCGTCATGTGATGCAGTATTATATCCATAATTATGGCGTTCACAATTTCGGCTTCAATCTCCGAAATGGTTCACACTATAAGAAAATTTATTTGGACCTAAATTGTGTATTTTAGCATGATCTACATTTTTTGTATATTATGATTTGGTCTATCTTTAGTGGTTTGCCAGTTATGCAAAAGTCGTCCAGAGTAAATACGACTACAGGGGCTATAGCTAGAAAATTCAAAATATACATTTCATTTTTCATAAAAATATCTCAAACATATGACATTTTAATAAAAATCGTTAGAGCCATTTTCAAGAAAATAAAAATTTTCGAAAAATTTTCCATGTAAAGGGTAGTTTGAGGTGGGGCTGTTTCTTCAAAATCTTCGTGTCGCATCCTTGAAAGACATTAAACTTAAATACCAAGTTTGGATTTTAACAGACTTTTCGTTTTTGAGTTACGCTGTCTTCAGACTGACACACAGACACACACACACACACGGACCTTTTTCTAAAAATGCTTTTTTTGGATTCAGGGGGCCTCAAAACATGTATTTCCGGTGAAATCTCGACATCGAATTTTTGGATGGAATACAATACTTCCCCTACTTACCAGTAGAGAAAGTAATAGACAAATTTACAGGAAATTTTTTTTATGAAATCCAGCTTTACACATGCTATTCTTATTAAAATGTGTTGTACTGAATGTTTGACCTTTAAAACGTGAATACTTTTTGGGAGGCTTTCCCTACTTGTTAAGGGACCTATTTCTATGTTAGGCTTATCTTTATCTGTGATGTGAGAAATTATGATAAAAACAAAACACCGGCGCGCCTCGGTGGTGCAAAGTATAGTATCCCAATAGTCTATTCCCCTATGGAAGTCTGTTCGTAAGAATCCTGTGCCTGATGAGATTTCTAAGTTTGACCATTCAGATCCTTTGTCAACACTGTGTTCCTGTAGAGTGCACTCTCATGACAGGCCTGTCACATTGAATTATCAAGACTGCGCATAAACAATACCCCCATGCCCACAATATTCTCGGAGGACTGCTCCAGTGACAACCGGCCACTTCTTGCATCCACAACTGGCTCTATTGTCGTTAATGTTGAGTGACAATTTCGTATCGCTAGCATGAAGGTCCGTGAACATATGCATCGCAGCATGAGTAGGACAGATTTCCTTGTTTCGTGGGCGCGATCAAAGAGAATTTCATTTGCCCTGTATTCCCAATTTCCATCTTTCTCGGTGAATCCAATCCCATGTTGTAGGAGAAACTTAACGAAAATGCAAATCGTTCACATGATCATTTTTAATCAGCCTGATCACTTATTGTATAGTATTACTTTCTCTGTTGGTAAGTAGAGAAAGTATTGTATTCCACCCAAAAATTCGATGTCGAGATTTCACCGGAAATATATGTTTTGGGCCCCCTGAATCCAAAAAAAGAATTTTTAGAAAAAGGTCTGTGTGTGTGTGTCAGTCTGTGGACAGCATAGCTCAAAAACGAAAAGTCGGTTAAAAACCAAAATTGGTATTTAAGTTTAATGTCTTTCAAGGATGCGACTCGAAGATTTTGAAGAAAATAGCCCACCCTAAACTACCCTTTACATGGAAAATTTTTCGAAAATTTTGATTTTCTTAAAAATGGCTCTAACGATTTTGATTAAAATGTCATATGTTTGAGATATTTTTATGACAAATAAAATGTATATCTTGCTAAAATACACAATTTATGTCTCAATAAATGTTCTTGTAGGGTGAACCATTTCGGAAATATTCCTTGTTATGTGTGTGAGTTTCGGAAAACTTAGAACGTTCGTGAAATTGATCTTCGTTGTTCATTTTTTATATGTTAAGTGTGCAAAGAGAATGGAATCTCAAACATTTGACTATCGCACAAAGCCTACTGTATTCTATCATTCCCCTTGTATCTGCAAGGAAATAAGCAATAAGATAATTTGTACAAATCTCAACTAACACGAAGAAGATATAGGAATAAGAGTTTGTAAGAATGGTTAGTACAAGAGTAGAGAAAGTCATGTGAGTGCAACACATCAGATTTTTTTATACAGAGTGATTGGTTTATCTAAGGAGAGGAAGTATTCTACTCCATTTATTGGAAATACTGGTTTTGAAGTCCCCTGAAGTCAAAAAGCATTTCAACAAAAAGGTGCGCGTGAAAAAGGGAGTGAGAGACAGAGAGAGACAGAGTCGGGGCAATATCACTCAAAACGAACTGGAACTTGATTCCCCAAATGCGAAAGTTTTGTTATTTCTGTTATTTCTGGATTCCTCTTATTCTATCGCTATCCTCATCTTCCTACCATAGACACAGCCCGCTGACTGACTCCAGCTAATAAATACATTTGGATGAAAAGAGACTTTGCCAAAGGTTTTAAGAGACCTGCGGGGAACGTCGGAACAGGTAGTTTTCTCACAAATGATTCTGAAGGCTTTGATTAAATTAATACGTATTTAATATTCTGAAAATGATAAGGGTTTCTTTCCTTTGAGGGTTAGTTTCTTATTACTTAGGTATTTATTGTAAAAACATGGTCTTATAATTAGGCTTGGTAGTCCAGCTGCATTTAACAGGAATCAAGTTATCGGCGTTCGTAATGCTTGTGACGTCACAGAGTGGAGATACACAGTTCCGTCAAAAGAGTACGCTACGCTCTCTGCTCCAGCTGTAGGGGTACAAATTATGTTACAGTTCTGTGGCTATCGTGTTTACGCAGTAAATATTTGTGGCCGATTTAATCTGTTTGCAGGTGAAAACGGCAAAGCTAAAGGGTCGAAGTTGTTTATAACTCGACGATATAGTTCAAGCGTTTGGTTGTGACATTTTCGTTGTTAATTCAAACAAGATTAGGTGTAAACTGTGCAAAATAGACATACGAGTACACTGCAGTTCTAACAGACACAGACAATTTACTGAATTGAAGCCAGTGTCGTCAACAAGTGAAATTAATCATTAATTTAACACTGTTTGTCACTGAATATAACGTTATATGAATCTGCTGTGTATAGTTATCATGTGAAAGTTTCTGAAATAAAATTGCGTCAGCTTAAATTTATACAGACATTTTTGATATCATGATTGCTAAAAATCCAATATTTATACATGTTTAGAGAAGTTAAAATTGCACGAAAAAAATAGAAGAAGCGGGCTGTTGTGGAAATACATCCAAGAAGATAACTGTTTCGTATTAGAAAGTGTGTTTAGTATTAGAATACTTGACCGAACTACTCGTTCTCTATCTCTATACAGTTTATAGAACAAATGCCTAGCAGGCCTGTTACCTACCAGCCGTGTTTTTACTTCTCGTTTCGAAAACAATTTAAATAAGGCGCTTTCGAGGATCTATTTTCAGCTTCATGTGGTTTTAATTTAAAAAAAAGGGTGAATAAAGCCACATGCTGTGGCAGACTCTTTTTTGCTTGAATCCACTTTGTAGTTGTATCTATTAGAGAAGAATGCAAACGTTTTTGCAACTCAGGAAAGAGTAATTAAAATTTCGAGTCGTAGTTGGGAAAGTGACTATTGTTTTTGTTCTGTTATTATTACAATCCAACGATTTTATTTTTTATTACACAAAAATTCTATGTGTAGAGACTTTATCTAAACAATAGAAATGCACACAAATTCGTTCCATATTAAAACAATTAAAAATAAACCCCATTGCAACAGCCCTTAGCGTGTTTCTTTATTTGGGATACCTGATTTTTATAGCATTTCTAAGTGGCACTAATCTGCTTTCCAGAGCAGACGCAAGAAATAATTTTGAAAATTTACTCACCACATCAGGTATTTCAGTGAATACGGAAGGGGCCTAAGTGGTCCCTAATGCCTTGCCTGAATTGATGCAGACGTGGTACGACGTAAAAAGAAGAAAAAAAAAAACTCCATTAGGACGCAAAGTGGTCTCTGGAGTTCACAAATCGCAAGCACTTTGATGGTCTTAATGGCAACTTACCCAAATCTTGGAGAATTGACGTCATTTGGCTATCTTGGATATGTGACCATATTGGCGACTTCAGAAGGGACCTGGAGAAATGGGTAAAGTTTAGAACTCTCTTTCTAATGCTGACATGTTATTCCTTCCGCACCTGGCTACGTGTGTTACAGAGTTAATTCTCATAGACCCAGATCTGTGTGTACGTGGAATTTATAACGAGAAATGTATAATACGCCTGGGAAGGTCATAATTTCGAATGATGTTTATGAATTGTATCGCAACGATTTGACCAGAAAATATGAAATTCCATACAAATATTACCTAAAATTCATTCATTTCTATTATTCAGCACTGCCAACTGAGGAAAAGAAACCCAAGAATTACATATATTTGTATCTTCTCTTGTTGTTATAAAAAGAAAAATCACATCATTTTTAACATTAACAAATAACGTTTGTAGTGAAAAAAATACATTATTAAAACAAGAATTGTTAAAAACTCAGTTTTCAAATTGAAATGGGGTGTTACTTTGATTCTTAATCGATTGTAATTTATTAGATAATTACTTAAGGAGTCTACCTATACTGCCTCAACCTTTTATACATAAGTGCTCAACAAACTTAAAAGGGAAAAGAAACCTGACACGAAAAGATGTGAGGTAGTCATATGACTTTCTCTACCAACGACAAAATAATAAATTACGTATAGTGTGTACTATTGAAATAAAAACAATTTTTCTACCTTTCTATGTTATTCATGGTATGCCTTTGTCCAAGGTAAATAAGTAGAGGAAAATTTTGTCTAGGAATGTTCAAGAATGTTCATGCGGAAACAGAATTCATATTTTAAAGTATTTGAATTTCTTTTCCTTTTAAAAACTAGCTGGCGATTTTGGTTAAATTCCCTATGTCTAAGATATTATCATAATAAATTAAAGGCGCATTTTGAATGTTCTGAAAAGGCCCTCTAAAAGTTCCCTTCATTCTGAATTAAGTTTTGCAAACCGTAAGAGAGACATAAACTCTTACTATATAAAAATTTTACCTAGATATTGTTAGAGTACATATGTAATTTTTTGTGGAATTAACTATTTCTCAGATATTCTTAGTTGTTGGTTTTAAATATTAAATACGTAGACCTTTCCCAAATAGAAAGTCATAACTCTTTTTTATCTTTCCTGGTCATGCAAAGAGAACGGGATTTCAAAACGATGAGCTCTTAACATCTGAATATCACTTAAAAATACCGTATCCTATTCCCATTCTACCTACAAAGAAATATGCAATAAGACAATTTTATAAACGAAAGTGGCCATCAAAGGCGCTCAAGATCAAGCTACGTCACACCACTGCTTGTAAATACGTGACCCGACAACAATGGAGCGGTCAAAACAAGGATGACTGAGTGCCACAGAACAAAGCGTTGCCAGATTGTTCTACAAATTTTCGACTGCTGTCTATTTACTAGAAGTTCGAGAAAAAGTGAATTTCGATAAAAATCCGTGCTATGTTATTGTCAGCTACATACGTGATTGCGGCGGCGAGAGAGAGAGAACTTCTTCGGAGTCAAGTGTTGAATGACACAGCTGTTAGCAGATAGTATGTGTGTGTACATTGTTGAAAGCTTATGGGTATCGACAGCGACAGTTTTGAACATTTTATCGTCGCGTCGGCGTTGTTTGTTGTGTGAAGCAGTTTCAATAAGTGTGATCGTCGAAGTTAGTGGTTGGTCTGGATGGCTGAGTTGGTTAGACGCTGGCCTACTGGTCCCAAGGTTGCGGGTTCAAATCCGATTTAGACCGATGGTTTTTAAGTGTGTTAAACAATAAATATTTTTTTCGAAGTTGGCGAGACAGATAGTAGAACTGAAAGACAGTGACGTATGTGTCAAGGTTACGTTAAGAGAAAAGATAAAACAGAACTGCGTTTTGTGTGGCAGTTTTAGAAGCAAAATAAAAGGACAGAAAATGTTACTGAAAGCATCACTTATCATATAACTATTTAGCTTTAATGAAGTAAATGGAAGAACACTCGATTGTAAGATTAGCTTGTAGAAAAGTGAGTATAGAAAGTCATGTGAGTGTATCATATTGGATTTTTTTGTGCGTCTCTAACGATTAAGTATAGAAGCAGAAAGGATAATGCATCCGACATATTTGGTTACAGAGAAGGTATGCATTTTGAAGTCTCTCAGCATTATAACGGCTTGAGCCAATATAGATCTGATGAAAGTGTTGTCTTGTTCGAAATTTAAACAGCCCACGCCTTCCTCCTCTTGAGCATGCTGCAGTTGTTTTCTCTGGAATGCGATATTGCTGCATTTCTCTCAAATATTCCATTCATTTCCGTAATTAATGTCGTAGTATCATATTTTGTACTCCTCCACGTCTCTTATACTGAAATACGAGTAATGAAATTTCCGCTACAGTTGCAGGATCCTCATATTCAAAAGGTCTTGTAATTCCTGTCTGTTTTTGCATACCTTTGATCCATAAAATACTATTGAGAATGCCATAGATAATATAAGTCTTCAACGGGAATACTTGCCATGTTTTACTACCCACGCTTCTAATTTTCGTCACATCCTTTGCCAGTTTTCCATTCTTTCGTTCATGACTTTCTCTAGTCTAGATTAATCTTCCAATACGCACAAAATATCCGTGTAAAATTTTCTCTAAGACAAATTAGGCAGAGATAGTGTAAGGAAAACTAATTATTTCTGTGAAATAGTTGTTTTTTTATTTATGTGGTGAAAAATATCCATGACAATGGCGTCGCAACAAAAGGACAATTTTCTCGCCACTGCATTGTAGTTGGAATAATATGACACTCCATAATATCTTGAAACACTTTACAATTTAAAACCACATATGATATCCTTGTGCTCTGCAAAGAGAATCTGAACTTTGATATTGCTTCTAATGCGCAAATGGCGACTGCCTTAGTTAAGCCGCAGTAGTGAACACATACAAGGTTACAAAAAGGAATACAAAAGAGGACACCGGGTTGTCAAGTAATACCCTGAAAGGTTTGCTCCCACTCTGATCAGGAAACTAATGGAAGGGTAAGCCTATAGAGAGATTGTAACTTTTGTTCATTTTTTGCAGATATAACGCCATCATGCACCCCTTCGAGCGGCGGCTGACATCGCTGAGGACCAAGTTGATACTGGTTGGCATCTGGGTAGTGGCGGTCCTCATTTCAGCCGTGCAGATACATGTGGCTCGTTCAGACCTGTAACTTTTGTTCACTTTTTGCAGATATAACGCCATCATGCACCCCTTCGAGCGGCGGCTGACATCGCTGAGGACCAAGTTGATCCTGGTTGGCATCTGGGTGGTGGCGGTCCTCATTTCAGCCGTGCAGATACATGTGGCTCGTTCAGAACCCTTCAAGTACGACGGCGAGTAAGTACATATTTCTTCTTACACTATTGCAATTGCGTGTCACAAAAATGTGATCACATAAATATGAGAAAACCTTTTAAAGTGCACCTTTGACCAGATCCTCACAGAAAGGCCACCACATAAAACCCATTTTTTCGAACGTCATATCAGGCAAGAAACAGTCTTGTCTCATATGGGGTTTACCCCACATTCATACTCACACAACTCTATACAAACCATAGAAAATTCCAGCTATCTATACAGAGTTGAAAAAGCAACCTCAGCGAAGTGTCCATGCTTAGATGACCACCGAACAGCCTTACATCTCTTACTCCACTGCAAGTAACCAGACCAGCACTCGGGGAAACCTCCAAAACCCTAGGGTCAACAAGGGCGACTCGCTCGTTAGTCAGGAGGTGACATCTAGAAGTATTTCAGTAATACTGCTCGTCAGAATAGTGCTCAATTCGTGGACACGGGGACTGGAGAGCAGTGTAACGGATTAAAGCACTGCCTTCATATGACAGCAGATCCACTTTGAGCAGTCAGCTAATCTGGCGAGAGGTCGGAACCAACTACCGGCTAACAAAACACAGTCTAGGTGTTCTTATTTGGGAGGCATTGTGTCGGAGTACAGAGCAGACGTACTGCAACTGGCGAGCACACTCCTGTGATTATTATTGTGACAGATGTTCATCTATTCAGAGGTGCTGCTTCCTCGCATTTGTAATCATGTTGGACAATACCGGGTGCAGCCGTTAATAAGCCACTGGAAAGGAGCCAATTCAACTCATGTTCTCATCTTCCTTTCAAGACTGGGCCACTGCTGTCCCTTTCCGAGGCTATTTGCATATACCCATCTTCTTGGGCGACCCAGGTCATGCTCCTCTATATGATATTGCCAGTTTTTATATTATTCCTTAATTTTATCAGTTATATATTTTTATTTTTACCTTATTTCACTACTTTCATTTTTGCCCTGTGCACTTCTCTCGATTAATTCGAAATTTGACCGCGTTCAAGGGGAGTCCAAGTGCTCCATCTTCTCAGTGTTAAAGTTTAGCGTATTATCTCAGCAACTATTTAAGATAACTAGCTACATTTTTCAAGGTATATTCAGCAATACCTTTACACTTGATTGGTGAAAATAAAATACTTCTGTTCATTAGAATGAAACGTGTGCTTTTTTAAATAAATCTCTTAAAATGTTACTGAAAAATGATGGTTTTCAAATTAAAAAAAAAAAAAATGCATATATGAGTCATTCCACGTCAAATCGAACAAAATAAGGCAAAAAATGACCACGATTTCTCAGATTTTCTTGAAAATTTTTTGGGTGTTTTGGAACAAAATATATTTGACCCGTGTTTCTTCGTTTTATATAAAAAGAAATATTTTGGCAGATATTAATTTTTGAAATGTCCCAAAAATCGCGCGCTTCTCACTCTTCGATCAATCATACCTCCGATTATAATAAAGCAAACTTCTTGATCTTTGGCTCAAATTAAAGATAAATTGCAGTATTTCGTGAGGTATTTATTAGAAAATTTTATTAATTATTATTAATATTATATTTTATACGATCAAAGTTTTAAAGTTTGATAACATAAACTCGACCATTTAAAAATCTGAAAAAAAATTAACAACAATACAGTAAGGAGAACACTACTAGCTGACAGTATTATATGTAAACTATTAGCATCTTCAAAACGTTTTTAAAATATGCATTTTAAACTAATGGTTCCATACAACACGGCTTTACCTCCTTCTTCGAAAGAAAATTGTTTCACTAAAGCTTCAGTTTTTGACAAAGGAATGGAGGAGTGTAATTATAAAGCACAGCTGGACCCATCGTTCTTGGCTCCTGACCTTGACTGGAAGTCCTGTTGGTGAATCCATAGCTTTTGTCTGTTTCATCAGCTCATATTGTATAATTCTGTGAATGAAACCATGCACAGGGGTAGGGAGGGGGAAGGTAGTGATGTTTGCATGATCTGAGACAGTCTTGCTAATTCAAAGGTGCTTTTTAGTGCAGCGTGAAGTTGAAAACATAGATCTTTGAGATAAAGAGTGAATATAGTGAATTTGTGAGACATTGATCATAGCGTAAATGAATTATGCCAACCTGTAAGTTCTAAATTAGGGATCAAAACATTACACAGTCAGAGTAGAGAAATTATTTCAAATGTATGGACGTACATGAAAGAAGAAGCTAAAAGCAAAGATCTGCTTACATCAGAAGATTTTTTCAAAAAAATTCAAAAGTTGAAAAGCGCGTATCAGAAAGATTGTGGAGACATTTTTCTGCATGGACTGTACTGCCTTAGTAAGAAGAAGTTATATGAGTAGCATAGCTGACGCACCAATTCGCATGCTGTCTGCAGTCACCGGCATTACTCGCTTTCAAGGCGAATCCAGCTATAGAAACGGATCGCTACTTCATGTCGTCCGTGAGCGCTTGCACGCCTCCAGAAAAAAAAATTGTAGCAAATGCACTAATGCAAGCTCCATGGTTTTCAACATCTTATTTTATAGATAAAATGTCAGGGAATACGTGTGTATTTTTTTTTAGATTTTTAACACATCGATTTAAATTCTATTTTTGGTTTTACAAAATATACCATTAAAAAAACAGTCCAAAATTTATGTGTAATAATGATTGATCGAAAGTTGTTAAAAGTGTTGTATTTTACCTTTCCAGTGCGCCAAACCCCAACTCTCAACTCTATATGAACTTAGAGTAACAAGTGATTTTATATTACGGTGCGCGCAGAAATTGCATAGTTTCTAATAGCCATAACTAAGGAAGTAATTAAAAAATACGGAAATAAAAAAATATGGGTCTCCTTATTTTATGCCTATTATTCATAAAAAATTTTTTGAACCTCTTACGAAAAAGTCGTGTTTTATGGGTGTTCGATTTGACGTGGATTTACCCATATATATGTATCAGTTGCTGACATAATGGGGTACTTGTAGAGAAAATGTTGCTTCTTCAGAAATTGCTTTGAAATATAAAATTAGAAGGAAAAAGGCTCACCAATCCACTTCTTTTACCTTTATCCTACAGAATGTTTGTTTCCACCACAAAGACTGCAACTGACACTTTCAAACAATGCTTTAGTTTCTCGCTATCGATCTCCTCTGGTTGATCCTTGTATGTATCCCTCAGAGGAGCCAGCTTTAAATGCCAGGATATCGATGACTTCCATTTGTTGTCATCGGGAATATTCTCAGCATCCACCGAACAACGGTGTTGCATTTTATCAATGATGTAGCAGATATAACTGCTTTTCTTTTATTTCACGATTTGTATACATATCAATCAAGGGAATTTTAATGGATTTATGGGCATTGTGGGAACTATAGGCATGTGTTTATAATTGCATCACTGTTTGTTAGAACTTCAATCATCAGTTTAATAACCTTAGTCACGCCAATTGAAGCTATAATAAAAGACTCAATTATCAAGTTTGTTGAACATAATAGGAGTTTCACAGTAGTATCAAAATGCAGTGTAACGCAGTTTACAAATAAATTGTTTAATTTCCTAGACTTTTACATGTCACGACTAACGCTATATTAATAAAGGGGATTTATTTGAGAACAAAATAATAATTGGAAATTTATTTGGTTTTATAACTCTCCTGGTCCTATGCTTAAATGCATGGCCTATGATTGCTTCTTTAGGTTGGTGGTTAGCATTCTATCTTCCCAAAGGTCCCAGGTTCGACTCCTATGATTATGTCCACAGAGACCAGAAATATGAGAGAGAGAGTAAATGCGCACGTGTGTTTATGAATTCAATAAAATATGAACATTCTAATGACCATGTTTGATCAAAAGTCAAACAAAGAAAGGAAGAAGGAAGAAAGGAGAAAGGAAGGAAGGGAAAAAGGAAGGAGGGAAAGAAGAAAGAACGAAGGAATAAATCAACGCGCCCTGCTTGTCTTTTAAAGCAGATGAACCGGTGTTTACAATTTGTGTTTTATTGGAATAGTTTCAAAAGAATGTCTGTCTTATGATAAGAGTCATGTGGAAACTGACTTTTGTTTTCATTTTTGTTTGCCGCCAAAAGAATAACCTCCCGTACTGTCAGCTGATGGAAGTTCGTTGAGCGAGAATTAATGATGTTGAACCGCAACAATTAAACACAATCAAAGTTTGATCACGTTTCAATCACCCTCGATCCACAAGGTTTTGATCAGCTTGGCCAATATTGTTGGCTTTTCAACTGATTTGAGGAAGCTCATTTGTGCCATTGCAATTCCCTTCCTACCCTGGACTCGAATCCACTTCTCGACAGGCATCTGACCCCAAACGCCTATGTGAGAAGGGTAAGTAGAAAAAAAGGAAGAAGTTAATACTTTGCCCTTCATTAGGTCTGTATATATTTTGTATCCCGAATTCACAAGCCAAATTGCTGCATAATTGCAGCAGCAGTTTCACTGTACCTCACTCAGTTGGTTCCTTCTCGCTATAGCTCGAGCACTGAGATTCTTAACACAGGGTATGCGTGAATGAGGGTTTTAGAAAGGATGACACAGATTCTTACTATGAAATCTTTTAATGAGTGTTTCCATTAATTAAAATAAGATGTTACCGAACGATAAAAACTATGAAAGAATTCACTAGTTATATATAACTAAGACCTACGACAGTACTGCAAGTCGCTGCGGTTAATTTCAATCTGCTCCGAGCGACAAAACTACCTAGACGCTCCGACGAACCAGATAAACTGAATCCTTCGTGCTAAAATCAGACGCTCCTAGTAATAACCCCCTCCCCCGGCCTTTCTCCTTGACTCGTTTCAACCCTTCAGTAATGACCTACTTAACCATATGGTAACCGCAACCTAGTTTTACTGTATGACAAACTTTACTGATCTTCAGAATAGTCCCATGATATTAATATTTAAAGTAATGCTATTTGCTTGTTTTCCGTCATTTGTTCGTCGGTAATTGGCTATTATTGCAATTGAGCGTGCTTTATACGTAAACCACTTCTACGTAATTTGTATTTATACGTACATTTTGTAGGTTCCAGCAAAAGTAATTTAGAAACGTGATAACAGGACCTTATTTATACGTAACGTGCTTAGGTATACGTCTAATTTCAGTTAATTACAATTGAGTTTTATGTAATCATAAAAAAAAATATGGCATACGGTATCTTAAAAGAAACTCGATGTATATTTTCCTTATATATGTAGACGAAGACACAGGCTGAGCGGGCGGCTTTCGGCTACGGAAACAAAAGACAAAGATGTAGGCTGATAGAGCCAGCGGTTTTCGGCGCGACAATGTGTGTTTATTATTGAACAGCGGTTTTGTCTTTCAGTTTTGAATTGCATTTAATCACTCATAGAGAACAAACAAGGAAATCTTATACACTAAATCAGAAAGTAAAATTCATACGAGAGTTTGAACTTAATCCACACAAAACAAAACTGAAATTGCTTATATCACGCTATGCACAATCATTAGTAACAAGATGACATATGTATATCCACATAATGCAAGAAAAGTGAAACAAGCCAAATTCACCGACTTCTTTAAAGCAGGACCTAATTCAAAATAATGTTTTCTTCGTACATATATTTGTTGTTTGTAAAATTTTACACATGTATTACTTTATTTAAAAGCCTGATGTGTTGCACTCACATGACTTTCTCTACTCTTCTACTAACCATTTTTACAAACGTATTCCTATATCTTCTTCGTGTTAAGATTAACATTTGTAGAAATTATCTTATTGCTATTTCCTTGTAGGTACAAGGGGAATATTAGAGTACAGTAGGCTTTGTGCGATAGTCAAATGTTTTAAACCTTTGAGATTCCGTTCTCTTTGCTCACGTAACATATAAAGAAATTAACAACGATGTTCCATTTCACGAAACTTTTTAATTTTTCCGTAACTCACACACATAACAAGGAATATCTCCGAAATGGTTCGCCCCACAAGAAAATTTATTTGGACATAAATTGTGTATTTTAGCAAGATCTACATTTTTTGTATAGTATGATTTGATCTATCTCTAACGGTTTACCAGTTATGCAAAAGTTGTCAAGAGTAAATACGACTACAGGGGCTATAGCCAGAAAATTCAAGATATGAATTTCATTTGTCATACAAGTATCTCAAACATATGACATTTTAATCAAAATCGTTAGAGCCATTTTCAAGAAAATCAAGATTTTCGAAAAATGTTCCATGTAAAGCGTAGTTTAGGGTGGGGCTGTTTTCTTCAAAATCTTCGTGTTGCATCCTTGAAAGACATTAAACTTAAATACCAACTTTGGGTTTTAACCGACTTTCTATTTTTGTGTTATGCTGTCCACGGAAAGCCAATTGTTGTGAATCTTGTTTCGATATTTCAATTATGTTTAGATAATTATTATTTTGTATTCTATCATGCTGGGAGTTTTGAAATATAAATTGATGTTATGTTCCTGGCATGACCGAAACAACCATTAAATCGTACAATTTACGCGGCTTATGACGTCACTGATGGTTCTCGTGGCTGACGCAAAGCGTCTTTTTCGTTAGCCACGGATGGTTCTAATGAAGTAGAAGGGGGTATTGTTAAGAAGGACAAGAGTCGAGCGATATTGCCCTGGTTACTTATCTTTTTTTTTTTTTTTTTTTTCCAAGTACTCTTTGGTCAATGCATTCGCGTAAGATAATAGCTATTTTACGGTAATCCTCTGAAACTTGTGAATTTTATGATTTCGGACATTTTTTTTTTTTTTTTTTTTTTTTAAATTAACGTCCTCCAACATTGTGTCATATCGGACGAATGAATGAAAGAAAGAAATGAAATGGGTGAAATGATGCTCAAATGAGCCCGAGGTGCATGGAGCTTTAAGTTACCCGACATTCGTCTTCTCAGGGTAGGGAAAACCTCGGAAAAAAACCTTACCCGGATAACTTACCCTAAGCGAGATTCGAACTCGCGACCTCTTGAACGTGAGGCAGACACTCTAACCATCACGCTATCGAGGCGGGCGATTTCGGACATGTCAATTAGTAGGAAATGTTCAAGAAAGCATTATATTATAACAACATAGTAATTGTGTTAATAAAAAGTGTGTAATAAAATAATTTCATAAATTTATTTGGAGAAGTTTAGAATCTGCAGAATAGCAGAAACTGAAATAAACACACCTAATGATTGACTCTTTTTGAAATGGCCAACTCCTTCAGTTCTATGACGTCCAGCTACAGCAAACACATTTCTCCTGCCCTTGGGGACTCAGAAACCTTTGAACAACTTCATTCAAATCAAAGGAGCTACACATTTCATTTTCGATACTCAGAACTGTTAAAGCGCTTACTTAATCTCGTCTCGGTTATTCTGTTTCTCAGAATCGTTTTAATTAGCTTCAATTTAGAAAATGATGTTTCTGCCGTAGCAGAAGTAACTGGCAGAGTCAAATATAATTGAACAGCTGTCATATTTCTAGAAGACTGCTTATAAGAAAAGTATTTTCAACAAGCAAAAATCGAATGGTGCAGAAATATTACAGAACTCCCTTATTAGCTCCCTTAGGTATGTCAGTTTGAAGCACAGACGCTCCTAAGATAAGTCGCGCGTTTTCACACATACGTAATCCGAAGTCCTACCGACATGAGCAGGTCTATTTCACTTATAACGACTTCTACCGGCAACAGGCAGCTGTCTTATCGTGTCCCTAAAAAGTCACGTGAATGGGTTCACAATAGCAAGTGAACTTCAGGCTGCCAACATTTTAAAGGAATGTTGGGAGGACATGATTGAAGATTGCACAGAATATTTAAAAACTAAATTCCTAGAAGAGCAGGTAAACTTGGTCAGTCAAAAGTCAATTAAATATACGCCCGATATCCTGTTATGGGCGTGCTTAATTTATTTTTCTCACCCAGCAGCTTATAGACAGTTACGTGATTCCAATATTCTTTCTTTACCCCATCCTGATTACCTCAGTCAAGTTTCTTAAACCCTCAGTCCTGATAGAAACTCGAAATCATTGCATTTGAAATATTTATCAGGGAAGGTGAAAATGCTTAGTGATCACGAAAAAGTGAAATCACGAAATTTATGTAAAACCTGCAATTTCTTATAAAGAGGGTAACATATAGCGTCTTTGAAATACACAAAAACCTCCAAAAACAGTGCAAACTCTTATGATAACATCTTTAACGTCCAGGAATAAAGATGTTGTAGCTCTGTATCCAGTGAAAAATTAAACAGCACAAAAGTTGCATGAGCAGACTCTCGCTCTAATTAAAACATGTCATTATTCCGTATGAATTGCTTGGAACGTCGGCCTCGCGTTGTGACGTCACGAATCGCACATCCAGGCCTGTTACACTGCACACTGCTTCCGACGACACCGTCATATTCACTCAAACAGGCTTAACTAATATCTGGTAACAATTGTCTCGCTCAACACTTAAAGACTCGCTTCTCTCAACACTACTTTCAGAGAATGACGTAGCACGGATTTTTCTCAAAATCCACGTTTTCGTAAACAAGCCCTAGCCCAGGAATAGTTTTCTGAGCAATCCGGAATTTTTTAATTCTTTTTTTATTCTCAGTGTCGTCCTTGTTCTGACCATCCCATTGTTGCAGGACCTCTTACGTAAAGCAGTAGTGCGATGTACTGTGACTGAGCTTCTATGACGGCCAGCCGGCGTTACAATATTAATTAATTATAAGATGAAACATCACTATTTGCTACAATTATTTGATTGTTTACTTAAAATAGCGTTTCAATCATTATAATGTAAAGTTTGTGGTTGGCTACATTACCTTTTCTACCTAAACCTTAGTCAAGATTACCCTGGCTACTTTAAATTTGAAACAGTACCTGTAGGTATACCTCGTAGATGATAAGACAAACAAGTTGTAATTAGCGATCAACTGAAAGAGTTTAAAACATAAATAAGAAGTGTAGAGTATGTGATGTAAAAGTTAATTTTTCTTGAAGCCAGGGTAGATAATGTAAGGTAGAGAGAAAGGGGTTGTATGATATAATCGACACCAGGAAAGAAGCACTCTAGATATTGTACATAAGAACCGAGTAATCATACTAGAACAAAAATTCACATTCTAATATTGCTAGCGATTTCGCTATAACTATGACTATGTGCCAAAAATTACTTTTATGTGAACTGCAACTATTTCAGCTGCACGATGTTGTGGTAGTGTTGTTTCTGCTGCTCTAGAGAAAACTTGTTCTGGAGTAGGATGAAGTCTAAAATGGCCTACTTCCTTTTAGTCTAAAGATGACAACATTGGAGAATGACAAGTCATTATCCGATACTATTTACCAAAATACTCACAAATCACTATATTCCTATATAAGAGTGGAAACTCCTGCAAAAATTCAGGACTTAAATCATCCTTCCATACATTGTACAGATATTGATAATTTGTTATCCACTCATATTGTGGACTCTAGTCACTTTCACACCAAACTGTTATTCGGAGCGTCGTACTCAACAAAACAAAACTTCTGGACAAAAAAAAAAAAAAAAAAAAAAAAAAAAAAAAAAAAAAAACCACAATTTATTTCAGATACGCTTTTTTGCAACGTAGCACTTCCAAAACATTGGTTGTTTTTGCCTTCCATTTTTTTAATATTTTTCTCATTTTTGAAGTCCTGTTCCATTCAGTTGTTTCTCGTATGACATGTATGGAATATAAAATTTAAAAGCCAGCAAATAGTCACCCCCTTTTCACCTCTTCAACATCTTGTGTCACCTTTGTGCCCACAACAAAAATTGTAATGAAACGATGTTTGCAAACCTTTGATTAGGTGAGTACGAACTAGATAGAAAAACAAGCTATACGGAAAAGATAGTGGCTACAAAATGTCACGTCCATCAGATTCGCCCCTTCCTTCTACGATGTTTGCTAATGACAGTTGATGGTATCTCGTTGTCAGTGTATCGGAGACAGAATGGCAGGTTTGGTGACAATGTTTGCGCAGAATTCATCATCACGGAAAGCAGTGTGCAAAAGGGTGGAAGATATGGAAAATGCCTCGCACATCAATAGAAGAGATTGATTCCCAGAAGAGAAGTGTGGGTGACATTACTGAAATGAGGTTTTAGGGCTGAAAAGCGACATGCTACCAAGTTAGTTTCATTTTGTATAAATATTTGGGGGCTTTGAAGAACACGGGCGAGCACTTCAAATTGCGCTATAGTAGCATATGTAAGTACCGTGCGTGATGGTGAGTAAGAGAATAAAGGAGCTCCGGAGTTTAGTTCCTTTTTTATTACTTTCTCTACTGCATATAGTAAAACGCCTCCATACCACAGTGGTTGCGCGCCTGCCTCTGGCGCGGAGGACCCAGGTTCAATCTTCAATAAGAATGCAGTACGCTTAAGTGATAGTCAGATGTTTAAAAAGTGGCTCGGTATAGGATGGTTTTGAAATTTGTGTTCTTTGCATGACCCAAAAGTAAACACTGATGTGTTACATTCATATGACTTTCCTTGTTCTCGATTCTAGTTTGTCTAGTAACTCTGACCTTGGTTTTCTTACGATTTTCCCAGATCGATAGACGAATGCTGCAATGGTTTCTGAAACGCTGCAAATTTGCCTGCCCCTATACTTCCTTGCCATGTTTCAGGACCAGAGGATCAGGCGAGTGGACGCGACATAATTGTTTTGCTGTGTTATAAACTGCCTGTGAGGTCTCTCCTTGTGTAGGAAGGCTTATGTGGGTGTTCCCGCAGGTGTCCGAATCTCACACCGACCCTGGCTTCCTCCTAGCTCGCCCTGGTCCCCCTCTGTGTTTTTTAGTTCACCTCTTCCTCCTCAGGTTCAGGAGGCAAGAAGCAGGAGGTTGGGTGGCCTACTAGTGCAGGGGCTTTATGCTCTGTAGAGTTGGTATTTCCCAGCGTACACGTGCTATGTCACTGGCGCCCCATTGTTATAATTAGTCCCTGACTCGTATCATGGGGCAGCCATGACAGGAGACAACGAATTAGTTTATATTGCATTCCACCCAAAAATTTGATACTGAGAAATACATGTTTTGATATACCATGAATAGAACAAGCATTTTAAGAAAAAGTCCTTGCGCGCTTTTCTGTCTATGAACAGAGTAACCCAAAAACGAAATAATCTGCTCAATACCAAACTTAGTATTTAAGTTCTCCGTCTTTTTGCGATCCGATGTGAAATTTTCAAGAAAATCCCCTTCACAAATTGGCCTTTAGATGAAACATTTTTCGAAAATTCAGAGTTTTTTTCTTCAAAAATGGCCCCAATAATTTTAACATACCACAGAGGGTATAGATGCAAATCCCGATGCTTTTGAGTATGTAAAACGCATATTACAAATGTAAATTACGCCGCCAAAATATAGTTCTTTTTGTACTTTATCAGTATTTGTATTAATAGAAGAACACAAGACATATCGTATACAATTATCTCATTTTTTATAAAAAGTGGAAAAGTCTGAGATTGCATCTATACCCATCGTGTTTAAGATATTTTCCTGACAAATGAAATGTATATTCAATTTTCTGAGAATAGCCTCTGAAGTCCTCTTTATTCTGAATAGTTTTTGCATTATTGGTAAACAGTAAGAGATAGGTAGAAAAAAAATCTTAACAGAGCTGGTAATCCAATTGCCAGCGCCACCAGTGTGCCGAAATTTCTTACCGCAAACAATTCTTTGCATGACAGCCAATCAACTGACATGAGTCTGTCGTTTTTCAGCACACTTAAAACCATCAATCATACCGGGTTTGAGCCCGCAAACTTTGTATCAGCGGGGCAATGCCAAATCAACTGAGCCACCCACACCGAAACAATTTCCGAGTTATTCCTTGTTATTGATTTGAATTATCCAATACATATGCTTTCTCAAATGGAAATACCTTGTTTTTTTTAATCCTTGGCAATCATACAGAATGGAATTTTAATGTCATCAGCTCTTAAAAGATTTTGCTACCAGTTAAGCCTGCTGTATTCCCATATTTTTATTGTACCTACAAGGAAATATATGGTATTAATTCTTACACATATTTATTTTGATTGGCATAGACTAGATAGAATATTAAGTGTTATAAGTATAGCTTGTTGAAGAATGGGTGCGTAAAATAAGATATATGTAACATATTTTTGTTTGCTTTTTCATTTTTTCTCTTTTTCTTTCGTTCGTTCTTTCTTTTTCTTTTTCGTTCGTTCTTTCTTTCTTTTGTTCTTTGCTTCCTTAATCCGTTCCTTCGTTCGTTCTTTCGTTCCTTTGTGTTTGTTTTCCATAAGTTGAAACGACTGCTGAATCATGGTCTACTGCATGCATCAAACCGGTCACTATGAGTCCTTAACAAGGACCTTGTGGTTACGAATGCTGCAAGAGAAGCTGTTACCGCTGTAGAGCCTTTACGCTTGGGCAGTTTGCATTTTGAACATCTTTGATTTGCTATTATATCGCAGCACGTCACCTCGCAGCGATAGGGGAGTGGGCCACTGAAACTGGTGCTTATTGCCTTTCTGTTACGAGAATGTGGCTCTAAGGAATGTCTTTGAGTTCACCTATTCTAGCGTTTCCTCTGAAAGGTTACGCCTACAGGTTCAACATATCAACAAGCCTTAGGCCTCGTAGAAACGTACACCTTTGTGCTAGGAATTCTGGGATACTAACGTTTCGCCATGATTAATCTGTTTGCAAAATCTCCTTAGTAAAGTGGTTCTAATTTTCAGGAAATCCGACACTTAAAATCGTATTATTAATATTATTTAGGAACAAAAGCACGGATGCGCTTAAGAACCATGAACGTAGTTAGCCAACCATAAATGTTCAATACCATACGCCAGTTATATATACTGCTTAATTAATAGGAAATATATTATATAAATATATAAAACCATTTTCATAAGTCTTTGAGCCATTGCTAACAGCTGAACACAGCTTACAAAATAAACTAAAAATACTAATAGGCAGATTAGAGCTAATATTACTAGAGGAGCAAACGAGATTTAGAAAGAGTATATATGGTGCACAGATAACCTCTTTATTTTACAACAAACATAAAGTTTATTATGGAAACATACATTATTTATAGACTGCACAAAGTCTTTTGATAAAATTACAAGAGATGTACTTTGGAAAATTATGAATAAATGAAGGATTCCCCTCCATTTAACTGAAGCAATTAAACATATTTAATAAGAAATTCAAATTCAAAACTCAGGAGTAAGACAAAGATACAGTTTGTTTCACTACCTTTTAACCTGTATATTGGTGAAATTGCTAGACAATGGATTAATAGTATAACCTTTTATTCAAGTAATTTTAATAAAAAGAACTACGCATTAACTTAAATATTCGCAGCTGACCAGATTATTGTATCTAATTCAGACGAAAATCCTTAAAACTCAACCTATGCTCTGACTAAAACAGCAAACGAATATGACATGACGATTTCTCTAAGTAAAACAAAAGTGATGGCACTCAAAGGTAGAGAAAGTATAAGATAAATCATTGTTATAGAACATAAGATTGTCGAACAGGTGGTCGAATTTATGTATTTAGCATGTAATATATTGTATAAAAAATTGATCAATTAAAAAAATGCAAGTTTTGAACTATTTTAACGGCACTATAAAATGATATTAGAAAAAAAAGCAAGAAAAGATATATTAAAATTTTATAAAGTAGTATCAGTGCCGAAATTAGCGTATGGGAGTGAAGCGGATTATGACAGAGGAAAAACAAAAGGAGATTTGTAAACGAAGCGAAGTTTTTAAGAGCAGTGACAGGATATGAGAGAACAGACCAAAAAAGAAATGAAGATATATATATATATATATATATATATATATATAAGAAAATAATTAGATATATCAATCTGAATGAAGAAATTGAAGAATATACAACTAAATGAACAAGTCATTAAAAGAATGAATAGAGAGCGACTCCATTCCATTTTAAGAATTATAAACCAATAGGGAAAATAAATATTGGAAGGCCAAGTAAAAGGTGGCACGATTGTTATAGACAGAAATGTCTAATGCATGAGGAAGAAGAAGAATAATTACACTGGGCTTTACTCCGCAGTATTTCGTTCAGTAACTTTACTTTTTGATTTACTCTCGGACAGGAGATTTACTCCAGAATAAGTTGATAATGCAACGCTCAAAAGACTTACTTGCGATTAAGTACGTTTTACTAGAAACAAAAAGTGTCTTATGAAGATGCACGGGAAGCGTGTAATTATCAACAGTGTGTAATTATCAATCATGAATAAAGTTCGTTTTCTGACAAGCGTAGTTCCTACCCAGGAGAAGTAGAACAACAGAGAGCTGATTACTATCTGTACTATGTTGTTAATAGTTGTTCCAGTAACTCCTACACTGGGTTCTGATTGGTTGGCTTCTTAATATATTTAAAAGCAAACTGTAGGTTAAGGTACTGAAATCAAAGTTTCCTTCAGATTTCCGAAAGTTATACTGAATTCATCAGAAATGTCCAATTCTACGTTAGTTTGTCAAGGGACATTTTAAGATAGAACGCTACTCCGAAGGTGTAAAGAGAGCAGCCATCTGTTCTTTCACTACAGTAACACACATTGGAGGAATCGGTTTTTCCTTTGATTTTCTACGGTTTTCCGTTTAACTTTCCCTACGATTTTGAATAGGACATAGTCAACAGCAGATTGGGGTAATTGCGTCGGGACCCTCGCTGAAGAAACGCCGCTTCTACCTGCAGCACCACAATCGAGCGAATAGTCTTCAGGAAATTGCTATTTCCGATTCCGGTAGCCGCTGAGTATTGTAAATGATCTGGAGTTTGGATCTCTCCTGTATACAATTTTGGACTTCGTGAACGCTGCATCAACAGCATTTCCAGATACTGCTGATTTGAAAACACTGCATAGCTCCGAATTCTGGTTAAAAGCATTTCTCAATTACTGATATACCCGGCATGCGTGCAGATAGTCACATGTTTGTGCCACCTCTCTATTCACACGCCATAATTACACAATTGCCAAGCTATTATAGAATACCTCGTGAAAGGGACATGTTTCAGCTACTGCTCGAGAAATGAGCAAATGCTTGAACAGGGACAGGTGTGTGGACAAAGGTTGAAAGCAGAAGTGTATTTACTCGTCTTCCACTTCAAAGGTAGACTTGCAACTTTGTTCCTGCATCATATACCATCTTCCCATCGTAATTTCGGTCTTCCTATTGATGTGCACCCTTTAGAGCAACGATGCCAACGTTTGCGAAAGAGGGGAGGTTGTATTTACCTCGAAGGGTCACCTAATTCTCTGGCGTACTTGCATAGATGGTATGAGAATTAACTAAGTCATATGCTTCCTTTGCTGTTCAGAGGACTGGCAGCCATGTCACCTCCTAGCTCACCTCGCAGTTTTGAAAAGCAATATTTCAGCAATCCTTCTGCATTAACGGGCAAACATTGCAAATTTAACTTCAGTGCATCTGCAGAAAACATGTTCTTTGGTGGTATTTAGTTGTGCACTAAAACTAAAATGATTCCGGTGTTTGGTGCTAGACTTACAGACGCGAGTTCAATCATACCAAGTTCGTGTGTCCTTGATAGCGGGACTAGCTAAGGCGTGTTCGCTCAAATCAAGAGTGATAGACTAACATTAGTTCGAACCCCATTTAACACGCCAACCTCAACTGGCGATAATGCCTCCCGAAATTACTAGGTATTTTCCTTTAAATGTCCACATTCAAAAGCATCTCTATAAATGTCGTAGACTATTATCATATTAAGGTATATAAGCGTGTATAGTGTAAAATAGGGTTTTAATGGTCATAGAAATCCATTGTTACAAGATCTAGATGCCAATGAATAATGTAATTAGTGATACATAAAACAGAATAGAATGCAGTTGTAGGTTACTTCAGCAGAAGCAACCTTTGCACCAGGTAACGCTGCTGTGACGTCAGCTGACTCAGCTCATATACATCGCAAGTCGTGGCAAGCCTATGATTGGACATTGTGTTGAACAATTCCTCTTGCCATCCGCCATTAAGTTTTGTATCAGCCATAAATAATATTCTTCATATCAAATTAAGCGTCCTAAATAAGTACATTTATTAACTTGTATTTACTTATGATATTGAGACATTCTTACTAACCTTGTATTGTTATCTGGAGCGTCCTTTTCATTGCTACTGTTCACTTTGCTTTGTTTAACGTTAAGCAGTCTTTGTGTTTCCATTTGCAATGGCTGCAGTCAAGTTCCACGTGTTGCCACGTGACACCTTACTGATTGGGATTTGCCCAGCAAGGCAAACTTGAGTCGTTCTCGAAACTTCCAGCGATTCATTAGTAACCCCCCAACCCATAGCACTAATAATGGGGCACGTATTACTACCCCTCACAACCTCTATACGTCACAATGTTCACGGGTTTATTTTATCAGATACTTCCAAACTCAATAGTGGGGGTTTATAACCTCTATTGTGATTATAGGAAACTTTTCCCTTAATAAATTATTGAATTATTTACTTTCCAGTAAATAAACATTATATTTAAAGAAACCAGCCCCCCCCCCATACAGGAAAATATCGTAAATATGTCTTATTTAATAAAAAAATTTCAGTGCATCAGACAGAATAAAAAATTATGGGTGGTCATTCGACGGGAATCGAACCCGATCGTCCCGAATACCAGACGATACCGCTATGCCATCTCCTTCAGTAACACCTTGTATAAAACATCAAGTCTGTAAGTGCGTTTTGAACGACTATGTATCACAATAGGAAACACCTCTAAAACTTCCTTTGCCACAATTTTCAATTTGTAGCAAAAAATAAATAAATTAGAACAAACAAAAGGTGTTTTTAAAGTGCCAGACTGTAGGATTTAATGAAATGAGCCTCATGAGTGAAATCGGCCAGCCAGAAACACAGCAGTTGATCAGCCAAAGTGACGTAGGTAATGTGAATGGCATTGCGTTCATTTGTTTTGCCTGCTGTTCTATACCAGATTATTTACGTGAAGGGCCATTAATTCTTATTGAGAGACGTGCATAACTCGGTAATAAAATACCATTGTGTTTGTCAATAGCATTCATGTGCTAACGAAGTATCTCTGGAAATGATAGACATTCATTGTTATCATTTGGCACGTTTGCTATTCAGATTCCATGCGTTGAAAGTGCACTTAAAATACACACCACAAAACCAACTGGAAGACACTTTGTTGTATTGAGAAGAGCCTATTCATTTGCGAATATATTTTGTATGAACATAATGGTACATCTTAATGGAGTTAATGTCTCTTAATTATCTGCAGATAAACTGAAAAATTCAGATACATTTCATTTTAATCAAGCAAGTGTTGAATTAGTCGTTATTATGTATATCAAGTATATTTACACCTATTAATTAACTGTTCCGTATAATTCCGTTCAACTGATACTGGAGCCATTCAGCGATAAAATGAATAATTTTATACGGAAATCATAAGGCAACGAATAAATCATTAAATAAATAATGTGACGTTGGGCGGTCACGTGTCTCAGACACTCAGGTCAAACTACCTCACACCACTACACGGCTTGTAAATAGTGGCCATCGACAATGAGTGCGGCAGAACAAAGCATTTCCAGACTGTTCGCGAACTTTCTTTGCCGGCTTGTTTGTGAGAGGTTCGATAAAATGTAAATTTCGAGAAAAATCATTCTCGTCTATATAAGTGAGTGCGGCTGCGAGAGAAGCGTGAGTGTTGAACGAGATAGCTGTTAGCAGTGTGTATGTGTATTCCAGTGCTGCAATTACAATAAATTGTTAAAATTGCAAAATAAGGAATGAAAAAATAATATGTGTATACAGTACATTGTTGTAACAGGAATAATGAGTGAAATCCTTGTTATGTAATTGGTTCAGCAATATGTCATTGGCAGTTTTCTTTTTACTCTTGTTCTCTGACGAGTTTTTGGCCCAAAGTGACAATCTAACCGCCAGAGACTTCAGTAGTTTCTTATTGCTGTAAGGAAAGCGTGCTTAATACTGGGTTGAAGCAATTGTGGTAAATTTATTTTGTAGCACCTGTAGTCGAAGAATGTGTGTGTTACTGGCTGCAGTCCATAGCATTGAGCATTCCAGTCCAAGCTTTGAATGTCTGTTAATCAAAGGATGCAGTTGGTGATTCCAGAGGAAACAAGTTAAACTGCGAACAATGTATTGCTTTCAAGTTAGCATTGAACTCAAGTATTTCAGTTGCAAGTCCAGCTATTTGTTGATTTAGAGGTATGAGGGCTCATTCACATTTCTACGTTCTTTAGCTCAGTTAATATAGGTAGAGAAAGTACAGTATTAGCCTAAACCATCTATAGGGAGCGTTCATCGGAAATACATGCCTTGAGGGTCACTGAATTAAAAATATTTATACAAAACGTTGCGTGTGTGTATGGCAGACAGACAGACAGACAGACACAGAGAGGGAACTCAAACGAAAAGGTATGTAGTATTGCATATGCGTGCATATGCGAAAACTCTATTGACATAGGGATGTTTCGGGGAAACAGTAAAGATAGCCGTTTGGTTTTTAAGAAGCACAAATAAATAACTAGAACTATTGCAATTATTGGTAAAATTGACTCGTGTAGGTCATTTTTAAAGAATTAAAAATATTAACTGTGCCCAGTTTGTGTTTACGTATCACATATGTCACGTGAAGCAAAATATTAGCAATTTTATGACAAATGATTATATTCATTTCCATAATACTTGAAAATTTAATAAAAATTCCATTAGGCTGCCCCGTGATTCAGTCGGTAGAGCAGTTGCCCGCTGTGCAAGGGTTTGATTCCCAGCATGATCAGAATGGGAAGTAAAGGATAAGACAAATAAAAGTATTCCAGTAAACAGGAATCCGGAAATAGCCCGTTTATGAGACAATGATATTCTTTTGTTGTATGGCACACATTGAATAACAAATGACATTTCCAACAAAGGCAGTTATATTTGATTTATCAAATATGAGACAGTTACAACATTCAAATATAAACATAAACAACACAATAAGCTCCAATGAACAGTGGCCGTAAATTATAGACAATTAATTATGAGATGGGTGTTGAGCTCTCAACCTATGGTGCATGTATCCCTGATGGTACGTGAATATTTTGACAGGATATATGAACATAGGTTTTACAAATAAGGTTGTACTTCTTACACGTGTTCTGGCAGTTGTATTTCATTATACGTCTCACGATTCTTCGAATTTATATTCACTTAAAAGGTTACAGACATTTACATGTTGCTGTTATTGCATGTGCTTAGTCATTTTGAGTTTCCTTGTAATAGAAACTGAACCTGAATGATGCACGTATATATGTTGATTTACTTTAGGTGGCACTGGGAATGTGGCGAGCACTGGGAATCCCCTAGCGATGGAAAGTCATACACCATAGCCATCTTCACTGTGACATTCTTCCTTCCCATGTTGAGTCTGGCCTTCACATATACCTCTGTGGCTAGAAGGCTGTGGCTCCGCTCGTCTCCGGGCAATGCAGATGCTCACAGGGACCTCGCCCAGCTGAGGGCCAAGAGGAAGATTGTCAAGGTACGTCTCTGTTGTTCTAAGGCTTGTTATATTTTATCCGAATACTCGCGCTCCAGTTCTAAATGCTTGTACAAAGAGTGCCAAAGAAAATTTCGCTGTATTTCTCGTCTATGCCACATTATTGATCGTTGTATAAAGCTACAGTGCAAGAGTGAGGCACTCCTCCTACTAAACAGCCGCATCAGTTGTCTTACCTTAACCAATAGTCATAACAAAGGTTAGACGGCGTAGAAATGAAGTATTGATCGCATTGGCTAAGAAAGAAAGAGGCGGAATGAGTGCATTCAGTCTGTCATACACGTCTCTTATGATTGGTAGCCATACCTTATCGGATAGTGTAGAAGTCGGTCCGGATGGCTCAGTTGGTTAGACGCTGGCCTACTGATCGCGGGTTCAAATCTTACCCATATCGATGGTTTTTAAGGGTACTTAAGGGAACTGGCATGTAAAATAACTCCTCGGGGACAAAAGGTACAAAATAATTTTTAAGTGTGAAGCCAAGTAGTTCAAAATTTTGTAATAAGTTTAAAATAAAAACTAATTCATATTAACAAAATAATACATTTTATTGTAAAAAAGCGTGGGGTGCTTTTTAGATATTTTTATAATATATTTACTTTTATAAATAGCTACCAATGAACTATTTATAACATTTGATGTCAGACAATGTTGCATTGCAAATATTCAAGTCAATCAGACATCTCAAGTTGGCGAAAATTACGTTAGATTGTTAAATTTAGCCAAGTCACTTTTTAATCCTGATCATTTTCATGTGAATCAGACGAATGTAAGTTGGTGAAAATTACGTCGAATGATTCCGCTACATTGATAAATTTAGCTAAGTAATTTTGTTTACCCTGATGATCCTGGTCAGGATTTTAGGATAATGTTTTGATATTATTGTATTGTTATCCGCCCTTGACACATGTACAAATTTTCAAGTCAATCAGACGAATCTAAGCGGGTGAAAATTACGTCGAAAGGTTCAAATAAATAAAAACATGTACCTAATTATTTAAACATTCCAAATTCTTATTAACTTATTTACCTATTCAAGAATATTTACAACATAATTGTACAAGTTATAAAGGCCTAAAAACCAAACAACAAAAATATAATACACAAAAAATTAAAACAAAAGTTTATGCAACATACAAGGTCCAAGCATTTCCTCTCAACCATTTCCTCTAATGTATAAAATAATCACAGTACTAAATTAACACGTGTTTATACATTTATCTCAATTTAAATATATATATTAAATTTAATTCCATTAAATACATTCCTCCTTTCATTAAAACGAATATATTTTATCAAACCAAAAAACAAGCTTCCATTAAAATACGAAAGCAAAATTAATTCACTTAAAAGTTATTTATGTTTTAAATATTTAAATAAATTTTATTTAAAATATTAATTTGATAGAAGTACTCGTAATTCATCAACTAAAATAAACAAACCTCCAAAATAAACTTCCAAAATTATCTAATCAAAATTTTCCAAATAAATAACTTCATTTATAACATAAATTAATTTATCAAACACAAAGCTTCCAATTAACATACTAAAAACTAGATCTAATGAAATTTATTGTAATAATCTAACTAAATATGTAGAAAATAGAGCTCATTTGTTACAGAGGAAACAATATGCATGTTGCAGATGTTAGTGACGATAGTGGTATTGTTCACACTGTGCTGGCTACCTCTACAGACCTTCCTCTTGCTATATTACTTCGTACCTGGGTTCGACTCCTTCCACACGGAGGAGGCCAGGCAGTCCTATGCACTCGCATACTTCGCCTGTCATTGGCTAGCCAACGCCAACAGTCTGGTCAACCCACTGGTGTACTGCTTCATGAGCGACAACTTCAGGGTAAGAACAATTATTCATATCATTTTACAGAAATTTATTATCATTTTGCATAGGCTTAATGATAAATGTGCCTGATAATATAACAGAGTAATAAAATTCTGATGTGTTGCACTCACATGACTTTCTCTACTCTTGTACCAACTATTCCTACAAACTTTATTCTTGATCTTCTTCGTGTTAGTTGGGATAAACATTTCCAGAAATTATCTTACTACTGATTTTCTTAAATGCAAGGGGAATATGGGAATACAGTAGGCTTTGAGCGATAGTCAATTTTTTTAAAGCTGGCCGCTGTATGAAGGCTTTGAAATTTCGGAATCTTTGTACGGTCAACAGATAAAAAAGTGACTAATGACCTTCCAATGAGAAAAGTATAGTATTGCAAAAATGACACAAATAAAAAGGAATATCCCCAAAATGGCACTCTCCATGAAATGTGTGTGTTTTAAGGAGATCTACATTTTGCTATAGTAAGATTTGGTCTATCTCTTACAGTTTACCAGTATTGCAAAAGTAATCAAGAGTAAACAGGATTACATAGCTTAAGCCAGAAAATTCAAAATATGCGTTTCATCTGCCATAAAAATAACTCAATCAAAATCCTTAGAGCTATTTTTGAGAAACTTAACACTTTCAAAACATTTTCCATGTAAACGGTAGCTAAGGGTACCAACCCACACCTAACGCCATCACTAACACTTGCGACCCTGAACAATGTAGCACATGCGTGAAATTTGAACGATCTATTCTGTGTAAGGCCTCTCGTTTAAATTTGTTATTTATTACACACAGTAACAGTTATATTTTGCCTTGTTTCAAAACGCTAGCTTGCGTGGTTATTTAAATATTGGTCTTGTGTAGATGTATTGTTCCAATAAAAATAATCCACACGACGAATTTCTTTAAGCACACCTGCCTCTGGCGCGGGAGACCTGGGTTTGAACCCCGGTACCGGCGTGGGGATTATATCATAATTACCATATCATAATTATATTTGTATCATCATGCCGGCATTACCAGAGACCACGATAAAAGCAAGCCAGCTGGTGATGCTCTTCTTCGGATTTCCGGAAACACTTCCGTTCGTGCTTATGACGCTCCCCACAAAGAAGCAATCTACTTATTGTTCTGTTTGCTTCATCATCGCAAACACAAGTGCGTCCTCAGATCGATATAGGAACTTTTATCACTGTAGAAATGGGCAAGTGTTCGTGAAAGTTGCTTTTCGCCGCACTTTGTAACAGAGAAAGAGACGGAGAGAGATAATCGACAGCTTTTGCCATCGAGACAGAAGGGCCAGAGATTAATTCGAACCACTTCCTCTTCTGACCCACTTAAAGGGAACCTAAACTGCATGCCGAGTATATTAGTATTTATACTGAGGCAAAATCGATATAAATCCAGTCCTGTTATTTTTCTCAATTTTTCTTACAAAACTTTTGCCAACAATGCAGTTCCCTTTTCATCGTTAACACAGTCTTCAGTCCTTCGTGATATTACAGCTCACAGATATTTTCTGATAAACGATGAAATAATAAAATCTAAAATAAACTCACAAGGTTAAAATAAGGAAGATTAAAAAAGAGAGTTGAGTTCAAATCTATGTCGTTAGGGACGCTGTCTTCTACTGTTGTCTTTCCACATATTCGACCAACCTTCGTATCCTCTCAGCCTTTCTTCCCGAGGGTGTCCCGTCAGGGACATAAGCACAAAATATTTCATTGGTCGAGGTGCTAAGCCCCTCCTCCAAACCTTGCTATTTTGTCCTGTGCTAGCTGAAATACTCCTATTAAATTAGAAATTGTCGTAATTGTTGCATATGCCGCTAAAACTATATTTTAGAGACAATTTAGCGTTGATGATATTTACGATGGAGGCAAGAATACTAACAGGACTGTAGATAAAGTTAAACAAAAATACATCCTTTTCGCAGAGAGGCAAGAATTATATTTTACTATGTTTAGCTCGTAATACTAAATAAAACATTCTACATTTAAAAGCAAGTTGTTGTTCATATTTACCATAAGCTGTTGAGAGTTTGCAATTAGTATAGAGAGACAATGCTCTGAGGTTAAATCAATTTAATAATGTATTAACGAAAATAAATGATAATATTGGAGGTACGCGAGAAATTTCTCTTGATATTTACATTAATGGCAAATTAAATAAATGTTCCAACTGTCGACCTCCGGTTCCTAAACAAAGGCGATTGTTTAGGACAAAATAGTATTTTTGCATTCAAGAGCAACCTCGAAACCATTAAGTGTTTTGGGTAGATTACTCTTTGCCCCATTGCCAAAGAGAAAGCGTTCTCGTGACACGCGCTTCCCAACAACACACTGTGATATACCTAGTCTCAAAATGATGTAATTTCCAATAGTACATAAAACATAACTAAAACACATCAAACTTCGAACTAATTAAAGTATAAGCTACAAGACTGCTATATCTGTTCGGTGCCGTTTCGAAGCAGCTTATGAAATCCAGTTACTCTTTTCGTGTTTAAATCCAATTTGTTCCTCCAAAACTGTAGTTATATTCTGGTATTGAATAGGATACAACGAATGGATTTTAAGCAGTCGAGGACCCCTTAAATGAGGTGCATCGATACGTTTCATTTCACTCGATGTCTCGAGTTCTCCCTAATGTGCACTACACGATACCTTGCAGTTGATCGTAAAACTTCATTGTCGCACGTAATTGCAATTTCAGGATCATGTATTTTCGCACGTTTCGTGATCTAACTCTCAAATCGATAGTACCATTTAAATGAAGCTGAACTCGCGACGCTGTTAACCGAAGATATGCGTTTCCTGCCCCGCGTTCCAAACATTAATACAAGGCACTTAAATAAATTTATAGGATTTTATACCGCATATCTATGGTATTGTATTCCACCCAGAAATTTTGATATCGTACTTCACCAGAAATAATACATAATTTAAACCTCCATGAATGCAAAAGAACAGTATAAAATTTGGTCGAATCCTCAAAGATCTTTAAAAAACGATCCTGTAAGACGAAAAGCTAACTTTGAATATTAGAGAACCCAATATGATTATTTTTACCAACGAAGGAAAGCTGTTAGGTGAATATTACATAAACAGTAATAATACAGCATTCAAGCAGTTGAAGATTATTTTCATACTATTTTTTAAACTGAAATCAAAACATACGCGAATCGTATGAAAAACATAAATGAATGTAATCTTCTTCCAGAAGTTACACACGATTTGAAATATTTAACAATAAAAAATTCATGTTGATACTAGCCCAGGAACTGATAAAGTTCTTCCAAAAGCAATTAGAAACCCGATTGTTGCTTCTTGTATAGCTCTAATTATGAACAAAATTGTTCAGAAGGGTTAAGTGCCCACAGTTTTGACTGAAGCTCGAAGAATGCTAATCCACAAAGGTGGAGACAAAGATAAGTGACGATCGATAACAATATCATCAGTTTTATGCACAGTCGCATCAAAGATTAGATAGATGATGGAACTCAATCCACACCAAAGAGGATTTTTAATGACTCCTGGTATTATTAATATTAATTACATTCATTAATATCAATTTTGCTGATGGAATTTTACATCACGCCGCTGAGACTAATCTTTCTGCATGCCTTCCCTTTCTGGCTATCAGTAAAGCGTTTGACAGTGTTGGTCATAACTTAATTCTACCATTGAACATACCTCGTTGCCACTCCCACTGAAGACATTGTTGAAAAATCTGCAGAATAGCTTGATTTCAAGTGCGAGTGCCGTCATGACAATGGAATTAAGAAATTTCTGATGCGTTTTTTGCTTCATTGTTATTAGATGAAACTCTTGACATTAATAGTGAAGAATAATTCTGCACCGTTCGTTACTAAATGTTGACGGAAATATTGAACACTCCAGTTTAAAAGTCATGTCCTTCATTTAGGAAGAAACATGATTTTTCTGTTTCGCTTCCCTTTAAAGAGTTCAATCGAAATTCGATTCCCTTTTTTTGAAAATTATTTCCCGGGAAAGTTAGGTGTATATTACTATAAAAATTAATTTATTGTTGTAGTTGTGTAGATAAGTTATAAACATTCAGGTAAAGTGGCTGAAAGTTTTGGGAATTAGCAATTAGAGCACCCACTGTGCTGTTTGTAAGAATGTTGAACCATGTTCACGTTACAGGCTGACTTGAAGGACCTGGTACGAAGTAGAGGTAGAGTCAAGAGTAGTTTCAAGTCCCAGCCTCGAGACAGCGTGCGCAGCGCATCGACAAGAACCACTGTTTGTCAGTTTCATCGCGCAGGTTCAGGTAAGTACCTGATATTGTTCATACCTGTGGTACCCATCTACCTTCCTGACATCTCACACAGGTCAACACATCAAACCACTTGTTGTACCCAAGGCTGCAAGGTTCTTTTCGGTGACGTCACTATTGACTCATTTTCCTCCGCATCTCTCCGCTGCCGAGGTGACACTTGCCTCATCATTGTTGATGAAATAGATCCTCTGTGCTGCTGAGTAAGTTGTTCAGCCACACCTGGTAGCTGCGATTTTTCCGATGCAGTGTAATGCTGACAAAGTTCCTGTTTCGTTCCTTCGATCTATGTCGGCTTCTTTCACGGCAAGGTTAGAAATTAACTCCTGTACTGTACAATTTGTTTATATACGATATTCTCGAAGTAATTAAAGTAGAGAATATGCATTTATGACATCTGCGGATGGAAAGTCACAACGGCTGGAACCTTTACTGCAAAATAACGAATTCTTTCCCAGGTCTTCATAAACGTGGCCAATGTCATGTACGTTTATCTAAGCGTTTGGATAGCTTCTTGAGTAGCAGTGCTACTGTGCGTCATTGTCACAGCTTGCATTACAGTTCATTGATGTTTAAATATCTTTAAACATTTGTATTCATTTCCAGCAGTTTCAATATCTGCAATTCATTCACCCACAAGCCTTCTTGTATTGGATAGAATCACACCCTAATTTGCCTGTGTTTAGCCCAAGATCGTTTTCTTTCCTTACACAAATTGCTGTTTATTTTTACCTGCGTATTTTAGTCCACGCTTCCAAAAACTCATTTCCCTCTGTTCGAGTCTGCATGAGCTTAAAAAGCTGACTTTCGTATTTTTCAGGAAGCTCCGCCAACACAAGAGTGGGCACCGGAAGCTGCATTTTGCGGGATCTAAGGCCTGATTACATCACTTCCGTCAGCTACCATCAATCGGAGACTTCGTCACAACTGTAATCAATAACTGGGCAAGAGGCACTATTTTCTCCCTGTCTTCATTGATCAGCAGTAAGAAGTAAATCACCGATCGCAGTTCATTTCCTGTATGTGAACGAGGACCCAATGGAAACAGGGACTGGTTTTAGAAGAACCCTGATAACTATTATCATCTTCTGCACCTCACCAACGGACTTAAACGTTGAAGCTTTATATTTAGTGTGTGGACAGTTTAATTTCTCATTAAACGATCAAAGAGACATTAATAATAGGGCTCTAAGATAGTGTCTGCGGTCCTAAGTGACGAGTTAAAAATCAGTGAATAACTCTCAAGTCCTAATATCTATTAAAAGCGTTATAAAAGTGACAGTATAAGAGCGCCAACATGAATTGCTCAATTTCAGTTGGGGATTTACGACTTTATTACATTAAAGCAAGCCTCTTTTTACTTTCTCTACCGCGTACCTAGGAATAGAGAAAGTATTGCATTTCGAAAACTCGAACAGAGATTTTAGTGGAAATACACGTTTTGAGGTCCTTGAGCACAGGAATTTTTAGGAAACCATCCGTGTGGGTGTGTCTGTGTAGAAATACCTCAAAACGAGTGCACAGGGAACATTTTAATTTGTCCTGACCGTGATGCTGCTGGCAGGTTGAGGTTCACCCTGAATCTTTTTGCTGCGCACTTACCTTTAATAGGGTTTAACCGCAGATGTGGAAAGGCTATATTTTAGGGTGGGTTGTTTTAATTTAGATAGGTGTGGGTTTAAGAAGGAAGTTTAATGCCCCTTGACAGTTGTCTCACATGGTACGTCAGTGCTACACGCTGGCGTATGTAAAAATGTTTAAAAATATCAAATTTTGTTATGCGCGCAACCATGCGCTAAATACGATATGACTTACGGTGACGTATCCTGGGATCATAGTCCCCAAGAGACCCAATCAGGGCGTTTTAATGTGATGCTAAACTGGCGTAAAATTTTGCGTCTTCCACTAGTCTCAGAAGAAAAGGCGGGAGGACAGAAAAGATAGACCGAAGTCCGCTGTTCGGCGCCCATAGGATCCAGCTGTCTGAGGCCAAGCCCCAGATTTCGCAGGCGTAGGAGAATTATAAGGGATAGAAAAAGGTATAACCTTAGTCGTCTTAGACCTCAGCATGGGGTACAGTGAGGCAGTTGCTCGCTGCGGTCGTGGGGAGAGATCACTGAAGTGCTGTCGCAAAGTTAGACCCTTGTCCATCTTAACTTCTGGATAGGTGACTGAGTTTTTCCACTCAATCCTTCGACCTCAAATTTGGAATGTGTGGTGTCTCCGTGACTCTTGTCCGCATTAGCAGACATTCGCCAATGCCGGTACCACTGTTGGACGAAGCGGAGGTGTCGCTGTATGGGGCTGAAGGCACTGAGAATGTATTTGTTGGTGAAGATTTACTTAAAACTGTTATCTTTTATTCAAAGGATCTCAAAGGATGTTTCCAGTGAAATATAGATATGGAATTTTTGGGTGGAGTGCAATACTTCCTGTGCATACTGGGTAGGCAGCAGAAAAAAATGAATCATATTTAGAAAACTAGACATTAAGTTATTTTATATGTGCTGTTAGAGATATAAGTGCACAAAATTTAAGCACTTCAGTGTTTTTCCCCTGTCTAACAGTGTTCCCAACAAATCAATCACAAAATTTAGTACCTGGTGCTTTTTATATGTTAGTAACTGCGCCACGAATTGAACAACGCCTGTCAGATTAACTATTCGTTTTGCTTCACACTTCAATGTGTGACCTACTGGCCTAGGTATTCTGAGGTCATTGACCTTGCAGAAAGCATTCGAACTCGGTCCCGAACTAGCATTCGTTATCGCAATTTCTGCCAAGTCTATGTCCGCGTTCTGTCTCAGGCCTAAGTGGAGGTACTAACGAACCTAAAAACATACAACTGTTAATAAGTTCCAAATGAAGCAAATATTGATGCACTATTGTTAGTGACCATTTCCTCAGTTACGAGTGTTAATATCTGCTCTTATACGCCTAACAGCGCGTATATTGATTTTTTTCCTTTCTCTACTACTGCTTTCCCAGGTGTACATAGGAACTATCATACTACACCCAAAAATTCGACATCAAATTTTTTCTTCGGACTGTCTATCATTAGCAAATAAGAACTTTTAAGAAAACCAAGAAAACTTATTATTGTGAATAAATATGATAAGAACACTCAGATTAAAAAAATGGTTTTATTAAAACATTTTAATAACGTGTTATGGCTGCAGATATGACTTTATTGTTGAAAAGTTACGCTCATAAACTTTGTAATTCTTATAAAGAGAAGAATTTAGTTTTAAAACCCGTTAATGATCTCAACTGGTGTCTTTCATGAATATAAAGTGTAGTTACTGTAAGGAACAACAATAAATGCTTTGTCTATATTTATATGTATGTACTGTATAAATTAAATGTAAATGTGTATTTATTAAACAATTTTATTCTATTTTGGGTACATTTTATAATATGAATTTGGTAAACTCCCTCCTTTGTGGTTGTGTACTTTGTTGAAGGAATTAACTTCTATTGTTGGAAGCTTCTAGATCTAGTAGTATGGGCTGTGCGATGGATGATTAACCCAATTAACATTTAGCATTATAATAGTTAAATTTCTTTTAATCTGAATGCTTAATAATGATGGGTGATGGAAAAATTCTGCTGTTCTTTTATTATTAAGGATAAGTATGGTTACACAAAAAACAATACTTTTTTGAGGGCTAGCGAACTAGAACAGAGCGGACAATCTACGTAACTATCACTCTACCTAGTAGGTATATACACGTGACTTCATATTCAACATACGAATCCACAATCATACACAGTTTTACAAACTATATTACCCTGAGTTTAAAAACTTCAATAGGAAATATATTACGAGTATATTTATCCTAGTTCTAGTAATAATTAATTTGTTGCGTGCCGTTATTTTCGTATTTATAATTAACTACTACTGATTAATTTATATCTGATAAAACAATTCACGTACATTTCTCCCTGAATTCAGTTTGTCTTAATAAGCATTATCAAAATGGGTTCAAATGATAATGAACAACGAAAATTATTAATTTTTAATTCTACTTTTATAAGAATAAAGAATCTGTGGTTTGATAGTGTCACCGCGCCCGCCACATCTGATTGCCGCACTGGGGAGGGGGGACCCAGCCAGTCGCCTACCTGGCCTAACGACCAGCCTTGAGGAGGGAGCAGTGTCGCCCATCGCATTATTGTCGGCACTACCGCAAAAGAGAGAAAGGGATAGAGACTTCTGGAATTCTCTGCCTTGTATTTCACCGCAATAATAGCTGAACTTTCCTGAAGATTCCAGAATAGTGCCTGGGAGATATAAATAGCGGTAAAGTGTGAGAAGGAGAGTTCTTGTGTTACGAATTCGGAGCCGTGTTGTTGGTGAATCGGTAAAGACTTTCTTGCTGTTGCAACGAGTGTAAAAAGTTACTGTTTACGGAAATAAGTGTTTCTTTATCCCGACTACATCTGTCTTCTTTACTTTACACCCACGAAAGTCACAATACTTTGTAGTTTCAAGGCAATGAACCTGTGAACTTAAATAAAAGCCATGAAAAACGCTTAAATTGTGGTTTTTGTTCTTCATTATTTTATACCTGCGCTTTTATCCACTAAATTTGAAAATATCTGAAGTCCTTTAAATGCTCCTTAAGCGCCGTTTGTTTCAAAAGCTTATCCTATGCATTTTTCTTTATTAACTTTTTTAACCAATCAACTTGTAAATTTCAGTAAAATTTCAGCAGAAACACAAGAAAAAGCCGTGTTTATTTTAAAGTGGGTAATTTTGTTCATTAAATAATATGATCTTCTTAAAAGCTACATTGTTTAGTGTGCTTACCCGAGCGCATGCGCGCTGTAGACCTTCTTCCCACCTTGTTTAATTGGTGCTTTAAAAAGCCAGACTGATTCCAGTTATGAATTATTTGTTACACTCAAAATAAAATGTTAAATAGTCCTAACTAATCACTTGATACATAGGGAATTTTTAATTTTTGTATAAAATTCAAGTTAGAAAACAGAGAATCCGAGATACGGGTGAGACAGTAGCTACTGTGACTGGTAGCTAAATGAGCTAAATGTACTGCGTGAGTGGAAAATAAATTGTACTATTTTGAGCCAGTTCTTTTCTTTAATCTAGCGTGAATTCCCATTCCAAGGTTGGCAACATTTCCGTAAAGGCGATTAGAAGCGCAACTTCTGCTTCAGATATCACTGTTTATCTGGAATTCTATGTTCCGCACATGATGGCAAATTCTCAAAAGTCTTACAGGTCTTCCGACCATGCTTCGTACTCGACTCCAAAAGTGACTATTCACTGTTGCTCCAGACGTCCGAATGGATTGGCGTAACGTTCATAATGAATTAAGAAGCCGCCTCTGTTTGGGGGAGTGCGATGCTTCCGCTAGATATCTGGCCGCGCAAAACTTCAACAGATCCCTCCAACATGCCATCGAGCAGTTGCATAATGAACGAGGCTGCGTTTAACGGCTCTGCAGCAGCCCACAAACCTTCCATTCCATGGCTAGACCCTCACCCACACATCAATCAATCGAACTGTCCAAATATATTATTGAGAGCACAATAGCATGTTACGATAATAGCTACCTTGACAAACAGCGCTCCAGTGGAATTTGTCCAGAAGCAAACAAGTTCTTCATCCACTGCTTGGTCCATTGAATATACACAAAAGAAAAATTCTGATGTGTTGCACTCACATGACTTTCTCTACTCTTGTACTAACCATTCTTAAAAAACTCTTATTCCTATATCTCCGTATTAATATAAACATTTGTACAAATTATCTTATTGTTTATTTCCTTGTAGGTACAAGAGGAATATTACAATACAGTGCGATAGTCAAATCTTTTAAAGCTTTGAGATTCCGTTCTCTTTGCACACTTAACATATAAAAAAATGAACAACGATCTTCCATTTCACGAAAGTTTTAAGTTTTCCGAAACTCACACACATAACAAGGAATATTTCCGAAATGGTTCACCTACCAAGAAAATTTATTGAGACATAAATTGTGTATTTTGGTAAGATCTACATTTTTTGTATAGTATGATTTGGTCTATCTCTAACGGTTTACCAGTTATGTAAAAGTCGTCCAGAGTAATTACGACTACAGGGGCTATAGCCAGAAAATTCAAGATATACATTTCATTTGTCATAAAAATATCTCAAACATATGACATTTTAATCAAAATCGTTAGAGCCATTTTCAGGAAAATCAAAATTTTCGAAAACTTTTCTATGTAAAGGGTAGTTTAGGGTGGGGCTATTTTCTTCAAAATGTTCGTGTCGCATCCTTGAAAGACAACTTAAATACCAACTTTGGCTTTTAACCAACTTTTCGTTTTTGAGTTATGCTGTCCACAAACTGACACACACACAGACACACACACACACACACACACACACACACACACACACACACACACACACACACACGGACCTTTTTCTAAATATGCTTTTTTTCGGATTCAGGGGGGGTCTGAAAACATATATTTCTGGTGAAATCTCGACATCGAATTTTTGGGTGGAATACAATACTTCCCCTACTTACCAGTAGAATAAGTAATAACAATTGCCAAAATCTGATTTTTCTTTCTCGAAATATAAAGATATGATAGAAAAGTTCCGAAGTATCATAAAATGGTATTATAAAGATAAGATACATTTATTATGCTACAAGGGATTTGGAGGGGTTCACTTCATTAGTTTAAAATAATAGTTTTGTTCATAGCATGAAATGAAATGCAAGTATTTACACGGAGTTTAAAATTGTTAATTGTTCTGAAACCCTTAAACTTCGAAGACAATAAATAATTTCATACTAGATCTTTTGTCCTTAATACTAATTACAATATTCTACTAAAACCAAGGCAAGAGTAAAAGCTCTTTAAAAAGAGCATTGCACATTGAAATTAATTAAATGTTTGGAGAACTCGTTCATTGTTAGCGTAGATTATTTTAAAAAGCCAAAGATCTTTCAAATATGAAGATTTTCATAAAATCTCAAGATTTTACGAAAGTATATCTAAAATAAAATGTTGTCACATACATTGAATTCAATACCCTGTTTCACAATTGCATTTTTATTATGTTTATTCCTGAAAGTGTGCACATTGTGCAAATATAAAACCGATTACATTACTGTAGTGCTAATTTTGGTATTAACATTTGTCTTTTTCTGCATATTTTGCGCGATGTCTTTCATTATTTGTAGTATCTTTATTGGTGTCAAATATTTGGGGAACGCCTGGAACATTCAAGCAATAAAGTTCATGAACGTGGGCTAGAAAATCGTTGGTTACAGTTAACACCAATAATAATTAATTTAATTGAAATAATTAATAATTAATTAACTTCTCTGTCTGTTTATTTCTTTTTTGTTGTTTGTTGTATAGCAATTAATTAATTACTAATTGAAATTAAATTCTCCGCTTATTGATTTCTTTTACCTTTTTTTTTTTATTTGCTTGTATGCTGTAGAGCGCAGAGGGCAGTAGAAATGTATTGTATGAGCAAAAACCTCGATATCCATTACATGCCTTAATTTTGGGTGGATCAGTTGGTTACGCTGGCCTACTGAACCCACGGTCGTAGGTTCAAATGCATTGGATTGGAAAGGGGAAGCTATTGCCTGGCCTCCTGTATCTTCGGATCTGTATTTAATGGACAATAAAGGTCCCTGGTTTATGTGACTCCTCTAGAGAGCGTGTCTGCACTACACTTGACCAAATACGAAACACTTCAGGAATTTGTAACGCACTACGCGATAGCATGAGACGCAGGTTTAGGGTATGCGTCAAAGTACGACGAATCACTTCGAGTAATTTTTGTAATCTTCAATTGTTTGTAACTCGGCAAATTATTTTCAGGGCCATCTTCAGACGAATTCTTCTACTGCTTTGAGGTTTAGGGAGTGTCTACTTAACACAAGTAGAACGGCTGATATCTCAACAGATGTTTGTTTGAGGACATACGAGTATGTTTATATGAACATTCAATCCTAACTCCTGTTGCAATATCAGATACTTTATAAACACCTTGTATAACTGCAGTCGACCTTGAATTTCCTATTTCCTGGTGGTTTATATCTAACAGCCGTATTTTAACGTTACTTGCGATGATGTATCTGTTTACACTACCAACTTTACAAACATCGCTTAATCTGATTTTCAATAATTCCTGCTGCACCCCGCTGCCCACCGTTTAGAAAGTTGTATGTTATTTAATTGATGCCGATAACAAATTGCCCCCACGGTTGTTAGGATGCGTTAATTATTTGTAATTGGTATCCTATTACATTGGGTTCCCATAAACGGATCTTCCTTATATCCCACTTCCCGAAGTGCTGCAAACTTTGATATATTCCCTTCCCCAAATCCAAGGCTCGCTTCTAGAAATTGCAGCGTAAGTTAACTTGCCTGTTTATCCCGTTCCGATATTTTAATTACCTACTGCCTCATACATCGCTTTCAGTGTATTGGTAGGCACGTACGGCACCCGTGGGTGCTCAACGACTTGGTCATCAGCGCCCTTATAACATGAATCATGGCAAAAGCTAGAGATAAACTTCAATATAAAATAAAAGTATTGTTAAAACAACAGATATAGCTAAATAAAGTAAATTCATGAGGCAAAAGCCAGATTTAAAACAAATCTACAAAATGTCCCTAAGGGTATGAAATTCTAAATCCTTGTATTGATGTTTGTCATTATTGCAAATCTCAAAGCTATTTCGACCGCTGGTTTATCGTCCGCCAGGACCTGTGCAAGACTGACCGGCAGTTGCAGAGAGTCCCGAATGTGCGCCAGGGAAACACTCTGGAAGCATTGATAGACGGACAAACGTTTGCCATACAGCGGAGCAGGTAAGCATGCGTAAAATTGCAATGGCCAATACGCATCTGAATCAAGATAATCTCTTCACTACAAGATACACGAGAGGAGGCTACCCAGTTTGTCGGATTTCCTTCACTACTCTAGGCTTATTTCCGCGGAGAGTTGACCACTCTTCGTGCCAGCACCACAGCACGGCTCTGCGCACTTCAAGCCTATAGTCTTCCAAAGTAATACGAGAGATGGTAATACAGGATTCCTTGGATGCCGCCTTTGCTGCCAAAAAATAAATGATTTTTGTTCCAAATTGTATGCGTTCCACAAGGGCGTACTAAGGTAATAGTTTGCTACTTGTAAGATGCGGAGAGTAACTTATTTCTGATATAGCTTCCGTAGTAATTGTGGGACTACACACGGGGTTTCGAAATAAAGACTTGAAGGAATACTCCGAGCAGCTTTCTCAGACGTGAAGTAACTCGAACACGACTGGCGAGAGACTACGTCCTTGTCTGACACCTTTAAGCTTCAAATCTTACCTTTATTGATTATAAATTCTTCCGATAATTTTCCACTTAAAACCCAATTTATTTCAAATATTTTTGTGTCATTAGCCATTTCCAAGATATCCGTTGATATTTGTTCCAATCGCTCAATGTTTTGTAAGTTCCTCTCATTAAAAGCTGTTGTGTGAATAACCTAAGTAGAAATGGATCTCCCGTTATCCCGTGGGTGTTCAAAACTAGTAGGTATTGATTTCGTCTGCGGTTCTTCTACTTCATAGATTAGTCGAAAGTCCACTCTCCCGCTTAAATATTTGCTTTTGTTAACGAATCCGCTTAATGATGTGGCAATGTCCCGCCAGGCCGCTTTGCTCTCTACCAAATCCCCGTACGTGCCTTCCTTAAACAACATGAATCACTCCTGCTTTCCAGGGGCGTAACCTTGGGGGACGCTAGTGCGCCGAGCCTTCCCCTTATTCTTCTGTGTTTAATTGTTATATATTTATTTTGTTTTGTACTAGTTTTAACGCAGGACAGTTATTTTATAGAATCATTTAGCTCTTATTTTTTCGCAGATCATACTGTTGAGCGGCTATATTTAGCTAAAATAGGTACTTCTCAATCACTTACGTGACATATCACCAACGTTTACAAAGGCGACGCCTGGCGCCGGCTAAAAACAAACAAGAGTGTAACATAAAATGATATTCCTATATAATGAAAAGGGAGGGACCAAACACTGCAAACTAGCCTAATTACAAATATTATTGTGTGTGTATATAGGCAACCAAGCATACTTGCGAGGTGCAAAATCAAAGAACAAATATAAAACTGAAGTATTTCCTTGTATACACAGAAATAAAAACGACAAAAAAATTGTAGCACCTGCAAAATAAAAGAGTAAGAGGGATTTACAGGAGGGGGAGTGGAAAAAATTAACAGGGAAGGGAAAACAGAAGTTACATCGTTGATCTCACGTTGAACGAGGTCCAAGTTCTTATAAACACGCTGTAACAGCAGTATGAAAACTGTTTTGAGTTTTGGGACACCTTTAGAACACACTGTAGATTCCATGCAGGTCTGTAGCGCTGAACGCAGACCATGAGGATAATCTTTGGCACATAATCTGCTAATCAGTCACGATAAGTACACTTATTTCCTGCGCCTTCTCACTATGTCCAGAGAATGTGGTCCTTGCAGGTAATCCGACGTTAAACACTGAGATATTTAAGAGTAGTTTATAGGCTTTTAAACACATGCTCAATACTCGAACCGCCTGTGGTGCCGTTGTAGTAAAAGCGGGCGTTAAACACTACACACACACACTCAATACTCGAAGTTCAATATTCCAATTGGGAAACTCAGTGTCACAGTTCATCGAAGAGGAAGGGTAGACGACTGTGTGTGTATTGGTGAGGTGCCTCCAAAGTCCTTATTGCAGGGTGGTGTGTCTCAGACGTGTAGGTGTAGGCCGTGCGGGTGACAAGAGAACACAAAAATACAAAGGAATTAGGAAAATAAACAATATAAGGGGACACAATATCTATGTAGGGTATAGAAAGCCAGAGGGAATCAAAGAATATAATATGCGAAAGAAGGGAGAAAGAAAAAGAATAAGTGGGAGTATAATAAGGGAAGAAAAGGTGCGTAAAGTAGGTAATATGGAAGGAGAGGAAAAAAAGGAGGAAAGTTTCATAGTAAAGGTGCTACAACTGAGCTTAATGAAACAATGAAAATATAACATACATCTTAAGATATGTGTAACGGGTCTGGTTTCCTACATGCCACGAGGGTGACACTAGAATTTGAATACCAGAGGATGAACATGATAACACCGGAAAGAAACATCTGAGTTCCCTTCGCCTAACTAGCCGAAGATAATGTAAGGAGTTCAGAAGAAGAACTGCAAAACGCGGAGTTCTCCGTAGAAAGATTATTGGCAAGAGGGGAAAGTTTCAGCGGGGGCAAGCGCTGCAGAGAGGGAGATAAGGAGATCGGGGAAATTATAATGATACGGATAATAATGAGGATGATAATGATGGCGGTGATGGTGATAATGACAAGATGATGTAGAAAATGAACTTCATCTTCGCAAGCACAAGATTGGTAATCACATAAATTTAAACGGTGGAGAGAGGACACTTAGCAGTATAGCATAACGTTAAGAGAGAGGGAGTGTGGCGAGAAAATGAGCGATGTAATTAGCGGAGAGCAAGGCGACATCCCGCGATAAACAAGGTGAACGCTAAGATGGAGGAGCTATGGAAAGGCTCGTGTAAGATCACAAAACAATTCCGAAATCTAGCTTTCGAAATAAACGAAATAAAGAATAAAAAATGTGGGCCGGTGTAATATCTCGTTATCAAGACCTTTTAACGAACCCAATAATATAACACGAACAAGATTAGATGCAAAATAATGCACCGCGCCTGCTATGGCGTCATCAAAAGAAGGAACGGGTAGCGGATTAATTTGAAACCCATAGAACTAAATCTTACGAGAGAGATTCTTGTAATAATGATTGTAAATAACAAAAGTAAAAAATGTGCATGTATAAATTGAATTTGTTAAGCTGAAATCACAGTCACCCATGGGCGTCGCGAAGGGGGGGCAAGAGAGGGCCGCGGCCCCCCCTTGGAAATTAATGAACTTAATGTGCTATTAAACTATTATTTTAATTTTTATGTAAAGCACAATTTCTGTTTAGCGCAAATTTATACGGTTATCCGCAACAAATACTATAACTTTTGACAACAAAATAATGAATTAATATTATCTGATTGCAAAATTATAACATTTGGCCCCCCCCCCTGGAAAAAAGTCTGCCGACGTTCATGCAGTCACCTGTAACCTGAAGATGTAATCACTTGGGTAGACATAATAAAACAAATAATTGTAACACCAAGGTAATTCTGTACGCCCAGTGACTGTGCGGAGACATTATTGCGAGTGCAAAATCAAGTGATTCCCAAAACAGTTGATCAATCGTTACACAGAGTAAACAATATAATTGCCACATGGCCCTTAGGCATAGTTATGTAATTGAATATGAAGAATTTAAAGATATTTAGATAAATAAACAAGGATTATTTGTATATTATTATTATTACTATTACTATTACTATTATTATTATTATTATTATTATTATTATTATTATTATTATTATTATTATTATTATTATTATTATTATTATTATTATTATTATTATTATTATTATTATTATTATTATTATTATTATTATTATTATTATTATTATTATTATTATTATTATTATTATTATTATTATTATTATTATTATTATTATTATTATTATTATTATTATTATTATTATTATTATTATTATTATTATTATTATTATTATTATTATTATTATTATTATTATTATTATTATTATTATTATTATTATTATTATTATTATTATTATTATTAAAGTGGCCCTCGAAACATGTTTCAATGAACTCCTTATATTCAATTTTTCGTTCCTCTCCTCAAGTTAGCTGTAGAGAAAGTAAAAAGATCCATTTCAAGGCACTTTATCAATCTTTCTCGAAGCTAGTGACAGATGAACCACGTCAGTGAGACCTGTACCTTTTTGAATAGGGACTTGAAACTTCCTTTAATGTAGGCTTTGAAATAAAATGGATGTGACACTAACCAAAAGCAGGCTCATTCATGAATAATCTTCAAGAAATACTAAAATAGCTACGCTCAATCCCTTCTTAACGAATAAAACTTAAACCAAACTAGCTGCGCAGTGTAGGATTTTCTTTGGCGTCTACAGTCCTAGCGCCTGTCGAGAGAGTTTAGGTTTAAAGAGGAAAAGAACTGAAGCTCTTAGGTTGGTGCACCTGTTAAACAGCATAACGATGTTCGGATGTTAAAATCTAAACGAGTGCATGCAGGGTGATGGAGGTTAGAACAAGGTCATACGTAAACGATGTAATGTAAGTCAGTTTCCAGGAGGGATAGTTGAACCGAGGTCAAAGTCAGTTCGCGAGTCGGTCGTTTAATATCTAGTGAGTTGTATATTGCGGTGCGAGGAAATGCCCCGAGTGTGTTGTGGATTACGCGAGGACAAGCCATTTTGCCTCTGTGTGGAACAGGCATTGTGGCAGAGTCGGGCTCCGAGGTGAAATAACGGACGTTAAATAGGTCACTGGCATATGCAGGATCTTCGATGTGAGGTTGTGTAAGCGCTGAGCTGATTGGTAATTAGGAATCGTGTGATTACAAAGACCAAGGCCTTAATTATTCCCGTAGTTCGCAGGAAAATAGTGTCACTTAAGTATTGTAACGTGGACGTTAAACGCGGTAGTTTTGAGCTAGGATATAAGACGAATTTACTGTCTACGTGTAGAACCATAAGAGTAATAAAACGGGCGGCAACAAAAACTGAAGGATGGGAGCCTGATTGTTGAACTTTAGGAGTTAATTTCAGGAGTTGTGGCCGTTAAATTGTTACGTCAATCGGGATGAGTTGTACACAATCCAGAAGCAACATGCCAGCATTGGAGTACGTTCATTTAGTTGTGGTCAGTGTGGTGCAGCTCTACACTTGGAATAAAAGTGAAGCAAAGTTCGCTTTTGAAGGAAATTTGTAAGGTACGTAAAATGTATTTATTCTCAATGTGACCGAGTTGCGTGATCATTAGAGATAATGGTTTTAAAGAAACTCAAGTAAAAGCATTTTATCACCCTGTTTAAATAATTCGTTTCATGTAAACAACACCACAAAAATATAAAACCTGAATGTAGTGGAACCAAGGAAAGGCAGATGATACAAAACAGATATAAAAATCTGATGTGTTACACTCACATGACTTTCTCTACTCTTGTACTAACCATTCTTACAAACTCTTATTCCTATATCTTCTTCGTGTTAGTTAAGACAAACATTTGTACAAATTATCTTATTGCTTATTTCTTTGTAGGTGTAAGGGGAATATGAGATTATCGCTTTGAGCGATAGTCAAATCTTTTAATGAACAACGATGTTGCATTTGAAGAAAATTTCGGTTTGCCGAAACCGACACAAATAACAAGGAATATTTCCAAAACGGTTCATTCTGTAAAAGCTTTATTCAGACATAAGTTGTGTTTTAGCGAGATCTACATTTTTTATAGTAAGATTTTCTCTTACGGTTAAAGAGTTATTCAAAAGTCATTCAGAGTGAAGAGAACTACATAGGAAATTAAAAATGTACATTTCATTTGTCATAAAAATATCATATACGCATGGCATTTTAATCAAAATCGTTAGCCATTTTCAGGAAAATGAAGCCAGATTTTACTGTACTAAGTCTCAAAATATGAACCATTAAACGAGAGGTTATAAAAGTTTTGCACCGAATGAAGATTAAGTCCTCACATGGGACTATTAACCTTGTGTGTGTGTGTGTGTGTGCGTGTGTGTGTGTGCGTGTGTGCGTGTCTGCGTGTGTGTGTGTGTGTGTGTGTGTGTGTGTGTGTGTGTGTGTTGGGGAGGGGGGGGGGTGAGATAAAAGAGTAACATTATTAATATTTTAGGGCAAACTTCCGCACACCAACCCCATCTAAGAAAATAATTTTTTATCCCAGAATATTCGTTAGGCAGGTATACAGTCCGTCTGGTCTAAGTTGGAACATGACCTACTTAGTGCTACTCCTCCCTGTGATAGGGGAGCGATGATAATACGTCGCCACGGCTATCCGCGACTGCCTTGTGTGCGCCCGTTGGTGATAGGTGTTTCGACGAGTGTGCGGGCTGCTTATGTACATATAACCCTTAATATTGAGAGTGAAATATGGAGATGCTGGTGATGTGTTGGCAATCGTATTGTTCCCAGCTGCTGTTGGAAGAAAGTGGAAATCTCTTCAATCTGATGCACGGGAAGTTGTACATTTGCTGATGGACTAGAGGCGTTAAACCAACAATATCAATAACACAGGTCATGGAAAGAACCGCCGCAGCTACTGGTGTTTCTCGCACTTCAATATACAGAATTTTGCAAGAAAAGAAGAAGGCAGACGAAAATGGGACCGCTGTTAGAACACCAGGAAGGAAACGACCAAACAGACAACCAACAAGCACAGCAGTCGATTCATTTACAAAGGCGGCTATTTCGTAGTACAATTTACTTATAGGTTGTATACATCGCATTTCTTGCCCGGAAATTGGAAAGCTGCCTGTGAGCATGTGAAGAAATGTATCGGGAAAGAGACAGATTAATGGACGATATGTTGGACAGTTTCATCATAAATTTAGAAGACAGTTACTCTGAATCGGAAGATGCGTGTGAAGACTGCGGATGTGATACAGCATCCGATATCCATGAAGCCGAAGATCTTAGCAACTTACCGGGACCCTCCAAGGAACCCTGATCTCTACGCTGCCGCTATCTAACAGCAGTTCTTAAAGCGCTACTCTCTGATAGCTGCGATATACTCAGGCAGCCAATCACACCGTTGCACGTTGCATGGAACCGTTGCGAAATGGGATTAGGCAGTCATGGAGTATCCACAAAAGCACGGGTAGTAGTGCGTTCTCTCTAATTCCCATGTTTCAACATAAACCAAACGAACTGTAAATACTTAAGATTCTAGCTTCCAAAAATGCCTCAAACTGTCAAAAAAAATTCCCAAAGTTCCCCCAAAAAACCGAAAATTTTAGAGAACGCTTACGAAAACAGACATTGAAACGCATTTTCTATACACTTCGCCTCTTCTCTCCTCCTCCACACTCTCCTTGTCCCTCACCTTTCTCGATTTGATCTCGAACCTAAAAAACTAAGCTACACCTAACCTAACCACAGCTAAGCGAACTGTCGCTCCCAAACATTACCAGTTGTAACATGATCTTCTACTACAGGTGACTAAAGTAGACAAATATCGTTCTCTGATCCATTATTGGGAGCTTTCTGACTATGGAGAACACTCTAGAGTAACTCTTATACCGTTTCAATGCCATTTTATTAACTTTTGACACGGTTGGTCTACGGAACTTTGGCTATATTCTATTACATGCAAATCATCTCATTGATATGCAGTGCCGGAAATTACTCTTCTAAAGGCAATGTATAAATTAAGAGATTGTTTAAAAATTCTGACTATTAAAATTATGGTCTCCCTGGGACATTTCCATTGGCAACAAAAATGCAAATTGGAAATGAATCATCGAAACACATAAAGCACTTTCACTCATTTAGAAAGTGACGTATTTACAATCACAGTAGAAATGTGAATACGTTTAAAATAAAATTATATATACCTACCTACGGTCGTCGAAAATAATTTTAAGGCACAGCAGCACAGAACAGAGGTTTATACTGCATTGAAAAAAATCTGATATGTTGCACTCACATGACATTCTCTACTCTTGTACTAACCATTCTTACAAACTCTTATTCCTATATCTTCTTCGTGTTAGTTGAGATAAACATTTGTACAAATTATCTTATTGCTTATTTCCTTGTAGGTACAAGGGGAATGTTAGAATACAGTAGGCTTTGAGCGATAGTCAAATCTTTTAAAGCTTTAAGATCCCGTTCTGTTTGCATGCTCAACATATAAAAAAAATGAACTATGTTCTATTTCACGAAAGTTTTAAGTTTTCCGAAACTGACACAAATAAGAAGGAATATCTCCGAAATGGTTCACTCTACAAAAAAACTATTTAGACATAAAGCGCTTGATTTAGCGAGATCTACATTTTTTGTACAGTAAGATTTTGTCTATGGCCGCCTCCGTAGCGCAGCTGGCAGCGCGCTTGCCTGTGGCGCGGAGGACCCGGGTTCGATCCCCGGTACCAGCATGGGGATTTTATCCCCTCTGGGAGGTCTGGCACGGGGTGCACTCAGCCTCGTTAGGTCCCGGGGGGACCAATTGAGGAGCTACTTGATGGAGAAGTAGCGGCCCCAGGTCGAGAAGACCGCATAACTGGCCGGGAGGGCTCGGGGCGCTGACCACGTCCCACCCTCCAGTACTGCACCTCACCAATGACGCCTGTAGTGGGCAGAGGTGGGGGACGCAGCGGCTGGGCGGTAGGCCTTGGCCCTTCGTGGGCTGTCGCGTGGGGTTTACATTACATTTACAAAATTTTGTCTATGTCTTAAGGTTTACGAGTTATTGAAAAGTCATCCGGAGTGAACAGGACTACATAGGTTATAACCAGAAAATTCAAAATATACATTTCATTTGTCAGACAAACGTCTTAAACATATGGCGTTTTAATCAAAATCGTAAGAGCCATTTTGAAGAAAATCAAAATTTTCTATGTAAAGGGTAGTTTAGCGTGGGACCTATTTTCTTCAAAATCTTCATGCACCAGTAGAGAAAGTAAAAATATGGAGCCACTTTCGTTTTATATTCTGTTTCCCAACATCCTCTCCACAAAAATGATACGCAATGTGGTTAATAATTCACAAGGAAATCTCCATCAATCCTTTGTTACAAAGGGGCTTGTTTACAAAGACAAAGCACTTGACCAGAAATACCTAAAAGCAACTTACTCGTGAAGATATTTCATCCATAACATGATTCCGTGAGAAACTCTCACAACGTAATATTATGAGTTATACTGGGTAAATGTTATTGAAATAGTAACGTAATAAGAAGGGATAATAATAATAATAATAATAATAATAATAATAATAATAATAATAATAATAATAATAATAATAATAATAATAATAATAATAATAATAATAATAATAATAATAATAATAATAATAATAATAATAATAATAATAATAATAATAATAATAATAATAATAATAATAATAATAATAAATGATGATGATTATCATAATAATCATAATAATATGACACATACAAACACGTGTGCGCGTATCTTTTTCTAAAAATAGTTTTTTGGATTCAGGGGGCCTCAAAACATATATTTCCGGTGTAATCTCGACATCCAATTTTTGGATGGAATACAATACTTCCTGTACTTACCAGTAGAGAAAGTAAAACGTTTTGTCGCTCCTTCCAAAAATTTAAGGGTGTCCTTCTGAATAATTCATAGATGAGGTTGCTATTTCATAAACATCGAAGGAGCCGTGGTACACCAAAGTCTAAAGGAACGGAAATCTGCAGTAGAGTAGAGTGTGGGTTTGTAGATTAGGAACAAAACCGAAAACTGATAAAGAATTGTTCAATTGGATGTGACAGCGAAATAGTGCAGCCGGCCCTCGTAGTGATAGTCGCTAGCCGAGGGTTGCGGGTTCGAGTCCCGCCTGGGGCACGGATGTTTGTGGTTGTGTACGTCTGGAAGTATGGCTGCGAGAACAGCTGGTGTGTGCGTGTGAACTTCTTAGAACACATCTACATGACTAAATGCTCAGAGGACCGAAGGCCAAATGTGTACGAGGAAAAGACCATTACTGTTAATTTTAACAGTCTTTAACGATTAGACCTCCACATTTACGTACTTGGCTATATTTGTGTTCGGTTTAGGATATATATCAAGGCTCTGCAATCGTAATTTCATTATTTTTCCTATTGGTGGTTGTTTATCAATGGTCTTTATTAAGGCCGCGCCGTGGCCGAGTGGTTAGACTATTTGCCTCTGATGAAAACGCCTCGGTTTCGATCCCAGGTGACCGCATATCACAATGTGTCCAAATCGGACAGCAGCGAGGTGTGGTCGAAGTAGTACGGGATTCTCAATGATGAATAAGAATGCATGGCAAACATATGGAGGATCTTCTTTAATAATATCGACATAACATGCAGATGTTACCAGAGTACGAAATGACAAAGCATTAGAACTCCTGTTTGGTGTTTATGGATCTTTACAACAATTGTTCCGTTAACTGTTTGTGAGGGGAAAGTGTTCACTAGAGCTCGCTTGTTGGATGAAGCCCTTTGTCTGGTGTAAATACTCAACACAAGGAAAATGGCCCATATCTCAACGTGAATTTGTTTACGGAGATATGCTTCTAGGAACAACCAACTTCTGTAGCACTGTAACACTTTTTAAAACACCCTGTACATACAAACTGAAGAGTGCAAATTTAAAGAAATAACGTTTACAGCTTCGTCTCCTTATCACAGTGGTAGCGCTGCCGCTTACCAAGTGGGAGACCTGAGTTCAATTCCCGGTAAGGCGTGTGGATTTTCTCCCGCTGAGAGACCAGGTCCGGGGTCCACTCAGCCTCATTAGCTCCTTGAGGGGCCAATTGATCATATTTTCATTATTTCACGTGCTTTAATATTAGTAGTATATAACATGTAGGTAAAATATATTCAGTAATGACAGTTTTGGTCATGTATTTGTGAGTATGCACTTATCCTTAGTACAGAGCCAGGAAGTAAGAAGTTGGTGACGAACCCTGTCATATTGTGACGTAGAATGTGCCAGTAAATATGACGTAACGAGAGTAGATAACGTTAATAGCTGACTATACCATGTTACGTTAACTAGCCTACTCGTATACGGCAATGCAGCAAATGGTAGTGACATCTGACAGGGTGACAAGGAAACTAAGTTATAATATGGCGCCGGAAAGAAACAAGTGAGGATTGAACATGACATGCTTGTGCTTTTGCCACCTAACGAAATATATAAAATATGAGATCTGTTGCATTCACTAACGCCTATTCTTCTCTTTACTTCACATTAATCCAGACATATATTGACAGAAATAGTTTTATTGCATAAGCAAGCACGTGTAATGGGAGTAGCGGCATATAGTAGCTTTAGCCAAATCCTGCTTTGGCTGCTCGGCTTTGTAACCCTAAATGCCTGCGTTAAGTGTATTCTCGTGTCTTTTAATTTATATTATATGTACTTATTCATTTAGTTAATTTATATTCCTATTTACATACTTATTTCCTTATTTATTTACTCTTTTCTCTTTTGTTGTTCCTTTGTTTGCTTGTTTGTTTCTCTTTTGTATGTTTTATTATTTTGTGTTTCTTTCTTGCCCTTTGTTTCTTTCTTTGTTTGCTTCTTTTTCTTTCTTTCATTCTTTCCTTCCTTCGTTCGTTCGTTGCTTGGTTCGTTCGTTCGTTGCTTGGTCCGTTCGTTCGTTGCTTGGTCCGTTCGTTGGTTGCTTGGTTCGTTCGTTCGTTGCTTGGTTCGTTCGTTGCTTGGTTCGTTTGTTGCCTGGTTGGTTGGTTCGTTGGTTGGTTCGTTGCTTGGTTCGTTTGTTGCCTGGTTGGTTGGTTCGTTGCTTGGTTGGTTGGTTCGTTGCTTGGTTCGTTGGTTGCTTGGTTCGTTCGTTCGTTGCTTGGTTCGTTCGTTGCTTGGTTCGTTTGTTGCCTGGTTGGTTGGTTCGTTGCTTGGTTCGTTCGTTGCTTGGTTCGTTTGTTGCCTGGTTGGTTGGTTGGTTCGTTGGTTGGTTGGTTGGTTGGTTGGTTGGTTGGTTGGTTGGTTGGTTGGTTCGTTGCTTGGTTGGTTCGTTCGTTACTTGGCTCGTTCGTTGCTTGGTTCGTTCGTTCGTTGCCTGGTTCGTTCGTTGCTTGGTTCGTTCGTTCGTTCGTTGCTTGGTTTGTTCGTTCGTTTGTTGCTTCGTTCGTTCGTTCGTTCGCGAAAATGGAATTTTGATTAAAATGTCATATGTTTGGTATTTTTATGGGAAACGAAGTGTATTCTGAATTTTCTGGCTATAGTCTATGGAGTTCTGTTTACTCTGGATGAATTTGCATAACTGGTAAATCCTAACAGATAGGCCAAATTTTACGTACAATATATGTAGATCTTGCTAAAATACACAATTTATGTCCAAATATTTTTTTAGAGTGATCCATTTCAGTAAATATTCCTTTTTTTGTCTTAGTTTTACTTTCCACAAATGGAAGACCGTTATACGTTTTGTTACATTAAATTCCGTTTCAAATTTGAAAGTTTTAAAAGATTTGACTCTCGCCCAAAGCCCACTGTATACACATATCCTTGCTGCAATTACAATGAAATGAGCAATGAGATAATTTCTACAAATGTTTATTACAACTAACATGAAGATAAATGAATGAAGAATAAAAGATAAGAATAGTTGGTACAAGAATAGAGTCATGTGAGTGCAACACATCAAATTTTTTTGTCATGCAACTATTGGTAATATTGATCTCTCTTCGATTCTCGAATCTTCTCCAAGGGCCTTTTTTTAAACTTGCTGGTTGGTTGCCGTGAGAAAGGATTTGCCTTTTAAACATGGTTGAGATGTTGGGGTTCTTCCTTTATAGCGTTTCTTTGCAGCGACATTCGTGATTGATTACCATATACAGCTGAGTTGGTATGCTTGGGTCTGCATAATAAACTATGGAAATAAAACTACAATTATCCTGATCGCCTTCATACTTATGCTTCAGCCTGTTTATTATTGCCCTACATTAACGTTTTCAGATTTATATTAATGACCTCATGTGATGGTTTCCTTTTGGAATTTGAAACTTGCTGTAGAGGATTGGGTTACCTATAATATAAATGATGAGGATATAGTAGTTTGTCTTACATTATGAATTAATTCAGAAAAGTCTTGCAACTCTTTATGGTGAGTGCATATTTGCTTGGAATGTAACGTGCTTTTGCAACAATTAGCGTTTTGTAGGGCACAAGTTGATAAAACACGCAAGCAACAATACCTCACACCCCCTAACAATGGTACTAACATACTGGTACTGTTAGTTAAAGGAGAGTTACAGTACTGACTGGAAACTAACAACTAAAATTCTGTGACGCCAGGCGCGGCACACAACAAAAGTCAGTTGGAGCCAAACTACTTCACACTCTATATCAGGCGTGGCACGTTTCGAGGGGCTTAAGCTGAAGCTTCTCCCATCACTCCCGCAAACCTACACGTGACACTGAGTTTAAATGTCAACTTTTTTATTTTTGTGTCATATAACAAAATACTGTCTGTGTTTCCAGTTTCCAAAAATGTATAGTTTGTATGCTGATTGTTACCAGAAGTGTACTTAATTTGTACAGTCAGGTTAGCCTGAGTAAATAACACTGTGAATTTTCTTTTCATAGTTTATCGACATTAAAATTTTGAACATCTTTATCTCTTTCAGTCCCAAGAAAGTACTCTTAATTATGCTACATATATACCTCATTCATACATCATTTTGAAGCTGGGCAGGGAATATGCAGTATAGAACAACGGATATTGGAACTCGCCAATTTGTAGCTAAACACTGAAATTTAAAATTCCAGATTGAGCATCACATAGCCTTGCCTATTATCTTTGAGTATGCCTTATATTGGGAAAAGTAACGTTCTGCATCCCACGATGTCAACCTTGCATACCTGAAGAGGGCAATATTACTAACAGACGCATCTTCAAGTGTATATGTGTGTTCATTTTCCACAATTTGAGCAAATTTACTGCTTTAGAACCTGAAATAGTTGTTCAACAAATTTTATTTCTTTATCTGATTTACTCAAGCCAGCTGAGGGTTTCAGTTTATTGAATGAATCAAACAATCAAAATTAGAAGCTATAAAGGCCAAGTCACATTTTAAATTAACATCGCGTATTAAACTCGGGATAAGATTAATTCCAAAAGTACCTTTATCCAGTTCATTTGCTTCTGATTTATATGATATACCATGGCTTTAAACTCGGCACCCCAATGCGTGAATACCTTTGTAGGAGCCAATGGAGCATCGGAATTAACATTTTGGAAATTATCAGTCCGTGATAATATAACCTCCTTATATACTGGGGATGATGTCACACGGCCTTTCTCGAGTTCGACATACGGACGCACGATGACACGGCCAGAAGTCTCTCGAATGTTCCCGAAACCCTTTTTGTTTGGAAGTTTAGAAGTTTTCCTTAGCGCCGACTCACCAGGACTTAACATTGTATATTTAGTAAGAAAGGTTCTTAGCTCAGGATTGATTACCTTATAAAGGGGAGTTTCAGCTAAAATGAATATTTTACACACATCCGAATAAAATTCTGAATGTTCTGGTATGTCAGAAGATGACGTTGGTTATGCTATAAGAAACCGCCTCGACAAAGCACGTGATGCAGCAGCTCGCAGCGTTACACTGCCTGGGAACGCTGATTCGCTCTAGCAGATTTCACACAAGGCTGGCGAGCTAGTATTTTTCCATCAGTGGTAAAAGAGCTTTTTAACTCCAGTACGCACTGATGCAAACGTTCACCTATCTACACACGATTTCACTTTTGGCATTTTTAGTTCGTTCTGCTAATTAGCACGCCCAACTGCTTTTTTGTGACCTAGTTGTAAATAATAGGACAAAAACAACACTGAGCTCAGTATATTACCTCATTGATTAGCCGGATTTAACGAACTTGCACGGTGTAATCTCCGGGTACAATTTTATTCTGCATTTCTCCGACTCTCACATGCAACTTGAATCAGCAGAATTGAATGTGAATTCTTATGACTCATAAGTATAGGGTTCCAATTTTTGGGTAAATACATAATTTACCAATAACACAAGCATGTGGAGACTAATAACTTCACTCCAATAACAATTGAAGCTTGAGTGGCCAAGGTTAGGTTACGTTGAAAATGGCACAGAGGAGGTGCTGAAACGTATGTTGAGTTTAACTCAATTTTTACATTCTTGTATTATTCGTGGATTATATTGCTTCACTGCTTCAGGTGTGTATAATAAAATACATAATTTGTTTGTCTCCTAATACCAACTTGAAACTGAGTTTAATGTTCTGGATATTCACCGGAGCAAATATATTAAGCTTTTATTGCATATTCTGCGACTCTTTACCTAAATAAATAATTTCAAATATTCACATAAAATACCAAAAAATCGCATAAAGGAAGCCTCTTTTAAAAATAATGTTCACATATTTACGTAAAGTCGCATAAAAGCAGCACAAATATTAACAAGTCACCATCCAACTCCTTTGATGCTAAATTACATAGGCCAGATGTCTAAATTTATTTATTATTGCATAACACATACAAGTAATAACGAATATATGTATCCAATTTTCATATCAGCTTAAACAGGTTGAAGAAGGTAATGTAAGTGCATTACGATTAACATTAAAGGAACACAAAATGACTTACTTAAACGATATAATTTATTTAAACAAATGCATAAGGACAATCTGAAGCCAGGGTTTTGGAAGGGAAAATGTCTTGGGCTTAGCGTCGAGTTTTATGAGCCGCTGGTTAGTTCCTTTGCGTAATATGGGACGGGTTGAGAGCTTTATTCCTTAATTAATTCGCTGTAATGAAGAAAAAGGGAAGGATTTAGCAGCGAAAATCTGAAGAAGCTTGGAAATACTGCGGATGAAACTTGGGTGAAATTGGATGTCTTGGCACACCATATTCAGGTAGTTAAAAAGGTAACATTGTGTGTTTTAACCGTGTTTTTAATATGATAAATGGGATTGGACGGGCAGTTGTGTTCAAAGCGCCTTGTGTTTTATATGGTAGTGAACTATCCGGGGTATTTAACAGCGCTGTTATCGTGTTTACATTGAAGTCGCAATAGACAACGGAGATAGTTCCTGTGTTGGCCGCAAGTAAACAGCGCTGAATAAAAAACTGTCTTATACTGTTTACATGGACAAATTATGACGTGAACGATTTGCAGTATCTGAATCACCACACTAATGTTTACAATAGCACAGCCACAGATGAAAAGTTCATAACGAACATACTGATGGCTATACCGCGGGAGTGCGGGCCCTAGTACAGCGATTGCAAACTAATTATTTTGTTGTTCAACGACGCAATCAGTTGCCAGGATCATATCAGCGTCGCCGGTGTGCCTGGATTTCGTCGTGGAGGTGTTCTTTTACATGCTAGTAAATCTACTGGCAAGGAACTGTCGGCACAGTCCAGGCACACATACTTGGACTAAAGATACCGCACTCCCGCTGTCTACTGATGACAGTTGAAACTTTCTCAACAAAGCAAACTTGATGCACAGAGTATATTTTAAAAAATCAAGTTGCACTCATCACTCTAACTACGCAAGATTAGTCACCAGCCGCTCCTGCTATTTACTTCACTGTTTTTACTCTTGCATTTCATCAAGTTTGAGGTGTCTCTCTATATCTGTAAAAATGGATATCACATGAAGTTAAACTCCAACACCGGTTCATCGATCCCCATGAAAATTGGCACATAAGTGTTTTTTCATGGATAAGCTTTTATGCCATCCACTTAACAGTAAAGCCTATTATATTTACATAATAATATAGAGAAAAAGCATACAGAAAGGAGCACGGGTTTGAAATTTTAAACGGTTTTTCATAGCGTGGCATCACTTCTAGTTGGTCTGTATAAGGGAGTATGTAAAATTTGTTTTCACGTCGAAGTAGGTGAAAACCAACGGACGTAAAATGATCATCATAAAGCTTATTTGTGTATATGAATAGTGCTAATTGGTTGGTGAATTATACAATACAATTGGTTGACAATATCTCAAGTCAAAAAAGAGTAAACAAATAATGCTTTATTAAAATACGTTATATTCAGAATTTGTGTTATCCTTTCGAAACCACTCACGCTCGCCCAGAGAGAGAGAGAGAGAGAGAGAGAGAGAGAGAGGGGGGGGGGGTGGCAACCTCAGCTGGTTAGAGTATAAACATACTTGGTTTTCAACCTGTGTCATTAGTTATGTGTATGTTTTCTGAAACTTGAAGTGTTTCCTGAATGTTTTTGTCTTGTTTGAGGTATAAATACTGAGAGATATATTACCTTGTTACTTTTGTTGCTTACCTGTGTTCAAGTATTGTGTTCCGAGGTGCATGTAAGATTATTAATGTTTGTTGTTACTTTGGTATCCTGGACTTCGCTACAGTGTTATACTCTAGTTAATAAATAATACTTGAGGAACTTGCGTACATTTATGTTCACCTGTTTCCTCATATTCTTAGGATGAAACAATTGCTGCCAAGGGCTTGTGTATAGCATGCAAAAGCAAATGGCGCAATTCTTTTTTCCGTGTAAGTTTATTAGCAATAAAATTGACTTACGATATGCAAACAGTGTTTTATGAGCGTATTATGCATACCAACAAGTTCATTGTTGCATAATTTGGGATCATCTGCAAGAACTTGGCGTGAGTTATGTAAAGTCGATTGAATAATCATTTTTATAGGAATATGGAACCCTATGCACGTCGTTACATAAGTTTTACCTTTTTAGTGCCTTCCCCCGACTTATGTGATTGGTAGACAACAGTTAAATATGGAAATATGGTAAGTTGCTGGAGAGTTAAGTGCCAAGTGGATCAATATACAGGCTGTTAGGGTTGTAAGTGCAGACATTTTAAAAACTGCTACCTTAATATGTATGCCCCTCGGTGTGATAGTTGTTTATTTCTCTTCGTGTAACAATTTTCCCACAAAGTTCACTAACTGATGTTTTTGCATGGTCGTAACTGCGACGTGAAATTAACGGTGCCTATGATATCCACTATCACTGCTTCACCCTCAATGCATGACCTACTGGTCTAGGTACTGTGAGGACGGGCTGACAGAAAGCATTGGAACTCGGTTCCGTTTGTTACAAATTCCATAAAATATTAGACATTATATGAAGCTTTAATTAATAGAAAAATTGCAAGTATGACCGTGCAATTGTTTGGGTCAATGCCATCACAGACACAAGATTTAGGTCAAACGGATAGCACCCATAAAATGGAACATCCCACCCGCTTATGCGGGATAAAAGTGGACACTCGTTTTAAACCAAAGGGAAGATTGTCGAGCACTTCGGTAAGAAAGACACGCCCAGGTTGGTGTGTGAAGTTACCAAGCAAAATACAACCCCACCCAGACATATCCAATATACCAGGGGTGTTGGGGCCAGCTGTCCGTTGAGACAAACCCTCAGGTCGAGTACCCCTACGGGTCTCAAGTACCATGAATAATACCACGGCAATTTTAGAAGCTTTTCTAAAATTATTTTTCAAATTCAACCTAAAATTTTACCCTTCAAAACTTTGGGTGGAATTCAATATACTTGCTGTGTAATGTAAAAGGCAGAGAAACAAAAACATTAAATGTTTCCACCACCACATAAGCTAAATTCCGTGACAATTTCGTTTCCGTCATGGAAAACATAATACTCTAGATAATTTTCAGCTATTGTGAGTGAAATTTGCTCGGATAGCAGGTCGTTTTCTGTTGTGCTGTTTACAGATTTTGTGGTTTAAATATATTCTGTGATTAAAATTATAAGTTACGTCATTTTTCTGATTATTTATGCATTTATTATGTAATGTTCTTAAATAAATACTACTATTACTCTGTTTTCTGTCATTTGGGAACTAACATTTCAGCTTTATTTGTATACTTTGTAATATACTTATTCCTTAAGTATTTACTCTTTCCTTTTAAATGGTTGTCTAGTTAAATGTAAACCAAACCCTTTTTACTAGTAGAGGAAGTATTGTATTCCACCCAAAAATTCGATGTCGAGATTTCACCAGAAATATGTTTTGAGGCCCCCTGAATCCAAAAAAAGCCTTTTTAGAAAAAGGCCAGTGTGTGTCAGTCTGTGTGTCAATCTGTGTGTCTGTGTGTCAGTCTGTGCACAGCATAACTCAAAAACGAAAAGTCGGTTAAAAACCAAAGTTGGCATTTAAGTTTAATGTCTCTCAAGGATGTGACACGAAGATTTTGAACAAAATAGCCCCACTCTAAACTACCCTTTACATGGAACATTTTTCGAAAATTTTGATTTTCTTGAAAATGGCTCTAACGATTTTAATTAAAATGCCACATGTTTGAGATATTTTTATGAGAAATTAAATGTATATCTTGAATTTTCTGGCTATAACCCCTGTAGTCGTATTTACTCTGAACGACTTTTGCATAACTCGTAAACCGTTAAGAGATAGACCAAATCATACTATACAAAAAATGTAGATCTGGCTAAAACACACAATTTATTTCCGAATAAATTTTCTTGTAGGGTGAACCATTTCGGAGATATTCCTTGTTATGTGTGTGAGTTTCGGAAAACTTACAACTTTCGTGAAATGGATCATCGTTGTTCATTTTTTTTATATGTTAAGTGTGCAAAGACAACAGAATCTCAAAGTTTTAAAACATTTGGCTATCGCACAAAGCGTACTGTATTCTAATATTCTCCTTGCACCTACAGGGAAATAAGCAATAAGTTGTACAAAAGTTTATCTTAACTAACACGAAGAAGATATAGAAATAAGTGTTTGTAAGAATGGTTAATACAAGAGTAGAGAAAGTCATGTGAGTGCAACATATCAGATTTTTACCCATGATGACACTGGCCAAAAAAAGTTTGTTTCTTTCTGTTCACGAGTCAAATCTAACTAATTTTGTGTTAAAATAACTTATATGACAAAGAAAAAACGTACTAGCTCTATAGTGGTTCAAAATGGGTGGAATATTAATAGAAAACACTACATTTCAATTAAATATGTCAACCTGACATATTAGTGTTACATTCGAAGAGTTCTACATTGATGGTAGAATCCCTGGCAGATGGTTGTTGGTTCTGATGAGAATTCGGAGAATCCCAATTCAAAATTATAACAGAAACTATATTAATCACAGTCACACCAACATATAAACTCACATAACCTATATGTTATTAGCAATATACGTTAAAGCTAGCGAACTTCATTCCTTCGTGTACAGAAACGTTACGAAGTTGCGCAATTATGTATGCGCAGGTGATAGATGACTGCGCAACTTCCCCCACCATCAGCCTTTCAGGTGAAGAGTAGCCATTGCGCAGCTAAGGGAATTGTTCTTGTCTCGCCTCACGAGCTATGCCTATTTGTAAAATAAAACTTTCCCCAAATAAAAAATGTAGATTCTGTTAGTTTATGGCCAAAATAAGAGCTTATAAGTCATTTTATGAATTCAGAATCAGTTATATTTTGATCCCAAGGCATTTTCATTGTTGTCCATGTAATTAAGATACCTTATAAAAAGGAGTAACCTGAATGAACCTCTCCATAATGTAACTGATTGTTTTAAGCGAATAAACTTCTTCATAGGCATTGTTTACTCATGTTGTAGGCTCATTTTCAACTGTTATTATACTATTGTGTAGATCAGCAGCATACTGGTTATTGTAAATCTCATCAAAGGCATGTTTTGATGCAGACAATCTGCTTTTCAGCCTAAGCTGTTAGCGCTCTGATAACTTTTATTATGCCGGAGATCATAAAAGCTTTATTCTCGTAGTAATAGGTTGTTTCCAAGTCGTAAAGATGCACACACTGTTTCATACCGCATATCAAATTATTAATCTTAACAAACAGTAATGGCACTCTATGTAATTAAGATAAACCTTTATGCACACTCAGACTTTATCCAACCATAACCTCTGATGTCCATTGTAGGTGCATTGTATCATATAAACTGATTGCTATATCCACGTTACTTTATTCAACATAATACTCGTATATTCACCCAGGTAACAGAGGAAGCATTGCATTCTACCATGAAATATAGTTCGAGATTCGTGACTCACATGACTTTCTCTACTCTTGTACTAACTAGTCTTACAAGCTATTCCACTATTATTCGAGATAAACTTTTGTAGAAATTATGTTATAGCTAATTTCCTTCTAGTTACAAGGGAAATATTGAAATACTATGTGCGATAATCACATCTTTTAAACCCGGTCGCTATATGAATAGTTTGAAACTCCATTGCCTTTATACGACTAAGAGAAACAAAATGATTTAGTATTGCAGAACTCTCACAAATAACCAGGAATATTTCCGAAATGGTTTACTCCACAAAAAAAAAAAAAAAAAAAAAAAAAAAAAAAAAAAAAAAAAAAAAAAAAAAGCATTTGAACATAAATTGTGTTTTGATGACATTCACATATTTTCTATAGTAAGATTTCATCTATATCTTGCTGTTTACCATATATGCAAAAGTCATCGAAAGTAGAGAAGACTGGCCTATAGCCAGAAAATTCAAAATTTAAATTTGGCATAAAAATATCTCATACATTTTAATAAAAATTGTTAGCCATTTAAGAGAAAATAAAAATTTTAGAACAATTTTCCATGAAAAGGGTCGTTTAGTGCAGGGAAATTTTCTTCAAAATCGTCGTGGCGCATTCTTGATAGATATTAAATATAAATACCAACTTGGGTTTTTAATAGACTTTTCTGTTTCTAGTTATGTTGTTCATAAGCGCGCGCGCACCCACGCACACACACATACAGTTTTTCTAAAAATATTTTTTTTTTTGATTCAGGGGGCCCTAAAACACATTTCCGGTGAAATCTCAACATAGAATTTTTGGATCAAACACAATACTTCCACTTACCATACATAGAGAAAGTAAAAACGAGAAATCGGATTCATGTCAAGCTTGGTATATAAGTTCAACATCTCAATGAAGCGGGGCGAAACTTCTCCTTGCATGAGCATTTTTATCATTTTATATTTTCCCTAAAAAGGCGCTACCTATGTTGATATGCTTCAAACAAGCATTTGTATTTGTATTGCTGTCGGCGGCGCATAACAAAGGACGGTCGGGGTTCGGCTACTCCATCCCACTGGTGTTGCGTATTAAAGACGCTCAAGGTTGGGCTGCTTCAGACCAGCAAACTCGTGACAATTAGAACGGTAGAAGCAAAGGGGTTTTCCAGATTATTCGCGCAGTATTAGGCAGCCGACATGTTTGTACAAGTTTGAGAGAGGTCCGTGTTACGTCATCCTCGCTATATAAGCAGTCAGGACAACGAGCAGAGTTAGTTACAGACATGAGTCGTCGAAGGGAAGACAACAAAGCAGTTAATGAGTGTTGAGTTATTGTATCGTCAAAGTCAGCTGTTTGAGAGAAAGAGAAAGTGAAAGGAGTGAGTCGAGGTAATGAGAGAATAACAGTTGAGTTGTAAGGATTGAAGAATGTGTTAAGCTCAATAAAAGAAAATTGTGCATGTGTACAAATGTTTCGGAGGAAAATACAGTGAGAAAAAAAATAACTGGACTGGATTATGTCGTTTTTGTTACTGTATGTTCGTTGTAGTGCAATTTTGAAATTATTTATCTTTCGTGGAGTAACGATTTAGCAGGTTTGTATATGATAAGATGCTTGTTATATTTATATATTGTTCCCAGTCGTGTTTGCACGAAGCCTTTCTTCAGGCGTTGGTGACGATAAAGCCACAGTTACAAGGTTTAATCCTCGTATATATCCTACCTTTTTATCTTCATTATTCCGTTTTATATTAATTTATAGTGCTCTTAGAATACAGACACACTTACAAAATTTTAATTTGTGTCTTAGATTTCAAATACACCACATTCCCTTTACCAACCGCTGCTGTATTTTACTAAGACAAACGGATTAGCTTCCAAAGGCTCTTAATATCCATTTTCTTTTGAGGGCTTAGAAGGAAATCGTCTCATGTTTGAGATATTTAAATAAATAATAAAATGTGCATATATTAAATGTTCTGGGAATGGCTGTGAAATTTTCCATAACCGGAGAATTGATACTTTACAATGTTTAGATAATTTTAACGCACAAATGGTGTCAAACTTTGTATGACATTGGTAATTTTAGTATAAGCTTTATTTATGTAAATAAATATTCGTCCTTAGTTTCTAGTTTAGTATTTATTCGACTCTTTGTTGTTTAGGTCGGTTGTTCATATACATCCGCGCATGTTTTCCACAATGTCATTTTAGAGGGACACATCAAAAAGCTTGCGCCATTTTCCGGAAAAATTCCGATCCAATTTTTTGAGTGTAATGCAGTGCTTCCTCTTCCCATGCGGCAGAGACGACACAAAGGGAATTGCAAAGTTTGAAGCATTACTTCCAGACGATACACTCAAAGTTGCGAAAGTATAAACTTTGACCATGGAATATTTAGTTATAACTTACGATAAACTACCCCTTCATAAAGTTTGCCAAGGTAACCTTTCCTTATTGTTGATTCATCAGGAACTTTTCGTCCCTTTCAGAATACTTCTCCAGGAACGTTCCAAATTCTACATTATTTAACTTATGCTCTGCAGATATCTTTCGAAAAATGATCATTGCTATGATTTCCACTTCTGCTTTCAGAAAATTCTGCTGGTAAAGTTGTATGTTTCTTGGAGATATTTTTATTAACAGCATTTCTATGAGCAGCTGTTTATAACTGTTGTTTAATCTGGAATTTTTTGTCGCAGGCCACCTATTACAATGATATGTGAGCTTTTAAATTAAACAGAACTAATCACTAACTCGAAAATCAAATTGAGTTTTAAAATATCGTGAAAATACAAAAATAAAACTTACGTGTTTTTCACACACTTGGCATTGTCTCCTTCTCACACTTCAGAAATTACGAGTAACACACAGTAGTTACAAGTCTAAAATGTACCTTTTAATTCTTGGACATCGTTGCGGCAGACAGCTTCGTTTGTGAAATAATTCAAACAGTATCAATTTATGCTGCGACTGCGGCACCGAACTTCAAAGATTTGCGGCATGATTGTTGAACTTTATTGTTGATCGGCGTATTTTATATTGTATCAAGAACCGCTCATTGTTGATAGGTTCTCATTTTTCGGCACCCTTTTATGGGTAGATTTCAGTCCCTCTACATCAATAGAACAATAAAAGATACATTTTATTGGTTGGGTCTTTCTTTTCTTCAACAATTTTAAGAATTATTGCCCAAAAGTAAAATATATGCATGAATATGCAGAAATCAGTAAAATATGCACTAATCCCGTACATATGCATTTATATGCACTATAAAACGTTTACAATTAACTCCTTACAACATGGAACGAATTTATTCCACACGTGCATATGTTTAACTATCAAGGAATAAAACATACAAATATATAAAAATCCGGGCTCTATCATTTCGTATGACAAATTCATGGTTCTGGCCAAAGAAATGCTTTTCCAAAGATAAAGATTTCCCGCTAAACTAGTAAGTGGCGCAAATTGCGCAAATTGCGCAAATTAAGTTGGGCAAGATGCAAGGTACGGTGAATGAGTAATGGTGGGAGAAGTCACGTGAATTGAAGCATAGGTGGGGTTGGAGGGGGAAGTAAAAAATAGGTTTTAGGTGCGGTCCCAGCTACGTCCTAGTTTTCCTATTTTGCTACTTTGCCCAATTGTTTGTGGGAATGCAATAAATACCTCCTCAGCAGTAGAAGAGGTAATCGAAAAAATAAACGAGTTGATTTCACTTTAACTGGACACAAACGTTATAGCTTATCCACTGGTTCCAAATGCCATCGATATAATTTAAATAGTCTAAACTTTGTCAACTTCAGTAGTTACGCATTATAACTTCATGAAATAACATCACTCTTGTAACTTTATCCACATTTATCTAGATAAGCATACTAATGGGTAATTTCAGAGCGGTGTGTTGAAGTATCTCTTCGATCTAGGTTATAAATTCCATTTCATCTTCTCGGTTGCACGAAGATTTCTGGCGACAGTAAACAAGCAAAGTCTCATAATTATATGGTGGATGACGTTTAAGTAATTTTCCTTCCGTGGTTAATGGTATTTGCAGGTACGAGATATCCCTGTGTAAATTTCACTGAGACAAATGATTACTGTTTGTGTGCAGTCGGTATTTGTGGGCCATTAAATCCGGGCACGTTTACGAGCGTAGGTCTCGAGTCCTCCATGAAAAAGAAATTGCTGAAAGGATACTGTACGCTGACTTTTCCTGGGGTCAAATGTGGCGAAGAAGCCAATCAAAGTTAAAATGAAAAGAATACTAATCCACTTCCTACGAGAAACAATCACTGCATTAGTCGCATAAGCTTTTACTTTCCTCATTTCATAACATGCATTTATATACATTAAATTTCATACGTTAACATCCCGTCCACAGAGCGAGTATTGAATTCCGTAATTTCAGCGGAAATATGTTTTGAGGCCCCCTGAATAAAAAAAGAGCATTTTTAGAAAAATGTCTGTGTGCGTCTGCTTCTCTCTCTTTCTGTGTGTGTGTGTGTGTGTGTGTGTGTGTGTGTGTGTGTGTGTGTGTGTGTGTGTGTGTGTGTGTGTGTGTGTGTGTTTGCGCTTGCCTGGAAGTACAAACGGAGTAAATGAGTGTGTACGTCTGTGTTAACTTCATAAAAATTGAATCAATCATATTGATGGTTAAATATGACCGAAGGCCAATACGTGAGGAAAAAAAAAAAAGCGATCAATTCTACTGGTAATCGCACCATTTACTAAGTCATATGTTCTTTACCAAAACTACCGAACCTTAGTTTTGGAAGAGCACAACTCTAGTTAGAAATATAATGTACTGAAAAATTCGCCGAAATGCGACTAAGAGTTCCGAATGTTCTCTGACGCGATATCAACCTACTGCGTAAGTTACAGAGATGCAATTAAAATTGATGAACAATTCCGGGTATCATTATTTTTTAACCCAAAAGTTTTCTCTCGTAGACTAGAGCCTGGGCGTTTACACAAAGGATTTTGAAGGAGCGAAAATATTATCCCTATAAAGTACACTACCAACAAAAGCTTTATGGCAACGATTCCCAGAATCACGTACGTGCTTGCTGAGAGCTCTTGAATATGATACATGAAAATGGGGAGATGAATGTTATTTTGTCGCTGCCTCCAACTCAAATAATCTACATTATTGGGTTCCTGAGACTGCTGTTATTACAGCGACACCACCAAGAGGCTCGATGGGGTGTTCATGTGTTGTGGCATTCTGGGAGATATCATTAGACCCGGTTATTTGGTTTCGTATTTTAAATTCCTCCAGAATGACAAAATGACAAGTGTGACAAGATCCACTCTTCACACCAGTGCGACAAAAATGACATTAGTCCAGGAGAGTTATTTCTTTTATCACTGTACTTTCCTCCAAAACGTATACACAAATACATAGTTCTTTTCTCGTCGTTAAGTTTTCAGTCCTTCGTGACATTACAAGTACCTCTACAAATACGTCAGACATCCGGCACCTCGCGAATGATCTCGAAAACCTTTTGGTTCTGCCGCTCTGATTGTTGTCACGTATTTGCTCTCGTGAGTGGTGCGGGGAGCTTGCCGCGCATGTATGTGGTGTGAGGTAACTTTACATTGATCTTTTAAGACGCTCGGCCGCCTGGCGTTACAATAATTAACTTACATACCCGTATTCAAACGCCAGATGTGGGTACCATGAAATGATTAAGGAAAACTTTCTTGAACCCACCAGCAATCTACGCATGGCAGGCAAGTGTTCCACCAACTGAGCTACGAGTCTTGGATTTCAGGCATTGGTCTTCATTCAGCGTCTCTTATGTTTGTAAGGAGCCCCTTTACACTTCTGCGTAGGCAAACCTTTTGGCATCCGTGCTATCCGGGATAACTAATTTCAGGGAAGAAGAATGGCTCAGTCAGTTTTTGTTTGTTAAGACCCTCAATTGAAGACCTCTACCCTGTACAACCCTTTACATGAAAAAGTTTCGAAAAATTTTATTTTCTCAAAAATGGCTGTTAACCACTGTAATTAAAATGTTGTATATTTAAGATTTTTTGTAGTATATTTTCTATAGCCAGAAAATTCAAAATACACATTTCATTTGCCAAAAAATTTCGAGATCGAATTTTTGGGTGGAATTCAATACTTACTCTACGTAGTAGAGAAAGCAAAAAAAAAAAAAAAAAAAAAAAACGCCATTAAAATAGAAGTAAAACATAGGCACATTTATTATAACCGTAATAAGGAAATACTTTAATTCTATGCATATGATGTTCTTTTAAAGAAATTTCGCTGCTAACTTTGACAGTTGGTTTTCTTGTCCCAAATAGTGTCAGATAACCTTACCTCAGGCTTAGAGGATACTGTGGTTTGCGATATGAACTAAGGAAAAGGACATACCTGGGGTTGGTTAACGTTGTGTTTTAAAATAGCAAGGCAGTCTGAAAGTTTTCTGTCAAAAGAACCGAAGAAACAAATTGAATTTTGTTTATAACCTTCCGTCAGCGTTGTTAATGTTACTTGCGGGAAGTACAAGTCTTCACATATATTGATGTTTCAACCTGAATCTGCATTCCTTTCCTATTTCACGTCTGTAAATACCTTTTACTCCGCGTCTTCTTTTAACTACACTTATTTCACTGCTGACAATGCCACTTTTATCATATTGCTGGAAACTGTAATAACAAGGGGTAAAATAAACAATGAAATAAAGGAATGTAGATAGATATTGCCAACAGAATAATAACTTGAATAAAAATCCGCCAGGTTTCTGCAACAAGCAATTCATTTCACATTACGTTAGCTTAAGCTCCCTAAGGTAAATACAAAATATTATTAAAAGCTTTCTACTTCTATAGAATTATGATCTCTGAAGAGTTTTCCCAGTAGATCTGAAGCTGCATGTAATCTTGATTGTGAGAACATGTAAATGATTCTTAGTAAGCAATTAGACAGCTAAATCTAAAAGTTTTCTTTTCATCAGAAACATTTTGCTCCTGAAAAATTACTTCTGCTTTACTCTCCTTTTGTGCTGCAATACCTGGTACATATTAAATGTTTAGAAGCGTTGAATTGGAACTTGTTTTCTCGCGATGGTTTCTCCCAGCAGCAAACAGCGGTATCACAGCTTGGGCTGCGACCCAACACAGTACACATTAAAAAACATAGTCACGGACCGCAAATTAGTTGTAGAACAAAACCGCGCAAAGTGTGCAACCCAATTTCGTTCACAATTGTGTAGGCAGAGACCACACAGGGGATAAAAACCAAACAGATTTAAAAGAGTACAGCTTAAGCTGGATATTCTCTGCCGACCAGCAAGTGAAGCTGGGAAGCCATCTTTGAAGTGGGCAAAAATCTTAGCGGGGCTTATGGGGGGATGAAGGAATCCCATTGTGTTGTGGAATATTCCTTAAAAAATAGCAATATTATAATTATAATAATAATTACTATTATTATTACTGTTTATTATTCTATTTTCGGATTTGCATTATCCCCAATTACGATTTGAGAACGAATATCTGTACTTTTGCTAAGAAATATTCTGAATTTTCCTCCACGACCTGTCTATTGCGACTAGTAAACAGAACTCTATTGCGAATTACAGCTATAAGTAGAGCTCGGATTTCAATTTTTTTTTTCTGATGATTCTAGGACGATGCTATGTGGAAGTGTGCGCGCGCACATGTGTGTGTCATAGGATTTTAAATGAAATTAAACTGCTTATATGGGTTTTTTACAGGTTACAGGGGACTTTAAAGTCACTCTTAATGCCCATTTTCCTTTTTGTCATTCTTATTATTAATATTAATATTAATAGAACAATTTTCAGAGCTTCGAAAACTAAAAATTATTTTAAATCTATTGGATTGTGACATCTATGCGTTTTTGTAAAGCATTTGGACTCGTCCTACTAAGCATTTACATCTATTGTAAGCCAGACTTGTTCTTTAAACGAATGTAGGTGTAAATCTACCTCCTACTTTTGAAATTCACACGTGTATTGTTGAGAACTGTTTGAATGCAGTCATTTATGACAGAAGTTAGTGTTTAATGTTATTCAAAAGTAATTTTACAGACTTTGTGGGAGGGTTCCTTATAAGTAAGAAAAGTTCGTGTAAACATGTGTGCCAAAATCCCTCGTTTTCGATTCATTAAAAGGTGTTATTAGTGAAATAACTTTAAAGTGGCCCAATTTCTTTCCTTTTTTTGGGGGGGTGGCGTTATTGTCAGGTATATCGCATATGATTTGAAAGTGCTTTTGTATATCAAACACAACATACATGTAACCAACCCGCTACTGCAACACAATATACGGCTGGGGGTTAAAGAAAGGCGATGTCCGCGTATGGTGGAAGGAGGCAAACCCAAACCACCCTCTTTCGCAAACTACATCCCTGGTGTAGCATGTAAACAATTGAAACTCACCATGACCGTGTATAACTTGTCGCACCAATTGCTAGCCATTTAATATTCTTTTATCAATGTTTACTTAAAACAATTTCTTTTCGCAGCAAAACAAAATGGAAGCTACAGGACAATTGAATGTTATGACATCCTAATAATGTCAACAAAGTAACATTCGTAGAATGATTTGTAGGATAAACAATACACTGTGAACAGACACTGTTCCGACTTCGCTGGCTCGTTGATTACAGATTTGAATTGAAAGAGAGAGGGACAGAAATAGAGAGACAGAAAGAGAAAAAAGAGACAGAAAGAAACAAAGAAAAAGGAGAGGGACAGAAAGAGACAGAGAAAGAGAAAGGGAAAGAGACGGAGGGACAGAAAAAGGGGGAGTGACAGACAGAGAGAAAGATAGAGGCAAAGAGAGAAAGGGACAGAAAGAGGGAGAGAAACAAAGACAAAAGGAAAGGAGAATTTTTATATACAGGCTTTTCTTTTTTTCTTAGATTCAGGAAGCCTCGAAACTTGTCATATTTTCTGATGATATCAGTATCGAGTTTTTGAGTGGAATGTAAATATATCCTTTATGTAACCAGCACAGAAAAAACAGCGTAAACGCGACTGGCCAGATGAGGAAATGGACTGCGAAGCATCTGATGTGCAAAAATTTGCCTTCTGGAGAAGGGAAGCTCACTGCGTAGTGTAACAGAGAATTTTATGTGCAGTAATAATCCTCTGTACTATTTTATGTCTCTTTTATGGTGTTTCCGGGACCGCTGGCACTTTATGCGACCGATATTGTTTTACTCCAGTTGTTAAAGGAAAATCGATATCATGTGGCTGTTCTTTATCGCTGTTTGACTTTTGGAACTGCCACTAGTTCAAACCAATGAATACAAATATAAACTTTAAGGTTCATAAACTACATTTCATCACTTAAAAAGGTATATACTTGCCATACATTTATATGTGGTAGGTAACAGAGGTACTTTATTGTAACCCAAATCGAATATCAAGATTTCATAAATAATACAGATTTTGAATCGCCTAAACGTTGCAAAAATACTCCGGGTATTTGAATAGCTCGGCGATAACCTATGTGGTTCACATTCAGAGGCCCTGGGTTCAATCTTGGAGTTTTTTTCGTGGTTTTCGCTGATTGGTAGGTGAATACTGAATGATTTCTCATCTACCAGGATTTATTTACGTCGTTTCTCTTTCCTTCTCATGTTTCAAATGTGCTTCCAGGTTTTGTGGCGCTTGGTAGTACCGGATAGATGGCACGGATGCTTGCTCCAAGGATATAATAATCCTGTTGTGTACACAGAACATGATAATCTCGCTGAACCTCGCATCTACATCACATTATTTGTCGTTATACGAAGCCTTGACCATTTCGTCGGTTGCCTTAGGCCACAGTGCAAGAGTGAGTCACTCCTTTTACTAAATAACGAAATATATGTTTACGCTTTCAACCGTATTGGCTAAAAGAGAAAGAAGTATCGAGTTCATTCAGTTTGTCATACAGAACTCTTATGATTGGTAGCCACACGCTATACCCTAGTGCAGGACAAGCCTTTGAGGGGTTAAAATCTAAGGAAAAAACTTTGAGCACCCAGATTAGCGAAATGTGTGTGAAAGATTTCCTGGACATGCAAATAAAAGCTCCAATGGTATTTGTTAAACGTAGCAAGGCAACAAATTAGATTGGATTGCATTCATCGAGTTCACGACTTGCCATAGAGGCCCATAGAAACGTACAGTATGTCAAAAACACTTTATATTCAGACACAAAAAACAAACAGGGAAATCTCCCCTGCAGTTATAAGACTAACATAACATGGATTTACAAACACAAATTTAAGTTGGTTTTAAACTTTCGCTAGGCTTAGGCATTGTTTGTTATAAATGCGACTCGACTGTATATAGTTTTGTCTTGAAATTTGAAGTAATATTATACTTCTCTCAAATGTTAGATTGCTATCCTGTTCAAAAAGAACGGAATTTCAAAGCATTCATCTAGCGACCAGCTCCTACAATTTCACTATCGCTCAAAGCCTACTGTATTTCCATAATCCCTTTGTACCTACAAGGAAATAAGCAACAAGATAGGTGAGTGTTTGCTCACGAACAGCTGATCGATATTTCACTCGGTGCACAAAAACAATTGCTTTTCTTCTTGGGAGGTGGAACAATAAAAAGCTACATAAAACCGGAGTAAAAACCGGAGTGATGTTGAGGCATTCACTCGGGATGTTCAGCAGTAAACAGCTGTTTGCATTTACATGACCTTGTAAAAGTGCAATTCTCCCTCTAGAAGCTAACGTTATCGTCAAATCCCTGTAAAACGTGCCTGTTTGTCATACTCTGAACCTAACAAAATGTTTTACTTTCATGGACACAGGATTTGATTTGAAGCAAGCATGACCTGGCTCTGGGTTCAGCGTATGATTATCGAGGGTTGCGTAGTGATAGGTCAAGGTTCGATTCTTGTAGGATTGGCCATTCCAACCTTGGACATTTTAGTGGTTTCCTCAGGTCAGTAAGCGAATTTCCTTTCATCTGTTTCATCTATAAATATTTCGGGGCTATAGGACCAGACAAAGCGGTTGGGACGGTGGAATTTGCCTTGGGTAAAGATCGACGCACTCTGATACATCAGGACCGGAACGGAATGAAGCAAAAAATTTCACCAGGGACATTTATTATTTAATGGACAAACGCGCACTGGCCGGTTCGGAAGCGGTAGACTTCCGCTCCGTCCGAGAAGGGTGCCTGCTACACGACTCTCTCGGAAGCTTCCGCTGGTGGTAGTTACATTTTAATAGAACACCGGATGCGCCTCAAAAGGAAAAAAACGCGACTCTCCTGTTACTACACCACAACATTGATGTTTTTTGTGTTTAAAGGCTTATTCCAGCTGTATGGAGGTGTAACCGTCACGTGTGTGGATCTACCAAAGACTGTAAGGGCTTGACAAGTGTGAAATAGCTGGCTGTTCTTCGCTAGTTGTAGTTACAAGCTCAAGGTGCCCTGATTCAACGTATGGCGCCATGCTTTGTTACATGAATTAAAAAAGAAAATCTGATGTGTTGCACTCACATGACTTTCTCTACTCTTGTACTAACCATTCTTACAAACTCTTATTCCTATATCATCTTCGTGTTAAGATAAACATTTGAGAAATTATCTTATTGCTTATTTCCTTATTTTGTTTCTTTCTAGCATTAATAGCTGTTTCACAAATGCGTGAGTGTACGGCTCGAAGCAGAAGTATAGGTTTTAATTTATATGATCTCCGTATATTTCACTTACCAACTAATTTGATAACCTGGTTGAATTTGATTAAAACGTAAAACTAAAAGAAACAAAAAAAGCGTAATTACGATTTCCATACTTTTATGATTTAATCTGAAGCTATCTAGGCACTTGAAAATTCAGTTTTTTCCCTCACCCTTCTTTATAATTTTAGCTCTGGTATTTATATCTCTCCATAAACTATTTTTCATAACTCTGACTAAAAATTACTTGTCTGCTTTCTCGATGAAGTTCGTTTGATAGCAAACAGTTGTTACATCGTTCACAGTTCCGACTTTGACCATTAATCTATCAGAAACCACCTGGGGAAAACAGCTACCCACATCATTGAGTTCTGATTCCCCTTACCACATCTATACATTTAAATTGATTTTCTTCGCAGAAGCCGTGACTGGCAGTTCGATCTTGATATGTTGAAAGTGTTCCTTCAGTCACAACTGGAGCATTTTGGAGAGGTAATTTTTCACAGTAGCCATTCCCCTCCACCATTTTGCTTGTTCGTCTGTTTCTAGGTTCCACATTTCTACTTGCACCTTGTTCATGGATTATCTGGATCTGAAGTATAAAGAAACTAAGCGACATGCGCAGTTGCCCCGTTAAAAATAGTCGACTGTGCACTGTGCGCTGAGTTTTAGATAGTTGTGCACAGAAAGACGGGATTGCGTGGCCACGAAGTCTATTGGCTACTTCAAGGTCAAACCTGGTTGTCATGGCAACTGCCTGCTGTGCCACTCCCCTACCACGCGCGTAACGCACGCCGGAGGAGCTGTCAGAATACCCAAGTTATATTAATTCAAGCATAATCACATTCTTTAATTTGTCGAGAACGATGGTGACGTTAACTCTGCTAGACTCTACCCTTTCCCAGTGACGTCATGCACGACCTCACACCAAGTAAATGCTGCAGGCAGAGGGGCTCTGATATCCAACAGGTTGCATGCATTGGTAAGAGACCACAAACTATTTGGTTCCCCTGCAATTCAACCTCTCAACATTTTTGCATATGATATGCAAAAATCTTAGCACAGGATTAAGAAGAAAGTATCCGGCAGGCAATGTTGCGTATAATATCTGCAGTGTTATCAAGTAGTGCATTTATCATCTTAACTTCTCAAACATAGTACATTTAAATCAAAACCGATATGGCCAACTTCAGAAAATTAAAATTAAGAAAAACTTCACATAATCATTACTCTGGGGTGGCGGAATTTTCTTGAAAATCTTAGTGTGGCATGCCTAAACGATATGTATTCAAGCATGACAGTTGGTACAACTTTTGTCGTGCTTTAAATTTTGAGTTACATTTTTCACAGATTGACGGTCGGGGCTAAGCTACTTGACACCACATACCAGGCCGGCGAGCAAACAAAGGCGCTGAATTGCTGGAACCTTCGAGAGACATTCGGCGGCCGGCGTGTTTGTAGAAGTTCCAGAAAGGACCGCGTAACGTCATCACCGCTTTATAAGGAGACGAGGTAGTTTTTGAGTAGGTCAGTGTGCGAGACAGCTATGAAAGATACGTCGCATCGATGTCAAGTAGTTTTAACGAGTGTTGAGTGATCGTATCGTTGGAGTTAGTGTTTTGAGAGACAGTGAAAGGAGTGAGTCAAGGCTACAAGAAGAGAGCAGTTGTGAGTTGTAATATCACGAAAGACTATACTGTGTTAACCTAATTAAATGAGAACTGTGTTTTTGTGCAAAAGTTTAGAAGAAAAATAAGGCGATAGAAATGTAATTGGAGTTATTTTGCCATTTTGTCACAGAGTATTTCTTTAACAAACCTTTTCAGTGAAATCTTGATGTAGAATTTTGTAGAATACTTCGTCTACCAATTATATGGTAAAAATTATCTGCCTTAACCGCATTTTAACGCTTCAGGAAAATTTCCACACTTTTCTGTACATTTCTGTACATAACCTTAAAGAAAAATTACGGACCTCAAAGATTCTCAGCGAGAGTCTTATAAACAGAAACTAACTTTTCGAGGTATGTAATCCCTTTATCCCTTCATTGATTCCTTCCAAGCTGTTTTGAATACGCTCAAAGAAACACAAGACATTTCTCTCAACAGTGTCTCCTAAAAGAAAAGATAAGAAAAAGTAGACGGTTACAAAAACTTCAGACATACTGAAATTATATTCACTTCAAAGCTCCCAAGTAACTTAATCTTTAGGAAAGGAACTTGTTCAAATTTCAACAAGGTGCCCAGGCCCTTTGCAAAACAAACTGTTGATAATACATTAGATCGATAAGCTATTGTAAACTCTTGAACCTGCACTCTAGCTTCTGAATTGAGTTTAGAGGTGGAGGTATTTTAATTGGATTTCAACAACAATGCCATCTTCGGTGCAAATTCTAACAAACTAGATTACTTCTTTGAAAGTTATGCCCGACAGCACATTTCAGTTTTGAAGTTTTGTCATAACACCGATATCAGAAGGTTGAAGTAGGCGATGCTTTTATAAAATGGAATTGGAGAAGAGTATTCCATTTCTAACTTTCAAAAGTGAAACTCTAAAAGCACATCAGAATGCGGAAGTTTTGTTGCCCAAACTATTCAGATTTTACTACCGAAACTTTTTGTTTCGAATTTCTGCTATTGTTGCACAGATATCTTATAATTGAACTCCTCAGTCGATAAAAGAGCATCAGTTCCAAGAAGGCTTTGGGTTCTTTTTGAGAATGCCATACCGTATACTACAAAATAACTGTTGTTCCATAGAAAATGCATGTAAAACTTAAGTATAATTACTTGGGTATTTCACTTCGAGAAGACGAACCAATGATAAAACAGTCGATGTCGATATCTAGTAACGAAAACAAACAATCGATTCCACAGCCGATTCTAAGTCATACTTTAATTTTCAGGGAATGTCTTCAGAAGACACTAATAAGACAAAAGTTTACAAAATAAAAAATCCCGATGTGTTACTTACATAACCTTCTCTGCTCCTGTACTAACCAGTCCTATAAACATTTATTCCTCTATCTTCACGTCAGGGGCCCTAATGACCTAGTTGTCGATGGGCCCTTAAACACCACTCTTCATATCACGAGAGAAAAATATTTGCAGGAACTATTACTAGGTGCAAGGGGAATACGAGAGAAAATCCAGTACTTGGATAACTGTCCTATTTTAGGGTTGTCTTAAAGAACACAAATTTTGAAGTAGTAGAGCTAACCAGTTTATAATTGTTTATTTATTAGTTTAATGTAGTATACAGGCGTGTAAAATGTAAAGTCACGCATAATTTGTAAATAAATATCTCTTAAAACACTTAATTGCAATATAAAACGTCGGATCAAATTATCAGTAAATTTAGTAATCACTCCACTAGCACCAAAAACAGACCAATCACTTCTGAATTTTAAATATTGTTTTTGTCTCTCAAATAAGAAATGCAAGTCATAATGTAGCTTTTTGCCGTTATGAACCTCATTAATTTGGTCCACTTTTTCCAAATCACATTCTAGGGTTAAGAATTAAGCCCCCAATTTGCTGCCTGTGACAATTACGTCTATTCTTTCATAAACATAAGGTTAGAAAATGTGTTATCAATGTAAATATCGCTAAGAATACGCTTTGAGCGATAGTCAAATCTTTTAAAGCTGGTCGTTATATGACGGCTTTGAAACTGCATTCTCTTTGCACAGCTAAGATATAAAAAGGTGAACTACGGAAGTGATAAGTAAAATTTACAGTGCTCTATAAAATAAAACACATTGTTAAAACATTACAGTTAGGTAAAAAGAAGAACAAAGAAAAGTGTTATAATTTAAGGAATGAGAAATTAAAAAATAAATTAAAGACTCGAAGAGAAATACAAAGATTTAAAACAATACTTTGAATAATAAAGTGAAAGGGGCATAGTTTAAATGAACTTATTGGATAATAGCTATGTGTTTTTAATTGTATTTAGAAATATGAAGAATAACATTATAGAAATAGAATATAGCTGGATTTCCGCTGCAACTGCTGGATGCAGCATTTTTAGAAAAAGGGCCATGTGTGCCTGTGGACAGCATAACTCAAAAACGAAAAGCAAGTTAAAAACCAAACTTGGTATTTAAGTTTAATATCTTTCAATGATGCGACACGAAGAGTTTGAAGAAAATAGCCCCACCCTAAACTATTCTTTAGATGGAAAATTTTTAGAAAAATTTGATTTTCTTCAAAATGGCTCTAATGATTTTGATTAGAATATCATATGTTTGAGAGATTTTTATGACAAATGAAATGTATATCTTGAATTTTCTGGCTGTAGCCCCTGTAGTCATATTTACTCTGGACGACTTTTGCATAACTGGTAAATCGTTGGAGATGAACCAAATTATACTATACAAAAAATGTAGATCGTGTTAAAATACACGATTTATATCTCAATAAATTTTCTTGTAGGTTGAACCATTTCGGAGATATTCCTTGTTATGTGTGTGAGTTTTGAAAAACAACTTTCGCGAAATGGAACATCGTTGTTCATTTTTTTATATGTTAAGTGTGCAAAGAGAACAGGATCTCAAAGCTTTAAAACATTTGACTATCGCCCAAAGTCTACTGTATTCTAATTTTCCCCTTGTACCTACAAGGAAATAATAAGGTAACTTGTACAAATGTTTATCTTAGCTAACATGATATAGGAATAAGAGTTTGTAAGGATGGTTAGTACAAGAGTAGAGAAAGTCATGTGAGTGCAACACATCAGATTTTCTTTTTCTTTTTCCTCTAAATTTGGGTAGATAAATATGATTGTAGGATATTGCTTTCATTGTATTTTTATCTATCCATTTTCAATTATTGTTACGTTGGTTGTCTTCCAAGGAGGAAGAGGTGGTAATATGGAACGGGGAGGCAAAATGGAACACCGTGTTTTCTAGCAAGTAGCATGTCATCTTCCAGGAAACCACTCCAATTTCTATTGTTGGCTTCCCGTTCAGCTGCTACAAGCAAATAACTTCAATATCACGTTGTTTGTTTGTGGGTGGAAATGCAATTTCACAAAGCTTGAAACATCGCGTCTAGTTCTTATACCACGTGAGGAGGATCGAAAGAATGCGAAACTGCCGAGTTGCTTACATGAGCTTATCGCACATACATGGTTAGACAGTGTATGTACACTAGGGTGATGCTCATTTAGTCGACCAATGGAGCTCATCGTCCCGACAACGCGAAGAGCGCAATCCAGCACATGGTGATAGCAACTGATGAACTTGGGTTTGGGTTTGTCTTCTTGCCGATATTCACGCTTGTTATGTTGGCAACACTCAAAATGTTCAATTAAACCATTAAAATTAAGCTGTATGGATTACAAAAATAAACTGTCACCATCGAAACACATCTTTCACATTGCAACCCCTGTTCCCAAAATCCATATTTAGACGTATGTCTTAAAATGTGTTAGTAATTCTATAATATACTATAATATGTGGCATTCCATTCACACACAGCTCACATAGTTAAGGTAATTATTGCTTATCAAGGTGCAGAATAATTTCTGCTCGAGTGTTATCTGATCCAGAGATCTTGAATTTTTAAAACATCTTATGAATAAACTAATCACATGAAGCACTCCCTCGGAAAGTAATATAAGCTCCTGACTCCTCCCTCATTCACTCTTTGTATTAATTAGAAGTGCAGTAAAAAGAGGAGCGGGTAAGACAGATTCAACTGTTTATCTCCTTCTCTCAGGAGAATTGCTTCGTGCAATAACAATTTGCTCTTTACAGCTTGCATCACAAGGATGTCTCACTCTTAAGTTGAAGTAATTTTGTTCTTGCATTCTTGTTAATCTTTTATGTCCTTCACCTTCGTCATTTTATCAGCCTTTGGTAGTAACCCCTCCAGTATATAATTACCTCCCCTCTACTTCCAGCGTCGATAACTCTTCTGGTATCCTAGTGCAACTTTGTAGAATATACTTCCATCATCTGTCAACGTAATTTAGTCCAAGAATGCCTTGGATTACATGAGGATTATATACTTTTCCTAGTTCTCTATATTTACGTTTCTTTGGTGCTGTATGGCTACAATACTTTTGCAATAAGATCCTCTAACCTTTCTAACTCTGCTTCTTAAATTTTGCAAATTATGTATTGTTCCAAATGTTCAAAGCATTATCCCTAATGTATCTTCTTTTACCGTCTTTTTCATTAGACTTTGTATACTTTCCATTAATTGTTGAGCCTTTTTGTCAACGTTGTGTGCTAATTCCACAAGGGATGATTTCTTTATTAGTTTCCAGATGTATCTGAATCCACGTTCTTGATTATTAATGGGTTTTGTCTAGTTCTAGCTAAATGTCGTGTACTTCCTCGCTATATTCTGCTGTCAGAGTAACCTGCAGAATCAGTCTCCATAATTTTATACTCTTGCCAGTTTGTCATCTTATTGTTCACCTTTTACCCCCCCCCCCCCCACATCTCTTGTGTCTGAATTCTTGGAAGAGGAAATAAGTCAGATTTATTTCCATGGTTCGTTGGAAATTTTGCAATTCTTCATTTATTACAGGCGCACACATACCTGCTGTTTGTGCAAATTATCGTATTGGTTTTTAATTGCTTATTTTTCCTGGAAATATCCTATTACCCCATTTTGTTTTCACTTTTTCACGTTCAGCCTTTAATTACTCCTACAATTTTATTAGTTTCGCTAATAAAACGAACATTTCTTTTTATTGTCTTCTGATAATTTCAGTTTGCTAATTATTCCATTGAGTTCTATCACTACTTCACCAAAATTCTACTTTAGCTTCCACCTCTATAACTCCCCTTTCTTTTTATGTTGGAAAATAATTATTAACCCTCGCATTACCAATATTACTTTATGCCCAACTTCTGTAATTTTTTAAGATTTTATCTTTTAATTTTTTTATTAAAGACACGCATATTAGTTATTGTCAATCACTGTTTCTACTTCTGAATTGCGTATTTGTTTCAAAATTTTCTTTGTTGATGTTTTTGAGAAAGAGTGAAATGTCAAGGTGCCCCATCGGTATGCGACTCGTGTAAAAAAGTAGAAAGTAATAGTTAAATCAGAAATATTACCGTTATAAACATGAAGATATAATTCCTAGTTTAAAAATAAATTTATTTTAAAAATTGCTGAGACATAGCAGTTACTAGTGGTCACAAAGTACCCCCCTTGGTAATCTAAGTTATGGAATAAGGCTTGGTAATACTAGGTATTATTTATTTGTAAAATCAGTATGCATATTTAATATGTGTAATAATATGATAAATTGACAATGCGTCAAATCCCACTTCTGACACCAGTGGCAAAATCACCTACTTTATTACTCTTCTAAAACTGAATTACAAACAGTTCTCCTTTTTATCGTTAACACAATTTACAATTCATCGTGACTTTACAACTCACAGCCGTTCTGTGTCATCGTAAACTTGACACAAATACTGCTTGCAGTTCCACTGCTCTTCTAACAAGCAGCTGATTCCACAACAAACAACCCTGAGATATCCGACAGGTAAGGTGCCAAATAAGTGACTCTCCTTTGGGGGCCCTTTCTTGGGACAATACCTGGTTTCCTAAAAAGAACTCCCCCTTGCTATCACAGTGTGGAAGTGTATACGTCACTTACGCGCGTCGACACCAGAGGGGAAGACTACCGAAAAGCCTCAAGATGTACCGGAGAACTGCACGAACATACCCAATCTCACATGGGTAGCGGGAACCAAAAATGGCTCTAATAATTTTGATTAAAATACTATGTTTGAGATACAGAATGAAACGTATATCTTGAATTTTCTGGTAATAGCGCTGAAATCCTGTAATTCTGGATGACTTTTACGAAACTGGTAAACTGTAAGCGATAAACTCAAACTTATTTCTCAAGAAATATGGATCTCGTTAAACAACACAATTTTTTAGATACATTATTTTGTGCACTTAACCATTTCCTATATATTCATTGTAATTGGTCTAAATTTACTTAATATTTTCTCAAATGGGAGCCCGTTTTTCATTCAAGCCAGCAAATAGAACAGAATGGTTTACTGTATTCCCGTATTACCATTATTTATCTTATTTATTTATTTATTTATTCATTTATATAAGCAAATGTGCTAAGAGGAGTTTGTACAAGTGTATAGAGAGTCATGTGAATGCAACACCAAAATGGTTACTCACCCAGTTTTGCTCTCCATTATAGTTGAAATTCAAATAAAATTGTCCTACATTTGATAGTTACATAGTAATGATAGTAAAAAATTGAAGTTTTTTGCTGTTACGTTGGTATATTGCATACAGAAAAGTATTTCCAGCGATATATTTTGAATATGAGCGTAAATGAAATGAGCTTCGAGGAAGGATTGCACACATTTAATTAACTGTAAATCCCTTTTAAAATCCAGAAAAACCGGAACATCAAACAAACAAAATTAATATCATATGTCTGACTAACTGTAGGTATAGCAAATTAATTTGTCCATCCACAAATAGAGATTTTATGTAGATTCAATGAACTAAAAAGTTTACAATTTTACAACTGCCCAGCATAGCTAATTATATTGTTTGTAATGAATCTTCAAATTTATCCGGTCTTTGTCTCCAGAATGACGTCATTATTATTCAGCGCGGTCCTTGTTTCTAGAGGAGGCGGGACTAAGGCATTTTGTGCGTTTTGGTACGCGACATGAATGTGACCACCGATCACAGAATTTCCTTGCTTGAATATTACTTGCCAATTGAAAGGATAAAAGAGAGGGTCTATCGTTAGGATATTTGTCGTTGCAAGAATGATTTTCTCCGTTCTTGCCCAACATTTTATCAAATCCCGAGACAAAACATGATCAAAAAGTATTAAAAGATTATACATACCTATCTAAGATAACTAATCTGATATTGGACGTTCATATACGAGATACTGTCCCACAAATTTTTGTGAATAATTCTGTCTTTTATTTCAATTTGAATTTAGTCACAATTTAATGTCAGCATAACGTTCCCAAATCTCTCTTGGAAGTTAAACTTCGCAAGACATTTTAACCTTAAATTGTGACTAAATTCATTGGCGTTTACATGTTTAATTCAATCCAGAATGAGATCAATTTGGATATGCAAGGCTCAAGTATAAGTAATTCCAGCTTTTATGTAGGTCACTTAGTTTATGTTGGCGAACCTGTAAAAATGTTCTCTGCGTATTTTAAGAAGGTTTGAGGTTTTAATTGCTTTTGAGAAGAATATAGATGCGATTATAGAAGCAATAAAAAATGACCATAGGTTCCCCGACAGGCGTCTGACCCTACGTACTGGCTTGTAAGTCCTAGGGGGTGTAAGTCCTACATTAGGGAGGGTAATCAGGGAAAGAAGAATATGTTAGTTATAAATTTTTAAAGTTACATTACTTCATAGCTTCTGTGCAATTTCTTTTTCAAGACAATTCCAATGAAACGTAAGGGCTGAAAACTACAGAACTCGTAAACTAAACCGTTGCCCCTTCATTCGTATACATATTTATTTTACTGCTACAATTTACGGAGAAAATTGTGCCTGGAAAACACACACACACACACACACACACACACACACACACACACACGCACACACGCACACACGCACACACACACACACACACACACACACACACACACACACACACAGCGACTCTTGTTAGGAACATGCACCAACAACTCCTTCATTCTGATTGGCTGACCCGGCGCAGCCCTAGTTTTTGCAGGGAAGCACTTCAACCTCAATTACAAACAATGCGCAGCTATGGACGATTCCAATTAATGAAAGCGTTCACTCTCCTCAGTCGGAAGAGAGACGCGACATTTGGGTGTAGGTGTCAAAATACTGTCCAGGCAGTAGGTGCACCTTAATGTTGGTGCTCCTGGATTTACGAGCTGTCGTATGTAATGTTCCGACTACATACCTACATATCCGTTTCCGCAGATTTGCAGATTCACGGCTAATCAAGCAGACAACCCTCACAAGTGTACAGTGCAAGGCGAAGTAAATGACAAATAATTATCAAGTTCGGCACTTAAGATACGACACGAAACTTTCAATAAAACTCCCTCTTCTAGGTCACTCTTTACATGGAAAATGTTCATCGCTTAAAATGGCAGGACACTTCGCAGACACCCTTTCCATGCTGAACCTCAATTAAATATACATTAAGGTTTCTTAAAAATTATAAAAGCTACTATAATGAAAATATTTTTAACTTGTAAAACAACTTCTGATTGAGAAACCATAGTCAAATTAAAACTTAGATTAATGATTGTTACCTTATTGACCTTTTAAATAAAAAAAATACAAACATTTTCACATTCTATTCTTTAGATATTCCCTAAATTTCTAAAGTGACACTTCAGATTTTGTTGTCAGTTTACAAAAATGTTATTTGGTATAGCTCGAAAGATAAGACATTTTAAACAAAAAATATCAATTTTAAAAAATATTTAACTATGTGCACTTTATTTTTAAATTGTTTTATGTATTTATAATTTTTAAGGATTTCATACAAAGGTAACGAAATGTTTAGAGCAATACGTTTTGAACATACAGAAAAAGGCAGCTCCATCTATTATAGTTTTTTAAAAAATTGCACCTAAAGTTTAAAGAAAAGCAGGCTTCGGTAAATGAAAAAGTAGATACCGATTTTTGGGGGCAGCGATATTTAAATTAATATTTAAACGCCCTTAAATGAAGGCCCCCCCCCCCCCACACACACACACACACACACACACACACACACACACGCTCGCTCGCACGCACGCACGCACACACACACCTCATAGGGGCATGTTTTATAAACTATGTAGACTCATTATACTAAAAACCACAAATAGATATTTTGAGCCATCTGTCTCTACCAAATGTCCTTCATGCCATAGATATCTTTAATATATCTGCATGGCTCATAAAGCGTTTACCTTGAATTTTCTGTGAATACCCTGTGAAGCACACGACATTTGAATTGAATTTATGTAATTTTGAATAACTGATAGTGTGGACTGTTTCGTCTGTGGCGCTGGCATCAACTTTGTCTTCCTGGGGTTCATCAAAACATACCTATATTACCATTGAAACCTGTCCACGAATGTTTTGGCTGATATACAATACTTCCTCTGTGACCGGTACGTGGAAGAGAAAGCTAAATGTAGTCCATTAATATAGTGGAGTAGGTTCCTAACCGAGTGAAATGCCTCAGTTAGCATTTCAAAGGTAACAGTTTCAATCGGTGTAAAACCCAGAGAAAAACCAGTGTATACAAGTAGATACGAATACTGCAAATGGAGCACTTTTGTAAATTACGAGGCAATGACATTTGTTTATGAACGGTAGTGTTATCGAATTTCTTAGATACAAGGAGGAAAACCAGAGCAGGCTGACGCTAGACTTGTAATGAAACTAGGCACCCGTGAGTTTACACTGCTTAATTAATTCAGTTAATCTGAGCCAGTTACTGTGTTAGGAGAGCACACAAGCCTCTTGTGTGTGAACAAATTTTACACTGTCTTCGAATTCAGCAAAGCGACTCGCTAATGTGGTGGCAGATGTGGGATAAGAGCTCTAACACCTATCTTCACATTGCAGTCAGTGATTATTAGCTTGCATAAATGATTAAAAGGGCTGGTATTAGTGTGACGTCTCATATCTCTTTTTAGTCATAAATTATGTATACAAAAATCTTTTTGCTCAATTTATATGCCGCCTTTAACATCTAAGGTCATCGCCGGCTCTCCGTTTGAACAATTGCCCATTGTCATCGTTTACTATTTGTTTTTAACTTTGCGTTTGTTTACGTTGGGTTTTCCTTATAGGCATTGAATTCGCACATATATTCAGACACCCCTTCATACTTCCAACCTATAGGGAGCATGGGGAATAATTATGGCTAAAATATTAATTCCCATCTTCCAGCTGGGAATTGAACCCGGGAGTTAAGCACACTAACCACCAGACCACGGAGGCAGTCTCTGCTGATTTTATCTTCCGTATATTTCCATCTGTATGTTAATTTTTTCCAACGGTTATACAAATAACTTACTTTCCATGAAAAATGTCATGTAAAGTTATTCACAAAAATATAAAATTGAATCCAAGAAAAAATCCATATAAATGGGTCCGTCCATAAATAACATTGACAACTCCTAAATGCGAAATTCTACATCCAACTCGAGCTCTTTTTAAGGAATGTTCACAATAAATTTCTCAAACGATGTTTTACGGTGGAAATAGTATGTTTTATTTCCTAAAAGGATAATAGCTCCAAGTTTTTAATTAAAGCCTATAAGTGTTTGACACTGGCACGACAAATCATATAAGCATATATTTTGTAATTTTATCAAAATTATTAACTTAAAAGGATAAATAAAACCTATGAAGTAAAAAATGTTCCTTTCCTTTTTTACTCTGAGTGATTACACTTATATATACTTTTATTTTTTCTGATACTCATAAGTTTTCGATATCAGAAAATTCAAAAATAGAAAATGGTCCGCAGCAAAATGTTTCTGTAGTAGGAAATGTTGACGCCATATGTAAATGAATATGCTCAATATGTCAATTAATAAAACAAAAGTAAACTGCCCTTTATAATCCAAAATCACAATAAATAAGAAGGTGCTAGAACAAGTTAAAAATTTAGCATTTTTGGGTTGCAATATAAGGTATCCATTAACTGTGCTCATGGGTGCAAAGACGATTTAAATTGTCACCAAATGTATACTCATAATATTAGGAATTTATTTTTTTATTCTCTAGGGATACATGTAAAAAATATATATTCTACTTTTCTCGATCGCGTTCGGGCCCAATGACGTAGCTGTTGAGGGCCCTTAAACCTAATGCCCTCCCTCACTCACTCCTTCACTCACTCCTTCACTCACTCACTCACTCACTCACTCACTCACTCACACACATTTACGATGAGAAGAGACGGTTAAGTTTCGCTTTCTTGACGAGTGCACTTGTCTCCGGAAATTCCTATTTATAACTTCACTGAAGCGCCTTTTCTGACTTCATTTTATTTTTCATAACTGACTGCAAATATTAGAAATGCTTTGGAAAAAATGAACGACTGCACGGTGCCACAGACGGGTAAAATAGTTGTTGCAGTTTTAGTTTGGCTGAATTTGTTATGGTGGTGTTTTTATAATATTCAGATTTTATTGAAGTTTTTAATTCCAGAGTCCATCTAAAGTGTTACATTCTTGTGTTTTTTACTGAGTATTTGTTAAACGGCTAATTTTGTTTTGTTTATATTTTTCGATCTTGGAATAAATGATCATGAACTTCTTTAACATTTGAAAGTCCTTACATTTGCGCAAGACCTGCATTTCACTGCCTGCCTCTTCAAGCTTATTGCACACGGAGTAGCCCACGAAATACCGGGCAGCAACAACGTGACAAAGCTGCCTCTTATGCGCACTCAAACGTATACAAAATAAATATATACCTGTAGATGAATACTAATTTCAAATTATATATAGGTAACTCCTCCACAATTGTATGTATGAATTTATAACTAGAGTGCTGCAAGAGATACGTGACGATTTATTTCTATTCCAAATTAATCTAGAGTTGGTTCCCTATTCGCAAATACTTGTTCCTGGATCGGCTGTGCCAGGGCCTGACCTGCTTCTAATGTACGTGTGAACCTCCAGTGCTGTTATGGGATCGGAAAGGTGTCGCCCAGACTGTTTTATCTGTCCGTCTTTTGTTTCCTTCCCTTATTGTGTAGGCCGTAGCACATACCTGGGGAGTTCGCTCTCATCGGAGTGTAAACATTTCCGCCCTGTGCCTACTAAGCTGTCCACATGACAAATAGCTACGCTTTCATTGAGATGGCACACGAGAATACCAGATACAGATTTGGGAAGTTGAGTATTTCTTCATTCAGAATTGCAAAGACACCGAATGTGTTCTAAAACTAACAAAATTAGAGAAATTATAACTGAAATAGCAAGAATGGGATAGTATGTAAGAAGAAAGACATTAAGGAACGCCTAAAATTAAAGGATTAAAACCAGCTAACGGTCTTAATTCATTGTGTAACCCAGGCATGGAGAAGAGGGGTGACAGGAATGAAACCAACTATTTGCCCTTTCACATATCCATCACCAAGTGCAGGCCACTTCGTTCCCGGTTGTGTGTTTACGTATACACAAGGTGCAAACCGAGAAACTTGATGTATTAGTTTTGTGATTACGTTACACTAACTTTCTTTTGTCATAGGAAATACAGTGCTTTATTTTTACTAGGAACACAAAATATTGTATTCCCATTCGACTTTGAAGTATACGTTTACTTTTTATGCGACATAATTCCACCAATGATACAGTTTGAGGCACTGATTTTAAAAAATCAACTCTGTTGTTCAACATCTGTTGGAGGAGATAGATTTTAATTATACCCAATCAAATTGATATAAATTAAATTTAATTAGATATTAGAATGAAATTTGCTACACAGATTTATTTCGTTGTTAGTAATGCCTGTGAAAAAACTTAAGTTTCTAACTTAAATGCTTTATGAAATTATCTTTTTTAGTTCGGTGTACCCTTAAGGGGTAAACAAAACATTACTACTCGTAAAACTAAGAGCAGCATAATATACAGGATTAATATCAATCTTATTAGACCATTAATTATTCCCGAAATATTCGTTCTGCGTTTAATTTACTGTTTTAATGCAAAATTTGAGAGATTTTAAAAAACTCGGGATATATCTTTCCGATCAGTTCACAAAAAAATCAATTCATGATACAAACTATTCATATGAATTCATAAAATTAAGATAAAATGGATCTTCTTAACCTTCTTGCGACTCTGTTGCTTTTTATATTTTCTACCACATAACTAGTGGGCAAAGAGGATATTGTATCCTACCCAAAACTTTGATTTCGAGATTTTAACGGAAATACGTGTTTTGAGGCCGCTAAACACCAAAAGTCATTTTCAGAAAAAGGTGGTATAGGGGGCGGGGTGGGAACTGTATAATCCAAAAACGAAATATCCGAAAAATATGAACTGGATGGAAAAATAACCCTGCATAAAAATTAAAAATAGTAAACAGAGAAAATCGTGTAGTATTTTTTTTGTAGTGCCTAACGCCCGCTTTTATTACTTACGGCACCGCAGACGGTGACAATGAAGATACATTGAGCTCTGGTGGAATGAGATACTGGGGGAAACCGGAGAACCCGGAAGAAACCCGCCCCGGCGCCCCTTCATTCAGCACAAATCCAGTTGCCTGGGATCGAACCTGGACCACTTTGTTGGTGTAGTATTTTGACCTCTTTTTAAAGTGATACGAGTAATATATCTGCTTCGTGTGGTTTACTTCTCACTCAGTCATGCACTTATCTAATAAACACGAATGGTAATCGACAGTTATTTGCACGGAAAGCTGACAATGTTCATAGCTTGGCCATAAATACGTAAAGAACAACGCAATATTTCCTCTAAGCATAGAGGAAAAGTGCAGACACAACAGAAATAAATCTGGGCAGCTTGGGAGATAAGTGTAACTCTGGCGAGTCTCCAAACCCGGCTATCTACTGTTGTGAACTGTCGCATTACCTGCACTCTCTGCCAACACATTTATTGTAACTTTAATCCTACTATGTTATACTGTTAGCGGGGGTGGCTCCTTGACTTATTAGCAGCTCTCGTGCTGAGCGTTCTTGAGTCGGTTCCCGGCTCTGGGATGGTGACTAAGTCTTGCCTCTGACTAACTCGTGAGGTGTTCACAAGATCCAAAGTGGTTCAGAGTCCCCTCTCTCCATCTCCCCCTTTCTCCCGCTCTCCCTCTTACATATACATACATAAAACAGAGCTTTTATTGAGCAAAACTCAAAACATTTTTTCCGTAGTAATCTCGATAAGGAATTTTTTAGTGGAATGCGGCACCTTCTCTAGCTTTAGGTACTGGCAGAGAGACAATAAACAGTATCACGTAAATCCAGCCTAAGAAAGTCACTTAACAACTCCACTAATGGGTTAAAAAACAGCAGAACAGTAGTAACATTAAACAAATGATCTATTTAGTTTTCTTCCTCCGAGAGCTTCGGTCAGGAAGCCGTCACACACGAGCGCTTCTCTGCGGTTATGTTCTTACTAGTGGCTTTCTTACTTCGGCAGTCTATATTAGGGTAGACAGCAATATATTGTTGATAAAAATTCCGAATCTTATAACTTGACTGCTATTCTCCACTGAATGTCTCGTATGTAAAGGTACGTCACAAAATAAGGGTTAATATTTAATATGTGCACCGGTATTTACTTCCTAAATGTAGTGTTTGCAATGAGTGGCGTTGTTGTCAGCAGGGCACAGACGTAGGTATAAAGCGAGGGTAGTAAAACTCGTGGGTCTCTGAAGCTAACACAGGGCTGTAATATCACCAGTACTAGAGAGAGATTGTGTCACAATACGAGCAGCGTGTAATACCTTCTGATCCCTTCATCCCTGTTTCACAGGCACCGTACTGAAGCTTCGGAATAGAAGACAGTTAACAGGAGAATCTTCACCCCCATGCTTGTTTTTCACGTTGTACCTTTTTTACCTACATTCTACGTATGCGCAGAAAATTTACTTTCTAATGGTTACTAAAAAAAAAGGTTGCTTATGGCGTATTAGGTTTATGGTATTTGTTGTGGGTGAAGATTGTTAATTTTAACTCGTTAATTGATTTCTTTACCACTCATTATGAAGAGTATAATGCACTCACGGTAACTGCTTATCCATGAACCACTACAAAAGTTACGAATACAAAATACAGCCTTTAATAACGGCTAATACCTGATTACTCCATTTGGCAGAATTTCGTCTAATATGATGCGGTTTTTCAAACTTTTTAACGCCCTCTAGTTTTATACCAAGACGTTTAGGGACATGCAGTTCTGATAAAAAATATACTCCATTATGACTCCCGAATCAAGCCTTAAAATTGATCGATGTTATTCTGATTCACCCTGTATATGTGCTGGAATGTGCAAAAACTGCTGCTTACTTCACAACGAATAAAATAGTCTGAAACTACATCGTTTACATCGAAATGTAATTACAGCTAATTTCCGTTTTCGAGAACAATTAATGTAATGTAGTTGCGAACTTGATGAAAAAACGTTGAGCTAATTGCTGCCTGCATTGCAGGTTCAATCCAGATTCTCTGGCCTTTCCGACTTGGGGCTGTCTGACATTTAGGTTTCCCTGATTGACACTAGGGGCATGGTAATAGCCCCGAGCTCAACTGGGTTTGCGTCTAGGAGACTGAATCTGGGAAATCTGACTTGAAGTCACATCTTTGGCATTTCATTTCACCATTCTTGATCTGTGTTGCTGACTTACCTTTCCGGGCGTGTTCGGAAATTATGAAGAGCGAAATGTAGGCTCCGTAAAATTCAGCATATAGCAATTCTACATGGATTTCCATTTCTTGAGGCCCCCTGAATCCAAAAAACCATTTTAAAAAAAGGGCTGTGTGTGGGGGGAGGTGTGGGCGTGGGTGCGGGAGTGTGTGTGTGTGTGATAGAGAATAGCGCAACTCAAAAACGAAAAGCTAGATAAAAACCACAGTTAGTATTTAAGTCTAATCTCTTCCAAGGATATATCACGAAGATTTTACAGAAAATTCCTCCGCCCTCCCCTAATTCCTCCTCCCCTTTACATGGAAAATATTATGAAAATTTTAATTTTCTCAAAAATGACTAAGTATTTTGATTAAACTGTTTGGTATTTTTTGGAAAATGAAATACATATATTATAAGTTTTCTAGCTATAGCCTATGTAGTCCTGCTTACTCTTAATGACCTTTATATAACTGGTAAAGCCTAAGAGATAGACCAAATCTTACTGTACAAAAAGTGTATATCTCGTTAAAATCACAAGTTTGTCCACATACATCCCGGAATGAACCATTTCGGAGATATTCCTTGTTATTTGTGTGAGTTTTGGAATACTTATAGCTCTTAAAAATAGAGGGTCGTTATTCAGTTTTTTATCTCTTGGCTGTGCGAAGAGAACGCAATTTCAAACTTAAAGCGACCAGACTCTCGCGCAATATTCCCACTGTCCACTTTCATCTGCAAGCCAATATGCAAAACGACAATTTCTGCAAATGTTTATCTCGACTAACATGAAGTAGCTGGACGAATGGGAATTTGTAAGAATAACACAAGAGTAGGAAAAGTCATAAGTGTAAAACACACACACCATTTCAGTTATCATGGAAAATGCTAAATTATTCAAAATTAAAAAATATAAAATCATGAAATAAATTTTGTGGCATATTGATTTAAACCGTCATATGATTGTAGAAATAATCGTAAATATTTTTATTAAAATTGACAAAACTCGCTACAGATTCCCACTGTTTTGTTTCTGGCCGTAATATCGCCCGAAGGCTCAAATTTCGCTACGCGTAGCGGAATTCTGGTACTGTTGGCAGCACTGCAGTAAATGCACTGCTGTTATATCCAATCTTGCTATTACACAGAGCAGCGAAAATCTCTGTACACTAATTAAGGTGCTGAGTTGTGATCTACGAACACGTGCATCTAATTATAAAATTAAATAGAAGTTATTTGCGACTTTGGTTCAAAGGCAAAGTTTTAATATCCGTAAGTTCACCATCGGCGAAGTTTTGGCTCTTGTGCAAGAACGATGTTCAGTCCGAACTGCAAATAATTGCAGAGACCTAGTGTTGGGAAGGGGAGGAAAGGAATCTGATATGTTAGTCACGATATTTTAATCAAAATCGTTAAATCCATTTATGAGAAAGTCGAACTCTTAAAAAAGAACGATTTAGTAGGGAGATTCTTGAGAATCAAATTGCGATAGGGCTAAACTAAAATTCTATTTTAATTGTGTCATTTATATAGCTCCCTTTAAATTCTGTGATCATATCGGAGCTTCGCCTTCAGAAGCAATTAAGGATTTTTAACGTATTTTATTGCATTCACTCCCACATTCATAACTAGCTTCTGCTACGAATAGAGAATTATTCTGATTATATAAAAGATGGCAAACCTAACCGGGAATGGAACTCATGATCTGTGAGCTGTGAAGCTATTACTGTTACCTCTCGACAGCAAGGACATTCTAATTAATACTTGGATATCATTTCAGTCTGCATACTCCGCGTAATTTGTAACTAAATAATTTCTCAAATGTCTATCTTCATTAACATGGAGCGGATACCAGAATAAGCTTTAGAACACTGGTTAGAGAAAATCCTGTGAATGTAACATCAGATTTTATTCAGTACGAATGAAAGCAAAGGTATTTTATACATATCTAAATGAGGTAACTACTAAACAAAACAGACAGCTGACAAACGAAATAAAAGCGGTTCGTTCTCTTTTTTCTCTATCGTGCATTAAATGCAATGGCACAAAGGATTTTAATATTCTCATATAATTTATTTACTAGTAGCGGAAACATTGCAAAAGAATAATAAATATAGAAGTTACAATCGATACAGTCGCCCATCATACTCCGATGCTCGAATGTTACAGTTTATCCATAAAGGATTACGTTATGGTAAATACTCTTTGTTTTATTTGTACGCATCCATCCCCATTTCCATTCACATATCATCTACCTCCCTTTCTCTCCCACTCTCTCTCCGCACACATTTTTTTTCTTTAAAAATGGCGAAAGCAGAATCGTCCATTAAAACACGACGAGATAACAGACAGCTGACAAACGAAATACCAAGCTTCTTCCTCCATGTTTTTGTAGCTAGCATTTAACTCCACAGTAAAAACCGTTTTACTACCGGCTAACAAAACATAATGGCGTGCAAGTTTTTCAGAATGAAGAAGAGGAAGGACTTGCGTGAGAGGCAGTGCAAAAAGTAAACGAGGGATGAAATTAAAATAGATGGGGAAAGGCAAACAAAAAATACGCTCCGCCTAAACGACCCTTAACCTTTTATCGGTGTTAGCCAAAGTTGAAATGTGTACATGTGAGATGTATGTGGGCGCAGATTTCGCAGCAGTTGCGAAAGGCAGTCAGACCTAGAATGGCCCTGCTCGCCCATCGGTACGTCATATGGCGCGAAGCAGCTTGGGTTCATCCATTATTGTGCGCCGAGTCCGACGTCACATTAACAATCAAGCATTCCACGAAAACCTTGTGTGAATTCACCTTTAAGTTTCTTCTTTGCTTAACTTCTTGGCTGTATATAAGCATGAAAGTAGGCACTTAAAAAGAAAATATTGGTCAAAAACAGGATAAGCAATAAGAGAGAAAATCGCAGTCTCCTTTTGTTTGTGGTTGTTACGCAATAAGCAGCACAAAGCTGAGAGAAACAGAATCGCAAGCTTTATCAGGCCCAAGGGATACCACTGTGCCCTTCCAGGCATGCTCTTGTCAGATGGTATACACGCCTGTCTTCACAGATAGGTTACAGCAGTTTATATCAAGAGCAAGTACATTGGACTGATAAGCTTTTGTGAGCGAGTTTATAGCCCCGAGCTGAAAAGGGGGAAACACACTCAACAATGTGTGCACGTGATACGTTGCAAGAGGCTTTCATCGCTGAACAGTTTCAGATAATAAGGACGAGCGTTTCTGTAAACCAGAAACCAAACTCTCCTAATGAGTCATAAAACTTGCGGAATATGTAAACATATTGTATATTTCGGTATATCTTCTAAGGCTATGAACTTCGACTTTACCGCCAAATATTGGGATACGGCGGAATTTAAGAAGGTGCACGGCCAACCGATACCTGAAGGTTTGGGGGGACATTTACATGCATAAACCTAAACATCGTCAATGCGATCATTTTTCGGTCATTTTTCAGTGGCAAGGTCCCTTAATCCAATCTTTTTCACGGTCGGAAAAAACGGTGTTCTCGGCGAAGGGAGGCGTTGTGCTCGCTTGTTCCAAAGGACGGAGCTGGCATCGAAATTCGTGTGGCTGCATGAAGCAACCTGACAAGATGAATTTTTAGCACACGTTAGGGCCCCCACGCCCCTTGCCAAGGTTGTGGTATTCGCGTTTGATAACTACGCAATAATTAATTTAGTAATATGCACTGTTTGGGACCACCTGTTTATCTTCTTACGGGGTCTCGCAAGGGGTGAGCGATGATTACTAACCAATGACACTGCTTAACAGTTGCAATACGGGGCTAGAGGCGTGGCGCTGTAATGAGGACAAGAAAAGGTGGGGGAGCGGAAGGCCTCGTAGAAAAGCCACGTTTTACTTATATTTATCTCCAAATTCTTGATGCCTATTATGGAAAATATTGCAAATGTTGCTTGAAATATGCAATATTTATTGCGTTAAACGATTCTGTGTTTTAAGAAAAGCTTTAACTTTGCCCTTAAAAATATAAACGCGTTTAATTCTTCCACAAATTGTCCCTTTATTTATATAGAATTAAAATTCCTATCAAAATAGCTTTAAACATGTCTATAATGATGTAATACAGTTTCTGGTTTCAAATGAAAGGCTTTCTTCTAATACATATGCAATAAACCGCTTTTCTTGGCTTGCATTAAACTTTAATTACGTTTGTGTGAATTTACACAGCTTCTGAAATTTGTGGAACTGTTACCAGCTTGCCAGAGACCAATAATCTGGACATGTGAGTTTCTGATGAGTGCAACATGGTATTAATCGGACAGTTGAGCTTAATGAGTAACGATTTACTGAGCGAGCAGAAAAAATCAATATTTTCTTTGCAGGCCGACATGTCATTTATTGGTTATAACTATGTTCAACCAGTAGCATGAATTTAAATGAGCTCAATCATTTTTTCTATGGCTGTACATAATCGATATTTGTAAATGTGTCTTTATACGGTCCAGGGAACTTCTAGTCCGTGATGAAATAACAGAAAGCAAGAAACTGAGAGACTGATTAGTAATTAGATAATTGAATCAATTAACAGAACTTGAACGCCCTGTGTAAGTCAGCAAATCTTTATTTTGTTACTAGATTAAGTTAGAGCTTTAAATGTCAGGAGTTCAAGACATTTTCTGATTGAATTTATGTACTGTTGCGGAATGATGAAAAAGCATAAACTGCAATTTACTTGCTGCTTGCTCTGTGCTTATTTACCTTCCTCTAAACTTCCCTTTGGACGTGCAACCCAGCGGCAAAATATTGGAACGGCTTCTCTGTGCACAGCACATAGAGGACCCGCTGTGGAAGGGGCACACTACCTGGAATTACAGTGACAACGCTAACAAGAAACGAATAAATAAATGTTTGCGTTTTGCTTGCATCAAATAGTTCATCAAGGTAATAGCAAAAACGTTTTCGCATTGCGATCGATGTCGCTATTGTAACGCTCTGGATTCAAACCCAAATACTGAATAAAACAACGATGTGTCTATTATGCCTTTTCCGATTTAAGGCTCGCAAAATTGAGCACATGCTTCCATTCGATAAATGAAACGATTTCCATTCCATCACTCCACTACAGTGATTCTATTTCCACTTTGAAAATCTGAGTATTCATAGTTTCATTATTATAGGAGTTTTCAATAGTAAGTTAATGGAATATTTTGAATATTGAGATATTTTCGCAATATGAATAAATTGAATAATTTAGTAGCGCAAATCATAATTTTATTTATGTAAATCAAACTTTCTCTATATTACAATCATACGTCAAATCTTTTTGCATTTTACAGTTGTTAAAATTTGGTTGATTAGGTAAAATAAGAAAGGTTCAATGCACATAACTGCAGACTTTGGTCAGAAAATGACCCTCAGACTTGAATTCAACAGGTATTCATCATTTAAAAGTTACTTTATTGTGTGGCTTCATTTCAAAATTCGTTATATTTCTTTAAAGAAGACAACAATGGAATAAGACAGTTCCTATAAACGGAGAGTGCTACTACAGCTTGTTACGGAAGTTCGTCATCCCTAGAGTGAGGAATCACGATATAGAAAACATTATCTTCATGGAAGATGGCGCTTCGCCTCACATCTATACCATTCAAAACAATTACTACTTGCGGTCGTGTTATAATAGACAGTTTTTAACAATGTGGCCTCCGCGATTACCAGATTTCAATCCGACCGACCTTGGTCGAACGTCTTCCTCATGTTTTCTAAACCCCATTGTATGCAACATTTTGATGTTTGAGACTTTTCCTATCTCAAATATTGTAATATTTGTAGCATTGTGCTCTGTGCTATCTTAGAAACAGTGTAACTCGAGAAACAGCTGAAGTATTTGAAAGTTCTTACCAAGTACAATGAATACCTGGAAATCGGTATAAAGTATGAATAAACAAGATCTATTTCGGGCAAAACAGGAAAACACAAATCATTTCTTGCTGAGTTACTAGGCGAAATCAAAGTTATATTTCTTGAAAAGGCTTCCTTCTGCTTCGATGCATGTTCTCCTATATATCGCATCTCTGTTGCGAATGGCTGAAGTTACAGGAGTAAAGTATTCATGCAGAATGCCATTCACACAACTTCCTGTATTTATTAATATTCGTTACTGCTAGCTCGAATATTCTCCCTCTATCATTTTAAATACGTGTCGCTGTGCTTTTCCCCTCTCATACCTTTAATATCCCCCTGATCCTTACCCCTCTCACCCTTAACCTGCTATCTCCCTCCCTGTGCAAGATGCCATTCCTTAAACCAGAGATAGATCTGACGAGTACATCGGAATAATTTATGAACTTTAACTCTATCTTTAATGGGTTTGTACAAAAAGAGATGCATTTGCTATCAGCGCACTTGCTCTTGCAAGTACGAGGAAAGGTCACAGTGGCTAAGGTTAGACCAGCAGCAATAATGGGTGTTTCAAAATTAGAGGCATAATTTCAGGTGTATTCTCCATATGCAGACAATCAAAATAGTTCATTACACCACGTGTCCAGAAATGCTTCATTTCCGAGTTTGGCCTTCACAAAACTGAAATTCACTGGAGCGGTTTTCTTTCCTCAGGCCGTTGTCATTATAGAAGATGTTCAAAATTCTCACCTCCTGCTTGAATACTATCCTTATTTTCAAACCCTACTTGCAAACGTTCACTGTGTTAATAAATTGATAGATATTTTTCAAATATTAACCTTTCGCATATATTCAACGCTTACAGTCTAACCTAACTGAAAAAGAAAAACCACTCCACAAGTACAATATAATACGTAACCCTCGGTCATTAAATGTATTAAAAATTCTTCCCAAGCCTCAATGGCAAAAGAGTTATAGGTTTTTCCTTTCTTTTTTATAATACATTAAAACCGCTGCTGGAAGCACGCCCTATCTGGTCGTTTGTGGGAAAGAAAATAAAATGTAAATAACATGTAATATATTAACAAATGCATAAATACGCAAGAGTTAAATATAAAATTTCTAAGCAGATCTGATTTGCACCTGAAAATGACGGTTAATGTATGCTAAATATAACTACGGGCTACAGCCTTTTGTAACAGTAATTTGTAATGTTATGCCTACAGCCATAAAAACAATTTAATAAAAGGTGCTAATTAAATATATTACAATTTCACAATGTTTACTCATCGCACATTATTATTTTTTTAAAATATTGATATCCAGGTAACTTAAGCTAACTGGATGAGTTCTATTCTACCAGTGTCTAAGCCGACTATTTAAATTGGTAAAGCCCTAAAGCCTTGAACATTGCCCACACATGCCTCGTGTTTTTAAAACACCAGCAGTAAGTTTGTTGTCATAAATAAATAATAATTGCCATGGTAAAACCCTTTTTACTTCATCTACTACGTTTAGTAAACCAGAGAAAGTATAACGAATTTTATTAAAATGCCATATGCTTGAGATATTTTTATGACAAGTGAAATGTATATCTTGAATTTTCTGTTTATGGTCCACGAATTTCTATTTACTCTGGGTGACTTCTGCATAACTGGTAAACCGTAAGAGATGGACCAAATCTTACTATAGAAGAAATGTAGATACTGCTAAACCACACAATTAATGTTGAAATAATTTTTTAGAGTGAACCACTTCGAAGACATTCCTCGTTATTTGTGTAAGTTTTGCAGAACTTATACTTCTGTCAAATGGAACATCGCTATTCATTTTTATATGTTAAGCATGCAAAGAGAACGGGATCTCAAAGCTTTAAAATGTTTGACTATCGCTCAAAGCCTGATATTCTAATATTCCCTTTCACCTACAAGGAAATGAGCAATAAAATAATTAACTCATAACTCACCAATGAAAAATTGGTTAAAACCAAAGTTGGTACTTGAGTGACACATATGCCATAAGTTCAAATGGAAGATTTCTAAAAAAGTTTCCTCAACTCAAACTACCGTTTAATTCAAAGAATTTCGATTATCTCAAAAATGCCCCTTAAGAGTTTATTTGAGTTAAATGAGTTAATACATAAGTTAAATAACATTTTATAGGCCACATCATTCTTTAATTCGTGAAATAGTTTTAATAAATGCAACTTGTCAGTTTGTTCTCTAGATAAATTGTCACTCGTGGATTTACGTATGATAATTATTCGAAATATTCATTGTCATTGGTTTGAATTTTCAAATACTTTATTTATTTCACAGATATATATGCATTTCTCAAATAGCTCTCATTATTCGCTTCTATTTTCTTCTTTTCGCTCCGACTACGGAAAAAGAATGAAATGTCAAAGCCGTCGCTTAGCGAGCAACTCTTAAAATATTTGAGTATCGCTTAAGCCTGCTCTATATTTTTATTCAAGGAAATGTACATTTATACGAATGTTTATTTTGATTAATGTTAAGCAGATAGAAGCATAGGCGTTTTTAAGAATAGTTGTGCAAGAATGAGTAGAGAAAGTCGTGTGAGTGCACACAGGAGTTTTAATTCTAGTATATTACGTCCCTTAGCCGTTAGGCAATATACGTATAATTATTTTAACTTTGTGCTTTTTGTTAAGTTTTGTCTAAATTGTTACATTTCATCGTTTATGCAGATTATTAATGTGTCAAGTGTTTGATTAATTTTCATTTGGTAGTGGTGTAGCCTGCGCTTTAGTGCTCTGCGCATCTACTTTACTCATTCCTGTAATGGCAGGAGGAGGAGGGGGAGCAATAGGAGTAGTAGTTTTAGTTTTCTGCTTTTTTTATTTAGGTGGTGTAAAAAACCATAGACTCAAAGTTGGCGAGTTGAATTATTTTCATCAACTAAAAGAAGTAGTGCTTTTTCCCCATACCAGTGCTGTTTGCATTACATCAAAATGGAGCTAACTTATTTCCTACTGCTTGTTTATTTTATCCTTTTCTCTAGACCGCATCACTGACTTCGCTGTGTTGACCTCGTTTCCGATATAGTCCGAACTTTGCGACTTCCTGTAATAGTTTCTTCAAAGTTAATTTATTTCTCCCTATCTCATCCACCTCTTGCAGTCCTATCTACAGGACAGAAGCTTTTCTGTTGCCTACAAGGATGCAACCCCATCCCATACCGCTGTCGGTTACACATCCACCCACAGAAGAGCCAGGTGGAACTACTTGTTTGGATAGTGGCACCGGTTGTGGGTAAGGCGATACCTGTGTAAATTATTACCTTAATCCAACATCGAGGTCACAATCTCTTTTTCCGATATGAACTCTTAAAAAGAATTATGCTGTTATCCCTAAGTTAATTTAATATTTTAACCATGAAATATGTATCATATAACTAATTAAATTATTAAATATAAAGAAGAGTTCACTTTATCTTCGTATATTTAAAATATAGTTACTCTTAATGTGTAGTATCCACTTTGATTTGTTCCCTATTATACAAGACGTCAAGTACTTTTGTGTTTTTTATATTCCGTCCACATTATTTGTGCTTGCTATGCTTTACACTTCTTGTGACGTGGATTTTAGTCGTATGTTTTCACTGTATAACATTCTCCGCGTGAGATTAATTTAATTTCCAAATGGGAGTCATTACAATTTTATGTGAATTTTGTTAGTAAAGCAATGCTGCTATTCTCAAATGTACTCTATGTAATTTTCTCTGAAGAGGAATTTGTATTTCAACACAGGAAGCTAAAATCCCCAGCGTTTTTAGTTTTGTGTAATTACGTCTTTCACGTCTTTAATCTTTCCTCAACCAATGTTTTCAATTATACTGTAACGAATATAATATGTCACCTTTGTCCTTCGGGTTGCTCTTCTACAAAGAATCCCTTTGTGTCTGGATCATTACTTTGTGCACCAAGTGAATGAAATAGAAAAGAACAAAAACACATGTGTTTTGACCGCAGGGTATCTTCTTGACAGTCCCTTAAAAAAATATAACTACTAAAGTCTGAAATCTCAATGTTTGCTAAAGCACAAACTATTCAGTACTAAGCATACTTTAAGTCCAAGAATACGCAGTTAAGGACAGCAGTAGGTGTGAATGACTCAAAAAATCAATTTCTTCTTTTGTCTTATAAATATCTGAGATTTTGGAATCCAATAGTGTATTATAATATGGGTAATCTTAATATTTAACCATTTTAAATGGAAACTTAAATATTCTATCTGCTGGGTCACGCCGCTTTTAAATATAATCAATATTAAACTTGCTATAACTGCACAAAAATTGCTCAAGAATTGACCAGAGAGGCTAGAATCAAGAAATGGAACTTGAAGAGGAAGAGTGAAGATAAAGAATCATTGGAACAAGGAGATAATGGTGCAGAATGATTTAAATTTTTCCAAGTTCGGCAAAAAAAAAAATCAGTTTAGTCTGCTTAATTTTCCTCAAGTTTAAATTTTACAGCTCTGGGTACACTTTTCTCAGAAACTAGTAAAGTTAGAGGGCTGAAATTCTTTTTGATATTTAAAAATTATGTGTTTGAAGTAGGAAAACATTTTTTCTATACACAAAATTTTGGAGCTTATCCGCTCATATTGTTCATCATTATATGTTCTAAAAATGGAAGATCTGTAAATAAAGTTATGTCAAATATTTATTGGATAATAGATGGCGTAATTTACATTATCTTATGTCAGAACTAACCCTCCTGAATTCTGATTTTGAAACGCATCTTCGAGATAAACGTTTATATTGAAACATTACATATTTCGTTTTATGTAGAGAGAGGCACGTAACTTCAGTTTTTCAAGTGCTTAAAGAGAAGGTTGCTATATGCTGGCTTTTAAATTTCGTTCTTTACAGACTCATGAAGAACAAACGAATGGCGGCTTAACAATAAAATTCAACCTAAGTATAAAATGCTACCGATTATAAATATTGTGAAAATGTTAACTACACAATGTTTTGAGATATTGTATAATGGGGAGAACTGACTCGATGTGTTACATCGTAGTTTTAGCCTCGTCCACTATCTCACAGTGGTTGACCACCAGGCCGCGCCTCCTCTGTTGTCTGTCTACCTCAGAGAACCCGTCAATACCTCAAATTATGTCACTAAGTGATGAGAGTAAGCACTCGATTACATTCCTGTCACCCCCTCTTCCCCGTGCCTGACATATTGTCTGTGTTTTAAAGAGTTCTAAATCTTTTGTACCTGTGCGTGTTTGTCTTGCAAAATTATATAAGAATAAAACGAACTTTAGATCACTGTTAGCAGAAAAGTTCAAGATACTTATTTCATTTACCAAGAAAATATCTTACAAATACGCTGTTTTAATCGCAATGGTTAATGCCATTTCTGAGAACATAAAGAAATCTGTTCCACGTAACGATTGCTTGGGTTTGAGGATTTTCTTGAAACCCTCTGTGTTTCATCTTTAAATACGTTGGCATTGTTTGGTTTAATCTGTTTACAAATGAAAAGACACGCACCCACAGAGGGGTCGTGTAAATGGCAATCCTTTCTCCCAATATCTGCGGAGATGAATAATTCCAGAGAATTGCTTATAAGGAGATTCAGATAATATATTAAAGCAGTGAAAATACCTCCATTTTACTAAGTAGTCATAAGATTTAGTCCATTTTGCAGTTCTGTGGAAACATGCGATTATGATTATGATAAATGCGAGAGAAATGTAATTTATCTTTCTCTTTGTTCTGAGAAAATTTATGGCCTCTATAATTTGCATTGGGAGACGTGACTTCCTTACCTTCTGTTCTTCTGATCTACGTTCCTGGCGTTCGTTCCAGGGGATGTGTTATTATATAGAGTCAGAGGTGTTAAAATACCACAAATCCAAAAGCGCGTTCGCTATATAACCGGGCCATGTTACATACTCGTGAAAAACAGCAATATAAGATATAAGTTGTGTCCATCTGCAATAAGACCTTGCAGAGAATCCTCGTGGTCACAAGGTTGTCGTAATAGTGGCCGTGGTCCTAGTGGTAGTGGTCTAGGCCAGTGGTGTCAAGGTCACAGGCCGTTGAGAGAATATATATGAATATATCACACTTGTTCACAAATCATTGCACCGAATCTACAGAAAGCTTAGTTCTGCGTCGCATTACCTGACGGGTGCATAACGGAACAGTGAAATAGCAGACGAATTATAGATTCGCATTCATTGCTACAATCCAATAAAACGTACCGCACAAAGCTAGTTGTTCCCCAGGACATTTTTGAATTGTGCAATAACATATTCCGAGTCTCACCCATCCAGTTTTTGCAGCACAAGAGCTCCAGGCAACTTCATATATGACGCCTGCAGATGGATATGGTTTTAGAGAAATCCTCGACGGCAATCCAACCGGGACCTCACGAGTATGGACCTCGCACGTTACCAGAGCCATCCTGCTCCATGGAAAGTATTGTATTCCATCAAACAATTCCATATGATAATTGCAGGTTTGCTGATTCCAAAATGAGAGAGAGAAATCACGTTTAAAAAAAGGGTCACTTGGATAGTAAACTTTATATTAACATTCCGTATCTACGAAAACTGTGACATAAATATTTTCAGGAACATTTCCTATCCCAAGCTATGGTTTTTTCCCTCGAAAATGGCACTAACGATTTTGATTAAAATTACGCAATGTTTAAGATATTTTCATGACAAACAAAATGTTTATCTGGAATTTTTTGCAAATAGCCTGTAACAACTGTTAACTCTGAAAGACTACTTTACTCGACTATTCGGCCACTAATTACATGTTAAACATTAATTTTGCTTGCGCTAACTGGTTTGAATTATTCTTGAAAATTTGTAATGTATATTATTAATAAATTGTAACTACCCATATAATAAATTCCAAAATGCAAATAGTCAAACTTATTACATTGTAGTGTTTTTATGTCATTAAATTACATTTACAAAACGAACTTACAAGTAATAAAAATGTTACTTTTAATTCAGAATAATGTGGAAGATCAAATGAGAGTGCTGCGTGAATTCAAGTTAGAGTAGGGTGAGGCAAGTTCAAAAGGAGGGATAGAGAGGCCTCCAGGCACTTTACAAACGTGATTTGCACCTGCAAGAATGGGTTCACCAAGTATTCAAGAGTAGACGAGAATTGAACTCGGAACCTCCTGATTGCGTATCTCTGACGTTAACACCAAGCCATCTAGCTCGTAAATATCACAATATCGCGATGCTTTTTGCCAGTATCTCCTCAGCATAACCGTCACTTGAAGTATAAAAGGGACTGCACTGCTCTGGAAGGTGAACCATGATATCGCGCGTTACTTTTTTATCCCTTCCTAAGCTCCCAGCTTTGATATATATCCTGTTCGTTTCCAAATGACGCCAGCTCAATTTGCACTATCGCTGTTTGTTCAGTCCATCGTCTGGAACACTTTTCTCAGCTGGAGATCAAATAGTTTCGCCAAGACGCTGCAGCTGTTGGCAGTAACTTTTATAATCAAACTATTTTCCAATATTGACTTCGTAGGAATTTCTCTCATAATTCAATTTTCGTAAAACTAATTAGAAGTTGGAACAGCAATGATACCGTACAGAGAAGCCCTTCTGGTGCTTGTGATAAGGAAGAACGTTAAGTTAGATATAAAGAGGAGTAAATAAATATCACATTTATCTTCAAGAACTGTGCAAATCTTATTTCGTTCTCGTAAACCGCCGATCTAATGGTGTAGCATAGAGCAAGTGAAATGCCATAAAAGCTGGATATTATGTACAACGCAAACTTTGGATTTTTACATAATAGTACCTGGAGGTATACGACTCTTGAGTGCAATTCAGACCCTGCACCAGTTCCCCCACCCGGATCCCACGCCTTCGTTGACACTTGCGAACCTGAAAAAAACCAATATTATGAACGACGGATGAAATTATTAATAGAGTGAAAAGGAAGGACAGAAAATTCACCACTAAAAAACAAATGGTCAGATTGGGCGCTCACCAGGAATCGAACCCACAACCTCCCGAATGCGAGCCTCACACTTACCGCGGAGCTATCTCGTGCTGTTCAAATTCTAAAGTCGCATACCAATTAACTTTCAATTTTCATGTAAAGTAATAATTGTGACCTTTTAACATTCAAATAGCGTCATATCTAACCTTTATAAATTCTCCAGGGACTTGAACTCCTCACAGTATTTGCTTCCTCCACTTATTTCTCTGTATGTTCTCTTTTGTTTTCTTCGCTTCTCTCTGGTATTACATTTTCCAAGAATCTTCTTCTGTCGTGAGTTTTATTTGTACAATACAATTGTATCTATTGTGGATCGAGATGGGCACCATTTGAAATAAGGTGAAATAGAAATTGATTAAATTTAACCGAAATACATATTTAAATAAATATTAGAAACAGATAAATGAGAATCAATTTGCTAGCAGCACTTTCTGTTATCAACAATCCGTGGAAAAGGTTCTATAAATGTCGAATAAGTATCTGGTATGGAAATGTTTATTTTTCCCTGCGGACTAACAAATCCCGCTTCTCCAGGACAAAAAATGATTACTAATTTTCTTTATTAATATATAGTGGCACGTCAGTAAAGATACAGAACCCTTGCATTAAGTAATGAAACTATTTTCGTGGAATTTGGTAGTTCTCTGAAGACATGCATCGCTATGAAATAGTAATGGATACAATCGTGTGACTGCATATTATATTTATTATTATTGTTAATATTAATAATTCCATATACAAAATAAGGTTTCCTCAATTGCACCGCAAAGTTAGAGTTACTGACTCAGCATTCCACTTAAAAATTCGAAATAAAGATTTCAAAAATATGGCAGACACAAAACTTAATGGCATCTTATAGATAACCATTACTATTCTCTTTGTGGTTGTGTGAATAAATTTTGTGGGCGCAAATGACGTATAACCGACTTCACAGTGCATTCAACTATACAACACCGCAAGGCATAACAAGACTCTGAATTAGACAACGATGTGTCCTCTTTATATATCTACATTAACGTTAAACATTCCCTTTAAAATATACCAAAGAACTTTATGGGGAATTACGCTCCACTGGCAAAGTCAATGTTATTCCCACAGTCGTTTATCAGTTCAGTGACATCGGGATTGACTCGTATTGTCCAACCTGCGACCGTGACCTTACTCGCCAAATATATTCTCCCACCCACATGCAAGGGAAGGTGCGGTGTAAAACACGGCTTTTCAAAGCGCTTTTCTGCAAATACAGAACAAACGTATTCATAAAGTTTTTCGTAGCATTAATTGAAATGAACCTGTGGTTTAATGGATGAGTGGAAGGTACTGCTTTGGCCAGAATAGCCTGTCTAATGGATGGTAGGCTTAAAAGTTTTGTAAAAATGATCGTTTTTCGGCAATGTAAATGGCAACGCTGAGCTGACGGGATTAGTCCTTGCACTTGCCAGTGTTGTACCCGATTGGCGTGTGCTTCGAGGTAAACACTGCCCTCAGATGTAAACAAAACCTTGCGCAGTGAGTTCACCGTACCACTGAAGCGCCCACTATCTGAGGCATATCCACATGAATTGAAGTATTACGCCGTACATGTATGAATGTTACTAAAATGAGTATTCGTTTCAGTAATACTAAAGATTCAGTTTCTCATTGTTGTACAAGGAAAAAATTAAACAATGTAATATTTTAGGGTTAAAACAATGCTGACATAAAGGGATTATGCGCATTATTATTAACTATTATGAGCTAAAACGATAGTATTGCTTTTAATACACAAATGTATTCATCTTCATTTTCCTAAACCAATTGCACTCTTTTGCAGATTACCGGCCTCAAACAAGACTAACGATATTCTCATAACAGCTAAAGCGGCCACCCCTCCCACCAGTGTTTACACCTATAACCGCTCCACCCTTATATCCGCACTTGATGTAAACACAATATAACTCGCGATACGGCGAAACCGAAGCACACCATAAAATATAGTACCTTAAATATTGGCTATTATCTGTAAGTTTTCAAGAAGTATGATAATCCTGGTAAAGACTACTTGAATGTAACGCGATATCAGCGATGTTCCTGAAACTCCCGAGTAAATATCGTTCTGTTGTGTCATATATCGAGGTATGAGTCCACGTGGAATTTGTTTGTATTAGTGTCAGGTGATATGAACATTAGGTTATCGCGGAAAGATATAAGGTGCGGATCTAAGGCTGAATGGAGAATAGTGCATGAACTTATCGTTTGCCCCCCCCCCCCTCACTTTTAGTAACGCCAGGCGATATCTCCCCTAACTCTCCTCCAGCAAGGTGTCCGCCGTTCAACTGAAGGTGAGAATACGCGATGTGGCGTTGCCACATTTTTCTTAGAAATTAAACTTTGCATGTCATTTTAACATTAAATTGTGGCTAAATTCGTGTGAATTAAGGTTAAAAGGCATTACTGCATTTCTTGTGTGAAAGTTAGGAAATAATAAACCAATATATCTATAGGTCAAGAAGTTCAATGGCTCCGAAGCACTACTTTCCACCCGGTATATCCCTTCCATCCCATATATTCCAGTGCAAGTTCAGCTCACTTTGTTTTTCATGGACAAGTTCCCAGATGCGGTTTTGGTCGTTTCACAAATGTTGCCATTTACACGGCTGTTCAGAAGTTTGTGGTATCAAAGAGTGTTTTAATTAGATTTCTCGACACGTTTAAGCAAGTGTTGGTACTCCATGATGAATCTCGATTACTAATGGAAACTTACCACAGCACTTGCTCAAACTGAGGAATGTCATACAACATTTCCGCGTGGTGAAGTTGCTTCATTGCGGAGAAACTTGAGCGTGACTTGGTAAATTGTTTGCTCTAATGCTCTCACTTAAGTGTGTATGTGTGTGTATACACCTGGAATGTAAACTGTTGCTATAAAGGAAGGCAAGCCTGAGTCTCTGCTCCCTGAGAGTGGAAGATAGTGTCACTCCAACACATAAACAGCAAACGTATCACAGCACAACCATAGAGGCGGTTTTGACACAAATTGTCACCAAACTGTCTTCTCAGCATTTACACAAAACGAATTCAGTAATAGGCACTGTTTGTTTCTTATCGTCTTCTTGGGTGGCATTAAAACTGAGTTACAACCCTGTGATTTTACACAGGTTCTGAAATTTGTCGGACGGTATTACCAACTTGCGATAGAACAATAATCTGTAACTTCTTATGCAAAGTACATGGTGTGAAACAAGCCGCAGTTCATCGCAATTCAAATTAATCGCAGCCTTCACATTCCACGCATAGTATATGCCACTACACCTGCCGCTCACACTCTCTCTTCCCCCTCTACACATTCACTGCACACCTCGAGACGTTGTTAGATACTGGAGCCCTTTATAGATATATTGTCACCCTACAACAGGTTCGATCCCAGGGACCTGCATGAGTATTCGTGGAGGACGAAGCTGCGCCAGAACGGGTTTTTTCCTTGTTCTTCTGTTTCCCCCGCCACTCGTTCCACCAATTGCCCCATTAGCACCTTTCCAATAATCGATTTCGGCTGCATTTCTTATCATCCTCTTCCTCGCTATTATACCTGTTGCTTGGCTGACCACTCGTCCGGTCTATAGGTCCCTCTGCTCCCCGACAGGCGTCCTGGCTTGTAAGTCCTAGGGGGTGTAAGTCCTACATAAGGGAAACTCAATGGTCTAATCAGCTAAAGAAAAAGAAAGGAGCATTAGATTCTTTTCACGATAAGTTTGGTATTATCCATCTGAAGGTTCTTTCTAATGAATGCACCGCATGGCTTAGTATATAATAGCAAGCTGAAGTTTATGGCAATACTTCCAGTACGTCAGTACTTACTAAATAAAAATGAAGTAAAGTAAATCAGGGTTACTGCAGATAGTACTTACAATTTTGTTGTTAGTGGTTCATTAGCAATCATTTTATAGCGAATCGCACGCTTGTAAAAATAGTCTACCTTTTCTAAAATTGTTTAAACATTTTGCAAGGTGTTTGAATACCACCAGTCTCTTTGAATTGTTTTCACATGCACGATTCTAGTTAAACACCGGAATACTGTACAGTAGATTCTAAGTCATTCCTGGAATTGGATAACACTCCATTAACTTGAGAGATATATTTAAAATAATTTGTTTTTCACTACGTTTCAGTACTTTGCTCGTGAGGTGTTTTTCGTAAGTCTGATGCTCATTTTAACCATTGTTGCAGTCACACCATCTACAAGCTTACCGCCATATTCGTCATTTTCATTTTGTTTTCGTTCAGTCGCGATAATTTCAGTTTCAGTAAATTTTTCGTTTCAATTTCCAAATCAAATATAATACATTACACCATAATAATCATTAAACGTATTAACCACTGTCTTTAAGGATCAGGCCTATTGATCTTTTTCACCTCAGAATTGTTCACGCCACCTCTTTTTAACAAAAAAGGGTATACCGAAATTTATAGACACTTTAAAAGGAATTAATATTAAAATAGAGTTATGCTTTGAAAAATAACGATAACTATTGTAATAATTTTAAATAAGCAATAATAAATAAAGAGAGAGAGAGTTGTATTTCTGTGTTCTTATTGTTCCGTACATACTATAAAACCTATTTAACGAAAATATTTATTTCTTTTGTTTATACACCCATAATGTATGTATTAGAAGATTTTACAGAAATTATTTAAATATTTTGATGCGAAGAACTGAAGAACTTTCCAAATATAATTGAATTTATTTTACTAAATTATTAAAATAAATAAAACTGCACATCAGAATTAGTTCAAATTCGGTACTAATAAACACATTGAATAAAAAATAAAGAATTTCAAAAAATTAGTAGTTAACGGATATTTAATATTCTTCCTTCGTATTGCAGCTTTTGTTATATTATCTCTCCATTTCAATCTATATTTTTCAATTATAGGCACAATAGATCGTACATTTAGTCCTTCCTTAATATCCATGCTGTTTTATAACCCACCAGTGAATAACCTATAACAAAACTGTATAACTTATTTCATTCTTATTATCTCATTAGCTGGATAGGAGAGCGGCTTATGGGAGTGTTGGACCCCGAACTGACGTCACCGTCAGAGAGTCCCGGAAGACCTAAAGACTTCCAGGTGTCGTAAAACTTTAGGGACCCCTGTCAATGTCTGCACCGTTAAACTGAATCTGGCCTCCTAGTGCCTCCTCTCACCTCATTCCTCCTCCCGGGGGTACCCCCTTGAGGCATAGGTACTAGAGGCCCGGCTTCAATGACTATCTCATTCATATTACTACTCGTAGATCCTAATAACTGGCAAAAATTCGTCTTGTATTAATTTCTTCCAACAAAAAATCTGCAAATTTGGGCTAGAAATATATATATATATATATATATATATATATATATATATATATATATATATATATATATATATATAAAAATATCATGAAACTATTAAGAGGTTAATACACAACTATAAGCAGAGAAATAAAATGTTGATAGTTTTAAGGATTTTACTGAATTTAAATTTATATTTCGTTTAAAATATGTACAGACCTAAGTATTAAAATTGCACAGCTATTATTGTAAAAAAAGGTTCTAGAATAAATTATCATTCACGCATGAAAACTGCTAGAGGATTATAAACTGGGATTTTAATCATTTATTTGAAAAAAAATGTAATAAAACACAAAATAACGGTTTAACCATATCATATTTATTTGTCCAAACAGATTTAAACTGACAGACAATAGGACACGTTCGACGCATTCTTACATAAGCCGTTGTAACATTTAATTTTAAACTTTGAAATATATTTACAATTTCTGAAAACAGGTAAAACTTATTTTGAATGTTTCTATTTATACAATACATTCAGGAAGAGCTTTGGGTCTTTGAAGACATAGACCGTAACATTCTTGTGTTTGATAAAAACTCATCTTCCTTATAGTCGAGTGAAAATAATGAAAGGAATAGTCTCCTTAATTGTTTAGGCTGATAGCGGTGAAGTGTTTTGTTCTTTGGCGAGTGCTAATATAACAAGTGCGAAGTTCATTCTCCTTCTTCGCTCTAAAGTGAAAGGGGATTAAGTGTATACTTCAACAGGGAATAAGTCGTTTGCTAGATACTAGCTATGAGAAATTAATAATTTTTGAATGTCTGCCAATGAATATTACATGCAGAAAAATTAACAGTATAGAGTTATTTTGCTTGTAGGTAACAAATTAGCATATTTTGTAATATATCCTTATATTTTCATCCTCAGAGCGAATAAAGTCGATTGATGTTCGATTTCCTTGACTGAGGCATGCGACTCGTTGTGTTAAGACAGTTAATCGTGCCGAAACCAAATGAGCCTTGCTTGCAAAGAGTAACAAATAACAGGAACCAGTGTTTACAAGTTTTGATACGCGTTATAAAGTAGTTTATTTTTTTGATTGCCGAAAGCTCGATAGATTTAAAACGCCATGTAGCCTTTGGTGGCAACAGAAATGTTATTTTTTGACAGATAGGGAAATAGAAAGGTATTTATGTAACCTATAACTGGGTTCAGTTTTAGCGTTGGTTTATTTGGGTGAACGATACACGATAAAACAAATGTTCCAGAGTTAAATCAGTGTAAAGAAACACATTGGTATTTATATCTACGTTATTTTTAATTTATTTGCAGTAATATATTATTACCTATACTTTTAGATCAATGTTTGATATTCTATGGCTCCTTTTTACAAAAACTCCGGGGCTAATTTTGAAATCTGTACAAAGCCTAAGGTTCAAAAAAATATTCAAAACCGATAGGCTAGAGTTTTGAGAGTTTTCATTTTATAACACCTGTAAAAGCTGTTCTAAGTGCAAAAAATTTCAAAAACGACTCTAGAGGAGGGAGGGATGGTCATTTTTTAATCCGGCATAGCACACCTTTAAAATAGCAGTCATAAAACAATTTGTAATGTTACTGAAATTGAGTTTGCTAGAGTGAAGAGCGTGCATTTGTAGTCACGTGCTGATAAATATTTATTAAACAAAATTATTGAAGGAATCTAGCAAATATGTTCTCTTCCTGTAAAATATTTTATCCTTCCTTCGTTTTTTCTTGTATACTCTTTCAGATATTGAAAGTTCTGCAATTTTTCTACAAATAATTGAACACAGTAGGCTAATCTTTTACAATAACTTTAAAGAACTACATAACCTGTAATGGGCTTTGAAAATGTTTTTCAGAGTACCCAAATATTCTTAAATAAACTACTGCGTAGCTCTTATTAATGTTTCAATAATAGAATTGACAGCAGTATTACTACAAATGCAGTATCTCCATAACAAATAAAAGCTTTTTACATGGTGCAGGGGAACAATGAGGATATGTTTCATTTTTATCCCTAAAAAGTAAACTTCCCACTAGCTTCTGTTATTCTATGCTCTCTGCAACATTTAACAACAAAAAACTCGTAAAGCAGATATAACCTGCACCGTTCCAGATAGTTCTTTTCTCTCTCTGCGAATATAATCATATTCTGGATATACCTCAGTCAAGTATTACGTGTTACAATGAGACAAATGATTTCACAGCATGTGTGAGCATTGCACCAGAGGAAAACAAGAACACAGTCCGAGATAATGGGCATTTTCTTATAAAATAACAGATGAACAAACCATTTAACATTCACTATTAATATAACAACATGGTAACATTCATCGTAACAATTAAATTAATGCTGCCTGCACAGTGGAGCGTGTGTCTATTAAAATTAAGTATTAACATGGTTTTATTTAAAACTTCGAATTGCTCGATCGATGCTTGAATTTTGCGATAGAACGCTATTTGTACTAACAGTGAAACGAGTTTGGTAATGTTGACAAATGACGGTCTACTGTGCGGCAGACAGCGCTGGAAATCCCTTGGTGACAACAAAAATCACTTCCTCGTTGATTTATTTCTTGTTTCTACTTTGTTCCGTGTTTGGATTGTCTTCACGGAATCGCTAACTCCCAGTTCCTGAAACAATACCAAATAAAATTATTAAAACCAGAGAAATAGTATTGAAGGCTACAAAGTGTTAGAACACTTCTATAAACATCAGATGTGTTGCACTCACGTGACTTTCTCATGACTATTTCTTGTTGATCTACATAAACTTTCAATTCATAACCTTACATTTCATTTTAGAATACTGTTTTTACATAACCACGAGAAACAAAAACAAAAAAGCATTACTGCCCAGTTGACAAAAGAATATGTATTTGAAAATTCAAACCAAAGCAAAGAATATTGCGTAAATGGTTAATTGCCAAGACATACAAAAAATATCATACGACATAAATTGTGTAGTTGAAGATCTACATTGTTTAGTACGATTTTGTCTCTCTTAAAGTTTACTCATTACACAAAAGTTACAATGAAAATGTCTCCACAGGTTCTTCCCCAAAAATTCAAGTTATATCATTTATTCATGTTAAGATCTTAAACATTTGATATTTTAGTCAAAATCGTAGTGGCCATTTTTCATAAAATCAAAAGTAATGTAATTTTTCTATGCAAAGGGAGTTTGAGATTGGGGCGGGGATACTTTCCTTAGAAATCTTCGTAGCTTTTGAAAAGCTTATGGTTAGAAGTTGCCTTGTAAAAGTTACAGTATATGGTCATAAAATAGCTGCAAATATTTGTTTTCAGGCTAAATGTTAAAATAAATTAAAATAACACAAAACACCTGAGTTTTCCTGGAACTATTATTCATTACCAAGGTGTTTCACGGTACTATAAAGGGTTAAAATAGATTAAGCATTATACTTTTGGGAGGTGAAACTCACATCAAAGTCTCTAGAGTTTGTGTAGAAATTTAAACATTTCATTAATTATATATCTAACGCCCATATAGGTCGATCTTGCAGTCTTACCTTAACTTATTACTCGGTTGCCTTAAAGCTAGGGATTTACCAAACCTTCTTGCAAGAGAATATTGAGAAGTTTGTATGGAGTTTGTTTCTAGAAACTTTCCTTCGCTTTTGTTCCTTTCTTTCCTCCATTTTCACAAAAGTCTTCCGTTAGTTGTGTTTCAGTGCTTTTTGTAATGGGTACAATTTAACATGCCATCCGGTATCAGCTGGTCGCAGCGGAAAATAGATATAGCGAGAGTTTTCTCTGAAGGAAAAGTTGCCGGAAACAGTCGAGTCCTTCCGATTGTCAGACTCGCTTGACTGGTGTAACTGTTTGCTTTCTATAGAACATCCTATAAGATGTAACTTCTATTTTGAAGACTTGTGTTAAGGGGAGTCGAAATGGCGAAATTTGTGACTTTTTTTTTTCCAAATTCCGATTTTAGTTTCATATTAATATTTCAAATCTTCCACTCATTTTGCTATAATATTCATAGAGTTTCCTTAATCCTAAATAGATTAAACTTATTATTGAAAATAAGCTGCATATAGGTACTCATACTTCAAGGATGTTGAACGTTGTCTCCTTGGAAAGGAGAGTCATTCCTTGAATTTTATGGGAATGTCCTCAGAGGACCTGTTCATTCTGGATGATTTTTCCATAAATGGTAAACACAGATAGACAAAGTCTTACTAAATACAAAATGTGGATCTCATTAAAACACACAGTTTATGTCAAATACGTCTTTCTTTCTTTTGAGTGAAGCATTTTCGAGATAATCTTTATTTGCTTGAATTTTTCAAAACTTATAATTCATTTCAATTAGGCATATGTTCGTTTCTTTTTTTTTCCTGTTCCCTTTTCATCTCTTGGCCTTGCAAAGAGAACGGAATTTCAAAGGCATCGCATAGCAATCAACTCTTAAAACAGTCCACTATCGCTTAAAGCCTAGTGTATTCCCATAGTCCCCTTGCACCTAAAGAAAATTAGTAATTAAAATTAAGTTAAAAAAATTGACATTTGGTTTACATATTATACATTAAAGCTTGACTGTCGAATTAAAATATGAAATGAATCAACCTAAAACGTAATCTTTTTATTTCAATCCTTTAATTTAACCTCGTAGATCCCAGTGATACGATTTCCTGAAATCTCGCTATTTAAGAGATTGAAGACTTTTTGCTGATTGAATTTAGTCCGTCAGTTTTCCCAGAAGTCCGCTGGCGGTAATATTCTCTTGCCTTCCTACTAATAAGTTTATCTCCAGCAGTTCAACGAAAGCGACGATAAAGAGCTTTAATTCCCCCAAGGTTCTAATCACCCCATAAAAGTCACATACACTCGATCATGGACATAACTTACCTACCCTTGCTATTCAACGCCTGCGGCCGGAAGCCATTACTTCGTCGAATATGGCCTCGTGCTCAGATCGCTGCAGCATGTATGCTGGGAGAGTGATCTTCAGGACGGGATCGAACTTGTTTCTGGTTTCTGCCGCGTACAGTCCATCAGGACTAAAGGATTCTGGGGGCAGTTCGGGATCTTCCTCGCTGGGCTTGGCTGGTTTCACCTTCTGACTCCTCTGCTCACTGGCTGACACTGCCGCATCCTGCGCTCTCCCCTAGTAAACAGTACATAGTTTATTTAAACAGGAAGCGACTTGAGACAGTTGCTGGAGGAGCAAGTTTCCTTGTTTCATGGTAACCTCCTCTGCGCTGTTTTACCCAGTAAGATTCCCTTCGCTTACAAGTTGAACGGGTAGTAAAGTAGAACTTATAAATATTATCCTAATGCAATGAATAGTAGTTTTCGGGTTTGTAGGCCGTGGTCCAGTGAATAAATTGTCTGACGTTTCACCAAAGACTGCGATGGGCATCTTCAGAGTGTCTCCCGAGTGGTTAACAACTAGAGGGTGCTGGTGCTAGACAATACAAAACCAATCATGTGGCACTTCCCACAGCCACAAAGTAGTGATTGGCGTAGGGACAACCAATAGGAGATGAGAGCCGAGCACTCCATCAATCAGCCTCTTTTCTCTGTTCTCGGTGACCAAAAATTGATCACCGTATGGGTTTTTGATAAGCCCAAAAACTGTAAATATTGTAAATATTGATAATTATAAGTTAATAATTGTAGCCTGTAGGCCGGGCCTATTGTACCAGCACCAGGCAAAACGTTCTCAATAAACAATCAAATCACCCTCTAGTTGTTAACCAGCCAGGAGACACTCTGAAGATGCCCAACGCAGTCTTGGGAGAAACGCCAGACAATTTGTCGACTGGACCACGGCCTACAAACCCGAAAACTACTGTCCATTGGATTAACGCCAGCCGTGAAAGCCTTAGCGTTCTCCTAATGCGTTCAATCATTTTTCCATGGCTGTAAAACTAAATCTATCCTTGTATTTACTTATTTAAAGTTCTATGGGGCTGTTATTTATTGCTTCCATTTGTATCTAAAAGCAGCTCAGAAATGCTCCATAATTTAATTTGTATTTATTGCAATTTTAATTTCTTAAGGCTGAATCACTTAAGGCCACTTTTGTAAATAGTTTTATTGGTGAATGTAAATCAACCACACACCTTATGCTATTGTGATTTTGCTGGTTTTATACAACTTTTGTATTAATACTAATTGCTCATAGTTTATTCTCTTCTGGTTTAACTAATATTAGTTATGAGTAGATGGAACAATTCCTTCCTAACCAAGAATCAGCGCAGCGTCAACGCACACTATGTAAACATTACGTCATTGGGAGGGAGTTCTCTGTATTGTCTTCTGCATCTGGAATATGCTCTTGTTGATGTCTGACCGAGTGCAAAGTTCACAGTCAGCTACAGTGTATAGGTTATGCATAGACAACTTCGCGTCCACAAAAAATGGTCATCACTGTTTCTGTTTTACATCTCTTCATCGATATAATACAGAGAATTGCGCCCAAATGTTATCCTAGTCTCAAATAAAATAAGGTAATTCAGACCAGTTAGCACTTGTGCAGAATCGGTTGACCTAAGCTTCAGAATTTTAACCTAGACCTCCAAGATCGTCATGTAAAATTTTAACCAAGCAATATCCAGATGACAGGGATCAGCAATACCAACTTTTACAGGGTTTTATTAAAAATACTTGATCGTAAAACAAGATATATAAGCCAATGGTCTTTTTGCTAATCATAATCAGTCTTTAAATATATTGGATTCCTTCTCTTCTGACAGATTTTCCTAGCAGCAGTTTGATACGAGCGTTCAAAAAAGCACTGCCATCTACATCTGCATCTCGTTGTTCCTAGGAGATGCCGGTACATATAGTAGGATGCAGGTGGCCATGAAAGCATTCAACAAATACTGAATGTCTTTATGTTTGTGCATTTGTTAACTTAAAGAGTTTAGTGAAGTGGTCGAGTGCTTCTTAATCTGGTAAGGCCTAATTTTGCATACTTGATGCATAAATAGCTATGAATGTTTACAGTTCTAACGCCCGCTGCGCTCACTAGCTTATGTCTTACAGCTTGGTCAGTCGATCGAGATGATGGTTTCATGCGTGTGAGGTTATTAGCTCTGTGTTTGTGTGCATGCTCGATAGGGCGCCATTTTATAAAGCTTAAAGTTATGTCACAAATTTGACAGTATTTGTGTTGCAAATCATGCTACTTTTAAATTCTATAATGTCAATATTACCTAACTACAGCAGCCATTCTATTCCACAGAAAATTTAGACCCAGAAATGTCACGGGAAATGCGCATTTTAAGTTCCCTGAATATAAAAAGCAGACTAAAAAAAGGATCAACCTATGGCTGTGTGTTTGTGTAAACCACATAAAATGTGCTGCACTTACATAACTTTCTCTACTCGCTCTTGTACAATATACTATTATAAATGCTTATTCATGTTAATCCAGATATGTATGCGTAAGAATTGTTTTATTAGATGTTTTCTTGTGGTAGAATGGAAACAGGGAAGTACAGTAGGCTTAAGCGACAGTAAAATCCTTTAAGAGTGGATTGTTATTTGAAATTCCGTTCCATTTGCACGAGTAGAAGACAAAAAATAATGACTTTCCATATGAGAAAAATATGGGAGAATTCAAACTAATTGGAAGGAATATGTTTTTTATGTATTGTGTGTTTTATTTTTGATGCAGAAGATTTTGTTTCTTAGGGTTTATCACTTATGAAAAACTAATTCACAATTCTGAGGCTACTCCCAGAAAATGTAACATGTGCATAATATATGTCTTAAGTATGGCAATTTCATCAAAATTGTTATATCATTTTCCATGTAAAGTGTAATTTGCGATGGTGGGTTTTATGATCATATTCGTGTCTCGTCACAGCAAGCTAAGTACGAACTTTGCTATTTAACTTTATTTTTGGTTATGCTCTTCATACATATAACATACACAAACACACACACGCCAGTTTTCTAAAAATGCCTTTTTTATTCAGGCAGTCTCAAAACGTGTATTTCCGGTTATATCTTGGTATGGAATTTTTGAGTGGAATACAACACCTTAATTTTAAAGCCATCGCATAGTTACCCGACCTTATAAGTTTTTACTATCACTAAAAGGCTATTATAGTCCCCCAATCCTGTTGTTCAGCCTTGGAAATACTGACTGAGCGCATTAGGAGAGCAGAAGTCCCACCTGTGTTGCAACGCGGTTTACACAAGTCGATATTTCCAACATGCCACTAAGTTTATTGTTAGTCTCTGTTCCGTATCTCATCATCTGTCGGACACACAAATAGGCTGAGTCGGGGGGTACATTGTTTTAAGCGTTATTAGAAACGTTTAAAGAATAAAGCACATCACTATACGATGGCTCTGAAATTTGAGAAATAGTTGAGTGGCTCTTGGTATTACGCTATAGGCAGTTATTTTCCCTTAATAATATTGGTGTAGTTTGAGAAGAAATCCTAATGAACAAAAGGTATTACATTGTTTACCATTGTGGCATCCTGTTTCATTTAAATTTAGGTGTATTAGTTATGATGTTCCCTTGTGAGTATTTGATAAGCTAGTAGATTCCTTCCCCCATGCCTAATTGGACGTGGATTTCACTACGAACACATGCAATTGCCTAGTGTACAGGTTCTCATAGACCCAAAGCTTACCTTGGATGAAGACGAGCGTGTCGTCAAAGGGGCAGTAGTCGTCGAGAGGACGGAAGTCTTGGACGACCTGCGGGTCACCTGCAGCTTCACACCAGGAGTCTTATCTTTGGCGTTGAGCTTCAGAAGCTCCAGTTTCTCCGCTGTCTCGTCGTATTTGTTATCTGGCGTTGGTGTTGTGCTGACCTTCTTGAAAAATGCCTTCCTTTTTGGTTTGGGGGTGGTTGTGGTGGGAGTAGCAATGGTGGTGCTGTAGTCATCCTTGTCGCCACTAGTCTCCGCCTTCTTGCCACTATTGGAGGAAGATGATGAGTCAGAGTCTGGAGCCTTCACGCCTGGAGGGGGAGTCAAACGAAATTCCTTCACTTCTTGATATGCGAGGTGAGACTTCTTGGGCTGTGAGGCTGCGACAAACATGCACTCTTCGTGCTGCGTTCCCTTCTTGTCCACACACTTGTAGCAGGTCATTTTATCTTTCATTACCTTCTTGCAAGATGAGCGATCCTTCTGCCTGAACTCTCCCAGGACCTTCTCTAGATCTTTCTTGTTTGCAGTATCGGTGTAGTAGTCAGGTAAAGGAGACTTGTACTCGAACACTGGTTGCTTCTCTTCCTCCGGCTTACTCTCGGAAGGGTATGTGTATTTTTCTGGTTCTTGGCCAGTTCTGCGTTGGAGCTCAGGGAAGAGCCTGCGGAAGTACTCGTCGTACGTCTGCCCAGTCAGATGTAGCTCTTTGCCAGAACCGTTTGATTGCCCCTCGCCACTCCGGTATTTGAAAGGAGTTCCCTTACCGGAACCTTCCGATTCTTCTGATTCGTCTTCATTGCTGCGGTACCGATAAGGCGTGCTTGATTCTTTTCCGGAGCTTTCTGATTCATCGTCGTTGCTGCGGTACCGAAAGGGGCTACCTGATTCGTTGTCGGAGTCTTCTGATTTATCGTCACCGCTGCGGTACCTGAAAGGGCTGCTAGATTCCTTCCCGGAACTTTCTGATTCATCCTCGTTGCTACGGTACCTGTAAGGGCTGCTAGATTCTTTCCCGGAGCTTCCTGGTGCTTCCTCACTGCTGCGATACCGGAAAGGAGCGCTAGATTCCTTTCCAGAACTTCCTGATTCTTCCTCATTGTTGCGGTATCGGAAAGGGCTGCTATGTTCCTTATCCTCCTCTGTTCTCACTTCTGTACCTGAGGCGTATGAGTCTGACTTCCTGGAGGGCTTCTCCCGTGTATGTCTTGATCGTGGCCGGGTATTGTAAGCACTATAAGGGCTCTCCACATACCTTCTCTGTAACAAATGAGTGTAATTTTCAAGAATGAGTAAGCCATTAGCCAGAAAAAATGATATGCCTAAAAGCACTCGTGTAGGTTGCATGCATGTGTCTTATCTCACTATGGGATAACTTCATAATCCTAAGAAGCAATGTTATTAATATTACGTACAGTCTGGAAATGTGCCGATGCAGTTAGTTTCTTTTAGTCTGTTTCTTTACTTAATTATTGTACACCATTTGTGTTCCACACCAGTCCTGGGTGTCCCTATCTCCTATTGGTCTGTCTTAAAGTCCGACACACAAGCAATTACCTATAAACAAAGGTCATGACCAACTGAGTATAACCACAGTGAAACGATTGTCAAACCACCTGCCTGTGCCGCTTCTAATTGGTTTGATATCAATTCTGGGATTCGGTTTTGGGGACCGGAAAAGACAAGGGATCATCTCTTGCGCTTTACCAGTTTTGTCTAAAGTCATACAGAATGAAGAGGCTTCGGAGGATGTTCTCCGAAAATTAAAGATATGCATCCATTTGTTATGAAAATAGTTTAAAATATATGCCATTTCGTCGTCATTTTTGAGAAAATAAAAATGTCAATGACTTCCATGCAAATGATAGCCTGGGGGTTGAGAATTTCTAGAAAATATTCCTATGGCGTTCTTTATCCTGGATTAATTATTATATAATATTAACTTGTATGCTCGGTATACTTTGTGTATATAGAGCTTTAATTTAAAATGAGTTCTTTAAAAATAAATGTGTACTGTGGTGTTTAAGTTAATACACATCATAAAAATATAAATTTGCTTCATCCCTCACCCCTTCCCTCGAAAAATACGCAAAACTAAGCATTTTTCCTTATTCTTAAAGGGTTGGCAATCTCACTTTGCTCCTTTGCTCAATAATAGCTGATAATCAAATCAGATTAACGTAAGAGTAATTCTTACTTATATATTTTAATGCATATAATACTGTCAAGCGTTGCTATAACTGACAGGGGTTTGTACTTGGGGCGTGGCAGAGGACCTACCAACTTAAGCAGCTATTCCTCATATCGGCACTTTCCGTACATTGGACTGTAAAATGTAAAAATTGCAGTGTAAACACTAATATTATCCTATCTTCGCACCTTACGCTGAAGATTGGATAAATTATTCCGAAAACATTCCTACCACTGCAACAACAAATGACTTTTGTTGAAATAATTTAGTGTTGAAATAAAGTATTACAATGGTAGTAGCTGTTGAAAATGTAAATAGTGCATTTGGATGACTTTCTGAAGTAGACCATTTATGGGAGGTTTCCTTTTTCCATTGATAACTTTATTGAACAATATTATTTGTTAGTCTATGTTGTGAGAAAACCCAACGATTATAGTGCGTCTAATGAAGTAATCTATACGTATGCACAATTATCTACAAATGGGGAGTAATCATGCGGGTTACTGACCTCTGATTTGGGTTGCTTCTTGGACGAGAAGGAGGATTCACGGGATACAAAGTAGTTCCTCTCCTTTGGCTTCTCTGAGTAGGCACATTGTTCGTAGTCACCGCCAGTCTTGGGGTCCTTACAGATCATGCAAGTCATGGAGTCCTTCTTCACCTTCCTGCAGTGCTTCTGATCTATGTTGGTTCCTGGGGGTTTGTATTCATCCGCCCTCTCACTGGTGATGTACTCTGGATTGAAGTAGTAGTCGTCCCTGGGGAGCTCCCTGACCATCCTGGCAAGAGTTTCAGCTGTTTCCAATTCTTCACCAAATGGATTGTCGCCTAGATAACGGCGATAGCGGTAAGCTGTTGGTTTGGACGAGCTGGCCGAGGTGCTATATTTCTGGGCACGACCCAAGAAGTAAGACCTCGACTTGGGGTCTGAGCTGTACGAGCACTGCTCGAAGGTACCTCCTGTTTTTGGATCTTCACATTGGTAGCAGGTCATGGCATCACGACGGAATCTTCCCTTGGCTACGTCATCAGCAGTAAGCCTCTTGTTGATCTTCTTACAAGTTTTCTTATCGGTCTTAGTACCAGAGGGTGTGTACTCCGGGGGGCCATGAACGTCGGGAGCAGGCGCCTTCTCTTCCTCTTCGCGTGACTCTTCTTCATCCTCCTCTTCCTCTACTTCTCTGTCGTCTTCTTCCTCCTCTTTCACCTTGGGGGCCTTTCTTTCCTCAGCTGTGTACACAGGAGCTGACTTGGGAGTGAACTGAACCGGTGCACGCTCCTTGGGGTCGTAGTATCCGGATGACAGTTTCTTAGGGCTGTATTCCGCTGGTGCAGGGTAGCTCGACTTGCCCTGATGAGGTTCCTCTGTCCCTCTACTCTCCGTGGCATAATACGCAGGTGCCTTTCCCTTGCCATAGATGATGTCAGATGTATCAGTATGACGATGAGTGGCAGCTGGAGGGCGGTAAGCTTCTGGTTTTTCGTAGCCCTCAGAGGGACTTGATTTTTGTTTCACTTTCTCATAATAATCACTAGAGGGAGTTTCTGGATAGGCAGCCTTGGGTTCAGGATATTCGGAACTTTGATATGTTGACTTGGTCTTTGGTGCTGGTGATCCTTCCGGTGGGGTATACCTATACTGGTATTTCTCTGGATAGCTGGACTTGCCAATGCTCGACAGATACTCGGACTTCTTTATCTTTAGTTTGGGCTTGAAGGAATAAGTTTCCTCTTCCTCGTCTTCCTCTTCCTCCTCAGCTGGTGCAGCTGAGCTCTTCTGCTTTGGCTCATAAGATGAGTGGTAGCTGGAATCCTCTTCGTCATCTTCGTCGTCCTCTTCCTCAGCGGGAGCGGCACGGTAGCTGGTAGCAGCCGGAACTGCCTTATACGTATAACTGGGTCCAGGACGAGACTCGTACGCATCCTGGGATTTGGCATATGATGGAGAATAATACTCAGCAGTTTCTTCTCTCGGCTTTTCTTCCTCCGTGGCTCGAGCGGCAGGCTTTAGGAAATCCTGAGGTCTAAATCCGACTTCAGAAGCGGCTGCTCCAGAAGCATCAAAGAGCGATTGGAACTGCACCTGGTGGTTTGCGAACCCATTGTCACTAGCCTTAGCCTGCACAGCGGGAGCTGGAAACAATGCAGGAGGGTTGGCAGCTACGAGTTGAAATGGGTTCGCTTCGACGGGGCTGAAAACCTGGCGTGGAGCTGCTGCAGGGACTCCGCCGAAGACACCAATGCCAGAGGCGGCTCCGAACAGCGCAGAGAAGTCGATAGGACTGACAAAACCGGCGCTATCGTCAGGTGCGGGCGCCGCCTTTGCCTCTGGGGCGGCTGCAGGAGTATAGTATTGGGTGTAGTCGGGGGCGGCGCCGCCGTTGTTATTGTTCTCGTCGTGCACCTCATACTGTTGTTGTTGCTGTTGAGCAATGCTTGGACATAACAGTGCAGCTAACACTGTCAGCAAGAACTGCGAACAAAAGAAGAGGTATGTTAACTTATACATTTCATACTCAGGTTCTACATATATACAGAAGTTATACGTGAAGTATAACTTTGTATTATTCTTGTCCGTGTTTAACTTTTAACTCGGATAACTCGGATAAAGAAGTATGTGCTACGCAATTATGAAAAATGAATCTTCTGGGAATTCAAGGTCATTGCTATTGATTTCCCTGTAAAGGGAAGTTTAGGGTGAAGCAATTTTCCTCAAAATCTTCGTGTCGCATCCTTGTAAGACATTAAACTTAAATACCAACTTTGGTTTTTAACCGAGTTTTCGTTTTTAAGTTATGCTGCGCGCACACACACACACACACACACACACACACACACACACACACACACACACACACACACACACACACACACACACACACACACACTCACTCACTCACACTTTTCTTAAAATGCTTTTTTTAACTCAGGGGTCCTCAAAACATATATTTCCTGTGAAACCTTGACATCAAAATTTTAGATACTTTCTCTACTTACTATACGTAGTAGAGAAAGTAAAATCATTTATAAGAGATTTTATTACTTGTTTATTACAACCATTGGCTACTGTGATAATTTAAGCCAATAAAATTAGATAAATAATTTAAAACAAATGTAAAACTTTTAAGAGAAAGATTTATATCAACTTGTAGAGCCTGTTGTAACGTTTTCAAATATTTTAGATTAAATTTTACAACACAAACATCTTCATTGCATTTACGTTCGTCACGGTGTGGAATTTTGTAAAATAAAGTTCTTTTACTTTATATTTTTGTCAATGTAATAATAACAATAATACATTTAATGTGAACGTGTAATATAATTATGAATTTTGCATATGTTCAGTAAAAAGTCATTCTACCAGACTGAGCGTATCGTATAGTACAGATAGTCGTTTGGAAACTCAGTTAAAAAAGATATACAGAAACAAAGAAATCCCACCTTCATGGTGGAGTACTACATAGAAATAAGTAATAATCACATGCAGGTACCAAAGTGAAAAACAAACAACAAGGAAGAAAATTCTCTCCACTGTTCTTGTTTGAAAAAAGAAACAAAAAGTATACAGAATAGAACATTATTGTTTTAGTTCGCATTTTTGGTAGCTTAATACTTCCACGTCCTTGTAGGAAAAACGCTATATTCCTTCAAAAATTCCAACACCCAGTTCCTCCCAAGTTTACGAATCCTCTGAATTTATAAAATATATTTATTCTTAGCGCAGTGCTTAGGTTCATTCTAATTTACTTTAATATAATTTTGTGTAACTGAAAAACTATACGGAGAGCACATTCTTGGGAGCACTGCTGTCTGTTCCCAGAAATATCATTTTAGAAAAAGGCGTGTGCATGCGTGAATGTGTGCAAGTGTTATGATTACCTCCACCTTCCGATTGGGTTGGACTCGACTGTGTAGTGTTTCCGGATGCTCCTGAAAGATTGACTGCTTCCAGACAGGGTTTTACATGCCTCAATATCCTTCGACACTAACGTGAATACCTAGTAGCTGATGTCTTAGTGCTGGTGGTCTTACCGTGGTTTTCAGTGGTCTTTTCCTTTAGGCTTGACGTCTATAAGCGTCATATTTCCCAGTTAGTGAGCATGTTTGGCCATCATAAAGTAATACAGGGTATACACAGATTTCCAGCGCCTGTACCTTTAGTTTTTCTGCTTAATGTTCTGTCTAGCAGAATAAATTTAAGGGCCCAAAATGTCTTCCAGGACAGGGAGATTCTTCTATTTATTTCCTTTTCTGTTCTGCCCTTGAAAAACATAAGTTGTCCGAGATAGGTGTATTCTTCCACGAATATAGTACCAAATTTGGTGTTTGTGTTCACTGTCTTCCAAAGATACCACACAAAGTTGTTCAAGAAAATTCCCCATCCTCAACTATCCTTTACATAAGACGTATTTAGAAAATTTTGACTTTCTAATAAATGGTTAACAGTTTTTATTAAAATAGCAATTATTCTCTGAGAATAGCCAGCGAAGCTATTTTCATCCCCAAAGAATTTGTAGTATTATGTATAAATGGTAAATGTTAAATAATAAATGAATACGTGCTACTGAAAAAATGTAAATCTCTTTAAATAACTTTTTATGGAGTAAGACATTGCGGAGACAAATGCTTTAATAGTTCGAGTTGTTCAATTCTATGTTGGTCTTCAGTTATTACTCGCAATCGTCCGGAAAGAGAGTAGAAGTTGAAGCCATTATATGTCCAGGTCTTAAACATTTGACTATCCCGGTTCACCTTATATATAAACATTGGGTAATTTAGCTTTTTCTGCAAACATTTATATTTATTATTGAGGAATGTTCTACAAAACAATGTGTTTCCTTCATCCCAAAACGATCTTCTGCCTCCATAAGTCCCTGTCCATAGCATATTCCTCCTTTAACCCTCTTCTCTCCATACTTTCACCCCATCCATCCAGCAGTCCTTAAGCTTCTCTCGTCTTCTTTTCCCTCTTCCCTTCCAAATCAGAATGTTATTGGGTATTCGATCATCTGACATTTTAAGCACGTGTCCATACCCATTCAGGCGTCTTTCTTCTACAATTTCCATTTTTTTTTTTTTTTTTTTTTTTTGTCATCTAGCATAATTTTACTTATGTTATTCCGAACAAAGATTTGTCTGATTGATGTAGATAGAAAAAATAACTTTTCATAAAAAGGTTTGCGTACCCACTAATAAACGATACAGGATAGAGAAAGTCATGTGAATGTAACACATCACGTTCTTTTTTCTCTTCAGCCAAATTTTCATTGTGAATGGCCTTTTTGTTCGCGACTCTGAGTTAGTGAGTTAGAGAAGTAGAGTGCATAGGAGGAGGCGTGGAGAGAGGCGAAGCTACTGTTAGTGAAACGGGGAAGGTCTCTCATCTGAGAGAGAGAGAGAGAGAGAGAGAGAGAGAGAGAGGGGGGTGGGATGCAGAGAATGGGGAGGAATGAGTAACAAGGTTACACTCGCCAAGAGTCAAGGGTTACAGCGCTTAGGGTTACTCAAACTTGACTACCACATTAGAATAAACAGAGCACTTTAAGCACTGCACATTGAAAAGCAGCGATCTCCAACATTTGTGAAAGAGGGAAGGTTTAATTTATCATCTCACTATAAGCGGACTCAAGCACTTTCAAATTGTATGCTGTATCGACTGTTCATTAGTCATTTGTTTGGTACTGCTTACGTTTAAGTGTATCAATAGTTTGTGACAAAGTCCAAGTGCATAGACTTAGAAGATACACCAAGTGATCGTCGCGTAACCTATTGCAATAGACTTTTAGTGTAGTTCAATTTGGAGAAACTTCTCTATCGTTTTTACCTTATTGCTAATTTTCTTATCTGTGCAACAGGAATATAGGAATACAGGAATATGGGCTTTAATCGATACTCAAATGTTTTAAGAGCTGGTTGCTGCCTCCGTTCTGTTTGCAAAGGCAAGAGATAAAAAATGAACATCATATTCCTATTTGAAAAACTTATTGGCAAATTCACACTAATAAGAGAGTATCTCGGAAATGGTTCACTCAAAAATACAACGTATTGTGTCTTTTAAGGACATCCATATTTTTTATTTAGTAAGACTTTGGCTCTTACTGTTTGCAGTTTACACAAAAGTCGTCCAAAATGAAGAGGTCGTCTAAAAATATTCGCAGAAAGTTCAAGTTATGACTTAGAATCGCCATGGAATCGACTCTTTGTGTTTGTATACACGTCACAAGCAAGAGCTGCTTCACCCTCCGACTGAGAGAGTGGGGTGGGGAATAGTGGCTAATTACGTTAGTGTCTCCAAAAATACAAGTTTGGACATTGCTGATATAGACCTCAACAAAAGCAAATATATTTGTCATATGTGTTTTCAACATCGCTGAGCCTAGGTAATACAGAGGAAGTCTGGGGAGGAGTGATTTAAAAGAAATGTGGTTCCGGTATCTTTTTGCAATTTTATGATTCGGACTCCGGTTTCTTCTTGAATCAACAATTCTGTGCTGCACGTGAGTTGCACGCCAATCCAGTAGCTCTCTTAGAAAATCTACTGTAGATTTCAGTAAAATTACTGAGACAATGAATATTGTGTGAGAGCACGGAAACTTCGCCTTCCTCATCGAATTTACGCGGAAGTGAGAATTTCAAAGATATGGGCTTCGTAATTACGGTTTTATGTTCATCCTTTCTGCTCTCCTTCCCATTGCTACAATACTTAACCTCTTGCTGCACTGTTCTGCATACTCATAGGAAGCTTGTTACATTCATATGAGCTTTTCCACCTCTTTTCTATAGATTATTTGTACAAAACCTTATTCAACTACTCTGTTCTTTCCTCTATTTCTTTTACGTGGCTTTAACTACAGGATGGAAGTGAAATGATCCGTCACACTTTAACAGCGAATTTCTCATGTTGTGAATAACACGAAAACAATCACTTGGTGCTTTAATCCTGAAACAGATGATGAAAGAAGTTACAGGGATAGGAAGAGGAACCACCCCAGCATTCGTCTACTAAATCGAGGAAACTGCGAAAAACACAAGGCTGGCGGACGACGGCAATCAAACCCGGATCTCCCGCATCTGAACCTCGTACGTTACTGCGGAGGTTGGTCAACAAAAAATTGAGCTATTTCACAGCATTTCTTAGAAGGGAGAGTGGAAACACAGAAAACACCTTTATATCTAAAAATAAAGGTCAGTGCTTTAAACTTCCTAACAGAAAAATTTCTCCCAAGTCCAGCAAGCGTTATCTGTACTCTAAATGGTTCATTTCTTTACTTTCTTTTTGTCACATCCTCCTGTACGAGAACTAAAGAAATTGCGCGTAAATAGTTCCTTTAGATGGTTATCTCTTACATGATATCCAGGAAATTGCTGGATATTTTCTACTTCGAGTAGTTCAAAAAGTTCTACCTCCCACATTTTTAGTTCAATTTTCTAATTTCCAGTCACATTATGGTCCTTTTTATTTCTGTCTTCTTGTTCTGAATCCTTTCCCCTCTTTCTTTCGAAGGGAAGGGCAGGGGACTTCAACAGGACGGAGAAGTAGTTAAGAAGGCCATTAATTTTTATGCACATCTGAGGTCTGATTGTTAGTATGCTAGTTCCTAAATCTAAATGTCCAAGGTTCAGTTCCCGGCTGGAAGATGGGATTTTTTTTAGCCAGGATTATTCCACATCCTTAGTCTGGAAGTATGAGAGGTAAACGTATATGTGAATTTAATGGTTAAATAAGCCGAAAATTACACACATAGTAAACAAGTGAACATCATTGCCAAGAAAGCAGTTGTTCCAAAGGAAAAGCCGCCTTCGGTGTTAAATAGTAAGGCAGAAAAAAAAAAAAAATAGAATAAACAAGATTAATTCTTTCTGTCATTTTCAACAACGGATTTATCAACCCTGTATGTTCAAGCAAATCAAACACATCAGGTCTGTAGGAAGTATCACGTGACTTCAAGTCTGCTGGAAAACATCTCATTGAAACCGAACAAGATTAATATTAAACTTTAAGTGTAACCTCACGCGTATTTCTTTGGTAAATCAGTTACCACAAGAAAAACCTTATGTCGCACTCGCATAACTTTTTCTATTCACTCTTCTACAAACTATGTTGATTTGAGGTTATGTTCTATCTACTTCATTTTAATAAGAGAACCCTGCATTATTTATTCTAGGAAGAAAACAGTAAACCATGGCGAAAGTCAAATCTCAAAAGGCGGCGGAAGGGTGGATACACCTTGCCTGGAAGAAAAGCCTCGTTTTCTTTAGATTTATCTCCAAATTTTAAATATATATTATGGAAAGGGTTGCAAATGTTGCTTAAAATCAACAGCATATACTGGGTTAAACATTTCTGTGCTGTAAGAAAAACTTTATTAGAATTGCAAAACGTGTAAAGCTTTACCCTTGCATTGTACTAAATTCACTTTCTGTACACCAGCTTTCGTTTCCTTCCAATGAGGTTGCTCAGTTTTCTCCAAATAGGAAATAGCTTCAGCTCAGGAAATGAGCTGAAAATGTAACTTGGTTATCACACCAGCGCACAGCAGTATGTCGCTGGTATGTAGACAACATACCGCACTGGGGTGTTTGGTTGTGCCACCTCCTACACGGAGTAATTAAACCCCCACGATATATAGCCTGTACATGCATGCCTCCCTCCCTCCCACCCTGCGCCTTACTTAATAGAGCTGCAGGTGCAGAATTAATTGAGCACCTCTCGAGCCATTTCGGTTACAACTAAACTTGCTTCTACATTAACCCTTTTTCAACCAACTCGAGCAGTCCTAGAAGGCGCAGTATTAGATGTTGTAGTAGTAGAAAAAGTCTGATAGGTTGCACTCACATGACTTTCTCTACTGTTGTACAAAGTATTCCTACAATCACTTATTCTTCTACTTAATGTTAGTCGAGATAAACATTTGCAGAAATTATCTTGTTGCTAATTTTCTTTTAGCTGTAAGAGGAATGTGAGAATACAGTAGTGATAGTCAAATCTTTTAAAGGGTCGCTACCTATATTGAGAAAATTCAAGTAGTATCTCCAAAATAGTTCACTGCACAAGAAAGTGCATTTTATATAAATTTTGTGTTTTAACCAGATCTAATGTCTTATGTAGTAAGCCTTTGTTCATCTCTTACGCTTTACCAGTTGTGGAAAAGTCATCCAGTATAGTTTCATTTGTCATAAAAATATCTTAAGCACATGGTAATTTAATAAAAATTGTTAGATTCTTTTTTATAAAATCAATATTTTCGAAAAATGTTTCATGTAAACAGTCTGAAATGGGGAGGTTTTTTGGAAATTTGTGTATGTTTGAAAGAAATACTAATATGGTATTTAACCGATTTTTCATTTCTGAATTATGTTTCAGACAGTCATAGTATTCTGTGTTGCGTACTATTCTTGAATGGGTTATCTTTTTTTCTGTGTATTTCTTTTACGTCCCTTTAACTACGAAGTCATATTGCGACGGATATGTGGTGGACAGTTAGACAGTCAAATAAGTCTAATTACTTTAGGTCAGTTCTATCTTTTCACTAGCGTGTTAGCAGAAGACAATATTCATCGTGTTAGTTAACAAAGCCATGAGTTAATACCAAATTGATTGCATTCCCAGTGGTAGATCAAAAGCTTTTGTAGTTGTCTATTTGCTTTATGCTTTATTGAGCCATGTTGTCAATATTTTACTATTACACGAATCAATGCAGTCGCTGGTTTAGGAAAATAATCGCAGTATCAAGGCTGGATTTATGCCTAGGCAACCTAGGCAATTTGCAGGGGACGGCATTTTTTCTATCTTTCTGTTCCGTTTTTTTTTTTTTTTTTTTTTTTGTAAAATTTGTTTTTTAAAAAATGTTGGCAAAGTTCGATCTTGTACAACTTATTGTTTAACGCATTGTCGTGGGCCAAAGGCGAGAATAAAAGAAAAGAAAGACTGTAGCTGTGTAATTTTATTGCAAAACGTGTACAAGGGGTGGGTGGTAAATTATTATTGCATTTAACTGCCTACATAAACAACAATACCTTGTTGAAAATAAAATAGGATGTATGTTTATTATTTATCGCTATTAATACAACTCGATTACATTTTCAATATAGACCTATGTGTATCGTCGTCAGTAGCTTACAAATATATCACAGCCTGCCTTTCAGAAGACAGTTTTGTTTCAACAGTGAATGAATATGTTTCGAACTGTTAATGATTAAATTTTAGATTGTTGGCATTCAATGGACTTAGTTATAAGCACAGACGATGTAAGAAACTGTAAGTACTCGTTTCGCAAATCATGAGTGAACCTGAATTGCGTAAAAGCATAAGTAGCTCACAAAATAGAGAAAATGCTAATGTAAAGTAAAAAAATATAGGATGTTAATTGGAAAGTGTAAAAGGTTACACAGTTTCTTTCTACAACATTGCTCAACAAAAGTAAATATTTGATGTGTTGCACTTATATCACTTTTTCTACTCTTGTACTAACCATTCTTACAAACTCTTATTGTTCTACCTTCGTGTTATTTGAGATAAAATTTTGCAGAAATTATCTTATTGATTGTTTTCTTACACGTGTAACAGGAATATGGGGATAAAGTAGGTTCTGAGAGATAGTCAAATCTTTTAAAGCTTTAATATTCCGTTTTCTTTGCACTGTTAACATAAAAAATGAAAAGCGATGTTCCATTTGACAGAAGTACAAGTTGTCTAAAACTTACACAAATAACGACGAATATCTGCGAAATGGTTCACTGTATAAAAAAATTTACCAGTTATGCAAAAGACATCCAGAGTAAATAGGACTTCACGGCTATAGCCAGAAAATTCAAGATATACATTTCATTTGATATAAAAATATTTCAAACCTATGGTATTTTAATCAAAATTGTAGTCTAAATCGTGATTGGTGTTTTCTAAAAGTAAATGCGCAGTTTATTGCGCCCCCTATAGGCTATTTGGAAAGACATCTACGTTAGCTACAAAAGGTTACAATGAGTGGAAAAACGTAAATCAACGCATGAAAGGACATGAAAATTCTTATGAACATAGATGTGCAATTACAAGAACGTTAGTAAGCAAAAATACGGCTGAAAGAATTGATAAGGCTTTGCTACTTCAAACAAAATCTGTTTAGGCTGTCAACAACGGCGTATTGTTCCAGAGCGCAAAGTAGTGTTTGCAATGCTATTATTAGTATCACCCATTAAGCTACGAAACTGCACTAGGAATATAGGTAACTTACAACATTAGTAGCCATATTTTCCTACAGCAAAATGCATATTTATATACTGTGGTGTTTTCCCCTCTTTCTTATTTGTATTTGCACGAATATGTGTAATTTGTGCTTATGTAGTGATATAATTTGTTTACACAGATTAATAATGAAGTACCATTATTTAATCTTTGTTATTCTGTACGGTTAGCCAATCTTGGTCCCTTATTTTCTGTATGTATTCCTTATTTTCTCTCTCTTATGCAGTACTGCCCGTACTCTGTACTTTAAAGGGTTGGCAACCGCAATAACGGGTAAAAAGTCATGTGAATGTAACACATTCACAGCATTTTTTTTCTCGCAAGAAAATTAAAATGTTCTCCCTTAAGTTAAATAGGACCAAAATGGCCAAAATTGCGATTTTTTTTCAGAAAAATTTTTTTTAAAGAAATGTTGTGCTTAACAAGTCCAGAATATGGCCATTAAATATTATATGTCAAATCCACCTGGAAATTGGTGTATTTCAAATTTATTTAGACTCTTTAAATTTAAATAGCTTTTTCGCCATATAACAATTTTTGTGCTTTGGGGTACACTTTTTTGTAGTAAATATTGATGGATAAAGTTGAAATTTTCAGGATGTGTAGAATATAACTTGTTGAAGAAATCTGTGCATTGGCTTTTTAATCACACTCACACATAAAAGTATATGCTTTATTTTCCTTTGTAATTATAAATATTTCTTTTAATGTATTCCAAACAGAAAAAAAATTCATATGTCTAATAAATATTAATATTTTGGAAAAATAACGCACAGTTTTATTGCATAGGCATAGAAAAAGTAGTATACCACATTTCAGGCCTCTAATTAAATTCTAAACTGCAAAAAGTATACCTTATATTACTATTCAATTCTTTCCAAAAGACATAATAATGTTTAGTTTCAAAACTATTTAATATAGAGCAGTGAAACTTATGCCAACAGGCAGGTGCAACTTAATCTAAAACTTTCATTAAAATTGGTTGATTAGGGAAGAAAACCCATTTGGTACCAGAGTATCCCCTTAACTGTAAGGCATTGCCATTCTTAGTGTTACACTTTACTTGTCTTCTTCAAATCCCTGGTAAGATAGTTTAGATCTAAATAAAAAACCTTGTGTTGAATGTTTAACCCGAAAGTAACTTTCACTCATACCAAGAGTATAAAAGCAAAAACAAGTTACATTGTCGTGCATGCTTTGTTTCACTCCACTATCCACTTTCGCTGTTCTGTGGTTTTCCGTAACATCGCTTTTGTAACTGTTTTTGTTTTGCAACAATAAAAACAAAAGAATAGCACAGTAAGCCCGGCACGGTACACATTACAGCATTTGTACAGCTGAGCTCTTGGATTTGACCCAAAACGTCATAGGAATAAATCGTCTTTCATTTAGGCGCTTCTGTCTGGGTAACCAATGACTAACCCGCTTCCTGAATCTGGAATCGTGCTCTCTTCACTAGAGTAAACCCGTGTTTCTGTCCAAGTTAGCCGTCTTCTTTGTCTGAATAGGTAACCCAAATGATAGCGCAAAGGATAGTCGGACGTTCCTGATAATATACGAACCTCTACTGTACCATTGTTCACCAGTTTCGTCTGACTCACGATTTGACCGTTTGAATCACCTCGTTCAGTCGTAACCTAGCTTAAGCGCCTAGCGAGGGTAACGGCATTTGTAATTCTGTTTAATGTATCGAGCGAGAGGGTTCCACAGTAACGTGAGAGGCTCACATTCTGGAGGTCGTGGTTTCGATTGCCGCGGCTTTCCTGGAGGTTTTCTCCGGTCACTAGGCAAATACTGGGAGGGAAAATTAAATCCCTTGAATTTCCCATCCCTCCATTCTCATTTCACGGTTTTTCTTTTTACTTTGTCAACTGGTAAGTAGGGGAAGTATTGTATTCCACCCAAAAATTCGATGTCGAGATTTCACCGTAAATGCATGTTTTGAGGCACCCTGAATCCAAAAAAGGCATTTTTATAAAAAGGTCCGTGTGTGTGTCTGTGTCTGTGTCAGTCTGTGGACAACATAACTCAAAAACGAAAAGTCGGTTAAAAACCAAAGTTGTTATTTAAGTTTAATGTCTTTCAAGGATGTGACACGAAGATTTTGAAGAAAATAGCCCCACCCTAAACTACCCTTTACATGGAAAATTTTTCGAAAATTTTGATTTTCTTGAAAATGGCTCTAACGATTTTTATTAAAATGTCATTATGTTTGAGATATTTTGATGACAAATGAAATGTATGTGTTCAATTTTCTGGCTATAACCCCTGTAGTCGTATTTACTCTGAACGACTTTTGCATAACTGGTAAACCGTTAGAGATAGGCCAAATCATAGTATACAAAATTGTAGATCTTTCTAAAATACACAATTTATGTCTCAATAAATTTTCTTGTAAGGTGAACCATTTCGGAGATATTCCTTGTTATGTGTGTGAGTTTCTTGAAACTTAGAACTTTCGTGAAATGGGTCATCGTTGTTAATTTTTTTATATGTTACGTGTGCAAAGAGAACGGAATCTCAAAGCTTTAAAAGATTTGACTATCGCACAAAGTCTACTGTATTCCAATATTCCCCTTGTACCTACAAGGAAATAAGCAATAAGATAATTTGTACAAATGTTTATTTTATCTAACACGACGAAGATATAGGAATAAGAGTTTGTAAGAATGGTTAGTACAAAAGTAGAGAGAAAGTCATGTAAGTGCAACACATCAGATTTTTCAATATGGTCTTTCAGTGTCAAGTGTTGGCGATGGACGAGTTTGGCGCTGCTGTGTGGGGGTTTTTTGAACTGCAACTGCTGTTCGCGACGGATGGGTGGCATTGCAGTCATCTAAACTGCTAGGGTGGACCACTGTCAAAATCCATGAGGTTGGAGGCTGCTTGGCGAATCGTGGTATCGTTCTAACTAGTAGTAAAGACCGCCTAGCTGAGTATATGCTCATCTGAGTAACTACTTCATGATCATAATCACCACCACCACATGTTTTGCTAGCATTATTGACACTGTGGCATGATTCAGATCACATCGCAATCGAGGTTTAAAGTTAGTAACCAAAATACCTTTGCCATTTACACGGCGAGGACACTAAAAGCCAGTTTTAATCAAACGGGCGAAAGCGGAAGCAGCTATAGTCCTACTTAATAACAGGGTTTCTCGTGATGAGGTGGCTGATAATCCTCCACCCACATGTGCTACTGTAAAGAATCAATATGAATGTGTTACGCTGATCTTTCGCTGTAAAAAAAACTGTTTGAAACGAAGCGGATGAAATTCTGCATCCGAAATATTCAACTCCACGCGGCGATCCGTCGAGCTTTAGATTTAAGCATTGGCCACAAAATTTTTACTTTCTCTGCTATGTATAAGTACACAAGTAGGGGAAACACTGTATTTAACTCAGTATTTGGACGTGAGTGCTTCACGTGAGATTTTGTGACTTCTTTTCACGACAGCTGCTATCTCCTTTAATGTTTCCGCCTTTGCAACATGGACCCTGTCTACTTAGACTTTCCTAAAGGCCTATAAATAATGGATTTGTTAGAAAGAGTGACTTCAGGCAATTACTTATTTCCTCTCCAAGGATTAGACTTAAGCCTACTTCGACCTTTAAGTTTTCTCTTCGTGGATGGACCGACATCTGTTTCTCCACTAGGATGGTATCTCAGAGCAAGTTTCGCAATCTTGCTGTCACCCTAATAATCTGCTCTGTTGCACTCACATGACTTTCTGTACTCTTGTACATTCTTACAAACTCTTATTCCTATATCTTCTTCATGTCAGTTGAGATAAACTCCTGCAGAAATTACCTTTTTGCTAATTTTCTTGTAGGAGCAAGGGGAATATAAAAATATAGTAGCCTTTAAGCGACAATCAGATCTTTTAAGCTTTGAAATTCCGTTCTCTTTGCACGGCCAAAAGATAAAGTGAATAACGATCTTCCATTTGAGTATTAAATGTAATTATTGGAAAACGTAGACAAATAACAAGGAAATGATCCACTCCACAAAAAATGCATTTGGAAACAAAACTTGTGTGTTTTAACGAGATTTACATTTTTGTACAGTAAGATTTGGCCTAATTTTTGGCCATAAAAATTAAAATATACATTTCATTTCCCATAAAAATATATCTAACATATGACATTTTGATCAAAATCTTTAGGGCATTTTGAAATAATTAGTTTTCGAAAACTTTTCCATGTAAAGGGTAGTTTAGGGTGGAGGAATTTTCTTCAAAATCTTTCTGTCGCATCCTTAAAATATATTAAACTTAAATACCAACTTTAGTTTTTAACAGACTTTTCGTTTTTGAATTATGCTGTTCACAGACAGACAACCTCGCACACACGGACCTTTTCTAAAACAGCTTTTTTGGATTCTGGCAATCTCAAAACATGTATTTCCGGTGAAATCTCGACATCAAATTTTTGGGTCGAATACAGTACTTCCCCTTCTTACTATAGCAGTAGAGAAAGTAAAAATGGGGTGTTTCCAATTCCAATTCCTCTCGTTTTGGGAAATGCTATCACTCAATGAGAATATGACGGACGACAATGGAAAGGTCAGAACAAAGAGCGCGGCAGAACAAAGCGTTTCCACACTTTTCGAGAAACTTTCGACTACCGATTTATGAAAAGATGGATTTCAAGAAGAATCCGTTCTACGTCTTTCTCGGCTATATAAGTGATGCGGTGTTGAGAGTCAAAAGCAGTTAGTTTTAAATGTGTGTGTATGTCTGTCTGTCTGTCTGTCTGTCTGTCTGTCTGTCGTATGCGTGCAGTCGGTGTACAGAGGGTATGTTCGCAGGGACAGTTTTAGACATGTAATCGTGTCGTCGGAGTTGTTTTCCGTTAAGGCTGTTTAAGTGGGTAAGTGTATCGTTGGAGGCCAATTTTTAGACAGAGGGAGTAGAACTCAAAGACAGTGAAGTACTAGTTACAAGGTCACAAAGAATTGTAGATCATGTTAACGACAAAAATAGCAGACCGTGCTTTTGTGATTCAGTATTAAAGAAAGTATGCCATTTTAATCAAAATTGTTAGAGCCATTTTTGAGAAAATCAAAATGTTCGAAAAAATGACATTTTCTTTTCCAGTTTCTTAATACATGTTGAAGATAGATTTTAAATCCTCCTGTAATTTTATGTCCTATTTTAATATTTTCTTCACATATACTTTGAAGCAAACATTTTCTTGTTAGTCGGTGTTTCATTCAAAACTTCATTTATGAAAACGTGTATTCATGATGTGGCTAATGAAACATTGGGGCAATTAGGGGATAGTTAAAGAAAAAATTTTTTTTTTATATTTTCGCAGAAATAAATACCAATACGAAATGAGTTTGGAAGTTTGATTCTTCCTTGACCTTTGCAAGAGCTGAATGATACTAAGCTTTGTGCGTAATTAATAATTTGAAGTCATTTCAGGGTAAAATGTGTGTACATAACGACATATGGGTTGAAGAATTGCTTTTTATATGATCGCTACAGATATAAGAGATTTGTAATATGGCTGGAATGATCTATTTTAATGCAAGGTTTAATCCCACAAAATGTTGGCATTAAGTGTTCTATCATGCTGTAATAATGCGGTCTGTATGAACTATTTCTTTATTGCTTATTTATCTGTTTGGCATTCACTGGCTGCCCTACAGAGGATGTGCTTTATACTTGATGCTTTCTGCTTGTTAGCACTAAAGGCGCTTGTGAACTCGCAGCGAGCAAGTTCCACGAATTTCCCTACAAAACCTTATTTATATGGGCCCACAGGAGCATGAGAATGAGAACATAGGGGAGGCTGGCTGTGCCTTGTGCACTGCCTGCCTTGGAAAGTGCCCCTTGATTTTCACTCAATTCGACGCTCAACTGCTCTTTTTTATCCATGTTGGTTGTACTACTATACTGTGCCTCTGCTTCGCTCCCCCTCTCTCCCTCTCCTTCTCTCACATGTACAGACAGACACTAATGACCTACCCACTTTGTTACATCCCTTAAAAGTCTTACTTTTCCATGGCACCCGAAATAAATGTTTGTAGAAACGGTGGCGCCGCGGCAACTTTTATACGGGAGGTCCCATGTTCGACTTGGGTTTTTCCGTGGTTTCCCCTTGTCAATGCGGTGGATTTTCTTCTCCACGGATTCCTTTCCCTTCCTTGTTATCTTTCAGGTTAGGTTGTTAGCACAGTACATTCCAGCCGATGCGGACAGATGGCACAGATGTTTGCGTTCTGAAAACCTTCCCTCTCAGGCCTCTCCTGAAAGTTGCCACCCACTGTGGGCTTCGCTGGCCCCGTTCCCTAACAAGCCTACGGTTTCATTTCGTCTCATCCCTTCGCCCTTGGAGGGTGTTAGCCCGCAATAGATCCATGTCGGAGTAGAGGTGTCCCCCCTCAATTACACAATCACCTCGCATCTCTTGTGGGTTCAAGGAAAAAAAACTGAAGCGATCGTTGAATCTATATCCTTTCATTGATATTCCATACCTTTGCCTGATATCAAAGGGTATAGAAATAAGAACGCGACCAGACAATCAAAAAGAACACTGTGACAAATGACAATTTCAGTTACTTTTACGTCGCTTTATTTCTTCTAAAACTCGAGCACAAAACGCAGTTCTATTTCACCGTTAACATAATTCACAATTCTTCCTCTCCTTACGTTCACTGTACACAACAAACAGCTTCGACGATTAACTGTCTCTGGTGTTACACTCACTCACTCACTCACTCACTCTCTCAACACTTCCTGGCCCAAAGCACACTTAAAACTGGTTTCTCTGTGTTCATAGGGCTTACATTAAATTTCTCGAAACGTTCCCTAATAAGCCGGCAGTCGAAAGCTTCTCGAACCATCTAGAATCGGACCCCTGTTCCGGGCCAACTATTGTCGTAGTTTACGGGCCCGTGTTGCCTAGCAACGCCTTCACAGTATCTTTGGAAAGGATAATAATACAAAAAAGTCATTTTACATAACGTGTGTGTTTTAACTAAATCTATATTTTCGAGTGGTAATACTCGATTTATGTCTTGTGGTTTTCTAGTTATATAACGCTACTCAAAATGCATTCATAATGAACAGGACTCTGCAAGTTTATGTCAGAAAGCTCTTACATAAACACTAAGAGACAGACAAAAGCTTAATTAAAAAAAAAAAAAAAAAAAAAATGTGAATCTCATTAAAACACACAATTTATATCAAACACTTTGCGTTTCGTAGGAGTGAGCCATTTTCGAAATATTCTTTATTATTTGTTTGAATTTGCTAATACTTATACTGTTCTCAAATAGGAAAGTGTTACTCGCCTGGTTATCTCTGGCCTTGCAAAGAGAACGGAATTCCAAAGGTATCCATAGCAACCAGCTCTTAAAAAGAGTACGAGTATAGCTCTACTATGAACTTCGACTTTGTCACCAAATATTGGTAGGCTTCTTAAAGGTAAGCAATTCAAAGAAGTCACTCACGAACAGAATTTTATCGCATAAAATTCGAAAGTTTCCCTAAGGCGTCTTTCGCTTATTCAGAGGTTACCCTCATCGCCCGGCCGCTGCGTCCTCCATCCGCAGCCAAGGCCACGGAGGAGTGCAGGTTGGGGGTGGCACGCCGACTCCCCCGACCGTAAGGCGACTACTTTGACCTTTTAGGGACGCTACCTTTCTATCAGGATAGCTCCTCAATTGGCCCCCCAGGGACCTAACGAGGCTGAGTGCACCCCGTACCAGACCTCCCAGCGGGGGAAAAAATCCCATGCCGGTACCGGGGATCGAACCCGGGTCCTCCGCGTCACAGGCAGGCGCGCTACCACTGCGCTACGGAGGCGGTCATAAAATTTGAAAGTGTTTAGGTAAATCAAATGTAACCAATCCGCCACTGCAACACAATGCACAGCTGGGGGTTAAAGAGTGACAAAGTCCGCGTATAGTGGAAGGAGATAAATGCAACCCCCTCTTTTTCACAAGCTTTAGACATCGCTGGATTATAATGCGTTGGGTTTGTAGATTATATATGCATGCACAATTGTATAGTGTTAATATGGAAAGTTATAAACGAACCACGAAGTTCTACTGGTAGAATTTATATTCCTCTGATTTCTACACTTGAAAAAAGCCTATTTTCTTTCCAGTCTGACAAAAGTCAGTGAAAATCAAATGGCGCGGACGAGGCCCTTCACTTATTTACACACTTCATTCAACTTAAAGGAGAAGAAAGAGGAAAGAGCATGAGGAATCGTCTACACGTTGAACGGACGTGGAATATAAAGCGGTGGGCGCTATATAAAAGTCGATAGATAACAAAGGCCTGGGCGGCGATGTCGCAAATCCCTGGGAAGAACAAAACCGAGGGAAAAACGCTGAATGGGTTAGTCATGTTCCAGTTTTACATCCAGTTTGGTCCCCGAGTTCCTCTGAAGAAATAAATTTTATTCCATAAGTAATCTCGAGTCCCAGAAGCAAACTGTAGAAGAGAAACAAAAGAAATGTGGTTGGCGAAGGGGTGAAATCATTTACGAAGCAAACAGCTGTGTCTCTGTAACATGTGTAGGCGCACCGTACTGTTAATGCCACATGGAACTGGCTTCGGAATAGAACAACTGAAAATTCACACTGGAATTGATTCCATACCATTTTCTTTATTTCTTTCTTAACTTTATATAACCATTTCTTAAGGGCAGGGAACTGTAACCCTATTTGGGCTGGGAAAAAGACGTTTTCTAAATGTATAAAGCTCTCTTGCTGGTACAGTTATGTAAATTGGTGTATATTTCAAAGTGTCATACTCCTGTACTGTAATGAATTAATGGAACATGCAGTCACGGGAATAAGTATTCGTACAGTACTACAGATAAAGTTGATTACTCATATTTCCATATTAAGTTCACTTAAAGCGCTAAGATTTTGACTATATGGCTACACCATTAGACAGAATAATGGTAATATAGCCTTGAGTATTAGATAAACGTATTTCAAGAAAATTATAAATACTCCAATTCTGGCGCTATTTGGCAGGGTACACCATTAGAAATGTAAACATAGAAAACACTAACAAAGCTAACAAGTTTCCCCACATACTCACGCTAACAACCATCAAGCGGCAACACAAAGTGTTTTCCAGAGCATTCGAGGACTGTCCGGTAGCCGGCTTGTTTGTAAGCGTTCGAGAAAGATCTAGCTACGTCATCGCCGGTGTATAAACTTGCGGAGCGCGTGGAGCGAGGTAGTTTTTGAGTCGGTCAGTGTGTGCAAGACGAAGTTTTAATGAATGATCTGTCAAATAAAACACATCTGACAACCTTTACACTACGCACAGCTCTCATTCAATCCACAGAGCCTCCTTTCCGCAGACCAATGGAATTCAGAGAATCCATAACATATATTTGCGCCCTGATTAATTGCAGCACCGTGGTACTTGCGGTGGGGAGCGGGGGGGGGGGGGGGGCCACGTGAGATTGCGAGGAACACGATTATATTTGAGATTCCTCCCCTTCACTGGTACGTGTCTAAATGACCTCGAGCACCCGTTAACTACTTGGTGCCTCCGGGCGCAGGTATCTGTGTTGAGTAAATGCAGAAAAATAACTAGGAAAACAACAGAAAAGCAGTAACAAAAAATATGATACAAGAACATGCTAATGGACATAAATGGCAGTCTTAACAAGATCTACAAAACATTTCGTTTCGTCACGCTTGTGATTATATCGCATTAACATAATGGAAAAACAGACCGCACAGCGTACTAAAAATAATTATTTAGTACTGTCCGTGAATGCACGCATCAGATATTTAATGGAAACAAGCATTCATATAGTTCGTGTTAAACAACATAAATGTATTTATTTATAGGTTCAGTGGAAATTGGGGAAATTGGCTTAAGTGAGAGCTGGTCAATATGGCCAAGAGATAAAGAAACGAATAACGTATCGCTACTTGAGAGAAGTATAAGTATGGGAAAATCCAATTAAACAACAAAGAATGTCTGAGAAATGGATCACTCCACAGAAAAGCTATATGTGACATACATTGTGTGTTCTAACGAGGTCTACATATTTGTTTAGTAAGATTTTGCCTATCTCTTATGGTTTAGCAATTATGCAAAAGTCTTCCAGAATGAAAAGTTCTGAGAATATTTTCAGAAAATTCAAGATATGCATTTCATTTGGTTTAATAATTTTGATTTCTTATTTATATGCCACATTTAACACAAGATAATACCTATCGGCCTCGGTTATCTCGTGCTTTAATCAAAATCGTTATATATATATATATATATATATATATATATATATATATATAACTTCTCAGTTTTGAGTAAATTTTGCGGTCTAACTCTTGGCTTCACTCGTACAAATGCCTCGGTTGTGGGTGTTTCTTGTTCGTGAGTGTGAAACCACTTCGCAAGGGAAAATGAAAAGAAAATACATGACGCTGACATACACAATGCCTACAGATTGTTTTCTTAAAATACTTCGGGATACACTTCAGGGGATCCTCAAATGTATTTCATCCGAAATATCAATATCGAACTTTTTAGTGGAATGCAAAATTTCGTTTATCTAGTAAAGTTCAATGCAACTGCTATGAAATGGTAATGGGTAAATAAATGTTGATCTGAAGATGCCAGAAATATTTATTTTAGAAACATATTGCTCGGTGCTCAACAAAGAACGAACGGGGCCAAGCTGCGGGAAAGCGGACAAAGCAGGCCTGCCTCACGGGACTGCAGTGTGTATGTGACTGTTAACAATCCAAGTGGCAGAAACAAAAGGGGTGTCGAGAACGTTCTCGAAACTTCTAGCTGAGTCATTTCTTCTGAGCGTGTGTGTAGAATTGGAGAAACGTTCTGCGATGTGACCCCTAGTATATAAGAAGGCCACTGAGCAAGTTTTAGAGTTGAGTTACGGACATGATTCGTCAGTGTGTCACTGTGAGACAGCTGTGCTTGTGTGTATCGTAGTAAGAAGATTCAACGAGCGACGCGAATGATTGTAACGTCGTAATTAGCATATAACAGAAGAAGTGAAGATAGATACCGAAAGGACTGGGCAAGGTTATGATAAAAACAGTTATGACATCTGACAGCCTATAGGCTGTGTTAAGAACCAGGAGAAAACTGTATTTGTGGTAAAATTTTGGAAGACAGCGTTATAGAAAAGTAACGACTTTTTATATTAACCTTTATTGACTGGTTTATCCTAAAAGTTTATTTATTGTCCAAGCTCAAGACTTATATTTATCTTTTAGGTTCTAGTGCCACTTTCTGAGGATAAACTCCGAAAATAAACTTAAAATACCATCTGATTTAGTCGCATTGCAAGATGAGGGCTTCAGAAAATACTTTACTCTGAAGAAATGCATATAACTTACGGATGATATTCCAACCTTAGTCTTTTATTCCAAGAACGAAAAGGTTAATCTGATTACCTTCAACGTTACTGCCATTTCTGAATGCGACCTTTAATGCTCTTCTCTCTTTCAGCTCTATTTTCATCTGAATTTAACGCAACGGTTCTCTCCTAGACCCCAGCTCGATCTTCTGGAAGATTTTATGAGGAGTATAAAGAGATCTCTTTTGGTAAATGATGCAGCTATACAAATCACGAGTTTATCTAACCAATAAAGTGCACTGATATCCGCAAAATAAAGAATGGTCCATTCATTTACTTTACGTTAATAGATGGATGTTTATCTTTAGGCAATGATCCACTGAAAATAATTCGAAATATTTTTAAAGAGCCTCTCGCGATGTAAATTTAAAGAAAAGTAGATTTAAATTTCAGTCTATTTTAAACTCCCTCTTCAAAAGTATGCTTTTTGTACATATAGTCCAGAAAAAAAAAATAAAATCCTCCACTCTACTGTTATACAAAGAAACCAAATATGTTTTTATTGAAATAAAAAACGAACTGTTTTAAATACGGAGAAATCTTTCAAAATATAGACTGAAATGTTTAAATAGATTGGATTAAATGTCTATCTGAAGAGTGGTTTGTGGTAAAAGTGGAATTAAACTTTAAATGCCCTGTAAATTCCCTTCAGCAAGACTTCGACAGTATTCTGGGAAAATTAAGGTCCTATAAAATACAAATATATGACGAATCTATAAGATTTATACATTTTTATTAAGACGGAAAAATATTTTAAAAACTTTGTCAACATTTTAGTGGAACATCCGATAAACCGTTAAAATAGGCATTATAAAATGTCTTGATTGATGAATGCATGCATTAAAACTGGATTTTCAACCCTGTTACATATAAAAGGCACACCAAAGCTTAATTCCACCTTAATAAAGTTGAAGTATTTTAATAAGGAAGCCGAAGTAGGCAATCACCTGCGTCATGTGGTCAACAAGATAGGTATAAAGACATATTACGAACCTATAAAATCACTAATAAAGGCTACTTATATACCAAGACAATTTTATTAATACCAATGATTACAGTGTAACAAAAGCTACAAAATTCAGTCCACCTATTTTTTCTCGCTCTATTTTCTTCCACAATGTTTGCACAAACACATTGTTCTCGTTTACTAACATTAACTCAGTCTACAGTTTTTCGTGATATTACAACTCACAACTGTTTTCTTTTCGTGACCTTGACTCACTTCTTTCCGTCCTCTTTCTGTCTCAAACAGGCTGACTTTGACGATACAATCACTGAACACTCATTGCCTCGCTATCTTCCTTTCGACGCGACGACACACACACACACTCTAAAAACTGATTGACTCCCGACGACTGATATCTGTAACTAACTACTGATTCCTCTCATCACCTCGCCTCCTTACACAACGAGGTTGACATAATATGGAACTTTCTCAACTTCTGCAAATACGCCGGCTGCCGAGCACTTCTCGAATAATCTGGAAAACCCTTTGTACTGCCGCTGATTGTCACTTTTTCACGACTGTGGTGCGAGGTAGCCAGACCTTGTGCGTCTTTGATGCAGGCACCGCCAGTGGGGTGTGGTAGCCCGGCCCCAACCGTCTTTATAAAAAGGTAAATCGCTGTCAACCTTTTCAGTGTTACACTTTCGACAGCTTCCAGAATTTCGTCTGGCTCTTACAATTCAGTTACCCACCATTTTATTCCCTATTGAGGTTATAGATAAAAGAATAACGATTCGATCAAAAAAACTAAAACACTACCAATAGAAGTAACAACTTAAATGGAGAAAGCACTAAAAAAAAGTTGAAATTTGAGGATTTGAATTGTGAGAATGCATCTATGTTGAACAGCAGAGGAGGTGATTAAACATTACTGAATAAATTATCTATGTAGTTTGGCAACAGAATGGGACTGAAGAGGTGAATGTTTTAGAAAGCCTAGAGTGAGACTGAAAAATTCAATGCCATGACTGGGTTCTGAACCACGGATCTATCGGTTACCGTCCAGCTACTCTAACTACTAAGCAATCGAGAGTAGGGGTGGTATTCTTTAAAGTTTCCCGAGCAGTGTTAACATTCCTGATCTTCCGCTTTGCACGCTTGCCAAACGTACACAATTTATTCCAACAGACACGCTGGAATCCAATTATTTAATATCATTTTGTGGCTAAGCGACTCATTTAGCAACTCATGGAAAATATACGATTAATTCATCCTTTAGAGCTGTACCTCTGTATTTAATTTCAGATTTTTTTTATCTCCAAGGATTAGTAGCGGCCCTGATTGATTATTACGCTGTGCTGTATTCATTCTTGGCAGCGATGTGGTTAAAGCGCTAGCTTAAATTTTCAGTGCACCCTAACCTGATACCACGAGGCTCGTAACTACTTAGTAAAGTTTGTGACATTGAAGCTAGTCTAATAACTAACCCTACTATTGGCAAACCTTATTCCAGAACTTAGATTGTGACCAACACTGGTAACAAAATGTCTGAACAACTTCTTAAAACAAATTTATTTTAAAACTGGGTATTATAAATCTGGTCATGTTTGCAAAGGCAATATTTAACATTGTTTAACTATTATTTTTATACTTTTTACATAAATCACAATATATCGACCACCTTGCCATTTAATTTTTTCTCAAATACTAAGAATGAAAGCTTTGAAACAATTGCGCCATTCAAAAGTAAAAACAGTTACTGGCAATAATTTTCACTGCATCTTTTCTTGGAAGATGTTGAATGTAATTACCAAGTTTGGTATTCATCCGACCGTTCGTTTTTTAATTGTTATTGAGAGACAAACCCACAGACCTTTTTCTTAAAATGCTTTTTTTATTTAGGGGATATTAAAACGTGCATATCCAGTGAAATTGATATTCGAATTTGTCATACAAATCAAAGAATTGTAAGACAATTGAAAGAAGGAATATCTCCTAAATGGTTCATAGGCTATAGCCAGAAAATTTGTCATAAAAATATCTCAAACATATGACATTTTAATCAAAATCGTTAGAACATTTTCAAGAAATACAACATTTTCGAAACATTTTCCATGTAAAGGGTAGTTTAGGATGGGGCTATTTTCTTCAAAATCTTCGTGTCGCACCCTTCAAAAACATTAAACTTAAATATCAACTTTGGTTTTTAACCTACTTTTCGTTTTTGAGTTATGCTGTCCATAGACACGCCCGCGCATACGGACCTTTTTCTAAAAATGCTTTTTTTTATTTAGCGAGTCTCGAAACATATTTCCTGTTAAATCTCTACACCGAATTTTTGGGTGGAATACTTCGCCTACTTACCAGTAGAGAAAGTAAAAAGTAATTTGGAATTACTCCATCATAATAGCTTAGTGCTCACCGCCATTGCGATTATATCGATGAATGCCAGATCTCGCAGAAGTTACAAGACAAAGGGTTGCGACCCAGGCTGACCTGCCCGTGAATAACTATGCTTACTGGGCCAGGAGTTCGTCAATTATTCCTACATTCCATTCGCCCTTCGCCGAGTGTTTCAGTATAGAATTTATTGCAGTTGAGAAATCGTTACCATTCATCATTTACGAATGCTACAAATTCCACAATACGCTCACGATTGTGTTTAACCTTTAAATGGTAACATCCGTCTCTTACACGGATATCAAAATCCTCAACACATTGTAAGGACATGTTTAACCTAATATTTCAGCTATGCTTCAGTTGACAGTTGAACTTTGACTTGTGCAGACGTCACCGTCTTAGTTTCGTAATAGTGTTCTTTTTATAAATGTAAGCCACATCGTCTCGCAGGCGAATATTACTGTAAACGTAACAGACTAATATTTTTTAATTTTGTAAATTTTTGCATAATTTTCTTGTACTATATGATGTAAACGGAATCAAAATATTAGTACTATTAGCTTTTAAATTATTGATTTCACTAAAGTGGACATAAAATATAAAATACAAGTTTATCAATATATGGCGATAAAGATGATTCTAGATGATTTTTTACATAAAAGGTAAGCAGTACGCGACAGACAAATGTTTATTAAACAAAAATGTGGATCTCGTTAAAAAATAAAATTTGTCAGTTTTTTATTCTAATGAGGGAACCATTTTCGAGATATTCTTTATTGTTTGTTTTAATTTAGCAATACTTATACTTTCCTCAAACGATTTTGATTAAAATGTCATATGTTTGAGATATTTTGATGAACAATTAAATGTATATCTTGAATTTTCTGGCTATAGCCTCTGTAGTCGTATTTACTCCGGATGACTTTTGCATAACTGGTAAACCGTTACAGATAGACCAAATCATACTGTACAAGAAATGTATACCTTGCTAAAATACACAATTTATGTCTCAATGAATTTTCTTGTAGGTTGAACCATTTCGGAGATATTCCTTGTTATGTGTGTGAGTTTCGGAAAACAACTTTCGTGAAAAGGAACATCGTTGTTCATTTTTTTATATGTTAAGTGTGCAAAGAGAACGGAATCTCAAAGCTTTAAAAGATTTGACTATCGCTGAAAGCCTAGTGTATTCTAATTCTGTATTCTGTATTCCTGTGTATTCTGTAGAAGTCGCTGAAGCAATGTGTTGAAGAGCTCTGTTCTCAGACTGAGAGACAGACTAAAGTAGTATTGGCAGCACGTACATACCTAAAGTGGGTAGATTAGTGACAGCGGAGCAGGGCGCTGTTCGTTTTGCTTCCCTGTGACGGCCGATGGAACCGTTACAACGTGTGAACCAATTAAACTGTCAAAACATTAGCACGAGATTTCTCGCGTTAGCTGCAAATTAATATTAAATGAGCAGCCTCCATTTAACTGTGGATTAGTGACGCATTTCAGCATTCATTACAATGGAGTACAAAGTTAAATTTACGTATATATTGGATTAAAGCGTGCATGAATTGAATTAAATTTATTGAGGACTGAAACATTTATATCTTGAGCTGTCCTTGAACTTGAACCTTGGAGAGCCTCTAAGAATTGTGACGTATGTTTATTTTTATTTTATTTATTTATTTTCCTAATGTTCGTAACCTTCTTCAATTTGAGTTTTAGTATTACTTTTCTCCTTTCCACCTTTTTACTTTCTCTACTGGTAAGTAGGGGAAGTATTGTATTCCACCCAAAATTTCGATGTCGAGGTTACACCGGAAATATGTTTTGAGACCCCTGAATCCAAAAAAAAAGCATTTTTAGAAAAAGGTCGTTGTGTGTGTGTGGGGGGGGGGCAGCATAACTCAAAAACGAAAAGTCGGTTAAAAACCAAAGTTGGTATTTAAGTTTAATGTCTTTCAAGGATGCGACACGAAGATTTTGAAGAAAATAGCCCCACCCTAAACTACCGTTTACATGAAAAATGTTTCGGAAATTTTTATTTTCTAGGAAATGGCTAACGATTTTGATTAAAATGACATGTTTAAGAAATTTGTATGACAAATGAAATACATATTTTGAATTTTCTGGCTATAGCCTACGTAGTCCTGCTTAATTTTTGAATAACTCGTAAATCTTAAGAGATACACAAAATCGTACTCTACAAAATTCGCTAAAATGCACAATTTATGTCGAAATAATTTTTTTTTTTTTTTTTTTTTTTTTTTTTTTTTTTTTTTTTTTTTTGTAGAGTGAACGTTTTCGGAGATGTTCCTTGTTATATTTGTAAGTTTTGGAAAACTTAAACTTTCGTGAAAAGGAACATCGTTGTTAATTTTTTTTATGTTAAGCATGCAAAGAGAACGGAATCTCAAAGCTTTAAAACATTTGACTATCGCACAAAACCTACTGTATTCCTATATTCCCCTTGTACCTACAAGGAAATAAGCAATAAGATAATTTGTACAAATGTTTATCTCAACTAACACGAAGAAGATATACGAATAAGAGTTTGTAAGAATGGTTAGTACAAGAGTAGAGAAAGTCATGTGAGTGCAACACATCAGATTTTTTAAAGTAAAACTTCCTTTTATCGGTGGTTTAAAAGATTGACTGTACAAAATTTCTTAAGAATCAGTATGTAGATGAATGTAGAGTTGTTATATTCACAATACGAGAATGGCTTTTCATTCTATCACCAAATTTCTTGCATTTATTTCTTTAAATACTTCATTCTCAATGTGTAAATTGGGGTTTGTTTAATTAAATAAAAGTTAAGTTCATTTATCCCGGTACGACTTGAAGTGAACATCGATTCGATACCTTAAACATAGTTTGGTTTATCTCGGATAATACTGAACAATGTAATGTATAAATGGTTGTAATAATAATAATAGAAAATGAATTTGTTGTAGGCAGAAATACCTCACGTTTGTATCGTTCTTTATGCAGTATTCCATTTTCCTTTGGAGCTAAGTAAATTCTATAAGAAGCCATAGTATGGCATAGTAAGCAATGACCAGAAATAATCCGTTCTGAATTCTGGCACAGACACTCCAATCTCAAGGAAATCGCACCTACTCTAGCCTAGCGAAAGTTATTTTCAGGTGAATGATTTCCTTAATAGCGCTGTCTTTCTTTATTTCCATAGTAAAAAACGCTTTAAAAGCTTGGGGTGCCAACACTTCCATCGGAAGTTAAACAATGGCGTACACAATCTGTTCCACTTTCCCTCGCTACGTGTCGCGGTGAACAATTGGACCAAATCAACGAAGAGAAATGCATGATTTCTCGTTAAGGCGAGGAAAAAAAATGAGTTCACTGCACTCATGCGCAAATGGCAAAACTTATGAGCCAGATTGTTCTCTACTAATAAGTAGAAGGAAGTATTGTATTCCATTCAAAAATTCGATGTCGAGCTTTCATCGGAAATACATATTTTGAGGTCCCCTGAATCCTGCTAGTCTCTGGGCAGCATAACTCAAAAACGAAAAGTCGGTTAAAAGCCAAAGTTGGTATTTAAGTTTAATGTCTTTTAAGGATGCCACACGAAGATTTTGAAGAAAATAGTTGCACCGTAAACTACCCTTTACATGGAAAATTTTTCGAAAATTTTGATTTTCTTGAAACTGTCTAACGATTTTGATTAAAATGTTATATGTTTGAGATATTTTTATGACTAATGAAATGTATATCTTGAATTTTCTGGCTATAGCCCCTGTAGTCGTATTTACTCTGGACGACTTTTGCATAACTGGTAAACCGTTAGAGATAGAGCAAATTATACTCTACAAAAAATGTAGATCTTGCTAAAATACACAATTTATGTCTCAATAAATTTCCTTGTAGGGTGAACCATTTCGGAGATATTCCTTGTTATGTGTGTGGGTTTCGGAAAACTTAAAACTTTCGTGAAATGGAACATCGTTGTTCATTTTTTATATGTTACGCATGCAAAGAGAACGGAATCTCAAAGGTTTAAGAGATTTAACTATTGCATAAAGGCTACTGTATTATAATATTCGCCTTGCACCTACAAGGAAATAAGCAATAAGATAATTTATGTAAATGCTTATCTCAATTAACATGAAGATAGAGGAATAAGAGTTTGTAAGAATGATTAATACAAGAGTAGAGAAGGCCATGTGAGTGCAACACTTCAGATTTTTAATATAAATGAACTTTGAGTACACATAGTTGCACATTTCGGTAATGTGCTATGGAAATGCTCAGATTTTTAAAACTGACGGTTTTAAAAGTACTTAGTGTTGAGAAAATTATAAACCTTTAAGCCATTCCCTAGGTATTCTTTGTTTTAACACCATACAAGTGCTTATTTGATACTGTGCACTTTAACAGCATCTATATTTTTGTGCAGTAAGAATTTGTCTCTCTTGCAGATTGCCAAGTATAGGAAAGTCACAAAGAGAACTTCACAGGACGTTCCCAGAAAGTTTACATTGGTAAGTAGTAAATAAAGTAAAATCAAGTAATGTAGAAACAGTCAAATTGTGCTATAATTGCTTCTGAGGTATAAACTCAAGGAGAAGTAACGCAAGAGTAAGGGGAAGATGCTGTCTAGAAATAGTTGCCTACGAACAAAGCTCCGACATAGGTGAGCGGCGAACGGGAAGGAGTGTGAAAACATTTTACATCACTAGTAGTCCATACCAGCTCAGGTCTCGTGTTAATTGTATGTCATAAGTACGGCACTGAAGGAAAAGGGAGTAAGTGGAATGAAACAACAAGGTAAGGGATGGGTACTGGGCATGATTGATGCCGTAATTGTGCATTATATGGGCACGATTCCAGCACTCGGCTGTACATGAGAAATGGGAATTCATAGACCAGGTTCTGTGAGTGATGTATATACAGTTCAACAGGTGATCAAAGCGCTATTGAATGGGTGCAAAATGGGACATCGACAGAGCACAATGTAGAGCCTTTTGAGTGATGTTGTTTACACATAGAAATGCCGTCGTCCAATTGCCATTTAAACTACAAGTCCCATATACGTTTCGGTCAGATCTCAATGACGTATCAGCGTATTCTGGTCTGAGCTCAATGAAAATATTTCAATGTTTCATCGTCTATTAGGTCGTTTCTTTAACGTGGTGGTAACTCTGCTGCTTATCAGGCGGGGGACCGGGGTTCAATTCCCGGTAGCGACATGGGGATTTTTTTTCCCGCTGGGAGGCCTGGTCCGGGGTGCACTCAGCCTTATTAGATCCCTGGGGGGACAATTGAAGAGCTACTTGATGGAGAAGTAGCTGCTACTAGTCGAGAAGACCACCTCCTATACTGCACCACACTCATGACGCCTGTGATGGGCGGAGGTGGGGAACGCAGAAGTCGGGCGGTAAGCCTTGGTGGGAGTGGTTGTTGTGTCACAGGGATACGTTACATTATCTGTTTAGCAGATTTGAATTAAATAAATAAATTATAATCAAAATAACAAAATCTCTCGATCAATCTGTAGATAAATGTAAGTAAAAAACACGTAGCAATGCCTACGCATTAGTATATGACGCAATGCTTCTAAATTTGCCGCGAATGTGTTACTGCTTACGAGAACTCATTTAATTCGGATGGTAGTATTTAATTCCTACCTCTGACTGCAGTTGCATAGATTTTGCATGTCCTGTAATAAATTATAGATACAAAATAGCTTCAAATACCTTTATTGTGTTGCTAAATGCCAATATAATATTAAAAAAATCTGATGTGTTGCACTCACATGACTTTCTCTACTCTTGTACTAACCATTCTTACAAACTCTTATTCCTATATCTTCTTCGTGTTAGTTAAAATAAACATTTGTAGAAATTATCTTATTTTTTATTTCCTTGTAGGTGCAAGGGGAATATTGGAATACAGTAGGCTTTGTGCCATAGTCAAATATTTTAAAGCTTTGAGATTCCGTTCTCTTTGTACACGTAACATATAAAAAAATGAACGATGACCCATTTCACGAAAGTTCCAAGTTTTCCGAAACTCACACACATAACAAGGTATATCTCTGAAATGGTTCACCCTACAAGAAAATTTATTGAGACATAAATTGTGTATTTTAGCAAGATCTACTTTTTTGTATAGTATAATTTGGTCTATCTCTAAGGGTTTACCAGTTATGCAAAAGTCGTCCAGAGTAAATACGACTACAGGGGCTATAGCCAGAAAATTCAAGATATACAGTTCATTTGTCATAAAAATATCTCAAACATGACATTTTAATCAAAATTGTTAGAGCCATTTTCGAGAAAATAAAAATTTTCGAAAAATTTTCCATGTAAAGGGTAGTTTAGGGTGGGGCTATTTTCTTCAAAATCTTCGTGTCACATCCTTGAACGACATTAAACTTAAATACCAACTTTGGTTTTTAACCAACTTTTCGTTTTTGAGCTATGCTGTCGACAGACTGACAGACTGATAGACACACAGACACACACACGGACCTTTTTCTAAAAATGCTTTTTTTGCTTTTTTTGGATTCAGGGGGCCTCAAAACATGTATTTCCGGTGAAATCTCGACTTCGAATTTTTGGGTGGAATACAATACTTCCCCTACTTACCAGTAGAGAAAGTAATAACAAAACTCTCTTTAAGTAGTCTAAAAATTTGACTAAATATATTTATTGCTAAATGGCAATGCTCTACATAGAGGGGGTTAAATAATTTCAACCATAAACCAAAAGGTAGATTAGTAGGTACACAATTCATAATCTATTTAATGCCTTAGTAAGATACATTAAGAATAAATTATTTCTTTTAAAGCTTAATAATAGCAAACAAAGACAAAGTACGATGATAAAATGTTGCCAACCCAACAGAATGAAAATGGTCACCTAGATCTTAACCTGGTTATACCAACGCCCTTTAAACTGGTTTCTCTGGAGGTAACCTTTGGCCACATTGTCTAACACTGCGGCGTAAGTATACCGCTACCAATGATACGATTAGGAAACATTCCTTCCCACCAACCTGGTGCTTTAAACCAGGCATGGGCCAAATTTATTTCAAAGGGGTCACTCCACTGAATCGCCTCCCCTTCACGTTCAGCTTTACCTTTGCTTCCGTCACGCCTCATTCAGTGGCGAGTATGACTCCATCAGGACGTCTGTTTCATGAAGAGAGGCAGAGAGAATATTTGCAAGTTACGAAAACAGGAAAGTTTTCTCTTTAAGATACGAATTTTAATTTGCGAATATACAGCTTTACAATATCAAACGCCATTATGTTGAGAAGCATAAAGCAATCTTACGGGTATTTATTTGTAATTTCAGAAGTACTTTCTGGATACTCGTATTTCTTAGCATATAAAAGGGGCAATATGATTCCATTTTTAGGGGTTTAGTTTGTTATTAGTTTATTTAATATAAGCTACTGTATTTCGTGTTTAGAAGTAGGAACACAACATTGAGTTTAAAACCAAAGAATTTATTATGTGTATCAAATAGTAGTTTGATTATGTAGATTATATAGTTTGCCTAATCACAGTACTGGGCTGTAGGAATTGTGTGCAAAATATGTTTAATATAAACAAAATAGTAAATAACAGCGTACAAATTATTACTACGCGCAGGTGAAACGAACCCACCACTGCACTTGTATCAAAACAACCTTCGTCACGCGGCAAGAGAATGAGGGGTGAATAAGACAAATTCAATCGCTACCACTCCTCTCGTGTCCATGCCTGGCTTAAACATTTTTAGCAAGTGGAAAGGTCCAAACCTCAAAACCTCTCTCTATGCATCTGACCCGAAGGTTATTCAGTTTCTAAGCGCATGACATGTAAATAGTATAGGCACAAAGGTGTTAAAGACAAAGACGACAGTTCCCAACCTGAACAGGCGCGTTCTGACTTTTTAAATTCAGTATCAACCTCAACATTGTTTCCTGACATTTCCAGGAGTCTTCATTAAGCCTTGTGTGTATCATGGTAGATTATGAACTCGGCTGAAGTTCCTGTCAAATTACTTCACTAAGTGAGTGGTAGCATGCTTAAAGAGAAATATGTTATTTACTTCAAGCTACATGAAGCTACCAGCTACAGGGGGTCGTAATCTAAAACTTAATTTGGAAACTTGTAATTTCCAGTGAAATTAAGGTTAGGTTTATTACAACCTACACGACTTCAGAGCAAATTTGTAGAAAAAGAGGGGCAAAAGAGAACAAGAAAGGATTAGAAGCACTTGGAAAATGTTAAACGGATAATGCGAGAGGAAATACTGTTCCAAAGAAAGGTATTCACGAGCACAAAATGTTTATTACTCTTTGTCTCCTACGTTGAAGAAGTAGGGAAAACATTGTTTTTCACTTAAAATTTTATATGTTGATTTCACCTGAAATATATATTTTGAGAACACGAGTCTTAAAAGAAAATAAATAAAAGCACTTATAGAAAAAGGTTCTACGTATGAGCTTCTGTGTGAACAACAGAACTCAAAAACTCGTGTTTTAAGTTCAGCGTCTTCCAAGATGCGGCACGAAATTTTCAAGAATCTTCCCACCCTAAACTACCTTATATATGAAGCATACTACTCTTGCACCTACTAAAAAGCAATAAGATATTTTCTGCAAATGTTCCTCGTAAATTTTTATTCTCCTGAAAATGGCTCTAACGATTTTGATTAAAATGCCACATGCTTGAGATATTTTTATGACAAATAAAATGTATCTTGAATTTTCTGGCTATAGCCCCTGTACTCGTATTTACTCTGGACGATTTTTGTATAACTGGTACATAGACCAAATCATACTATACAAAAAATGTAGATCTTGCTAAAATACACAATTTATGTCTCAATAAATTTTCTTGTAGGGTGAACCATTTCGGAGATATTCCTTGTTATGTGTGTGGGTTTCGGAAAACTTAGAACTTTCGTGAAATGGATCATCGTTCAATTTTTTATATGTTAAGTGTGCAAAGACAACAGAATCACAAACATTTGACTGTCGCACAAGGCCTACTGTATTCTAACATTCCCCTTGCTCCTACAAGGAAATAAGCAATAAGATAGTTTGTACAAATGTTTATCTCAACTAACAAGAAAGAAAATACAGGAATAAGAGTTTGTAAGAATGGTTAGTTCAAGAGTAGATAAAGTCATGTGAGTGCAACACATCAGATTTTTTATGTTAACAGTGCAAAGAAAAACGGAATTTTAAAGCTTTAAACTATTTGACTATCGCACACAGCCTACTGTATTCCTATGTTTCTCTTGCACCTACATGAAAATAACCAAATCTTTATCTCAACTAACACGAATGAGATATAGGAATAAGAGTTTGTAACAATGGTTAGTACAAGAGTAGAGAAAGTCATGTGAGCGCAACACATCAGATTTTTATTTTACTGACGGAATGAGGTTTAACACTCCAATTTAAGACAGTCATGTGAATGAAAGCCGTAAGTCAAAATTCAACAAGGGAAACCCAGCTGAAGATAAAGTAATGTTTATTGTTTCACTATTAGCGTATTGAAATTTTTTTATTTAACCAGCAGATGGCTCCACGGTAACGCGTGAGGCTCCCATTCGTGAGGTCCCGGGTCCGATTCCTGGTGGCCACCCATTCTGGCTATGGGGTATTCCGTGGTTTTCCCCTGGTCGCCAAGACGGATTTTCATCTAGCACGGCGCTCCTCTGCCATTTTCTGTCATTTCATCTCCTTTCACGTTAGAGGGCCCCGAGGCTGTTTGTCGATTGACTGCGGACATTGGCCCTAAGGCTTGCGGGTTGGAACTTCTCAGCTCCGCCATAGCATGACCTTTCGAGCCTCTATTGTTGAGCCGAGCTTACCCCCGTTCCCGCTGGAGGGAAGCGTGTGATGGCTTGAGTAAGTCGTCACCGAGTGCTCAGGGTGATCAAGTCTGTAATCCTTAGCAAACTGCACGTCTCTGTCGTCTGCGTTGGCAGGTCGTTCCTACAGCTCAATCATCTTCTGCGGTACCTTCATCTCATCCCTTCCTTCCGGCGTTTATGCACAAACACATATCCGAGAGATACGGCTTTGTACAAGAGAGCAAAGTATGTTCCCTTCAGTGCATACTAGTCAAACATAAGTTCCTTTGTTGTATTAAATAAAGGAGATTAATTACACTAAAATGTGATCGAAGCCTAAATGTCAAAATCAGTTGACAATATTTGTGTCAAAATTTAGGTTAGTCACCTCGCTCCACTATATTTGCAGCTCCTGCATTGTAACTGGTGTTTTCTACAATCTGAGCGTTACTTTTGGAACCAGTTATCAAATGATCTGGTTAGTGCCAACTTGGGCAACTGTTTTCTGGAACTATATATCTTATTATGCTACGTATTATTTATCCATATACCGGTTATATTCTCGCTCCAAATATCACTGATTATATTTATTATCTCTGGCTTCTATTTATCTCTTTCGTAGTAATCCCCTTCCCCCTGAGGATTTTCTCTATTTGTGTTTGTGAGAATTTATCTTCTCAGATTTAGTTAGTGCTGCCATCTACTTACAGGATAAGTCTAGAGAAGAGCACTAGAATTGCGATTGGCAGGCTTGTTTTCGTTTTTTATTTGTTTCATTTATTGTGTGTGTAGTTTTGGCACTAGTGAATAGTTTTGATGCATTAATGTGACTATTACATTGGTGTGTTGGTTGAAATCAACCAATCATGTCTATAACAATTTGAAATTTCAATGACAGCCTTCCTTTGCGAAAAAATTAACAAATTTTTATTATCACCTCCTCTGCTTTTTTATGTTATGATCAAGTTAGAGAATTATAACCTCACTGTGGTAACATCCGAAGCAGCTGACGTAACTTGACGCAACAGAGGCGCTATTCAAATGTCAAATATGGCTGACTTTCGCTTCGGTGCTGAAATAAATCAATTAATTCGAAGAGCGAAACCACAGAAAAGAGGATACAGCAGGAAATATGTTTGGAATCAGTTTGAAAAATTTTGTATCAAGTGAAATTATAAATTAACAGCAGGCACACCAACTTCTGACATGACCAACATTTTAAAAAACGGGTCATCAATATGATAACCTGGTAGGCCGTGCCAATGCCCCGATGTATATATTCATGCTACGTATTTCTTTTAAACCTTTAAATTTGTGAAATAGTCGTAATGGTCAAATTCCGTAGATAAATTCTCTTGTCACTTCATGGCCTGAGAATTTACGATAATTTGACAATCACTCGTAGCATTATTCATGATAATTCGTCTATTTTCAATAGATTTGAGAAAAGTAAGTAAATAAAGTCATTACTGAATAGCTTATGATACTTTTAGTAGTTATAAATAACTCGTATCATGAAATATTACCTCACATAGAAATTATAAGCAGAAATGACCGGAAGTAATACTTTTCATTTGGTATAATTGCCTCTCATTGTACCAAGTACATAAATACTTGTATATTAGCCAATCACTCTTTTAGCTTATTTACCACGCATACAAGTGCAACTCGTAAATATTGGTTAAGCTATATTACATTTGTACGTGTACATAAAATAATTCATTCTAAGCAAACTGAAGCAAATTTTCTTTTGCTTGTAGTTATTCTATTCCGATAGAGTTTCACTGAGTATTTTGTTATATAAAATATTACAGGTTTGTTTTATTCTTTTTAGTACACAATTGACCAAGTTGTTAATATTTTTTCTCTGAAGAACTATCTAGTTCAACATAAATAAGAAACAACAATTTATCTTTTGGGGATTTCACAGACAGTGAAAAGATTGAGTCAAGGTTACGAGAAGTAAACAGTTTTGAGCTGTAACATCACGAAAGACTGTAGACTGTTAACGTTCGTAGAAGAGAACAGTGGTTTTGTGCAAAAGTTTAGAAGAAAAATAAAGTGAGAAAAAGTAATTCGGCTGGGATTTAGTCCTTTTGTAACAATATTATGTCAGATAGCGAAGAAAAGCTCAATTTGGAGAGTTTACATACCAAATAACGGTTCAGTAGCTGCTCTAAATTAGCGAGAGTCGAAAGATAACGATTTTAACTTCTTTATTAGCCCAAGAGAAGTTATATTAGTACTTGTAAGTAAAAAGCAAAGGCATGGCAGGAAAAAGCGCTGTTTCATGCCCTGAATCTATGGATGGTGTAAATCTTTTTGATTAGTTGCAAGAACAGTGTTCCTTAGGAAGAAGAACTCTAAAACAGTGACGTCAAATGTTCCATTATTTGTTGCATGTAGCAATAGTTACTGAAAGTTGTACCGGTGAAATGGATCAATTACATTTACGAATCCACTGTTCTAGGAGAAGAAAGGGGACATATCCAGTATTCATGAGGAGTTTCTGTGCCACTTGAAGCGTATACTGCTAATGTGGGAGTGCACCAACCGTGAAACACAGGCAAGTTTAAACGCCGTAGTCCGTCGCACAAAAAAAGTTGAAAAATGGTCACGAGTTGAAAGGTCACTCACTATATTATTGGACTAGGAGTTAAAATGTTCTGTATATTTTGATTACATTTATTAACTTAGTTTGCATTATGTCAACAGCGTAACATTTTCTTTTTCAGCGGTATGGGTAATGTACAAATTTTAACTTTGTATTATTTTTTACTTTTCTCACCTTTCTCCTGCCGTTTTAAGGTTTGTATACACAGTGTTTTACTTACAATTTAGCATGTTTGCTAAGCTTAACTGGACAGTGACCTCCTGGTCTTTATTTCAAATTAATTGCGTATAATTCTCCATAACATAGATAGCTTTTGTGATCTTTTATTGATCCTCATCCATGCCTTTCGGCAACCTCATCGGAAACTGGTAAGGAAACGTGGTACAAATCGTTCTTCTGGGTTAGTGAGAATGTTACCGTGAAAGGTTTGTAGGAGTCGTACAAACTGCAAATGAGATTCATTTGAATTTGCAAGGACACCTGGAACCTTTTCCACTGAGTTATTTGTGGCTGAGACCCTGTAGCGGATATTCCTTTGTCACAAAGAGAGAGAAAGTTCAAAACAAAGTCATTCATTTCGCAGTCGCCAACCCCCACCCCCTCAGCTACACAGGGCAGTTAGTTCCCCAATATATGCTCATACAACGTGGGCAGACAGGGTTCCTGTATAACTTACATAGGTTTGTATGTACAAGATGAAAATGTGACGAAATATTGGGCATAATCTATTGCTTTTTAGGGTCCTAAAATAAAATGATACACTATTTTTATCTTTCCTACAATGTGACACAAACATTTTCAAAATATCCCCCATCCCAAACCTCCCATTATCTAATTGTATTCGGAAGAAACTATGGTTCTCTTTAAGATATATGCAATCAGTATTCACGTTCCTGTTAACTAAATTATCCATTGTATGAAAACCAGTGTACTGAGACCTTTTTATGAAAGGTCACTGTTCTTGAGTTCCATCTTTTATTTATACATTCCTGGGATGGTGGGGGGGGGGTGGGGGGGAGCCCTTTAGACTATACTGCTTTGTCATGATCATAACCTCGTCCCCTTAATCCGAACACTTCCATGCAAAAAGGAGGGCAGGAGGGGTGCAGGGGGGGCCAACTGAGGAGCTCCTTGATGAAGACCGGGAGAGCGGGGCCGGGAGAGCTCGCGGCGCGGACCACGTCCCAGTCTCCAGCTCTGCACCCCTGTAATGGGCAGAGGTGAGAGACGCGGCGGCCTGGCGCTAAGGCGTGTCCCGCGAAGGATTTTTGTGCTAGAGGGGATTCCCTTTGGTAGAGTTGGCGCAACAAAAGCTTGGTAGAGTGCGCAGAAGACGATTTTCGTAAACCTCTTGTTACGTGTGTTGCAGGGCAGTATCACTATTATGAGGTCCAATATCTAACAACGTCTCGAGGTGTGCATGTCGCAGTGAATGAAAAACGGGAGCAGCAGGTACAATGCGGGAGTGGAAGTGGCATGTTGTTTTCACTTCAGTTAATCCGAGTAGTATCGAAGTTTCACGCAACTCTCGATGGCAAGCATTCGTTTCGTATGCTGTCCTAAAATAATCTTCTGCTGACCCTTTCTGTTCAACATTAGTTTTAATGTAATATAATTGGTTAATAAACAATCACTTGTTAGCTAAACTCAAGCTCGTTTCTATGTATTTTCGGAGTGTAAAATTATGTTCTACAATCGCATTAATTTATCTACCCACTCTTCTATAAACTAAGTTTACTCTTTCGTTCCCTTCGTGTTAATAGACATAAAAAATTGCAAAAATGATTCTACTACACATTACTGTTGGCTGAAGCGATATACGATGTCACTAATAACTTATTGTCCACATATACACACAAACTCGCATCTAATTGAAGGTTTTTTGAGGGTTCAGCGACGCCAAAATGTTTATTTTCGACGTATCTTCCATGTCGAGTTTTCAGGTGAAATACAGTTCTTGCTCTCAGATAGGTAGGCAGATGGTACTGAAGATAAGAATGGAACGACCCTAAAGAAGTAGGTACTGAAGGATTATTACTTAATCTTCCACATGTCCCCGAACTCATAGAGACAACGTCCTACGCGTGGAAGTTGGAAATTCTCTCTGGGGCGGAAATCCGATTTCTGCCCACCTGTTACACTAATGATGGATTTTCAAACTGATCGTTAGAGGAATACAGTTCGGCGTTTCTTCAAAATATCAAGATAGCACACTTCCGCCACGTCAGCACAGCACGAGGTTCCACTTCATTATATTGGGCATACCTGTTTGCCTCCACAAGTTCATGTTTACTTTTTCTGCCTGGTATATTAAGTATTGCATCCCATACAAACATTACACACCCATATTTCACTAGAAACGCATGTTTTGGGACCCCTGAATCTAAAAAAGCATTTATAGATCAGTAGAAACAGTCGAGTGCAACACGTCAGATTTTCGCAGCGTGTTAAAGAGATTTGTTTGATCTGGTAAATGTTAGTACTACAAACCTCAAGCAAGAAATGGATAGAGAGGTCTCTTACAAGATATACCAAAAGTCAATGAAGCAATCTTAGTACTTAAAAATAATGATTTACTTTGTTTTCTCACTGAATGATTCGATAAATACTTTGATAAGCACTCGAAGACTAGTCAATCATCTTTGAACATCCTAATGACCAAGTTGTCGACGGGCCCTTAAACCCAACACACTCACACTCTTTGAACAGATCTCACTTACCTGCAAGGGAAAACGCACCGTGGCTAACCGCCTCTGTATTTAAGTGTTTCTCCATAAATATATTCAAAAAGACAGAAAGAAACTGCTTCATAATTGCTTTAATATACTCTATCTCTAGTTTAAAGATCTATCTCTACTTTAAAGGATGGAATCCATCTGCTTCCTCTCGATGTATAATTTTATATACAGCCTAAAAATTGGGAGCGGAGAAGCTGACTTGTAAAATAGGAATGCAATTTTGAAGCCTTGTCTGTTTTAACACTCTTGTTTTCCATATTTCCATAGGATGAGGGCGTGTGAGCTGAATTTGAAATTCACTCCATTTGTAAGCCTTTCGCTTTATTTGTTTCAGTTCATATTAAATCCCTTGTATTTCCTTTCAGCTTTTTATCGCGGATTTCCAGATATTATTTCCGTTTCATATGTACAGCTTCTATGCAAATACAAATTGATTTATTGTTACATTCCCTGTGGCTAATTTACATCCGTAAACATTGAACCCACTATAGTTTGTTTATACGCGAAATTAAGGGTATACATGCTGATATTTCGAAAAATAGTGCCGGTGTTTTAGTTTTTCTTCTCTTCGTTTAACATTCTCACAAACCAATCGTATAGTTTACTACGTGATAATTTTTGCGTGGTCGTAGCTGTATCCTAAAGTGAAGGCTTGTCAGCATAGGTGATGCTTTCAAGGCATGATCTGCTGGCCTAGGTAATGTGAGGTCATTGGCCTTGCAAAGGCATTTGAACTCTGGATACAACATTCGCTATCACGTATGGATTGCGGTACCGACCAACCTGAAAACTTACTACTCTTAATGAGTAGTTTTAACATTTATTCCAATAGCAACGAGTGTTTCTGAAATGGTTAATGTCACAAAATAGTTGAAGGAAATTTTATTAATACTTCCTGCACCAGATTTTTGTTTATCTTTGAGAGTTTACTAGTGATCGAAATTCAGTCAGAAGGAAGACTGTTTTGTAGACTATTCACAGAAATTTCAAAATATTCATGTTATTCTTGTTGTTCATATGTCCAATATACTACGTTTAACAAAGCTGGGACTATTTTTTTTAAAATAATCACAAATGATAGAACGGTGCCTTTATCCTCATAAATTTAGAATTTATCATTTTAATTCTGCCGTGTGTACACATAGAGACGAGCTTTCTCTCGCACACATGCCTTTTTTGTGTTCGGGAAGTCTCCAAGCCTGTTTTCCAAGAAAAATCTGTATTGAATATTTGGGTGGAATGCAATATTGCTACAATATTAAATACCTCTAGGCAGAACTGTGGCCAACCAGTGCAGAATGATATCTTTCATCGTCTTTTTGGAAATATTTAAGCGAAGAGTATAATTGATTCAGTTTGATTACAATTAAGACGGTAATAATACGATTCCATAATATTCTGATATTAAAAGGTTTAGAAGTATTTGATATCACTTTTATATGGAGAAAAGCTAGAGAAATAGACATAGTCAAACGTTGTTAGAAGCATTCGGGAGCCCTTATTGTCGGGAAGTGCATTCTTCCCTCCGTTTTATTGGTCGAAAGTGGCATACTGCCTTTATCGATCCAGCCTGACTATTGTTAAAACAGAATACTCAAGCTGGTCCGTTTGGATGGACGTAAAACAAAAACGGACTAATATAAGAATCGTTTATTTCTGCAAGCTAGATTTGGATGGACGGTGAACAAAAACGGTGCAATATAAGAATCGTTTGTTTATACAGCTGGTCAGTTTGGAAGAATGTAAAATAAAACATCTGATGTGTTGCACTCACATGACTTTCTCTACTCTTGTACTAGCCATTCTTACAAACTCTTATTCCTATATCTTCTTCGTGTTAGTTGAGATAAACATTTGTACAAATTATCTTATTGCTTATTTCCTTGTAGGTACAAGGGGAATGTTAGAATACAGTAGGCTTTGTGCGATAGTCAAATGTTTTAAAGCTTTGAGATTCCGTTCTCTTTGTACACTTAACATATAAAAAATGAACGATGATCCATTTCACGAAAGTTCTAAGTTTTGCAAAACTGACACACAAGACAAGCAATATCTCCGAAATGGTTCACCCTACAAGAAAATGTATTGAGACACAAATTGTGTATTTTAGCAAGATCTACGTTTTTTGTGGAGTATGATTTGGCCTATCTCTAACGGTTTACCAGTTATGCAAAAGACGTCCAGAGTAAATACGACTACAGGGGCTATAGCCAGAAAATTCAAGATATACATTTCATTTTTCATAAAAATATCTCAAATACATGACATTTTAATCAAAATCGTTTGAACCATTTTTAAGAAAATCAAAATTTTCGAAAAATGGTTCATGTAAAGGGTAATTTAGGGTGGGGCTATTTTCTTCAAAATCTTGTCGCATCTCTTAAAGACACTAAGCTTAAATACCAACTTTGGTTTTTAAGCTAATTTTCGTTTTTGATTTATGCTGTCCAGAAACTGGCACAGACACACGCGCACACACACGGGCCTTTTTCTGAAAATTCTTGGGGGGGATTCGGGGGTCCCAAACATATTTCAGGTGAAATTTCGACATCGAATTTTTGGGTAGAATACAATACTTCCCCTACTTACCAATAGAGAAAGTAAAAATGATGTGAAACGAAAATTACATTTATTTATTTTCATACAACTTCTGAATATATCCGAGAAGGGGTGGCATTTAGGTTGTGTCACCTATTATGATTATGATCAATGTGCTGTTATTTGTACCTCATCATTATCATAATTATCATCATCATTAGCATTATCATCATCACCATCATACCGGGTGTTAGTATAGTGAAATCGACGAAAACGCGTTTCAGGCCCAGGAGCGAAGGAAAAGGGGAGAAAGAATGAAACCAACATAACTAGGTGAGGGATGAGTAGTAATAAAATAATATGAACTAAACATTAGGACTTTATACAACTTTGAAGTAGCAAATAGATACATTGCTTCAAAAATACTAAGTGTTATTGTGAGAAATAAAAATGACACACTTAAATAAATTGATTATTACTAATTTGTTACTCTTAAGAGTAACAAACACACACATAAATAACACATAAAGCACACAGACATTTATTCATGTGTTCCACTATCTTGCGAACTAATTATAGCTTGACCGGCTGACCCGAAAGTTGCACTTAACGCTGTGGATTATAGGAAGCTTGCTTTCTATACCTATTACGGGATTGAGTTTCCTCATGTTGGGGGGGGGGGGGGGGAGGGAATGATTCTCATGTAGATCATTAGAGCAACATTATAATGAGAACTGCCATGCACCCGGTGGTTGTATCTCCACTAAACTGCAGATTTCGATCTGCCTCCAAATAGCAACAGTATTTTCGATAACAAACGCAATCAAAGGATACAGCAAGGAACGTTTCATTTAGAAAATTTATAAGGTATAATTATAATAAGAATCTTATTGTCATTAATGTTATTTCCGTGTTACGGTTTATGCAACGGGGGGGGACACTTCGCGTACTTTGACCTGGATAGTTTTATTGCGGCTTCCATCCTACAGAAGGAAAGGGTAAAACGAAGGAATCACAGGAGGCTACAGATCGCAGACAGCCGAGCCACAGAGATGCCCGAATGTCACTAAAAATTACAGACTTGAAGACCTTCGTCTAGTGACAGCATGCGTAAATAGTACGTTTGTAATGTAAGGAAATAAAATGAAAAAAAAATTACAATCTTTCAAGACTGTCCGTTAAATCTGCACACCATAAGGTCTAAAACGCAATACGGAGCATTTCAAAAAAGTTAAGGTTAGAAAAAATTAAACCTCCTTCTCCATCTTCACTTCAAGGATTTGGCATTTCTACCAGTTTCGTCTTCGCATTCCAAAAATATATTCTGACCTTCTTCTAGGACGCCCAAATCTCTTCTTCCACGAGGATTATATCTTCTTATTAAAATGCGTATTCTTTCCTCACTCATTCTAATCATGTTTCTTTCAGTTTTATATATTTTCTTCTATTTTAATAGAAAAAAATAAACATAAAATTATATTTTAAGGAATACTATATTTTACCTCCAGTACATTTTTGTGAGTTTCTTATAGTTTCCTTCATCTGCAATTATACAACATTATTTCAAGCTTTCAGATGAAACATTTGTTCTATCTCAACTACATAACTGGTATACAAAGCAAGATCAATAAATATTATTTCTATACAAATATTCCAACACGCATGGTTAGAAAAACAAGTTTCCTAAATCTTCACTCGCGAGATCCTACTTGTTCCGATATTAATTGAACTAGTATTCATTATATCGCACACTAGGATATCTCAGAATATCTCTTTGACTCGCCCATAACAAGGAGGAAAGTTCGACATTTAAACGATACCCTGATAACTTGCTAATAATTCTTCCAAATTGCACTCTCCCATTTCAGAGACAGACAATTATATTGCTCGTTATGATCAGTGAGGTTCTTATGCAACTATTGATTCCCGATGGAGCTTGTTAAGTTATTTTTCCCCTTAGACTAAATGATACTTCTGTACGAGACAATTGAAATAGAACTGAAACTTTAACAAGCAATGCTACCAATTTACGCTAGGATTCAGTTTTCTCCTTCAATGCCTTGCATAACTGTTATTCAAATCTTTTCTCCGACAAGTAGACTTTTTAATTCATCATTAAGTCCGATTAAGTTTTTGTGTAAAAAGTTTATCGCAAGTAATGCCATACAACGTCTGAGCTGAGCAATTAATTTCTCGAGCGGCACGAGAGAAGTCATCTGAGAAGGTCAGACCGTGAAAGATTGTGCCAAAAATGTTAATTCTATAAAAACATCTAAAATATATTCATTACTATTTAGTAGAGTTCAACTTACTCAATATTGACAACTGAGGAAAACGAAATCTAGGAATTACATAAGAGAAAAACACTTGACAATATCAAATCTCACTTTATTTTTAACATTAACAAATAACCTTATTATTGAATTATTATTTCCATTTATCGTTTGATGCATCACCAAACTGTTTTGAACTGGCCTCTATTTTCAGTTTTAAATCGGTGCAATGTGTGTACATAAATTCCTTTTTAATGATTTATGGGAATACAGTTGCTGAACTGACTAAACTAAAAGAATTACCCATTGATAAATGGTATAAAACAAAAGAATGACCAGGTAGTAAATCGTAGTAACATTCAATCTTCCGTAATTAATATAGTCTGCTCTATACGTGTAATACTTTACAATTTTACAGTGAGTCTTCACATCAGAGCACCAAAGTCTGTTTGTTTTGACTAATACATTAAAAGTCACAAGTGTTTCCTCATTAGAAGTCCCTCTGTCATTGGCCATTTGGTTTTGTTGAATTCTATTGCGTGTTTCAGGTTATGTTCTTCCTCTTGTAGTGTTGAGCATATGTGGATAAAGTTTACTTCCTCTGTTTTTCTAGTCACAGGAACATATGGGTCGTCTACAAATATTAATTGTATCTTGTAGTGGTTTGTCTTGGTTTTTCTGCTTCTTTATAGCTTGTTTCCAAACTGATAATCCATAAGTTAACTTCAACACTTGGTGGCCTATCGCCCTTGTAATTTTTATGTTTTATTCATCATATTTATTAACATAAGTTCTATTGAAAATATTTTCATCTAATAAACTGTTTCAGTTCACCTTTTTGTTCAAGTTCAAATAAATATTAATAGATTCGCCTGTCCTTTGTCCTATTCCGTAATATCAGCAATATCTTTGATCTTTCGTCGTTTAACTTTGTTGTTCTGTGCCCAATTTTCAACATGTTAATGTCTGAATTTGCATAGTTTTTGACTTCCTTAAAGATATCTGCGAAATCAATGATTTTGGAATGACTTGAATATTCAAGGCTGAGAATAATTCCTATTATGTTTCAAACGTTTAGCCCTCAACATGATTCTTCTGGGCAGCCTTTACTCCCTTTTTCTCGACTTTGCAAGTGTTTGTACAACTGCGAGTCAATTTTTAAATAGCTTTTCATCAATCTATATAGGTGTCCTAGACATGCAAGTTCTGTTAGGTTGAGCAAAGTTCTGGAGCACCTCGGACGTCCAGACTCTCTTCAGCAACACATTTCTTTTTCTGCAGATTTCTCTCAATGAAGTGTTTTGCTGTCATAACTGCATCAATAGTTCCTTTTCGCGGTGTGAATCCGTAATGATTATTATTGACGTATTTGCACTGCAGAATCCTGTCAAATCAACAGCTTTTCCAGAGCTTTTCTTCCCACATATATGTCGGCACTTTGTAGCTTGTTTGGTTTGTTCTTTGCTCTACGATTTGATTATAGATATTATGATATATTTGCCCATTGTTTTGGAAAGCACGACTTATTTAGGCAGCTATATAGTAGAATGGCACATTTTGAGCAAAGCAAGGATATTTTTATAAGTATTCCTCTGGTTAGTCTATCTTTTTATGCAGTCTTCTTTCGATTAAAATCTTTGATCACGCTGTGTACTTCTTCTTTGATAACAATTTTGTATCTTCTTCCGACGGTTTCATCGCTAATCTTCTTATTTCCAGTATCTTTCTGTATCTTGTCAACTGGTGAAAAAATATCCAGCATATATTTCTTAAGTACTCTTTAAATATTACTGAATGTACCATTAGGTTCATGAATTGTTATAATTTTATTTCTGAGTTTCCCTGCTGTAATTTTGTCTGGCGCAGCCCACGGTTTTGGACTTTCAGTTGTGCAAATTTTTTTTCCTGGAGTCAATACTTTTCAATTGAATTTAACTCGTATTATCGTTTTTTCTCTTAAAGATAAGCGTTTTCCTACCCTAGGGTGTCGTATTTTGTGTTTTTTGGTATCGTCGTCTAATGGTCTTGACGTTTTTTCCATGTGTTTTCATTGTTGTGGTGCACCATGGAACAGTATTTTCATTCGGGTGTCTTCTTTCTCTTTGCATGCGGGACTTACACAGACATTGAAACGTTTTATGAACTTAGTTTCTCGCGTAATTCTCTGTCCAGAGTTCTTTATTATCAATGCCCAAGGCACAGCAGAATTTAGGTGTAATTTCGCTTTTCGCTGAAGTTTCAAAGTCTGTAAATTGCTCTTCTTCAATTATAAATATCTTCTCTTGTAGTCACATCATACCATGTCTTACAGTTGCACTTTGGGTCAACTGTAAAAAGTTGGTCGTGTCTGTTAATGCAATTAATCGAATCTATTTTCTTAATGCTTGCTTTCATATCTTCTTGAACAAGGCACTACATGTTCGAGGTGTAAATTTTATATTTGTCCGTACGAACTTTTGTACCCAGACAGTTTTCGTCTGGTAACTGATTTATCATTATGATGTCTATTTCACAGTTGTTAACTATTATATCTGCTCTCTTCTGCTACTCCTTTTTCTAACGATCCGGAATGCTTTCGCTATTCCTGCACCTTTATCATTGGATACATATGGGTCTTGGATAAATGAGATCCAAGCTTTGATCGCTGGCAATTCGGACTTTGGCTCCATTCTTGCACAACACGTGTTCATGTTAGTAGTCGATAATTTAGATATACTTTCTGAATGCCATTTTATAGTATCCACATCTTTATAGTTCTCGTCTACGGTTGTTCTTGTCGAATGTGTTGAAATATATGCAATTTATGCATCTGAACTGTCATTTGTTGTTCAGCATTTAAGAATGAAGGATTTCCTGAGCAATATGGACATGTTAATCATTTTCTGAAATCGTGCGCCCGATAGTTGAATTTGTTGCATCTTAACATAATCCTGGTTCACACGCATGTTCCGGTAAATATTGATTTTATGTCTACTATATTTTTTTCGAGTTTCAGATGTGACCTCTATAACAAAGCGTTTTTGTTTCTTCACTAAGAACTTTGGTTCCACAGCCTTTCCTTCAATATTAAGTTCCTCCTTTTGTGCCATTATTATCTGTTTAATATTTTCTTCATACTGTAGGACATCAAGTAGTATCGGTCGCAGGTTTATTAGTTTAGTACCACTTGCTCCTAATTTCTCTCCACATCCTCTGCACCCCCTGTTATCCAACTGAATGAGTAAACTTCCGTCTCGAAGCAGTTTGAGTGTAGTAATTCCACTCTTCAGTATATTGGGGTTTATTTTTGTTTTCATTATAGCTTTAATATATTCCGGTGAATTACTCTTTGATCTGATTATACCGTTGAATTTTTTGTTCATCTGCGTTCGTCTGCTAGCTTTAATTGTTTGTCAGTTATCTCTGGAGTGTTTTCTGCTCCTCAAAGGTTTTTTTTTTCTTGTAAGAATTTTCTAAGGTCATTGCAGATTGGTTTACGTATACAATGCATAATATTTGACTTTGGGTCTCTCGGAACTTGTTTACTTTTTTCATTTGCTCCTAGGAGTAGGCTAAAACACTTCTCGAATTCACTATCTGGGTCGGCGGACAATTGCTTCTCGTTGTGTGCACAAGTTCTGTTCTCTCTGGCGAGGCGTGACCTGTAGCCGTTACTTCGATGCTACTCACTTCCGAACTTTCACTATTACGAATGTTTATATGTCCATTGACTAAAACACACAACACACTGTGCTTTGCACAATCGTGAAATATGCTACAGGTTCAAAACTTCTCCCCGAGTCGCAGTTTGAAGTGACAAGTTTTATTATTTTCACAGACACCAGTGGCGATTTTAAGTTGTCCGTATCCTAACCTTCATCTCCAACTAGCTCATGTGAAGTATCCTTGGACTCCACAGCAACAGCTGTATTCCATTGCCATCCTTATTGCTAATGAACATCGCCTTCTGGGTGCCTCCTTAATAAATGGATAGGACGAGGTTCTTCGAAGGATATGTAGCATTTGGAGAACAAAACCATTTCTGCGACCGTCATGCTTTGCGTATAATTCTCCCCGCATCCTGTAGCGCAGTTTACAACATTCTGTATATAGGTTATCCTTTAATTAAAGTAGAGTATGGTTTCTTAATATGTAACACGTTTGTGCTACAATCAAAATCTTGCCTCTTGCATTTCGGATTCCCAAGACAATGGATGGTCTGAAATTGTGGGACATAATTGTTGGTTAACCTGGCAGCCAAAGAGTGTGCAACAAGATGAACCTTGACCTTCATCACGTAAACAGCGCCATCTGTTGCAGTAATTTTGTCTCACTTCCGGTCTCTCTACTGAACCTTACCTTTGGGCACCAGAGTTGTGCTGTGTATTAAATTGGTGAAGCAAAGTAATATAGATAAATGCAAGTAAACGGTGATATTGCGGAAACGATGAATTCCGTTTAGTCTTCATTGGTACAATCTAGAAACATTTAAATGTCTTGGTTGACCCACACCAAATCTGAAAATCCCCTCTCGTAAACCGTAAGAGATAGACAAAAAGTTAAAGTACAAAAAATTCTTTTGAGGAGTGAACCACTTCGGAGATATTCATTTTTATATGTGTGAGTTTCGGAAAACTTAAAAACTTTTGGTGAAATGGAACATCGTTGTTCATTTTTTTATGTGTTAAGTGTGCAAAGAGAACGGGATCTCAAAGCTTTAAAAGATTTGACTATCACTCAAAGCCTACTGTATTCCCATATTCCCCTTGTACCTCCAAGGAAATAAGCAATAAGATAATTTGTACAAATGTTTATCTCGACTAACACGAAGAAGATATAGGAATAAGACTTAGTAAGAATCGTTAGTACAAGAGTAGAGAAAGTCATGTGAGTGCAACACATCAGATTTTTTAAAGGTTATACCATATATACTCCCTGTATCATTATTTAAAGGCAAACGTAACAATAAAATTTAATTTTCTAAAAATTTTCCACGTAAATGATAGTTTGGGATGGACGAATTTCGTTAAAAATCTTGCTGTCACCATAATATAACGTGATGAATAGGTTACATACGCAGCATCCGAAGCCAATTACTTTGCAAAAGACTGAACTCTTTTACACTAATAGCTAAAATTGACAGGCTTCTTCCAAAAGGAAAGTCTCTGGAGAGGCTTCAGCTTAATGAGGGCATAGTCAAAGTAATAATTGAAATAAGAAAATAATAATCTAATGTATAAGGGATAAAATATAAAATTGCAAGATGATGAATAAGGTAGCACAGGTTCCTTGAAACATAAGGTGTTTTATATTTTTATTAGTTCTACGAATATCAGACTTCTCTTTGAAGTTTATTTGCTGCAAATAACATAGGTATTCCTCATAAAAACAACTTCAAACAATTTTCTTAATTAATTTCAGTTCATTTAACGTAAAAGGCATAAAAAAGGCTCTTTATAGCCTCTATATATCACGGTAAACGCAATTTTAGATACATTTTCAATTAGATGGAAACACCTCACTCTGTTCAAGAAAGGTCAACAGTTAAATGTCCACAAAAAATGTCTTTTAGGAATGAAATCACGAGAAACAGAATTAATTCATGTTTCCTTTCATCTCTATGGTGGAGCAAATTCTACATTCCACCAATGCTCGAAGTATTTTTGTGCAAACGTATGCAAAATAGAAAACAAATCTACATTCACATGAACTTCTCTCGTTTATTATTAGGTGTACAAAGTATTCCTACGAAACCTAATTGTTATCTGCTTTAGATCAATACTCAATCTTATAAAACTATGTATTCTTGCAAATGCTCATTTGTCTATCTGCTTCATTATAATCCACATAAGGATTTTCAGAAAGTATCTTATTAATTTTGTTACAGGTGCAAGGGAAATGTGATAATACATTAGGCTTTAAGCGTTCGTATAATGATTTAACAGCCGTTTTCTATGCAATTCCTTTATAAATTCCGTTCTGTTTACAAGGCTAAGAGATTAAAAAACAAATAACATATTCCTATATGAGAAAATATATCTCGGAAATGGTTCGCTTAAAGAAAAAAGAAGTATTTGACATAAATTGTGTATTTTATATGATTCTCAGGATATGTTCTATGTAATCTGCATTACAGAGGCAAAAGAAGTAGCAAATACGTCAACTGAAAATACTGTTATTAGCCACTGGGGATAAGAAAGTGTCATAAAACTTATTTACTGTTACAAACACCAGCTTCGTATATACACATATGAAAATATTTCTTTAGCTCTTTACTTCAGGTTGACCTTTACTACCTTTGTAAAGATTTCTCTGTGGTTTACTTATCCAGCAGCCACCTACTCCAGATTACGATAAAAAAGAAATGTCCCTTATCAACAGAACAACAGATGTTGCCAACGTTCCAAATCCCTTTAGCTGCCTGCGACTGGTTGGTCGATGACAGTTACGAATGGAGTACGTGCTGCATAACCACACGGGGTTAAACCGCCCAAAACAAAGAAAACTAATCCCTCAACTCAGATAATTTCTGGCACGTTTCCATTTTCTGCTGAGTGTTTCGTACTGATCAAACACAAGAGAGGTAAATACCACAAAAGTAATGGCATGCTTGCGTTCACTTAGAGAAAACATTACCCCTATTGAATTCTGTAAAGTGTATTACATCCCTTGGGCATTCAGGTTGATAGAGCAAATACTGTGACGATTGTATATTTGTAAATTTTTGTTAAGTGTAAATTAATAGAATTTAAATTTTTGGGACGCAATTTATTAAAATCCAGAAATGCGACTTCCTGTTAGCATAGGTGCAAGTCATTTACTCCAAAATTACGTCGCAGGAACAGACGTTCTCTCAAGATGGAACTGACGTCACTGAGGTAACGAAAACAGTTGCCTAACACCCACCACTATCCCCTCTTTTTCTCATAATGTGAATTAATAATTTAATTTCCACATTTCCAGCAACATTTTAGCCATTTTCAAATGACCTCAAACTGAACCTTTTCTACGAGTAAATAAAGAAAACTCTAATTCATATTACATTTATGTGTCTTTATCAACCGCTTATTTTTATATATCTTACGAACTGTTATCACAAAACTTATTTTTCTAACTAATTTATATTAAACTTTTGCAGAAATGCTTTCCTTAGACATTTCGTTATAGTCACAAAGGTTGAAAGGACAGTCAAACTTTTATGCACATGTTGAATTTCCATCACTTCGCGAGAAACAATTGAATAGTGGAAGTTCTAAAAATAATAATTGAAAAATTCAAAACAATAACTATTTTGTAAATGTCTCATGCCAAGAAATCATGTATAACTTTTACTGATTAAGTTTTTGTCTATATTTTTAGGTTATATGAAATACATTTAGAATTTAAAGGCCTACATTTTATTTAAACTTGTATGATTAATAAAAATAATTATTAAATAAAATATATCAAAACGTTAAATTCACGTTCAAAAGTTGCATATTTATCCCAACTCTTATTTGTTGAGTTATTAGTAGATTTATGCAATGATTTTATTTACTTTCGTCACACAAAACGGGAGAAAAATTAGACTTTGTGTTCATGAAATTAAAACGATAAAGCTGGGAGAATAGACAGAGTAATTGATGAGTCGAAATCGTCAAATCGATACCTCACCAGCTCGACAGAGTCACTGAAAACACGCAAGTTAGAAGGCTTACGAGGTAGCATAAAAAGTGACAATCAATGCATGTATAATATGCCTATATGTAACCAAGAAAATTAAAAATTGTATCCATTTCCGAAATTAAAGCCAAAAAAGCAGGGATGTCATTTATAACTGACCATTAAACCACAAATGACAATGGTCTAGCATCGACAGAGTCAAATATTTTCCCATCTGATACATAAACAAAAACGTAGTAACAAAACCAGAATAATTGAAAGCATGCGTTCGAGTGCTGATTAACGAAAAACCTATTATAAAAAGCTTGTATATTTTTAATTGGAAACTACAAAGTAGAGTAATTTTCTGAGATGGAACAAAATTATATTCAGTTAGGTAAGCTATTTAATAATGACCCGCCTTAATGCAAGTTAATTAGTTCCTAATATGAGGATAAAGAAAATAATGAGAACTTCAATTTTGTGCCCCAAGCAAATTAAGAAAAATTCTTTCTTATTAATTAGACTTAAGGAAGCTGTTTACACGCTACATCTAATTAAAAAGAGACTTTGTTTGCGAAAGTAACTTAACGATTTATGTATTACAATAATGTGATGTAGAAACAAATTACTGAGTCAACAATTAAGAGCGCTGGGAACAGGTGAATGTCGATACATACTGACGTTTCATTTGAGTCTATATAATGATACTATATTAGAGCAAGTCAGGACGGCTTTCCTTTGTGGGCCTGAAACATAGACCAAAGCTGATAAATAGAAGATAATTCCTAAGATCAGTGAAAGGATGCACTCTTTTAGATGAAATTTCCAACGATAAAATATGAGAAGAATTAGAAATAGTTTTGGTGGAAGAAAAAAACTATAAATTACAGAAATGAATGGAAACATGTTGAAACGATGTCGCCAGAGAGGATCCCAAGAAAAGCATTCTAATACAGGTCTAAAGGAAGAAGATGATTAGATAAATTTTACACCCGAAACAGGCATTTGTCCCTAATCTTGAAGTACAGAAGAAGAAGATTACATGTTTATCCCGAGTATTATTTACACATTTAACCTCTAATCATAACTTTGTTCACCATCTTCGCCAATTAGATCGGCTGAATACTTTTAGATCCATCCTGAACAGCATTTCTTGCACTTCATTCGTCATTCAACATGATCTATCCCAGGCTACTAAAACAAAAATCCATAACAATAATTCGACATATTTCCATCCCTTTGTTTCGTCAAAACGTGATGTTTTGTTTTGTTTGCTCCAAATATTGCAGTTAGAATATATTATAAACAGCATAAATGTACTGGCAGGATTTCAATATATGTATCATAGAAAAATAATCTTTGGAATCTCATTTCACTTGAATATTATAAATTATTGAAACATTCTTTACCTAAACTGTTATCAGAATATTGAGAACCTAATGTTTTCTATAAATTAATTGATATAATGAAGTGTTAACTAATAACTTATGTATAGGTAGTTGGTTTAGCGTTACGTAGGTGGAGAATTGGATGACTAATGGCGCCTAGTGTACAGCACTTACCCGCCTTGTTGCTCCTCTTCCCACGAAGAGCGTCATTGTCCACTACTAACACAACTGTGGGCTAGGTGTGCCAGGGGACCTAGCTTTATATCCCGACACTATCTCCCCTCCAGCACTCTGGGAGCAATGCCCTGTCTTACTCCGATACAGTTTTTTGTCAGAGTGAGAAGAGCTTAACCAAGCGATCACAGCAGAAAACTGCCATTCCACGGGCGCACCTCCAAAACAAAACACTATCAGTTTTATAGGTACGTATCTTCCTCCGCACTGGGCGGCCTAGATCCTCTCCTCGTCCTGCGGTGCAATAAGAGAATATGTGTCTCACCTTCAACATTTCATATATTACATTCACATGGCTTTCCCTCACAACTACTTTATCACGTACCTAACATTTCACCCAAATTTCGATATCGAGATTTTCAGGCATTCTGTATCCAAAAATACTTGCTTAGGAAAAGGTCCATGTGGCTCAGGCGGGTTCGATCCCTGTGGCCAACCTTCCAGACTCCTGGTTTCTTTTCGGAGATTTCCATATCCTCCGAATTTTCTGTCCCTCCATTTCGTTACATAAATAATTCCATTTCACCCTTCAACCCGCTAGGTTTCTTTCAGGATTGGAAACGTCGGGGAGCGTCGCGGCAGCAGCACGGTAGGAGGAAAAAATGCGCTCTGGAAATCTGGTCCCCTGGATTGAAAGACGAGCCACTGGTTTCCGACCCCCCCCCCCCACCCCCATATGACTTATCGTAACCTTAACATATACTACAATCTTTCAGTTCTGCTCTCTCTCTCTCTCTCTCTGTCTCACAAACTGGCTTCACTCACTAAAACTCCTTCACACAACTCCGATGCGACAACTCAATGTCCATAACTATCTCTGACGAAAACACTACTTTCAACACTGACTGTACACATAGCTCACGCCTAACACTTGCTCGTTCAGCACTTAACGCCTCCATCATAAAAAACTGTCTGTTCTCGCTGTATCGACTCGCTTATATAGGCGAGAATGACGTAGCACGGATTTTTCTCAAAGTCCACTCTTTCTTGAAACTCTCGTAAATACGCTGACAGTCGAAAGTCTCTGGAAAGGCTCTGTTCTGGCGCACTTATTATTCCGGCTACTCCACTGTCATCGGTCCACGTGTTCACAAGCAGTGGTACGATCTTGAGTGTTTGAGGCGTGCAACCGCGGCCGACATCACAATATTTACGTATTTTTAAAAAACCAAATCTCATAAACATCAAACACATTTTAGGTCTGATTGACCTGTTTCATGTTCTATTATTCCTTTTATTCAATTCATAGTTGTCTGTGAAATAGTGCGCTGATTTGGGTACATTTAATTGAAAAGTATGCTTTATAAGGGAGGTAATAGTGTGGTTTCAGGGCACACAACAGCTGTGATCATTAGCGTTCGTTTGTGGCAAAGTGGAAACTTCAATGAGAGCAAAAAACAGCATTTTCCCCTGGAGTTGAAGGGGGTCAACATTAACCAGCATGTGTTTTATAGCATCAACGGACTAAAGTTTGCTCATTTTAAGCGCAAACCATATATTAATTACCACAAATATGAGTGACTAAGAATTATTTTATATAATATAATATTGTAACGGAAACGATAAAAGACCAGTCCAATTACTTTTTGTTACTTCATTTCCTTTTCCTTTTAAGTGAATGCATAATAACAAAGTTTTTTAGTGGCATTAACACAGTCTTTCTTTGTATTAAAAATAACAAATATTTTCTTCTTGTAATGTTGATTCACTTTTTTTTTTTTTTTTTTTGTCTTCCTTCACTTTCTCTGTTTCTCAAACAGCTAACTTTGACAATACAATCACTCAACACTCATTAACTGTTTCGCTATCTTTATTTCGATGCGACCATACTTAGGCAGCTGACACACACACTGAAACTAAAAACTGACTCCTAACTCTCGTTACGTCATCTCCTTAAATAGCGAGGATGACGTAATGTGAACCTTCTCTAACTTCTACAAATACGGCGACCGCCGGACACTTCTCGAATAATCTCCCGTTGGTCCTGACCCCTAAATGTTGTCACGTTTTGTCGAAGATACGGCAACGGATAAGGAAAAGTATATAAGAAATTGTGATATATGTATTATATTCGAGTGTTAAACATTATTAAAAGGAAATAAAACTCATTATAAACGACGTAAGGCGAATAGCGATCCCAGTATCACAAGTTATCTCAAACTACCGTTGAATAATACCCCAAATTATGATTCCATTCCCACTTAAAGCCTCAAGTCCGTATTTTGCCAAAACTAAAAACCAGAGTAACGGAACAGTCTGATATTCTTATTCCGTACTCCATTCTTCCCTATTTATGGCATCCCTTTTATATTCGTGCTCTCCAAACTTACCTCTCCCATATTTTCTGACTTCATCCAACCATCTGTCCACTGGTCTATCATCATACATTTTACCCCTCAAGGAGTTTTAAGGGATATTTTATTAAATATTACTTTCATTCTCCATAACCAGGATCATATGCTGGACACACCATTCTCGTCAATTTATATTTATCAAAGACATTTAACATATTTTCGTTTTGTTTGTTATCTATGTTTCTTCGATTTCCACCCACACAAATGAAACTCTAAAGAACAAATAGGCAAAGATGTCTTGCTCTTGGCCGCAGTAGTTCAGAAAGGATTCCCAAAACGAAAAGAGAAATCTGAAATAATAACAAAGTCTCCATATAAAACAATACGTCAAAGAGCAAGGTGCAAGCTTCCAGAAAGAGCAGAGAACTCTCGCAGTTTTCCATTAAACCAAATGGGAAAGTATCAGGTTTTAACAAACACTTTGGTAGTTAGAAACATGAAGACCCCAACACAGGACTGAGTCTAATGTGCTGTGTGTATATGTGCGTGCGTGCGTTAAAAACATGAGAACAGAATTATGTTCCGATGCTGTACTGTTCGATTGCGGTGGACATCACTGGAAAATATTTAGACTTTCGGCAACACTAAATAACATTTCTAATTATAATTTATTATTGAAATGTAAAAAGAAGAATAGTCACACAATATTGTCAATATTAACACTATTTTACATTAACCTTTTATAAGTGAAATTTGCATATACATCTTATTCTGGCTTAGTTTAATATCTTAAGCACAGTACAGAATTATTAATTTAATAGAGAAGTCATCCCTTAGTTCAGCGCGTCTTTTATCTCTGGATTTTCTTTTATTTTTGTTTTTGTTAAAATTAAAAATAAATTTCCTTTAACATTTCCACTTTGCCCTTATTTCTCCAACATCTTCTGTCACCAAGTTTTATCAGCAGGAGGTATTTTTAAAGGAATGTGTACCTTTTAAGAACCCATTAGTTTTACGTTTTACAAATGTTTATATTTTAGAAATATGATTGAATATTCTTTATAAAGTATTCTCTAAAATATACTTAATTTGGCAGCACCTAGAGTTTTTATGAGAGCTAAGTTTAGCTTATCTTTTAGTTACCTATATGGCACCCCACAAACACTCAATGGAAAAATATGTTGTTTTTTTTTTTTTTCTTTCTTTCTTTCTATCAATAGAGCTCGTTATATATCCGTTATATTGTAGCTACAGGTGGCGATTAACTACTGTAGTTGGCTAGATTTAACAATATAAAATTAAAGTAAAACAAAGTAAGAGAGGACTGCATGCGTAGGGGAAGCAAATTAAAATCAAAATAAATACAAAGGAAGGGATCAGTTCATGAGAGTGCTTTGTAGCAGCTTTTGTGTCGCTGTCAACAAAAATCAATAAAAACTAATTTGATTCTAGGAAATAGAGCTACCCTGTTAAATAAACGACTTTAAATGCAATTAAGGTAATTACATTTAGCCAATTTCAGCTCTCTTATCAGAGTTTTCATTAAAATTACGTCATTGGAGTTGTGTAAATGCATGTTAATTAAGGAATAGAACAGCATTCCAATAGATAGTAGTTTTTGGGTTTGTAGGCCGTGGTCCAGTCGATAAATTATCTGACAGTTGTCAGGAGTCACTCTCTGAAGATGCCCAACGCAGTCTTGGGCGAAACGTTGGATTATTGGATTAACGCCGGCCGTAAAAACCGTAGCACATAATAGCATTCATTTCACTTTAAGACAGCTTTTTTCTCATCTTTAACATTGAAACTGGCTGGCCCCGTAGCTCAGTCGGTAGAGTAATTAATTGTAATTATAATAATATAATTATAATTATGTATTATTATATTATTCTACTTATCTTAAAACATTACAATGTTCCGCACCTGTTGTGTTCCCAAGATAAATAAACTATAGTAAAGGTGACCATTGTTATCAATATTCAAAAGATAAAATTAGATCATAAACGTAAACCATGAACCATTTGCCACTTCGAAGGATTCAGCTGTACGTACACATGATTTTACTTGCTTCTTTGTTGTAAGGGAGAATAATTTCCCTAATGATTATTGTTTTTTTATAGCTGTTACAAAAAGGAGAATTAAACTGCAGGTTGGTGTATTTTCGACAATTTTTTTTAATGTTCAATATGTCTGAAGAGTGCAAAGCTATAAACTACATGAATGTTGTATTGCAGCTCTTGTTTAAGGTTATATAGTTCATTTGCCTACTCCCGTTGCAGTATTGGTTTAAGATTACTTATTTCTTATATTAAGTTGCAGTTCCAGGATTCATAAAATGTTCATAGTATTTTAACAAAAGTTCAATATAAGTTGTGAGGTTATCAAGTTCGAGCTGTCGAATACCCTGAAGATTTAACTCACTTTGGTGAATTACTGTCAGCTGCAATATCAACAATACTGTTTCAAGCAAGAAGCAAGGTTCTTCCAGATTATAAAACTATTTTCTCTACAATTTAAATTAGTTGAGAAATGCTGCCAAGTTTTGTCAAGCAAAACTATGTTGTATGAGGTCATATATTTCATTGCTCGTTGCTCACCATTTAAATTTAAAGTGCACTTATTTTTCTTTTGACACGGTGCTTTTGTGCAAACGGACCATATATCGTATCTTTACAAAAGGCATGTCATTACGTCCCATTTGTATTTCGCTGCGGATAACTCCCAAATTATGGCACGTCTTTGATTTATAGCGGGCCACAAACGAGTGGTTCGCTTTCACTGCAGTGACCTCGGTATTTGTCTGCAGCGTACATTGCTGGGAATGATCAGACACAAAACCTTGAACATATATGAACACCTTCCTTACTGTACAGATAAAGTCGCACTAAGCTGCTAGGTGCTGTGCAGATAAACATACCGTACAGGAGAACCTATACGACCTGTTCTCGAATACTGGAATTCTCGGAATGATTCGCTCAAGGCTTGTTTTATAGTGTCATGCTGCGTCAGTTATTACATTCACTTCGAGCTGTGAAGATTAGAGTTTCACCATTGTGCGTCTCAGAGGTGTAAGTTGATTCGAAATTTGCTGGTAAGTAGGGGAAGTATTGTATTCCATCCAAAAATTCGATATCGAGATTTCACCGGAAATATGTTTTGAGGCCCCCTGAATCCACAAGAAGCAATTTTAGAAAAATGATCGTGTGTGTGTGTGTGTGTGTGTGTGTGTGTGTGTCTGTGTCTGTGTCTGTGTCTGTGTCTGTGTATCTGTCAGTCTGTGGACAGCATAACTCAAAAACGAAAAGTCGGTTAAAAACCAAAGTTGGTATTTAAGTTTAATGTCTTTCAAGAATGCGACACGAAGATTTTGAAGAAAATAGCCCCACCCTAAACTACCCTTCACATGGAACATTTTTCAAAAATTATTTTCTTGAAAATGGCTCTAACGATTTTGATTAAAATATCATATGTTTGAGATATTTTTATGAGAAATTAAATTAGTATCTTGAATTTTCTGGCTATAGCCCCTGTAGTCGTATTTACTCAGGACGACTTTTGCATAACTGGTAAACCGTTAGAGATAGACCAAATCATAAAGTACAAAAAATGTAGATCTTGCTAAAATACACAATTTATGTGCAAATAAATTTTCTTGTAGGGTGAACCATTTCGGAGATATTCCTTGTTATGTGTGTGAGTTTCCGAAAACTTGTGAAATGGAACTTCGTTGTTCATTTTTTATATGTTACGTGTGCAAAGAGAACGGAATCTCAAAGCTTTAAAATATTTGACTATTGCACAAAGCCTACTGTATTCTAACATTCCCCTTGCACCTACAAGGAAATAAGCAATAAGATAGTTTGTGCAAAGGAATAAGAGTTTGTAAGAATGGTTAGTACAAGAGTGAAGAAACTCATGTGAGTGCAACACGTCAGATTTTTTCACTTATACTATTGTTTTAAACTTAAGGTGGGACTTTGGTTCGTAGTATTAAATATCCAATCCGGAACAGTAGATAGTGGAATGCAGAGAATCTTCATTTGAATCAAGAAGTTCCAGTGTACGATTTAAAAATTGATATGTATTTTGCTGTAACAGCAAAACGGACTATATGTGCCAGATTTTTCAGTGATATCCGATAGATATTTTGCGTGGCCCTAATGACCAAGTTGTCGACGGGCCCTTAAACCCAACACACTCACTCACCCCCCGATAGATATTTTGCATATTTGTTGTCAAATAATGAGAGAGAAATGGAACATTTCAAACAAGATTCTGTGATAGCCCGTACTGTTCAAAACTCCTAGGAAGACATCAAGGCGGTTTTTGGTGGCAGAATAATGCCTCTCCCCGGTTCCCGGATATTACTCTGTACGACTTTTATTTCATGGGAAGAGTCGCTATATCATATATGAACTTAGGGACAATATAGGAACAGCAATTATTAAAATTACGCAAGAAGTAATGCGCATGATTGGAAATTTCATTCAAAAATGCTGTGAATATCTCAGTGCAGATGAGGAGCAGTTTCGACACAACTTATTACAAGGTTATTAGTCATTATAATGCATGTTACTATCACTCGTAAGTAACGGTGGAGTTCTACAACAGGAAGCTCTTCAGTGTAACATACGTGCAATCCACGGCCCGGCAATATAACAAACGCACTTGCAAGAGATGTTTGAATTATTTCGCAAATTCCCACTAAATACATACGCAGCTTTAGTTATCAATGTAGATCCGTTAGAATATCCAGAGCGACGGTTCACACCTGGACGAGTAAGAACACAGAGAGATGAGGTGGGGGGATTAGAAATTGAAGTATGTAAAATAAGCAGTCAGTGCCGTTTACTTTCGATTTATTGCTGTGCTTTAGTATTTTTTTTTTTCTTTTTTGTATATTACTGTCCTCCAACGTAACATCATATCGTACGATGAATGAAATTAGTGAAATGATGCTCAAATGGGCCCGAGGTTCATAGAGCTTAAAATTATGACATCCGTCTTCTCAAGACAAGAGAAAATCTCCAAAAAAAAAAAAAAAAAAACCTTATCCGGATAACTCACCCTAACCGAGATTCGAACTCGGGACCTCTCGAACACGCTATCAGGACACTACAACTTTAGTAATTATAATTAAGGGGAGGCATCTGTGAAAATGACAAAAATCCACAATTTTTGTCACAATGATGTGAAAATTTGTATGTATGTGTGCCAAAGCATAACTAGAAGGTTTACCAAATTTCACTTTCCTATGTAAGATAGTTTTTGCAAAAAAAAATTTTCATTCGTTTTTTTTTTTTTTGCTGCAATTTTAGGGTAGTATAGCAAACGCTTCTTATAAAATATTATTTGTTCTAAGTAAACTAAACTCTGGCCATATGTTTCCCTAGATTATGTCTACAAAACCTGGTATTTTTATTTGGCTATGTCAAACAGTTTTGAAGAAAAAAAATATTGAATACCTCAATGTCCATTTTTTTTTCCTTCAAATTATTAATAATTTTCAAAATAAAAATTCGATAACAATTAAACTACTCCATCTAGAGCATTTAAAATACCAATTTTTATGAAGCAACTATCTAAAAACATGTGTGCAAAATTTAAAAGAAATCTATAAAGAACTGTATGAGAAGATGCATTTTGAAGATTGAAAAATGTGAAAAAATAGAAAGCAGAGAAAAATGACTTTAAAGTTTTAAGTATATGACAACATACATACGCCATGGGCATTTAAATCATGGCGTAACGGCCTTTTAAATGGTGGTGAGGAGTAAACGACGGTAGATTCTGAAAGTACAAGGTACAAACATAATTTTAAGGCAAAAAACGAAAAATCTCATTTTTCGTCATTTTTGTCCAAATTTCACCGATGCCTCCCCAACAATGAAAGTTTAACAATTAAGTGAAATTTTTTTGGTGTTTCATCTATATGTCGCCTTAAACATCCAAGGTTATATTGGGGGCTTAATTTTATTAAATTAATATTCACACACACACATTTATACTTCCAGGCTCTACGGAGGATGGGGAATAACCCCAATGGAAGAAACATTCCCTCCCGAGAATCGAACCCAATATCCTTTACACAGCAGACAGGTTCTCCACCGACTGAGCTACGGGGTTAATCGTAAGAAATTTGAAATGTACCTCGATTAAAAATAGCGCTTCCAATCACATTTTCTTAGGCTTTCGATTGGCGAAATCATATACTACTGATCACATTGGCATATGCTTAAGAACGTTTGTAATTTATTTTAAGAATTATGTTTCAGAATTCCCTTGCCGAGTTCTCTTCAACTGATAAATTCGGATTTTCGCCTATAACTAGGCTTCATCAGGTGCTTCATTGGTTGCTCCTTATTGATGCTCCAATATCATTCTTATTATTAATCTTCCGATACATTTATTCGACCTGTCTCTCACTCAGATCAATTTAACATTACATAATGTTTGTCTGTACTTTCGGCACGCGTAACCTTGTGAAACACATACCTATGGCTTCCACATAGCACTAATCACCTCCATCAATCACTTTCAGCGGAGCACAAGTTAACAATTCCATGGCCAAAACAGTAATATGTGACGTTATACTCGTTGTAACGTTTTATAAAAACGGAGTACCATCTACGATGTGGTAAGGGATGGCATGATTTGTTTTAGCCGAGCTGGATCAGTGGTTAGCCTGAATAACTCATTTCGTCCACTATTAGTATCCCGGGTGTGGTACGGGACAACGAATAATTAAATTAATTACTTCTATAGATCCACGCTAAAATGTTTGTTTTTATTTGAGTCTATAAACACACAAATCCAATGTATAGACACAAAATTACATAGTCTCATGGCTTGGCGTCCTACGGGGTCCACAATTCCACAAACACGGACTATAACTTTTCACAAGCTCATCTTCTCTCTATCTCGTGCCACTTCGTAGAGTATAATCTTATTCTGTACGTCGTTATTTTGCATCATTCCACATTCTTCGTCTGAAAAACACTTTATACAGACAAATTACTTAATTCCCGCGGACATTGTCTTTTTCGGTGTGACGTCTACCAAGCCATGGAAAGAAGACAATTGAATCTTCACGTTACCAACTATATTTACAATTGTCAAGTTTAGGTGGCCTTTCTGCGGACTATAATTTTGTATTATATTATTTTATAGGGCTTACATAGAAATATCGCCAGCACGCATATCGGCACGATTCCATGCACACCACTATACGTCGCCACTCGTCCTGTCTTGTTTGCACGCACTGAATTGTGAGAATGTCGTACACTTACTAGGTCGACCTAAATTCCATGTTCACTCAATAAAACACCATAAGTATTTTCCTTTGAATGAAAGGAGAATAATTCCTATTTCACATGAATGAATAAGCACAACATCAGTTCTTTTTTGTTTTTAGGAGGTAAGGTAGTATGGAGGAAAATATAGAAAAAGAATTTCAGGGAAGACAGAAAAAAAGTAAAGGAAAGTAGGTTTTCTCCGCTTTTCTTATTTGTTTTTTCGCCCACGATTTCTGGTACTTTTATATTTTTACTTTGGCACCTACATTTCTAAGAAGGGCGATGTTTGTAGGATATTTTTCCTTTATTTTTCTTTTCATTTATGCTTTCGTTTCCAGTAAAATAAGCTGTAACTGACGGAGGTTTATTATTGTTTAGAACTGTATTCAATACTTATAAAAACACCTTGTTAATTACGTGACCTTATAAACGTGTACAATTCAGAATGCTTTCTTAAAATTAATGCTTTCCTTCAGACAGAAAAAGGAGCAAACGAAATCTTGCACCTTTAGTTAGCAATCGTTTTGAAAGAAATTAGAGCCAATCACGATTGTTCACGCACATACGTCATAAGGACCAGAAAGTATTATAACAGTGCTCTGCATTAAAAATGTTTTCGAATAAATGCACGTGCCCAAAGAGATTTTTGCGCTGAGATGAACAGTGTAATCTCTTTTTTGTATTGTAAGATTTGATCTATCTCTTACGGTTTACCAATTATGCAAGTCATCCAGAGTATATAGGACTATAGCCAGAAAATTCAAGATATACATTTTATTTGTAATAATATCTCAAACGTGTGGCATTTAATCAAGATTGTTAGAGGTGAACTTGCGAAAAATTTTCCATGTAAAGTCTAGTTTAGGGTGAAGGAATTTTTTTTCAAAATCTTCGTGTCGCATCCTTGAAAGATAAATACCAACTTTGGTTTTCAACCGACTTTTCGTTTTAGATTTATGGTGTCCATAGACTGTCACCCGGACACGCACACACACACGCACACACACAGACGATGACGATATTTCACCGGAAATATAGGTTTTGAGGCCCCTGAATTCAGAAAAAATATTTTTGAAAAGGGTCCATGTGCGTGCGTCTACCTGTGAACAGCAGAACTCAAAAACGAAGAGTTGGCATTTAAGTTTAATATCTTTCAGGGATGCAAGATGAAAATTTTCAACAAAATTCCTCCAACCTAAACTACCCTTTACATGCAAAATTTTTCGAAAATGTTTCTAACGATTTTCATTAAAATCCCATATATTTAAGATATTTTTAGCATATTAAATGTATATTTTGAATTTTCTGGCCACAGCCTGCGCAGTTATGTTTGCTCTTGATGACTTTTGCATTACTGGTAAAGTTATGTCTCAATGAACTTCTCTGTAGAGTGAACCATTTCGGAGATATTCCTTGTTGTTTGTGTGAGTTTTGTAATACACTTCTCTCAAGTGGAAAGTCGCTATTTAACTTTTGATATCTTAACTGTGCAAATAGAACGGAGTTTCAAAACCTTCATATAACGACCAGTTTTAAAATATTTCACTATGGCTCAAAGCCTGCTGTGATTTTCGCGATACTGCTATTAGGAATTAGTAATTGTATCGATTACTTGGTGAGATATTTCTTGTTCGCTTAAGTTTAGAAGATTGTGAAAATATGAGTAAGAAGATTTATTTAAACTATAGATTGCGCTGGTTTCGAAATGGCGATATAAGTATTTGTGGGAATATTAAGAGTGGAGAAAGTCATGGGAGTGTAACACATCAGATTTTTTTGTTTTCATACTGGTGGACTTTTCTAGTAAGATAAACTTTACAGCCCAGAGTTTCTTCCAGGTTTGTGTGATTCTTGTTTCGATTTCGTTCTGAGTGTAGCTGGGAAACATCACAGCTTGGCCTAAATAGAAGTATTCATTGATGTATTCGATTTTGTGGTTTTCGATCTGGATTGACTGCTTCATGCTGTTTGTTATTCTCTTTGTTTTGCCAACAAAGAGTCCTGATTGTTTACTGAATTTGCAAAGGTCGCTTAACGTTTCTTTTGCTTCCTCGTGGGAATCTGTAATGAGGGTATCGTCGTGTGCAAAGCGAAGATTGAATAATTTCCTTCCATGAATGCTTATACCACAGTCTTCTTTCATTCTGCTGAAGATTTCTTCCATTAGAACCGTGAATAATTTAAAAGATTTTTGGCCCCCCTGCCTTACTCATTGTTGCAAGAGGGTTGCTTCTATACCCTGTCCATTTTAATTGTCGCTGTGCTGTATCTCTGGAGAATATGATGGTCCATACAACTAAAAAAGTACAGTATGAAATCAGTTTTATTTCACGAAATCTTTGTCATTAGCAAAATTGAAGTTTACCTTAGGGAACTTTACAAAGTAAAGAAATGTAAGCAGTTGGTGGTAATAGAATTAGCAAGTGATCTCTTTCGTTCTGATGCAAGAAGGCGTTCCTTCTTCGGAAGTAAGGGAAGCACTCCCTCCACTTTAATTTCCTTTAAAATGTTTATATATGCGGCTGCAGTATTCTCGTTTAACGTGGAAAGTTTTCAGAGTACCATTAATAAGGAAGAAGTCTTCTATCAAGTGAAGTCGGAAGGTATTAGCTTGCATCCACATCCCTAAGGGTAGCGACGATTTCACTACGCTGGTTTCAGATATAAGGACAATTCAGTAAGCTAAAGTTGAAACTGCATCTTGTCAAAGTCAATTGTTATGGCTTCTCTTTGCACGAACACACAAAATAGTGACAATTTGCAGATGCGAAAAGTATAAATTCAATTCAGTCCAAACCAATACCACACAAATGTTTACTTGATATAAGCGTGCGTTAACATTTGGTGTAGTAAGATTTTATTTCGACTTTTTTTTGTGTAATTTAGTTCGGTTGTATAACCATCATCTGACTATAATACATTTAGTTATAAAACCAGCACAACGGTATCTGTGTGTTATTATTATTAATATTATTACAATGGACAATTTGATCGATCAAATAATTATAGCACTGTTCTGTTATACTCACTAATATATTTCAGCACATTTAACAAATTTTAACGGCATAAAAACTCTTTGAAATTTCAGCAAAACACCATTACAATTTACACAATTTTTTACGATAAAAAGTTTACTGCCGCACTGAACTCGTACGACTATTACCAGCTTTCCTTTTTAAGTGCCCATCTAACGAAAGTCCAACAGAGTCCGTAGAAAATGCTATAACCTTTTAATTATGTATTTATATGCATTTTATGCAAAAATACTTGCCTTTCCTTACTAACGAAATTTCTTCTACGAAGATTAAACGCATGTAGATCGCTTGTAACACGACTCGTTTAGAAGGATGGATGAATTTTAAAAATTGCTTAGAAAAGATTGCGCTGATATGGAATTTAGAATAAACAAAAGATTGCCGCCGAACGACTGTTAACCCGCTCTTAGTGTTGGCAAAGCAGCCTCTGCGACGTCTGTCTCCTTTCTTTTCTGTTTCTCCATTTTTTCCTGGCGCTATTCTGTCCTGCCAAAGTGCATTCAGAGAGGAAGGGGAAGAGAAATGGTGACGGCGACAGCTACTGTACCTCCTTTTTGCTACAATGGCAACTGTTGAAAGCTCAACCTGAGTAATGTTTAATCATTGCTTCACGAGTTTGACGTACTTGATAGAATTATATCTGAGTAACTCCGAGCGTTGAAACCTTGCCGTTGTAGAAATGTGCAATGAAACAGTTCCTCCTTCCGCCGATGAAAGAAAACCACCATATGCACCTTAGTTCGACGAACCATTCTAGTCCAACCCCGATCTGTAACTCACATGTAGCAAGTATATATCAGTAAATCAGCTCATAGAGGATTTAGGATGTGCAATTTCAATGCCTCGAAAGCTTGCGTTTAATAATAAAAAAGGGTTCTGTAACCGCAGTCAAATTCGAAATGGATCTGGCAAGAAAAGGAAGCTATAGCTCAAAAGGGTCCTAGTTGTTAAAGATTGGGTGAAGAGGAAAATTATCATATAGTCAAAGTTCAAGTCGGGTCGACGAAATACCATCCTTAGAAATCAAGTGATCGAGAAAAGAAATCGATTAACCATAAATTTAATCTTGGTTGTAATGTCAGGAAGTTGCAAACAAGCAAAACTTGACGCAATGAACCAAATGAGACTATAAGCGAATAGAAAACTACATGGTCTAAGTAATAAAATAATTTAAATTTGAATTCGTATAGCACGTTATCCACAATACGGGCAAGTGTCTCTGCTCCTGTAGACAACCCGGAGGCTACGTAATTTAAAGTAAATAAATTAGAAAAGTCTTAACATAACTGGGAATATGTAAAAAATGTACAAGCATATAAAATCAAAGTGTTCAAGAAGAGGAAATTTTAATGTCATTTAACAGAACCGAATAATGGAGTTATTTTCCTGTCAAAGATAAACAACGAAAAAACGTTTCAGACAAAATTACCCGGTGGTTCAAATACGGTGGGGGACAATGGATGCTTTGGGGCCTAAACATCCTTAGAATGGCTTCCTCCGGAGCGGAAACAACACCAGTGTTCTCGTGTTGTGCATTTATGGCACGTAAAAGAACCTGAAACCTGATAAAAAAAGCAATTTAACGAAATCAAGCGGTCTTTCATGTTTAATAAAAAATGAAACCTGAGCATCACAGCCGTTAAAGAGGGTTCGTGGATCAAAAAGAAAACTCCGTTTATTTTTACTTGTTGCCAAAATGATTTAGAAATTGGGTTAACTGAACTTGCAGAGTTTAAACTCATTTCCACAATCGGCAAATGATGAAAAGGCACTCTAAAACCACGGCGAACTCTGCATGGAGTTGGAGAAGTGCGTTTTCCATGTTAATTTCACACTGTCAGTGTTTTCATATATTCAAACTATGATTTCACTTAGTTCAAAATGCCACTTCACTAATGTGAACTGGTTCACGTTTAATGTCACTTCACTTTTTTTTCGCGATGTTGTAAAGGTACCTAAGTGAATTCACCAAAAGCCGACTATAATATCAACTTACTTTACTTAACTAATCCTTTAAATGATACTTTTAATCCCAAATAAAAAAAAATTAAAGTATACGTTCTTTGTACCAGTTCCTAAAATTCATACCTTAACCCTACAGCTATCCAAAAACATATATCTTTAGTTAGGGACCGTTACAGTTGGCAATAGAACGTGTAATTGAATCTCGACACAAGACTCTATAACAATAGTTTGTATAAGAGATACCAAAATAAACGAGAGGGATGAAAATATCGCCGTGTAAATGTGAGGCATCCATCTTTTTCTTTTTCTTATTTTATATTTTGTTTGTTTGTGAATATAAAATGTTAACCAGTATTAAATATTCATCAGCTATGTTTCTAAACGTTAAAAAGACGTCTAATTTTTATCACTCCAAATATTCCACAAAAATAATACAGTAATCATAGCATTATTTATATTTTGTCGTATATTTATCAGTTTTTTTATCTTCATTTATTCGTAACTAATAATTTTGCGTCCCCTGTTATTAGTCCAAGGTCTGTTTATAAACGGTTGGCAGACGTAACCTTAGATCGTGCGCTAGCCTAGTTTTAAACTCTACTTACTGACCGTTCCCTGGCCTCATTAAGGAATAGCTTCAATAACAACCTCCCTTTGGTTACCGTGGCAACATATTCAAGTTGTTAAAGCAGATAAGCCACCTCCCTTATAATCCTCTTACGACTAGTATTTTAAGGCCCTGTCCTGCAGCCAGCCGGGCAATATACGACACGTGACTGTGGTGCGTCACCTCATCAGAATAGCTAAGTAGTATCAGAATGACGTTTAAGCTTTCCCAGCAAACATCAAGCTGTAATCGGACTGCAACTATACTAGAGTAGCCGTCAGGAACAGGTAACGCACATGTAGGAGAAAGAGGGGAAGTGCTGCGTTGCAACTGTTTTCCATGTTTCTCAGAAAGTATCCGTACATATTATACACCATTTCTCTGACTTAACTGTGAATAACGCAACGATTTTTTTGTGCTTTTGCCACCTTCGGAACTGTCACTGTACAAATACTCCCACACACGCGCTCTGAATGGCTAGATAACACGTGACTGTGACGTCATTGGATGTTTGTCTACTGTGCAACTGCCTTCTTTCCTGACAGCGACTCTTAACAGCTAAAAATGGACCATAATGCAACACAGCTGTTTATGTTGTCACTGAAAAGTCCAACTGCAGTTTCAACAAGCGTTTGGACCTCTGTTGCTCGAGCATAATTCTAGCCAAACTGTCGAAAGGTAACATTACAAGTACATATTCTCACTAGCGGAGTATTGTTAAGTAAATACGTTGAATTTTGCCACCAAGCTTTGGAAAATATGTGTGACACATTCCATTATCCTACTTTTACTTTAAAATCTTTGTTTAGTAAGTGTAAATACCACATCACTGAAATCTTTTATACTTGCACCTCATATGTCTATTATGAAATTGACCCAGAATTGCGTATCTGTAACGGCGTTGCTAGAATAAATTTTTCAATATGAAGATAAATGAAAATATAAACATTTGTACAATTATTTCAGCAAAATATGGGTGCTAAACTCAAATGGTGAGTTATAGCATCATAATTCTAAGTAATATGTGTAATTCTATATAAAAAATAAGTGTGCAAAATTTCAAAGTGTATTCACTTTATGGAGTGCTTATGTTTTAAGCATAAAAAACTGGAGTGACATCGTATAGTGTGGAATCTTTGACATTTTGATGAAATGAGCAAGCAGACAAGAGAATAATGATTATGGAAGTGAATAGGGGTGCAACGTGAACAGAAGAAGTAACTAATGCAACTGTTTTAGATAGGCTGGTTAGTAAAACAATAAATACTGGAACATTGGAAGAATCTGCGTGCTAAAAGTTTGGCGAAGATTATAGACAACTTATGGTCGTATAAAGAGGAAAGTGGGAGAATGTAGGACACTGGTTTTACAGTGCAAGGTCTTTCTTCGAGTAAAAGCTCTGATTGACGACATACACGAGTTTGCAGGTAATTTACTGCCTTGCTTCAGTGAGCAATTGCCATCAAACATGAAACGTAATGTTGTTTACATGCATTTGTTGTCTCACTTTGTGACATGACATCTGTCATGTTTCATCCCACATGTTGCTCTTTGAGTCCATTCCAGATATATGTACATACCGACAATTGCGTTCTAATCTGTACATATAACAAACTCTTACAAAGGTCCCGTCCACAGCTAGGTCATGTGGGCCCGTTGATTTATGCAAGCACTTTCAAATCTTATGCGATAACCATCTGCTCATTGGTGACTTTTTGGTGCTGCTTACGCCTAAGAAGTCTATCAATATTTGGCGACAAAGTCGAAATGCATAGCCTTAGAAGATACATCAAGTGATCGTCGCGTAACCTATTGCGATATAGCCTTATATTATAGTTTAATTAGGAGAAGCTGTTCGCAAATGTATGTAGAGCCATACTACACACTATTCCTACAAGTGCTTATTTCTCTATCTACATTTTAGTCTAGGAAATGACGCATTCAAAAAAGCATTTGATATAAGTTGTGTGTTCTGAAGAGATACACATTTTTTATTTAGTACGCTTTTGTCTGTCTCTTACAGTTTACCAGTAAGTCATCCAGAATGATGAGGATTCTGAGGACCTTCCTCGAATATTCAGGATATGCATATTAGTCGTAAAAATATCTTAAACATATGGTGCATTTTAATCAAAGGATTAGAGCTATTTTTGAGAAAATCAAAAAGAATAGTCTGGGGTGGGGGTATTTTCTTGAAAAATTTGATCTCGTATCTTTGGAAGTTGCTGAACTTAGTATTAACTTTGGATTTAACGACATTTTGTTTTTGAGTTGTGATTTTCGCAATACACACATGCGCGCGCCGGTCTTTTTCTAAAAATGTGGGTCTGTTTAGGTCCAGAGAATCCCAAAACCTGTTTCCAGTTAAATTTGATACACACACACACACACACACACACACACACACGCACACACACACACACACATTTTAATATACAGATTAAATCTTCACAAATGAGAATTAAATTTTAAGTTTTCTGGCCAGCCTTTTTGTAGCTACAGAATCTCATAGTTCACATATAATTATTGGTACCTTCCTCAAGAAACTTTCATCCCCAGACACGCAAACACGCACTCATTGATATTTCTCTTTTTTGTGAGTGTTACGTTTAGTTTTAGTTGCGAGAGTGAGTTGGCCAGCCTGTCAGTGAGTACACATGTGTCGTCGAGTGATTGTATCATAATAGTCAAGGTATAAGGGACAGAGAAATTGGAGAAAGACATCGAAAGACAGAAAGATTATCAGAAGAGCAATTTTGAAAGCAGAAAGAACTATAAAATGTGTTAACAACGAGAAGAAAATTGTTCATTTGTAATAAAATTCAGGAGAACATTGCACAGTTGTTAGGTGCTTAAATCACTACTTAGGATATAACTTGAATCAAGAGCAACCCACCGTGAATATGCATTTACTGTTCATATCAGCGCAGAATTCATCCAATTAATTTGCAGCGCAAGATATTCTCGCTTTTTAACTTTGCGCCGTTTGTTTTGTATACTATAGTGGAAGATAATCGAATTAAAATTATGGTAAATGTACTTGAGTTCAGCTTATTCACCTAAGCTCATAATTACATGGAAAATTTTGATTTTCTTGAAATGCCCTAACGATTTTGATTAAAATGATATATTTAAAATATTTTTATGACAAATGAAATGTATACATTGAGTTTTCTTTCTATGCCTATGTAGTCCTGTTTACTCTGGATGACTCCTGAATAACTCGTAAACCGTAAGAGATAGGCAAAGTCTTAATATACAAAATGTAAATCTCTTGTATCTCTAGTATCTCTTTTAAATAGTACTGGTAGCAAATCGTGCAGTAAAGATGAGATCTGACTTTATGCTCTCTTCTTGTAAAGGTATGAACTTAAAATGTAGATTTAAAAATAAAATTATTTTGTAAAACACACCAATAAAGTTTTTATATAATGTATAGCTAACACTTTCCCCGTTCTAGTCAGCGAACCATCTACCTTATTCTTGTTAGCGTAACATAAAAACAGCGCAGTGCTAAGCTCACCATTAAATTAGGCGTTTTCTCACAGTTTATAGAATCACACTTGATCGCTTCCAAAAAGAATCTAATTACGTAATTCATTTACGCGGTTCCGGTGGTCAGCTTTCCTCTGACGAACGCTCTGAACCTGACCAGCGTTTGTTTTCCATCAGCACCGAGTCCTGCGGGAGAAACGTCAAGACCCTTTAAAGCTACCTCATTCTCCGAACAAAAGCCTTATCTCAAAATCCATTACTGAACGAGCATAAGTGTTCCTCTGGAGTAGTTCTCGTATCTTGCATTACACAAGAATGATCCTCCTCTATATTTTAATGTTCTTCCTCCATTGATTTCCACCTTCTCCATTCACGACCTTGTCTTCTTCACTTTCTTAACTGCCTTGAAGATTTCCTGCTGCTAGTTAATTGAGAGTAAAAGGAAAGAATGTAATGTGATAGGTCCCATTCAGAATGTAAAATAAACACAAGACCTAAAGTCTTACGTCGCTCTCAGATGACTTTCTCTACTCTTGTACTAACCATTCCTACAAACTCTTATTCCTATATCTTCTTCGTGTTAGTTGAGATAAACATTTGTACAAATTAACTTATTGCTTATTTCCTTGTAGGTGCAAGGGGAATATTAGAATACAGTAGGCTTTGGGCGATAGCCAAATCTTTTAAAGCTTTGAGACTCCGTTCTCTTTGCCAGTTAACCCCGCCCCCAGGGACCTACTGCGGTAGGTACGGGTTTGGTGCACCCGGGGTTCCTGGGCAACTGACTCCCTAGGTATTCGGCAGATAGCTTCTTCAAAACTTACACAAATAACAGGGAATATCTCTGAAATGGTTCGCTCTACAAACAATTTTATTCAGACATAAATTGTGTGCTTTATCAAACTCTACATTTTTTGTACAGTAAGATTTGGTCTATCTCTTACGGTTTACCAGTTACGCAAAAGTCATCCAGAGTAAATAGGACTTCTTGGGCTATAGCGAGAAAATTAAAGATATACATTTCATTTGACATAAAAATATCTATAAACATGTGGCATTTCAATCAAAACCGTTAAGAGTTGTGTGAAATACTATTACAAATACTACAGCTTATTAGTTTTGTTTGATTACCTGACGATATGTTTGGATTCACATTATTTACATACACACTATAGGTTTGTCTGTCCAAGATAAACAAACCTAGAGTATTTCACCAATATTTAAAAGAAAATTAATATATGATAACACTATATTCTTTAGTAATACCAGCATTAGGTTCTGTGGTTGTGTACTTCAATTTCTGATTACAATCTTATCACTTAAATAAGTAGAAATCATACGAAACAATACATTGGTTCACTCAGACATAAAGTTATATAGTATTCAACCATGGCCTATCACACGTTATACTTAATTGCAAGCACCGATCATGCACGCCGAAACTTCTGCGACACTTGGAATCCTAAATAACCAATCAGAACGAGAGGTGAAGTGAAATGGAGAGGCAGAAAATTTGGGGGATATAATTATCATCTCCAGCATTCGCCTAGCGAACCGGGGAATCTCCGAAATAACCCATGGGTAAGAAAGCTCGCCGCAAAAAGTGAACCTACGACATTCCGAATACGGGCCACGTACGCTACCATCTGAATATTTTTCCTTTTTTTCTGGTTATTTCACTACAACACCCTGAACTTTCACGTGAACTCCAAAAGAACGTTCTAATGCCACCTTCATTTTCTCTACAGTTGACCTTATGGTAAGTAGAGAAAATAATTGTGTTCCATAAAAAAATCGATATTAAGTTTCAACGTAAATATGTGTTGAAAATGTTCAAGAATTCAAATAGGAAATTTTTCCTTTCAAAAACCTCTAACATTTTTATTATTCTCAACAAATTCATATAAGAAATAGCCTGTATAACTGTCAATCCATAAGTGATAGACAAAAGCCAAAACGAAAAATGCAATTATACAATTTATTTCATATAACTTTTTTGTGGCGTCAGGCATAAGATATATTGAACTTTTAGACGTTTTAATGTCATTTTTGAAATGCTTTCACCATCCAGATGCGATGTGACAGGCACAAGCAGGGGTGCCAACTTATCGCTCTATAAAAAGAATTAGTGTATAGCGGATTAAGGCGTCCATTGTATGGACGACATTTTGACATGTGCACTCTTGTCTCTTCAAACATTTAAAAATAGCTGACAAACCAGATATTGCACATTAGTTTTTTAAACTGGAATGACAACTTAATTCATACTCCACCAGCAGTAGCCAACCCGTGTTGCAGACCTGGTTCCCGACCTCAACATCGGGCGAGTAGTGGCACCTTCTCTTTGAAATCCCGCTCTGGGACCAGCAAGGGGTCTTCACCCTCCCGCACATCGGGGGAGCCGCTAGAGGACGGTGAACATCACATCCTGAGAGCGTGAAGGTGAAGGTGAAGGTGAAGATGAAGAAAAAGAGAAAGACCAAGCTCCTCTTTACCAAGGAAGTAATCCAGTGGAATGATCAAGGGTTCCAGGCACGTTCTCTAACGCAGTGTCATATCGGTCCGGACAGAGCATTTAGTTTCAGACCATCGTCTGTCTACAAGAAACCCATTTGCAGCATTTGAACCCGCGACCTTGGGATCAGTAGGCCAGCATCTAACCGAGGTACCCAGACCGACGAAGCAACTATATACTAAAATGTATGGGTTCTATCATAGAAATGGACTAAATCAGACATTCTTTTCCAGTAGGTAAACCATCATTGTTGACCTTGCTCAAGCGTTCGTGCTTCAAGCACCATAAGCATTTGGATTGAGCTTGTATAATTAGCTAACCTGAAAGAAGACAGGATATTGAGTTTGAACACGATAACAGAGAAAGAAAGAAGGGGAGAGGATAAAAAGCGACACCTCAACAGCTATAGGATAAACCAAACATAGCTGCCTGTTAAACTTGTGTTTGAAAAACATCAATTATTTATCATGTCAGAAGCTGAAGCTCGTAACAAGTCCGAGGAATGAACCCAATTACTGCAACGCGTTAAAAAAGAGGGTGAAAAGAGAGGAGAAAGGGGTGCAAGTGTGCGAGAGACGTGTATTGATTAAACCTTTCATGAGAACGGACGCCTAAGGGTTGTTATAGAATGTAGTTACTCTACTTTGTAACTTAAAAAGTAATTTGCTGATGTGTAGGAGTTTGGAGTTAACTACCCTTGAGAATAAGAGGCTGAGTTTACTCATAACAGAAACCGACTATATCCATTGCACTTGTAAGTCCGTTGGAGACAGCGATAAAATCATCAAAGCTTCATTCTTGTCTGTCTCTGTACTATCAGAGGTCTTGGATTCGATTCCCGGCTTAAGATTGGGGTTTTTCTTTAGACGTAATGCATAGGTGTGTGTGCGCGTGTAATATTTAATTTAAAAAACTGTCACACTCATATAACTTTCTCTCATCACTACTGTAAAAGCTATTTTTATATGTTAAGTGTGCAAAGAGAATGGGATCTCAAAGCTTTAAAAGATTTAACGATCGCACAAAGTCTACTGTATTCTAATATTCCCCTTGTACCTACAAGGAAATAAGCAATAAGATATACATATTTCCTTGTAGACTTTAAGCGACGTTCAAATATTTTAAAAACGGGTCGCCATGTAATGACTTAGAAACTTTGTTCTATTTCCATGACTAAGAGATAAAAAAACGATTAACTATTCCCATTTGAGAAAATGCAACTATTTTAAAATGCAAACAAACAATAAGGAATATCTTGGAAATGGTTAACCCTATAAGAAAACATTTGAAGTTGTTAGACATTTTTGAGAGAATCAAAGTATTTTTAAAAAGTTCATTATTTTGGGTAGTCTAAGGTGTGAAATTTTCTTGAAAATCTTTGCCTCATGTCCTTACGTAAATGCCAAGTTTGCTTTTCAACCTACTTTTCATTTTTGAGTTATACTGTTCACATAAAGAGCGAGAGAGACAGAGAGAGAGAGAGTTATACATGGCCATTTGTCTAAAACTGTTTCTTCTTGGTGCGGGGAGGAGATTCGGAGACCTTAAAGTGTATATTTCCGGTAGAATTTCGACATCGAAATTTTATAAAATATATTCCTTTCCCTGCGTATTATATATCTAATTTTTGTAGGTATTGTTACTTTGTATCTATCCTTTGTGGTTTGCAGTTATAAAACAATTATACAAATTCTTTTCCGACGAAAGAGGACTTGATAGGCATTTTCAGAAAATTCAGGATACCTCTACTTTAAATTTCGCGAGGAAATATTTTAAATGTATGGTATTTTATTCAAATCGTGGAGAACATTTTTTAGAAAATAAAAAAGTAAAAAATGTTTCTATTTAAAATTGCTTTTGTGTGTCTTATTTGGGAGATACATAAATAGCAATAACTATTGCTGCTTAACATTTCGAGTTATGTTGCCGGGGCACGCGCGCGAGCGCGCGCGCGCGCGCGCACACACACACACACACACACACACACACACACACACACACACACACACACCATTGAACTAAAAATATCGTATTTATTATCGTATTCAGTAAACTGTTTTGGAGTTAAAGGCATCAATTCAAACGTATATAGTTTTCAAAGGCCCACTTCCATCAATATGTGTAGAGTTAACAGGATGTTAAATTCTTTAACATTTTAAATTAAAAAGCACTTGCTTCATAGACATGGTAGCTTTAAAGAGGTATTAAACCTCATTGTGTGCTCCAAAAGTGATAAAAAAATTAATTCATTTACTGTTTTGAATTAAAGTGCTCCCTTGAAAGTCTCTTAAAACCCCTTTACATGTCATTAAGCAAACACTTTAATGTATTTTCCTTGTATTTGGATAGCATAATTAAAACTTCAGTGCTCTGTTTATCACACATTTCCCGCCTTCTTTTCACATTTTGTTCCATAGAAATTTTCAGCTTCAACAAATATTGAGGATTATTTTCAGCTACGTTCTTAAAACAACTATTGTCTACTAGGAGGCAATTCAGGTTGGAAATGTAGCCCGAAAAAAAAAAAGAAACTTAATTAGCAGAAATGTAAACAAATAGTAGTAAGAGTTCATTCTGCAGCTTTTTCAACATTAACAAATGTATAATGGTACAGAAAGGTTAGAAATTGTTTAAAACTACACAGTATTGGTTGAATCAAATGCGGGCATAAAGTATTTTGAAACAAATGAGTAAAACAATTCGACAAAATGTACATAAAATAAGCCTTAATACATATATTCAGGAAATTGTACTAAACTTACTTTTCGCTTTGGGTATTCCAAGAATTTTATTTGAATAAAGTAGGATTTCCAAACCTGCAGCTTGGAATGTTGAATATACTAATGCTACAAAAAATGTATTTTTGTATAGTAAGATTTGGTCTATCTCTATCGGTTTACCAGTTAGGCAAAAGTCGTCCAGAGTAAATACGACTACAGGGGCTATAGCCAGAAAGTTTAAGATATACACTTCATTTTGTCATAAAAATGTCTTAAACATTCAAAATCGTTAGAGCCATTTTCGAAAAATTTCCCATGTAAAGGGTAGTTTAGGGTGTGGCTATTTTCTTCAAAATCTTTATGTCGTATCCTTAAAAGACATTAAGCTTAAATACCAACTTTGGTTTTAACCGACTTTTCGTTTTTGAGTTATGCAGACTGACAGACACACACAGAAAGATGCTTTTTTTTTTTTTATTCAGGGGGTCTCAAAACATATATTTCCGGTGAAATCTCGACATAGAATTTTTGGGTGGAATACAATACATCCTTCTATGTACTCTACGTAGTAGAGAAAGCAAAATTGCAATTATGGATTATAGGTGCTTCAAAACATGTATTTGTATTGAAATATCGATATCGAGAATTTTTGGGAGAAATGCAACAAGTTCTCTATATGCTAAGTACGAGTAGAAAATAAAACTGAGGCTATTGGGTACGTTAACTTTGATGGTAGAATTTGTTAAAATAGGAATGGCATCTTTTTGGCGTCACTGCAGGCGTCAAAACATCACAGTAATAAAATCAAACTGTTATATATGGCCACAATAAACCCATTCCGTAACACTCACTCAGTCTTCTGCCCTACTTACTTCTGTACAGAAAGAAAGCCAGCGGATAAGATGCATGCCCTACTTTGTTATAAAAACGCGGTGACGCAGTCTTTCCTTCTCGTAGGTACTTTTATCAGTTTTATTGGCAATGTGACACTGCCAGGAAATATTGCTAGGTTGCACTCCTGTGTCCCCTAGGCGTGTGATTACTTTTATGGGATATGTGCGTGTGTAGGTGTCCTTTACTTTCTCTAACATCTACTTATATTAGCTACAAGACATATTGGTCTCCATCCACAAACTTGAATTCGAAATTTCACCGGAAAGAGGTTATGTGATCCCTGAATAAACGATTAGGCATTCTTATAAAAACACAAAACACGTTATCAAAACATAAAATACAGGTTCAACGTAAAATATAACTTAGTAATCACTGTATATATTATTTTCCATTTCCCAACAATATACACTTTCCTCTTAATTGATAGTTACTGTAATATTACAACCATTAAAAAATAGGGGCTCTTAGAACTGTTCTAACCTGAGTTTCTCGTTACTAAACCTATATTTGTGTACTCTAAATAACTATATTGCTACATTCACGTGACTTTCTTTACCCATTCTTCAACCAACCATTCTTAAAAATGTTCATTTTGTCTATATTTTTTATCTTAACCCTGCCAGACATTTGTAGAAATGGTTTTAGTATCTGTATTCCCTTCCAGATGTCAAATTAATCAATAAATTTCATCTTCCTAAACGTTCATAACTAATATTAGCTAAACAAAATAAACCAGAAGAAGTTATATAAAAACCCAATACAGTTAAAGTTATTAATTATATTGGGAAAGGGGAACCAGCAGGTTTAAATTACACTGAATGACTTTAAGAGCTTTGGATGACCAGGAGTGGAGAAAAAACGAATGACTTCCTATTGAAAAAAGTACAAGTAATTTAAAATTTAAGCCGACCACAACTAATATGTTGGAAATGGTTAACGCCAAAAAAACAATTTTGAGATAAATTGTGTATTTTAACAATATTTTGTAAATAAATGTCCTTCCACACAATAGCTGTGTGTAGGACAAGGTTGCGAAGGGTAGAATGGGACTGAAAAATGCAATGCTATAGTCGGGAATTGAACCACGGATCATGTGCCGACATGACATTAAATTCTCCAACTCACTCGCATTTTTCCCGGTATACACACAAGAACTTAAGCCCGGGTTTCTACATTAACCAACTACGAGATAAGGTGAATTAATTTCCGCTTCCATTTCTGTATGCTACATCCCCATGTCAAGTGACTCGAGTTCCATCCTTTGTATATACATTCCTGTCTACGTAATTGCGACGTAACATAAATAGAAAAATTAATTTTTATATAAATTCTCTTTTACAATACCTACACAACGTATTCTATAAGGCAGGCTCCCCAACACACCGCACGCTCAAAAGCCCTCAAGCCCTGACCGTCCGGTTGCGGGCAAGAAATGGAGATGCTACAGTGGCGGCACTACAATTGTGTAAATTAACTTAGTTTTACTGTCAATTACATAATAATGATAGCAGTATTTTCTACGCTAAGTTTGAAGAACAAGAAGAGGAGAGGAGTTCATGGCTGAAGATAAGTAACTAGTTAGACTTGAAGTCTTAATCTCTATGCAGAGGTTACCCTCATCGCCCGGCCGCTGCGTGCGTCAGCCGCAACCAAGGCCACGGAGCACGCCGACTCTCCCGGTCGTAAGGCGAGTACGCTACCTTTCTATCACGATAGCTCCTCAATTGGCCCCTCAGGGACCTAACGAGGCTGAGTGCACCCCATATCAGACCTCCCATGCCGGCACCAGGGATCGAACCTACCAACAGCGCTACGGAGGCGATCTGAAGTCTTAATAAAAGGGATAAAATACCTTCGTGACTTATTTTACGTAACTAAATCTTTAAAGGAAGATCGTTAATCCTAAATTAAAGAATTAAAAATTTAAAGACAAAGAATTGAATGTAATGTGTAACAGTTACGGTTCGGAAATCTCACTTTCTGAAGCTAAATACGTGATAGTCAATTCCTGTGGGATCTCATACCAGAGAGAGGGATACGATTTCTAGTATATTTGTCCTGTTATCGAAGTTTTTTTCGGGAATCTGTAACTTGATAAATAATTAACGCCGTACATATAAATTTAAATGTAAACATTCAAGTGTTTCGAATAACAACACAACCTGTATTATGTTTCAGTTGAGATGAATTAGCTCTAATGACCTGGTAAATTTAACAATGGTTTTAGTAAATTATAAAATGTATTCTCAGTTTTTACAATTCACTAATACAGGTAATATTTTAGTGTGTGAAGAAGGCTGTCGTAGAATACATAAGTTTATTCTTTAGCCTTGTCTGCTCTAATAACTCCTAATGCTGAGAATAAAATCGGAACTTTTTTGTGAAAAATTCAATGTTATTTCTTTTTTGGCAACTCCAAAGGGACAGGTAATATTTTATTAGTTGTTTCGGAATTGTATTATCGAAGAGGTTTGCCCTTTCAAGGATTTCATAATACAGGGATAGTGATTTTTATGTGAACATTTAAAATCGTAAACAAAATCAATAATTTGAAATTTGAAATGCGTCACTAATTTTCTGCAAACTACTATGAATTTAAAATCATTGGTAGACATGTATGATAAAATACTTCTCATAAAGATTCCACAGTAGAGACGCAGCGAAAAACAAAAGACTGCAGCATAGACATATCCTCTTTTCTTTGTAGCCCTTTGTCATCATTCCTAAGGAAAGAGGAGAGATTATGTTGAAGCAAAAATGCAGGTGCCTGCAGAAAGATACAAGAAATAAGAATCGAACCTGGGACGACACCAAGAATTGCTCGAGGTGACGGACCGTTTAACAGTGCATGAAGAGTGAAAGTGGAGGTAAACTAACCACAAGCCGCCACTGTGCTGGGTACGAGCACTGGGAGAAAACTGGGAGAGACTTCTTGTATATAAATCATTGTTCTGGTTATCCCTTGCTCTGCAGAGTAGCCAGACATGATGAGCATTTCGCACATGAGATAGTCAACTGTCATGTGTAACTCATTGTGAATTTTTGCAAGCAAAAAAGAATAACATGAGATGATTAATGGTTACACCATTCGCTTCTCCCCAAAGCGGCCCGGGTTCGATCCCAGGCAACCGCATGTGGGATTCGTGGTGGACGAAGCGGCGTTGGGACGGGTTTCCTCCGGGTTCTCCGTTTTCCCCCACCATCTCATTCCACCAGTGCTCCATCTTCATTCCATGTATCATCATTGTCACCGCCTGCGGTGCCGTATGTAGTAAAAGCGGGCGTTAAACACTACAAAAAACAGCCTCTGGTTCCTAGGAGCCCACGGAGGGCGATTGACTTTTTCCGGAGTAAAACTTCTTGGTACCTTCGGAAGGGAAGTAAAGCCGGTGGTACCGCGTCCTAAATTTACGTCACGTAAAACAGCCTCTGAATGAAATTAATGGTCTTTGACGCCGAATATACTACGGGATGATGAGGACCACAGCAGTTAAAGAACACCCATAAATAACTTATGATTATACCTCAGTTCTCTATATGTACTGGGTGTTTCGTAAGTAATGCATACCAATAAAATTAAAATTGCTGTTTTTTAAAAACGCTCCAACTCAACAGATTTCATTTTTACAGGAACATTAATATTTTTATGCGCTAAGTCTTATTTTTTATTTTATTTTTCTTTATATATTATTTTTGCTTTCTCAAACACGTGTATAGTGGGAAGAAAAGTTACGTGTTTGCAAATATCCGACTTTTAAGCCTCCCTGAATCCCCCAAAAAGGGCCTTTTAAGGAAAAGTTGCTGTTTTTATTTGTTTCAACAATTTGCAGTTCAGAATTAAAATAAAGGCCTGAAATTTGCTCAGTTTTTCTACGTCTTTGCAACAAAGTTGTGCATTTTTTTCAAAAGTATTAATATTTATTAGAAATGTTCATTTTTTTCTGTTTAGCACAGAATAAAAAGCAATATTACTAATAATTATAAAGAAAAAATCATATAGGCCTTTTATGTACAGGTGTAATCAACAAACTAACAAGATACCTATATTCTACGTGTCCTGAAAACTTCTGCTTTATCCATCAATATTTAAAGACCATATTCTGGATATATTCAAGACAATATTTGGTCAAAAAATATGTTGTGAAAAAAATCCCATTTTTGGCCATTTTGGTATCCGGGTGCCCCTTAAGATACAATATGTTTTGAAATTCTGAGCAATTTTTGCATAGATTGTAAAGCATAAAAGATAGACAAAATATTACTACAGAAGCGTACAGTATATGCCAAATATGTTTTCTAATCTAACCATTTCCAAGATATTTATTGGTTTGAGTTTATAAATACTTTTGCTTTTCCCAAATAGGATATTGTTCTTTTCAGCTACAGCTACCACATAACTTTAAAAGATTTGCCTTGCTTAAAGCCTAATGTATTCCACATTCCCTTGTACCAACATGGGCAAGACAATTTCTGCAAATGTTTGTATTGACTAGCATGAGGTAGATAGAAATATAGGCTTTGTAGCTATACTTTGAACAATATATAGTACAAGAATAAACGATAGTGAGTTGAAAGTGGCACGTAAGTGTAACACATTGAGATTTTCGTAAATCGATGTCCATTCAGCCAAAAACGTTTGAAGACAGTGGAAAGAGTTTTGTGGCAGGGTGCAGTCTACTCCGTGAAAATGAAGGCTGAAGCTGTGAATTTTCGCTGTGACAACCAGAGAGGCAATAAAGCTACATTGTTCCCTTTTCTTCTTACTGGATGCAGTTCGCTCGTTGGCGGAGCGATTAAACAAACGAATGTAACCTTCTGATCCTCTTTTATGTCGGAAGGGTAATTCGGATATTGTTTTCCGTGGTCGACTTGCTGTTTTTACAAGCTTTGCAACTACAGTGTTTACAAACCCATTTCGGAGCAAATAAGCAAGGGGAATCGGGGCAAGACGGACAACTTTTGCTTTGAATGGAAATTTAAATTGTCTATATCCAACGGAGAGCAACAAACTTATGTTCCGGCTGCGCGGAGTTTTTCCTCTCCGCATCCACGGCGTTGCTGTCTGCCGCTATCATAGAAAGGCGCGGATGAAACAGTATAACATTTTTAAAATTACTAAAGGCCTTACTTACCAACTTTATGATAGGAGATGTCTTTTACACTTTGTTTTAAGTTACCAATCGCTTATTGGCGCACCATACACCATTTTTTTCGTCGTGAAGGGGTACTTTATGAACAATATTAGATTCTGAGTTATAGGACCAAATTTTTTGGAGTCAACAGTTGACTCCCTCACCCCACCAGTCCCCTCTACTTACCCCAAGGTCGCGGGTTCAAATCCGGCCCAGACCGATGGTTTTTAACTGTGCTTAAAACCAACAGCTCTATCTCAGTAGATTTACTGGCATGTAAAAGAAGTATTGTGGGACAAAAGTCCAGCACACTGGCGCGCTGATGTGAATCTGGCAATTGACAGCGTCGTTAAACAACAAAATAATAATTTTAACGCTTAAAACAACGCTGCCCCTCGCCCAAATAGGATGCCATAGTAAAATATTAGTGATTTATTTTTGAAGCTCTAGAAACAAGTGTTTTAAAAGCTTGTGTTCTGTAGAATATTGAAATATTGGTTTTTAATCAGTCTCTCTTTCACGTAAACAACTAGTAGGCAAGGCTGCAACCTGTGGAAAATAATAAACCATTCAGAATGCAGAGGACTTGTAACGAATCGGTCATGGGGATACTAAAATAATTATTTTTCTCTATGTAACACGGATTCTTACTACCTTAGGTGCTGGACACTGATGATACATAAAATGAAATGATGGATGGAAAAGGACATTTGAGACTATGTTCGAGGTACGCCAGTTGTGAAGACCGAGTGATATCTGGAAAAACTCTTAATCAGGGTATTGACCTACTATCAAACGAAAACTACGAAAAAACTGCAGTCAGACGAACTGACATACGGGATTTTATTCGTGGAAGTGACTTGGTAAATGAAACTCGTGATTTTCAATGTATTCGTTAGTTAAATTAAATGTTTATTTCAAAATCACTTGCCAGTAAATAAGATACTGATATCACAATATAACGGTATAAAATTAATATCTATCATTTCGTAGGATGAAACAGCGTCAGAATAAGAAAAATAAAACATTCATTCCGGTACCGGGAATCGAACCCGAGCCTCCTGGGTGAGAGCCAGGTATCCTAACCACTAGACCATACCGGAGTTGTGTAGAAAGAGCAGAAATTAGACGTACAGTATAGACCATCTGTTTTGTTTCAACGTGCTGACCCAAGTAGTCTAGGGTCATTAACCTTGCAGAAATCTTTCGAACTGTTGCACATTAGAACAAGCAATGAATAGATTGAAAATATAAGGATAAGGATTAAATCCACAATTAGACTTATTTAAAACTTATTTTCTAATGTATTTCTCTACAAAACTGTTCGTTGTAGCTAGCACAAATAATGAACATTTAGGTACGTAAGAATCGCGACCTAATTCTGTCATTTATTATTGGTCTGGCGAGAGTGATCTGGACAGGTGTTATCAAGACGACCGCCCACGTTGCTGTACCCCTCCCATGCTCTCGAGGAAAATAAACACGAATGGTTTGAGTATGCCAAGCGTGCTTAGAGGATCTAACTAATCTAAAAATGTGCCGCTAGGACCCAGGCTAACATCGGCAGTAGCACTGGTGCTGAGCTGGGCACCGGAGAGGTGGGGAAAGTTGAAGTGGCAGCCCCACCAATTGGTCTTACTCTAAGCAGCACTCCTAATGCTGCTAGAGGACATTTTTAATTACTGGTAGGCTTCAATTTAACAGCCGGACTCACAAATATTGGATACCAACCACAGCAACAAAGGAAGGATTCAAGATTTGGGATTGCGGAAAAATTAACAATATGTACATGGAATTGTAAGAGGACTACAAACAATTAGTTAAAGTATTAGAACAGATGAAATTAAACATTAGTGTTATCATTGAAACCAAAAAGAAATTGAAAAGCACTGAGTAAATAGGAAGACACGTTTTAATCTACAGTGGAGTGATAACAAAGGAAAGAGCAGCAAAAGCAGCGGCTTTATTGGTTGATGGTAAATGGAGTAAAAGAATTGAATACTATGCTTTTATTAGTGCACGAATAATTACAGTAATTTTTAAGATTCCTAAAGGACAACTGGTGGTAATTGGGGTATACGCACCAAAAGTAGATAAACCTGAGAAAACAAAAGAATACTGAAAGACGAGTTAGTTATCATTCCGAGGATTCCAATGATCCCAACGGATATGCCGTTTGAGTTTAAACGAATTCAGTTCCCGATTCGTCTTGCCTTCGTCATGACAATTAACAAATCACAAGGCCAATCCTTGACTGTGCTCTCAACTTAGAAAATCCACGTTTTCTCATGTTCAATTACTGCAGACACATTTCAGCATGGACTTCAGAAAATGAAAAATAGAAAAGCACATGGACCTGGTGGCATAAATACAAAATTTTTAAAACATGGAGGAGATGAATTCCATAATAGATCACTGGAATTTATTAACCAGTGTTGGAGAAATAAAATCGTTTCAAAATCATGGCATGGAGTTATCTCAATACAGGTCTTTAAGAAAGAATAAATAAACATATGCTCATGAATAATGGAAACAACGCTATTAAAGAATCAAAATGGGTTCAGCAAGGGACGCATTTGTATGGACAATGTGTTCTCTATAAACCAAATATTAGAAAAGAGAAGAAAATTTAATTTGGAAACGCATATGACTTTTATAGACCTGGATAAAACTTTTGATAGTGAACAGAAATCAACTTTGGGCAATTCCCAACAAACAAGGATACTCCAAAAACCTAATAAAAGTGTTGCAAAATATCTAGGAAGAAACAAGAGTAAAAATAAAATTTGGAAATGGAAGATTTTCAAAGGAAATTATTGTTAATAACGGTCTTAGACAAGGTTGCAGTTTGTCCCCGCTACTTTTTTAATATTTATATGGACGATATTCTAAGAGAAGTAAAGGAAAAATACTATATAGCGTTTCACTCTTAGAAGACAGTATGGAGTTAAATGGGACATCTCTGTCTCTATCTAGCGCATACAAGTTGCCATTAGCCGCGTACTTTTCTACCCTCGCTCTGTTGCCACATTCCTAATAGCATGGTACAAATATTCATTTGTTATAAATTTCAGGTTTGAACACATTATCCTATGCAGAATTTTTTTCTCTATCAGGTTATATCCTTTTCAGAGTCATTATACATTTCTATAGGTCCAAATTTCTTCAGAAAACGTTTTTTTCAATAGAAGTCCGATATTTGCTGTTTCTACACTCATCACGCACTAACTAACAAACTAACTGCTAGAATGCATCTATATTTTTTTCTTAGGTAGAGTAAACTATAGTGCTACTACCTGCCTACTTTGAATTCTCTATGTTTACCCAGTTAAGGGTTATAATTTTTTAAATTAAATGTTTTCGGAAAATTTTATATCTGTGCACTGCAAAAGTTACGCAGTGTGAAACTTTTTTGTTATTGAGTTTACATCAGGGAACCAGCGAGAACAAATGTTGAGGAAGGTTGGAGAAAGTTTTTAAAGTAAACCAAAAGGCAGTAACCTCTTTCTTTTATCCAGTAGGGCAAACAAAAGGTATTCATCTATTCAGCGTCAGGCCTGACACAGAAGATAGTATAAGGAGCAGCACTAGCATTAGTTCGAAAGAAGCCGTGTGTGTAACTGTGAGCTGTTATTGCGTTATTTGTTTAATATTTTTGTAAATATTTGTAGTTATGGAGGGGGAAGCTAGGAAGAGACGATATGTTGGTAAATTAAGAAGTAAGGAACGCCAAATAATTATGAATGTGTTATATTATTTTTGAAGCAAAATGCTTGGCAGTAAAGGCAGTAAAAGAAACAGCTAAGGCTATCGGGTGTTCAGAAGCAGTAGTGTGTATGATTAAAAAGGAACTAATGAAAGGACCTCTAAGAACGCCATCGAAAAAGAAAGCAAAAGGGGCGGGACTACACAAAACGCTCGGTTAACGCAATATGATTGAATAGTGCAAGGTGGAGTGCGGCGAATTGTTCATTCTTTACAGTTTGCAAATATTCCACCCATGCTGAATATAATTTTGTTACAGTTCAACAGTGATGAGACCCTACCAAATTTCTCAAGGGCCACTCTGATTTGGGGTTCGAATATGAAAGAAAGGGTAACAAGTGCATATTAATAGAAAGAGACGATATCGATATCATCAGATGGCGACATAAATATCTAAAAGACGTAAAAGGTTTAGGGACCAGGGGAAATCAATTGTTTATACAGACGAGTCATTTGTAAATTTAGGTCATACAGTAACAAAGGCATGGAGGGATACCAAAGTTAAAAGTGTCCGTCTCGTCAAGCAGCAATTGAAGGACTAAGTACAGGACTCAGGCCACCTCGAGTCGCTCGCGGAGAGAGATTCGCAACTAAAGCGCGTCTCACCCTTAAAAGACAGCACACGTTAAATGGAGCGCAGTGTTGCAACATGTACTAGTTGCGAATCTCTCTCCGCGAGCGACTCGAGGTGGCCTGAGTCCTGTGCTTAGTCCTTCAATTGCTGCTTGACGAGACGGACACTTTTAACTTTGGTATCCCTCCACGCCTTTGTTACTGTATGACCTAAATTTACAAATGACTCGTCTGTATAAACAATTGATTTCCCCTGGTCCCTAAACCTTTTACGTCTTTTAGATATTTATGTCGCCATCTGATGATATCGATATCGTCTCTTTCTATTAATATGCACTTGTTACCCTTTCTTTCATATTCGAACCCCAAATCAGAGTGGCCCTTGAGAAATTTGGTAGGGTCTCATCACTGTTGAACTGTGACAAAATTATATTTAGCATGGGTGGAATATTTGCAAACTGTAAAGAATGAACAATTCGCCGCACTCCACCTTGCACTATTCAATCATATTGCGTTAACCTAGCGTTTTGTGTAGTCCCGCCCCTTTTGCTTTCTTTTTCGATGGCGTTCTTAGAGGTCCTTCCATTAGTTCCTTTTTAATCATACACACTACTACTTCTGAACACCCGATAGCCTTAGCTGTTTCTTTTACTGCCTTTACTGCCAAGCATTTTGCTTCAAAAATAATCTAACACATTCATAATTATTTGGCGTTCCTTACTTCTTAATTTACCAACATATCGTCTCTTCCTAGCTTCCCCCTCCATAACTACAAATATTTACAAAAATATTAAACAAATAACGCAATAACAGCTCACAGTTACACACACGGCTTCTTTCGAACTAATGTTAGTGCTGCTCCTTATACTATCTTCTGTGTCAGGCCTGACGCTGAATAGATGAATACCTTTTGTTTGCCTTATTGGATAAAAGAAAGAGGTTACTGCCTTTTGGTTTATTTTAAAAACTTTCTCCAACCTTCCTCAACATTTGTTCTCGCTGGTTCCCTGATGTAAACTCAATAACAAAAAAGTTTCACACTGCGTAACTTTTGCAGTGCACAGATATAAAATTTTCAGAAAACATTTAATTTAAAAAATTATAACCCTTAACTGGGTAAACATAGAGAATTCAAAGTAGGCAGGCAGTAGCACTATAGTTTACTCTACCTAAGAAAAAAATATAGATGCATTCTAGCAGTTAGTTTGTTAGTTAGTGCGTGATGAGTGTAGAAACAGCAAATATCGGACTTCTATTGAAAAAAACGTTTTCTGAAGAAATTTGGACCTATAAAAATGTATAATGACTCTGAAAAGGATATAACCTGATAGAGAAAAAAATTCTGCATAGGATAATGTGTTCAAACCTGAAATTTATAACAAATGAATATTTATACCATGCTATTAGGAATGTGGCAACAGAGCGAGGGTAGAAAAGGACGCGGCTAATGGCAACTTGTATGCGCTAGATAGAGACAGAGATGTCCCATTTAACTCCATACTGTCTTCTAAGAGTGAAACGCTATATAGTACATGTTGCAACACTGCGCTCCATTTAACGTGTACTGTCTTTTAAGGGTGAGACGCGCTTTTTTTAAAAACCATCAACTTAATACAGAGATGCTGCCTTTGCAGATGATGTAATAATTACACAAATAAATAAAGGTGATTTACAAGAAAAGTGTGTATGAACTAGGAGAAACATTAAGTAAATATGGACGTAGGATTTCAATAAATAAAACAAAGATAAGCATTCCGTGATAAACATCCAGTCAGATCAAAAATAGCTTTGAACAACAATGCATTAGAGTAAACGAATAAATTTAATTACTTAGGATGCAATATAACGTATAATAATAATAATAATAATAATAATAATAATAATAATAATAATAATAATAATAATAATAATAATAATAATAATAATAATAATAATAATAATAATAATAATATTAATAATAATAATAATATTAATAATAATAATAATATTAATAATAATAATAATAATAATAATAATAATCATCTAAATAATAATAATCTAAATAATAATAATAATCATCTAAATAATAATAATAATAATCTAAATAATAATAATAATAATCTAAATAATAAAGTAAATAAATTTTGTGGGACACAAGCAAGAACATTAAAAAGAAAAATAAGGAAAGAAACACATTTAAAGCTTTACAAAGTGATGGTTGTGCCAGCATTGGTGTACAGGTGTAAAGCATGGGTGATAAAAAAGGATTGGAATGCAATAATTAATGCAGTCAAAATGAGATACCTAAGAGCAATAAACGGATGCACAATTATGCACAAAATAAAAAACGAAGACATAAACGAATTAAATACTCTCCCTATAAATGAAAAAATAGAGGAATATAGAAGCCGTTGGAAACAGCACATGGATGAAAAATTCTTCCCTTGGTTGTGTTATGAGTACCAGCCGATTGGAAGAAGAGTCGGAAGACCCATAAGGAGAGGGAGAGAAAGGTGAGGCCGAGACAGGATGCATGAGGAGGTGGCGGTGGCGGTGGCGGTGGCGGCGGCGGCGGCGGCGGCGGCGGCGGCAGTGTCTATTTAGGCATATATTTATGATGAATTTTAAGGGTACATGTGAATTGTAATAAGAAAAGTAGGTAAGTCATGTGAATTTGACACATCAGTTATAACACTTGATGAACCGTGTTCAAACATCCCCCTATTGTAACAACTTATAAAAGCAAGAGAAATTAAAAAGCTACTACTCTACTTGATCCCTTTTTAACTCTATTCTACATTTTCACACTAATCCGATTATTATTTCACTCTGAATACGGCAAACCCACGACTCTGCAACATTTCCATTGTTTGCGTTCTCAGTAGATTAATGGTACCTAGACGTTTTTCGTTTGTTTCCATGCATGAAATTTTTCATTATTCTTCCCCTTTGTTTGTGAAGCTACTTATCTCAACTAAATGCATGCATCGTCTACCAAATCATGCCGAGTGGTATGGTTCAGTGTGGCCCGTACTCGGAGTATCGTGAGTTCGATTCCCGAGGTGTCCCTCTGCAACACTTAACATAATACTATCAAATTATTCCCTCTAAAATGTGCAATGCTTACCTATTCTTTACTTTTTGTATACAGAGCGCGCAGATAGCTGGTGGTTTTGTTGCCGAACCTATATTTAATTTCCGGCTCTAGGGTGGCCAATTTAACTCAGCTTTATAGATTAACAAAATCAATCAAGAATGAATAAAGAAATTAGAATAATAATTATGAATAAAAAAATTAATAGAAAAATCTGATGTGTTGCACTCACGTGACTTTCTCTACCCTTGTACTAATTACTCTTACAACCTCCAATTACTCTATCTTCTTCATGTTAGTCGAGAAAAACATTTGCAGAAATTATCTTAGATGTAATGCAATGTTTAGGAAACCGGTAATAAAACTACGGCTCTTATGGTGCTAGTAAAAATTGAAATATGAGTAAAAGATTTGTCAATGCACAAACGTGTTCCTCTTCCTTGTACTTGGTAACCGGTTTAAGTACACGAATAATGATTATGAAAATTTGGTATAAGTTCTCAGATATTCATTTTATCGAGATTTTGCAAAAAATAAAAACTTCTCAGACATGATATGTCGTTATATTTTCCAACAGACCTGATTAGTGAGCTAGAAACCTGGATTTTCTGTTTATGCCTCTGAAATCACATTCAGGCAAAAAGTAATTAAAATAACGTACAACCTATTTTATAAATGCACAAGCACACACGCACATGCGCAAACACTCCCACACATTCATTTACTGTCATTTTTAAAATGCATTATCTGCCTTCAGGGTTGCCTTAAGGCATGTGCAAAACCAAAATGTTTTCACATAACTATCGATTTTGGATAAATAATTCATTGTAGCGTACTAATGAGGTATCCTGGGCCCAGAAATTACATTTTTAAGTGTTTCCGTTTGAGCGCATAGCCAAACTTGGTATATAAATAACCCAAAATAGGTCCCACTTAGAAAATAAGCTACCTATAATTACATCTTAATCACTTTGCCTAAGGGAGGGATTACTATAAGCACAAAGCAGAAGAAAATCTTGTGTGTCAAATTTACACAAGTTTCTCTAGTCACTATCATTTATTTTTATCTCTTCTACAATCTCGTATTATTACAAAAGTTACTTTTTCTTTCATGCTTCTTTTCTAAGCCCTCATAATGAATGGCAAAACAGAGGCATTGAGAGATCATCCTTCAGGCTTTAGGTAGACAACGATTTCGAGAGTTTAATGAAGTTAATTTTCGCCAAACATATTGCAATCAGAAGTATGTTATAAACAGCAACGATACAACAAGGTTAAAGAAAATGATTTCGCCAAAATTATAGCAATTAGTTATATACAAAACGACAGATAAAAATATTATAGAAAAAAAACCGTCTTACTGTGTCTTTTCGGGAACCTCTAAGTCTCTCGAATAATCTCGATAACCCCTTTGGTTTCTGCCACTCTAGTACCACGTATTTAGTCACCGTGAGTGGTGTGGGACAGGTCGACCTTAAGCGCCTTTCTTTACTCGCCGGCCTGGTATTTGGTGTGAGGTAGCTTGACCCTTGCCGCCCCTTTTTGTGCGTCGCTACCGATGTTACAATATATATTTTAACCAAAATCATGAGAGCCAATTTGATGAAATAAAAAAATGACGAAAAATACTCCATGTAAATGGTGTTTTATAATGGGGAGAGCTGCTGTTTGTGCAAATATTTAAAAGATAATAAATCTCAATTTCAATCTGATGTTTATCAGACCTTTCGTTTTTTAATTATACTGTACACACACACACACACACACACACACACACACACACACACACACACACACACACACACACACACACACACACACACACACACTTTTATAAAACTGCTTTTTTTTATTCAGGGGGTCTCAAAACATATTTTTGGTGAAATGTCGACATCGAATTTTTGGGTGGAATACAATACTTCCCCTACTTACCAGTAGAGAAACTAAAAATAGATATTAGACTATGTAATGTATAAACAGCTGAGTTGGTACGAACATATTAGAAGAATGAATGAAGATAGATTAGCGAGTTAGATTTTGAACGGAGTTCACAAGGAAGAAGAAGAAAAGGAAGACGTCGAAACTCATGGATGTGAGAAATAAGAACTGGAATGAGAGCAAAAGGACTAGAAGAAATGGAATGGATTGATAGGGATGAGTTGACAAAGTTTAGGCACAGAAAGATGTGTAAACATTGATACTCTGTATATAAATAAAAATGTATTATTGTTATTGTTGTTGTTACTCTTATTGTTATTGTTATTTACTCGTGTATAGACTGGATACTATGGCAAACAGTATTGTTCTGGTTGCATTGCAAACATCAAGAAAAGGTACATTCTGTGCTGTTAAATGTTTTTGTTCGTGAAAACAAACGAGTTGAGATTTATATCAGAACAAATGCGGAGAGCACCTGCGGATATTTTGTGCAAATGACAGTTGTGCCTTCCCACTAACAATACTGATGTACGCTTTCGGCTGGAATATCACTTCGACCGCAACAAAGGCAATTGCACATTCTGTTGTTTTCACACTATGGAGATTTCTCTGCAGTTCAGTTCGAACCACAATGAAAGGTATCGGAAGCACTGGGTGGCCAACAAAAACAAAAGCACCATTTCCTGTTTGGAGGGACTTAAACATCACAGAGAAAGTGCTGCTTTAAGTTTTTGCGCTGTTCCTTTCTTCGCTGCGGGTGAAAATTAATCCCATAAAAATGATTACCTTGCATTTCCCTCAAAGTGAAAGATTTAAAGAAGCGAGAGAGGAGTACACGGCACGGGTCTTCGTGTTTTGTCAGGGTTTCTACATCCGCACTATCCTTATCTAATTAGATATGGTTCATTCCACAGAAATTACAACCTTTTTGCTTTCTCGAGTAAAACGTACATTTACTTCCTTCGTTTCCTTTGCGCACGTAATGTTGAATGTCAAATGTAGACAATAAAGGTGGATATCTCAATCACATTTTCAAAAAATCTGATGTGTTGCACTCACATGACTTTCTCTACTCTTGTACTAACCATTACAAACTCTTAATCCTATATCTTCTTCGTGTTAGTTAAGATAAACATTTGTACAAATTATCTTATTGCTTATTTCCTTGTAGGTGCAAGGAGAATATTAGAATACAGTAGACTTTGTGCAATAGTCAAATGTTTGAGATTCTGTTGTCTTTGCACACTTGACATATAAAAAAATGAACAACGATGATCCATTTCACGAAAGTTCTAAGTTTTCCGAAACTCACAAACATAACAAGGAATATCTCCGAAATGGTTCACTCTACAAGAAAATTTATTGAGACATAAATTGTGTATTTTAGCAAGATCTACATTTTTTGTACAGTATAATTTGATCTATCTCTAACGGTTTGCCAGTTATGCAGAAGTCCTCCAGAGTAAATACGACTACAGGGGCTATAGCCAGAAAATTCAAGATGTACATTTCATGTCATCAAAATATCTCAAACATATGACATTTTAATAAAAATCGTTAGAGCCATTTTCAAGAAAATCAAAATTTTCGAAAAATTTTCCATGTATAGGTAGTTTAGAGTGGAAAACTTTTCGTCAAAATCTTTGTGTCGCATCCTTGAAAGACATTAAACTTAAATACCAACTTTGGTTTCTAACCGAGTTTTCGTTTTTGAGTTATGCTGTCCACAGACTGACACACACACACACACACACACACACACACACACACACACACACACACACACACACACACACACACACACACACACACACACACACACACACGGACCTTTTTCTAAAAATGCTTTTTTTGTTATTCAAGGGGCCGCAAAACATATTTCCAGTGAAATCTCGACATCGAATTTTTGGGTGGAACACAATACTTCCCCTACTTACCAGTAGAGAAAGTAAAAACAGTTGCTATAAATAGATAATGCATCATCTATTGCCATATGGTGTGCATATAGATTCGTTCTTAACAAACACATTAATTTAAAAAATCCACATAAATTACAAAAAAATTCTGATATCTTAAATTTACAAATATTACCTATTTTTTATCATCTCTTAGGTAGAGCATTACAATTTTACTAGTGAGGAAAAGGTGAAGATCTTAAATATTTAGTTATTTTGTATCTTCCAATGCAAATGTCACTCTTACCTGTGGTAAAATGGTCATGAATAACACAATTTCTATTGAATTACTTCATTGAATAAAGCACCATTATATATTAATCATAGTAAGATATTAAAATCCTTAAAAATATACCCTTATGAGTATATATACCTTACGTTTTTGTCTCTGACCATTTCCTACGAAGATATTTTAGCTTTGTCGAAAACAAGCTGGCAACACTGCAAATTGTCTAGGAGTCAGTTTCCTAGGTCAGTGCCTACATGAACAAACACCGCAGTTATTGTTATTGTTAGCTCCCAAAACATTACACCAGGCTGCAAGCGACCGATCTGTTTACATCCAGAAGACGGTTCAATTCCCTGACCAATCTCAAAGCCACGTTGCCGAGTTACTTCACTTCTGAAAAAGCTATTCGGAATACTCCTTTAATTCTTTTAAGTGATTATTTTGAAACTGTGTGATGTCCCATAAGTATTGCCGAAGCTGTCAGAGATAAGTTACTCTAGACATCTTACAAGTAACAAACTGCATTCTTAGAAAACTAGGCATGCCATTTGGAACAAAAGCGATTTATTTGATCGAAATCGGCTGATCAAAGAACAAATTTCCATTAGACATTTTTGTTTGTAATGCTTTCTATGTAGCACATATTATAAGGAATGGCAACGGGGTTTCGCCGAAGCGTACGTGACCATCCCTTGTTTTCCTGTTCAAGATACCTGCACTAAGCGATTTCCAGGAAAAATGGTCTTACTGAGTTTTAGTCTGATTACCTGGAACTTGCCACTAATGACTTATCTGCACCATTATATGTCCCTTCTGACAATTTTAACCGTGAACGATGTTCCCAGGTCTGTACCTTTTATACATGCGACGATTTAAATATCTCCCGGTTATTTAATTATGCCATGTGAAGCAGTATTATTTCTATTATTATGGCGTTCACAATTTCGACTTCAATATATATATTGACCGATCACCATGAAAATTGGCGGATACAAGTGCTTTTCCATTAAGAAAGTTTTTATGTCAATCCATTTTACTATGTAACGTATTAGATTTACATGGTTTTCTCTACTGGTTTTTCTTTTACGTAATACATTCACATGTCCTCCTCTACTCGACTATTAACAAACAATTTATCTACTTTTCTACATGTTTGGAATACAAATGTAACATATTATATTCACACGGTTATCTCTTCTCACTTTTCTTTTGCGTAACAGATTCACATGTCTGCTCGCTGTTCAACATACAATTCATAAAATTTTCTCTACTATTGAAATTTAAATTCAACGTATTACATTCAGGTTTTCTCTTCTCGCTTTTTCCTGTAGTATTTGTGGTAGTTCAACACTCCTTTTGCATAGTGTGTTGCCAGTGTTCTTATTTGTTTTGCTTATTTTTTGTTCTTTAATTCACTCTATGTTTAAATGTATTAAGTAATATATCTTAAATGTCTTCAAAGAAACCCAAGGCAATTAAGCAAGTGCAACCTAGTCTAGAAGTTGTAGGAATCAATCGGCAATCTCTGAAATTTACATATTACTTCTACATGTCCCAAGATAATGTATGTAAGAGGTTTCGCTGCTCCGTTTGCTCCATTTTGAGTTATCGATTCTTTTCAGTTTCACAGTGCACAATTTCTCGGAGAGAAGTTTATTATTTCTGGCGCAAATCCAGCAGAAGTTAAGAGGATGTTTTTAGTTAGGTCCTGAAGAAAAATGGTATTGAAAATCCTTCAGAAGCGCTGCGTGTTTTAATGTAAGGGTTCGCTGGTAAAAGACAATGGATCAGGTTCATGGAAAACAATACTGATTGGCTGGATCATGAACTAGTACTTTTTATAAATTATTCGAGGGTAGAACCAGTGTATTACAAGATTGCAGCTTTCACGTACGAAGTAAACGTGGAACGCCAGCTGCAGAATTTGAGCAGTCCCAGTTAAAAGAGCGTAATTATAACATTTATCCTACATTTATCAGATTCAATCTGCAAAGAGTGTGTTTTCCGGATAGTACAAAATTTCACATTCCTATACAGAAAAATGAAGTTACTACCACAACAGAGCGCATCGTTTGCACCCAAAGTACAGAGAAGAATCTCTGCTTATAAGCGAAACAAACGCCGATTGTTCTCTCAGCTAAGAAAAACAAATTACATAATCAGTCCTTTTGTTTTCCTACATTCATCCATATTTTAATGTTAATTTCCCAGAAAAAGCTGCTTTTATGGGCTATTAAAACGGCATGAAACAGAGAGAAGGAAAGGGGGATAAGAGGATGTGAGAGATAAACAGTAGAAAGTCGGAGAGGAAGGTTTGGAGAAGGAAAACAAACGGAGAGAGGCGGGTATAGAGAGAGGGGGGAAAGACAAATACGAGGCAACGGTGTGCGTGCGCGTGCGCGCGTGTGTGTGTGAATAGCATAACCCGAAAACGAAAAACAGGTTAAAAATCAAAGTTGGTATTAAAGTGGATGTGAGACAAAGATTTTGGATAAAATTCCTCCGCTCTAGACACGCTTTAAATAGAAAAGTTTTCGACAATTTTTATTTTCTCAAATGTCTCCCCCCCCCCCCCCCCCCGGGGAATGTCGCATTGTCGTGGCGGGGGGGCTCAGTACCCAGTGAGTCAGACGGGTAGTTATGTGAGCATTAGCTACTAACTATCAAGAGACGAGGGGAAGCCAAGAGCATTCCGCAACACCAACCCAAGCAATGGATAAAACGAATCTTGGAATTATTACCCCAGGTGGTACTTCAGGTAAACTGGACAATCCATCCTCTTCGGAGGCAGACTCCATGGATTCTGGGGGGAGTCATCAACTGCTTGAGGGAGATGTGTTTAGAAAGAGTGCATTGACCCAACGATCACCTACAGTAAAACGAGTAATGCACTTACATACAGGAGAAGAGGAACTAAAGAGGATACTGAATGAGATCCAGCGTCAAAATGAAGAACTAAAAAACGAAATAAAAGCCCTTAGACTCGAAAATCAAGAACTTAGAAAAAATATGGATAAAGAGAAGCAGAATTCTCTGGATGTGAATAAGGATCCTATAAGAGTAGAGCAAACGAGAGTGAAAACAGCTAGTGAGAAAGAACTTATAGAGAAAGCAGGACCTAGCAATGTGATAGATTATAATACAGATGAGGAAGATCTGGTCAGAGAAACAGATTGGATATTACAGAGGAAAAATAAAAAACGAAAAGCTGAAACATCGCCAGTAATAGAAACAGGAAAACCCGAAAAGAATGATAGAAATAAAAAGTCAGAAACCAGAAGCATTATAAGCAAAACAAATAACATGAAGGAGGAAAAAAAAGTTCCCTATAAGGAACACCAGCCTCCTCCTATTAACATATATGATATAGCAGATTATCTAAAACTTCAGGCATTATTAAAACCTGTGTTAGGAAAAGAATATAAAGTTACATCATTAAATAATAATGTATGGAAGATCAATACTATGAATTCTGATAGCTATAGGGCTTTGGTCAAGAAATTAAACACAGAAAAAGTCAATTGGCAAACTTATGAAAACAAAAATGATAGACCAATTAGAGTTATGGCAAGAGGATTGCATGCTTCATGCCCAAAGGAAGATATAATAGAAGAGTTAAAGGAAAGAGGCTTTAAAATTAAAGATGCTGTAAATATTCTTAAGAAAGAAAGGTACACAAATAGGAATGGAGAGCAGGAAGTAGTTAGACAAGGATTGCCACTATTTATGCTTACCTTTGATAATAAGGAGAATATTACAGAGATATATAATATTAAGACAATTTTGAATGTGGTTGTCAAAATTGAACCCTTGAGAAAGAATACTAATTTGATACCACAATGTAAGAAATGCCAAGGCTTTAACCATACCCAGGCGTATTGCCAAAGAGAACCACGTTGTGTGAAATGTACAGGAAAACACCACACTAAAGATTGTAAAATAAGCAAAAACGCACCACCAAGATGTGTTAATTGTGGAGGACAACATCCAGCAAACTATCGTGGATGTGAAGTAGCTAAGGAGCTGCAAAAGAGGAGGAATGAAGTCATGAAAAATCAAAGACAGATTCATAGGACTCGAGGGAATTGTAACTTAGGTATGGTCCTAGAAGAAAGTGAAGTAGTAGTGGATGAACCTAACAGAGAACAGAACAACTACGCAGCAGCAACATGTAATGGTAAAGCTGAAATTCCAACCGTTGATAAAGCAATAATACGCATCCTAGAAATACTGGACGAGCAGAAATATACCAACAAACTGATCTATGATAGATTAAGAAAGCTTGAAACTAGTCTTAACAGAAGTAAATAAAATGGCGCACACATACAGAATATTATCATGGAATGCAAACGGATTACAACAGCGTATTCAGGATTTGGAACTGTTCCTGAAAAGCAAGAAAATAGATATATGTTTAATATCCGAAACGCATTTGGCTAAACTATCATATGTTAGAATTAGGGGATATGATATCTACCGCTCAGACCATCCATCTGATAAAGCAAGAGGAGGCTCCGCAGTAATAATTAAAAACTGCATTAAACACTATGAAGAAAGTAAAATAGAAATAGATGAAATGCAAGTGATAACTGTCACTATTCAAGTTAAAACCAAGCCTTTTAATGTCTCTGCAATATACTGTCCCCCAAGGTATAACCTAAAAGAAAAGGATTATATTAATCTCTTTAAGACTCTAGGTAATAACTTTATTATTGGAGGGGATTACAACGCCAAACATTGTCACTGGGGATCAAGAATAACCACTACCAAAGGTAGGGAGCTATTTAGGGCAGCGATTAAAACAAAGTGCCAATTCCATTCAACTGGAAAACCTACATATTGGCCGACAGATGTAAATAAAGCACCAGATTTAATTGATTTTTTCATAACGAAGGGTATATCTAACAATTATGTGCACGTAAATGAGGATTATGATATCTTTTCGGATCACTCCCCAATTATATTAACAGTAAGTGATAATATCATAACAAAGGATAACCCCCCAAGACTAACTAATAAAAAAACAAATTGGGAAGGGTTCAAAAAAGAATTACAGAGCACTATTGAACTTAATGTTCCCTTAAAAACTCCGCAACAACTGGAAGCAGAGATAGATCTCTTTGTTACTAATATTCAACAAGCAGCATGGAACCATACTCCAGAAAAAAGTAGGAAAAATGTGAATGATATCTCCTATCCAATGGAAGTGAGGGAGTTAATTAGTGAAAAACGAAAACTGCGTAAAAAGTGGCAGAGGTCACGGGCACCAGAAGATAAAAAGCGATTAAATCAAATCTGTAATAAGTTAAAGAATTTGATCAGTAGTATCAAAAACAAATCATTTACTATCTATATGAAAGGACTAACAGCAGACAAAGATACTGATTACTCTTTATGGAAAGCAACAAGCAGTATCAAAAGACCTATAAATCAAATTCCACCAATAAAAAAAGGAGATGGATCATGGGCAAGGAGTGATAAGGATAAAGCAGATCTATTTGCCAACTATCTAGAAGAGATTTTTCAACCTTTATCTGGACAAACTTCTGAAGAGGACATTAAACATGGGAAGAAAAGGGAAGGCAAAGATCTTAGGCGTGTAACGCTCAAAGAATTAAAACGTGAAATCCACCAGAATATAAATACAAAAAAAGCGCCAGGATATGATTTAATCACCGGACACATTCTTAAAGAATTGCCACAAAAAGCTCTTATCAAGCTATTACATATGATAAATACTGCATTAAGACTAAAACATATCCCAAGTCAATGGAAGGTAGCAGAAGTACTCATGATCCTTAAACCTGGAAAAAATCCTAATGAAAAGGAATCATACAGACCGATTTCACTCCTATCCCAATTAGCTAAACTGTTTGAAAAGTTATTGTTAAAGCAATTAAAACCTATAATAGAGGAAAGTAAATTAATACCAGAACACCAGTTTGGATTTAGAAATAAACATTCAACAATTGATCAAGTACATCGTATAGTCGATGTCATAGAAAGAACGTTAGAGGAAAAGAAAATATGTTCTGGAGTATTCCTGGACGTGGCCAAAGCGTTTGATAAAGTCTGGCACAAAGGTTTAATTTTTAAGCTCCAACGAGATCTACCTGACCACTTCTATCAAATATTGTTATCATACATTGAAGGGAGATATTTCCGAGTTAAATATGGGAATGAATACTCTGAATTAAAGAATATAGCTGCTGGAGTACCCCAAGGAAGCGTCTTAGGGCCAGTACTATACCTCATATTTACTAGGGATATTCCAAACCTAGATAATACAACCATGGCCACCTTCGCTGATGATACAGGAATTATGGCAGTTGGACATACAGTAGAGGAATCTACACAGAAATTACAGAAAGCTGTCAATAAGGTTAACGAGTGGACGAAGAAGTGGCGTATAAAATTAAATGAATCTAAATCTGTACATATTAACTTTACAAATAAGAAAACTCAGATATTACCAATAAAAATAAATAACCAAACTATTCCCCAAGCACAAACAGTGAAGTATCTAGGAATGACACTAGACTCAAAATTAAATTGGAGAAAGCATATAGAAACTAAAAGAAAAGAATTAAATATCAAATATAAGAAACTTTATTGGCTCATTGGGAGAAATTCCGAACTTGACATATACAATAAGTTATTAATTTACAAGCAGGTGTTAAAGCCAGTCTGGACCTATGGGATACAGCTTTGGGGCTGCGCTAAGTCGACCAACATAAAACACATACAGACTTTTCAAAATAAAGTTTTGAGAACAATAGTTAATGCACCATGGTATGTACGAAATGATGACATACATAGAGATCTCAAAATCGACACTGTTATACAAGAAATAAAAAAGACTGCAACGAAACATCATTTAAAAGTGCAGCACCATGAAAACAAAGAGATGTTGAAAGTTCTTAGTAACTGTGAAGTTCGAAGACTGAAAAGAAAAAAGCCAGATGACTTAATGTGAGACCGCAAGAACTATGTGTAAACTATGGGAGCCTTCAATGGAAGACTCGCCTTTATATGTGAACCTATTTAAGAAGAAAATATTACTAGATAAGCCTTTGCTTAGTTGTAATTTGATTTAAAAAAAAAAAAAAAAAAAAAAAAATGTCTCCAATGATTTTTATTAAAATCGCATATATTTATTTAATGGCAAATTAAATTTATATTTTGAGTTTTCTGGCTAAGATCCTGTAGTCCTATTTACTCCTGATGACTTTTGCAAAGCTGTGAACCGAAAGAGAGAGACAAAAATCTTACTACACAAAAATGGAGATCTCTTTACAACACCTAGGTTATGATTAAATGCATTTTTAATTCCGGGACAAAATTCCGGCACACCGGCGACGCTGATGTGATTCTGGCAATCGACGGAGTCATTGAAAAACAAAATTCTTTTTATGTTGTTATCTACCTATCTGTGCATTGAAGTCTCCCATTAATTATTATCTTTGTGCCGTACTTTGGGAATCTTGTCTATTTGTTTATTAAATTTTATATAAAACAAATTTTCATTTGGTCTCCATAATTGTATACACACATACGATTGTACTATTATTAAATTTCCCTTTAATTCTAAAATTACATAATCTCTCATCTACTGACTCAAAATTTAATATTACATTCCTTAACCTCTTGTTTATTAAAACTCCGATTCCAAAAATATTACTTTTATCATTTTCACTGTAACATAATGAATAGTTTCCAATATCCATGATCCCCTTTCCTCCCCATTTAATTTCCTGTATTGCTGCAGTATCATTTTTGTATTTTTCTAACTCTAGCTTCGATGAGCACGGACAAATCATATTCCTTTATCCGTTTGTCAGGACTTATATCCATTTTTACTTTCTCTACTACGTATACTTAAGTAGAGGAAGTATTGTATTCCACCCAAAAATTTGATGTCTAGATTTCACCTAAAATATGTTTTGAGGCCCCCTGAATCCAAAAAAATGCATTTTAAGAAAAAGCTGTGTGTGTGTGTGTGTGTGTGTGTGGTGTGTGTGTGGTGTGTGTGTGGTGTGTGTGTGGTGTGTGTGTGGTGTGTGTGTGTGTGTGTGTGTGTGTGGGGGGGGGGGGGATGTTTGCGGACAGCATAACTCGAAAATGCAAAATTGGTTAAAAACCAAAGTTGGTATTTAAATTAAATATCTTCTAAGGATGCGACACAAAGATTTTGAAGAAAATTCCTCCACCCTACACTACCCTTTACATGGAAAATTTTTCGAATATTTTGATTTTCTCGAAAATGGCTTTAACAATTTTTATTAAAATGTCATATTTTTACGACACATGAAATGTATATTCTGAATTCTCTCGCTATAGCCCATGTACTCTGTTTACTCTGGATGACTTTTGCATAACTGGTCAACTGTAAGGGATAGATTAAATCTTAGAATACAAAAGATGTAGATCTTGCTAAAATTATAGTGAATCATTTCGGGGATATTCCTTGTTATGTCAATTTTGAAATACTTAAATTTTCGTCAAATAAAACATCGTTTTCGTTTTTTTATATCCTAGTCGTGCTAGGAGAACGGGATCTCAATGCTTTAAAAGATTTGACTATCGCTCAAAGCCTACTGTATTCCCATATTCCCCTTGTACCTACAAGGAAATCAGTAGCAAGATCATTTCTGGAAGAGAATAAGTGATTCTAATAATAGTACAAAAGTAGAAAAAATCATACGAGATAACACATCAGATTTGTCGGATAGGAATGAAGCTGGAAGCGAGAATATCAAGCATCCCCCTTTTTAATTTGTATCATAAATAACTCCCCCAATCAAATTGGTTTTGCTAAACTAGTATTTATATTGCAATCTAAAGCTGGTGGTAGTTTGTCCCACTAGCGAGTATTAACGTTGGTTTTATAAAACACAGATGTTTACAATGAGTTCGGCTGTTTGTTATTATTGCTAAATGCAAAGCCGTATAACTCTGCTATATTACTGCAGGCTTGCCAATGCGCCATTAGTTGAAATATCAGAACTACTGTTGAAGTGAAAGCTGTTAAAACACGCTTAAGAAACCAAAACATCGACCACAGATTGAAATGGTGGTCAATAGTCATTTAATAATCATTTCGTAATTGCGAAATGTTTTGCATTAGTGAACATTATTATTTCAGTAACACTGCAATGGACGCGGGATCGTGGTCTTCTGCCTAGTCGATAGATGGTTCAACATGCGCTATTTAATTTGTTTTGTAAATTACTACTAGATGATCCACCGAGCGAGGTGGCTCCGCGGTAACGTGCGAGACTTGAATTCGGAAGGTCCCGGTTCGACTCACGGCGATCTCCCATTCTGGCCAGGTGTTTTTCATGGTTTCCTGTGGTTGGTAGGCGAATGCCAGAGTGGTTTCTCTTCTACCAAGATTTTCCTGTCAATTTCCTGTAGGTGTAACGCAGCGAAAACTTGCCAATGAGACCTGTATGAAGCTTCGGGACTACTCGGATAAAACCGGCTTACCTCGCTCGGTTGAAGGCTCTCTACTCCCATTCTATTCATTCACTGCGACATACACACCTCGAGGCATTGTTAGATACTGGAGCCACTAATAGAGGTACTGTCGCCCTGTAACAGGCATAACATAAAGGCAGTTTCACACCAGAGACAATTGCTCCAAGGACGACTCACATTCATAAGTACTCTATGTCCAGGGATTAAATAACCTTCAGATGGTAATTATTATTTATTTATGCCAACAAACTTACTGCTGGTGTTTTTAAACACACAAGCCATGTATGGGCAATGTTTGAGTAAGTTTGTTGGGATAAATAAATAATAAGAATAAATTAGTACATTTAATCCTTCATCAGAGGAATGTTAATTGTTAGCGGCCAATTAAAATTTTATTAGTCATTTTACATTGTTGACTTTTTTTGCCTTGAGAATGCCGCATAACTTAAAGGTAAATACTTTTGGATGGAAGTGGAAGTGCACCTCAACCTGACAGATATTTTATGCTACCCCTAACTCCTACTAGGAGTCCATACAACCCCACGCCAGGGATCGAACCCGGGAACCAGACCTGCCACGCTCCAAACCACTCCAGTACGGCAGGTGTTTAAGTAATCTAATGCGTTATGTCCACGCGAGTTCTCTACCCTTTATAGCTCATTAGTGCGTATACAAATTATTCTTGGAAGTTCATTTTTCCACTTCATTTTAATTAGATTAACATTTGTAAATTGCAGGGTTTTTCTGACATAGATGGAATCGCAATAGACAAAATAAATATTTAAGAACTGCCGTTAAAACTTCATACTCTCCCCATGCAACCGTGAGAAACTACAAAAATTGACAGTAGCTTAAAACAATAAGTTTTGAACAATTCCAACCATCAATAAAAAATATATATATTGGAAATGGCTGATGCCAAAAAAAAGTTGCAGAAATAAATTATGTGATTTAAAGAGAGATACATTTTTATGATACATTTTCCTCTATCATATAATGTTTATTAGAATAAATTTCCCTTCGAATGAAGAGGACTTTACAAGCTACTCCTGAAGACCCAATGTGTAAATCTTATCTAACTACCTATATTTAATATACGACATTTGAATCAAAAGCGTTGGAGCTTCTTATTTTTTCTTTTTGTAGAAAATCAAAACTCGAAAAATAATTCATATAACTGTAAAGGGTACTTTGGGATCGGGGGGTTATCTTGAAAATCTTCGTGATGCAATTTTGGAATACCAAGTTTGGTATTTATCTGACATTTCATTTTTGAGCTATGCTGTTCACGAATCACATAGATACGCACCTAAAGTAAATACTATTGCAGTGGCTATAGCCAGAAAATTCAAGATGTACATTTCTTTTGACATTAAAATTTCTCAAACATGACATTTTAATCAAAATCGTTAGAGCCATTTTCAAGAAAATCAAAATTTTGGAAAAATGCTTCTTGTAAAGGGTAGTTTAGGATGGGGCTATTTTCTTCAAAATCTTCGTGTCGCATCGTTGAAAGACTTTAAACATAAATACTAGCTTCAGTTTTTAACCTACTTTTCGTTTTTGAGCTATGTTGTCCACAGACACACGCACACACACACACACACATTTTTGTCTAAAAATGCTTTCTTTGGATTCAGGGGGTCTCAAAACATATATTTCCGGTGAAATCTCGACATTGAATTTTCGGGTGGAATACAATACTTCCCCTACTCACCAGTAGAGTTGTAGACGGTTCCCTTAAACACCATAAAGATCTTGAAAGAAGCGATTACGTTGAAGGAATTCTGATTTGTTGTATTCCTCTAAGAAACCAATTATACTTTCATAAATGATTTTCATTTCTTCATCCACTTTTTAGATTTGTCACAATTTCAGATCGAATTGTTGGATCCAGGATGTAAACTTCAAGTCATCTATTTTTAAAGCTATGTTGATAAAACAGATTCATCAGCAACTAGTGCATGTATTAACAAACAAGGATTAACAAAGGACATAGAAATAGGAGCCATGCATTCATTTGAGGATCTTAACAATTACTTATTTTACGAAACATAGCGTGCATTCAGAACTTCTATATGCATTTTCCTTATAATATGGCAATCACAATATGAAGCAAATGTACTTTCCGATACACTTTCACCATCTGGCGGCGTTATTGCGCACTTGTTGATCTTTGCTACGTGGTCCCTAGAGTACTCAGCAGATGGCACCCAGAAGGATCAAAGCAATTCACCACTTTTCCAGGCATATTATTATCATTCTGTGACATAAATATCAACAGATGCGAAGTACAAGTTATTTTCTCTCTACGTTCTCTAGCATCTGCTGGTGGTGCTGGTATTGCTTTACAACATTCTAAATCTAGATTTGAACATAAATATGTGTTCTGAGCTCTCGTGAATCAAAATTAGCCGAATTTTTACTTCCTTTACTGTGTATATTACATAAGGAACATTATTGTATTACACCCAAAAATTTGAGGTCGAAATTTCACCTGAAATATATACTTTGAGGCCTGTTAATCCAAAAAAAGCATTTTCAGAGAAACCACTATGCATGTTTGCGTTTTTGTGTGTTTGTGTGTTTGTGTGGATGTTTGTGGGTGTGGCAAGAAAAGTAACCAATTCCAAACTATCCTTTATGTGAAAAATCTGATGTGTTGCACTCACATGACTTTCTCTACTCTTGTACTTACCATTACAAACTCTTATTCCTATATCTTCTTCGTGTTAAGATAAACATTTGCACAAATTATCTTATTGCTTATTTCCTTGTAGGTACAAGGGGACTATTAGAATACAGTAGACTTAGTACGATAGTCAAATCTTTTAAAGCTTTGAGATTCCGTTCTCTTTGTACACGTAACATAAAAAAATGAACAACGATGTTCCATTTCACGAAAGTTCTAAGTTTTCCGAAACTCACACACATAACAAGGAATATCTCCAAAATGGTTCACCCTACAAGAAAATTTATTCGGGCATAAATTGTGTATTTTAGCAAGATCTACATTTTTGTATAGTATGATTTGGTCTATCTCTAACGGTTTACCAGTTATGCAAAAGTCGTTCAGAGTAAATACGACTACATAGGCTATAGCCAGAAAATTCAAGACATACATTTCATTTGTCATAAAAATATCTCAAACATATGACATTTTAATCAAAATCGTTAGAGCCATTTTCTAGAAAATAAAAATTTTCGAAAAATTTTCCATCTAAAGGGAAGTTTAGGGTAGGGCTATTTTATTCAAAATCTTCGTGGCGCATCCTTGAAAGACATTAAACTTGAATACCAACTTTGGTTTTTAAGGGACACTGAGAGTGAAATTTTGGTCAAAATTGTCAAATAGTCGAAAATTGTTTTTTTAGCTTAAAATGTTCCTGGAACACCTGTGCATTTGGATCAGCTAACATTTTTCATATCCCCCACTCCGTGTGGTCATTACGGCCCTTTCAAATAGTGCTCTTCCCTTAACGTACACAGGATGCTCCTATATAAAAGCCTGTTTTTCTCAAAACTACATTTCTGCACATTCCAAAAGAAGGTCGCGCCTGAGTTTTGCTTCAAATTCAATGAAAATTTTCAAAAGTATTCATAAATAGCAGCTAAACAAAACTATGATTCAATAGTAATGTTATCATTAACATGAATTCCAAAAACTTTTTTTGTATGAAAAAAATAATTTTAAGATTAAATTTTCTTTGTTATTAAAAAAGTATGTATAGCATAATCAGCAAACGAATTTGAAATATCTCTTCATACAATTGTTACCCATGTTTTAGTGTACCAGTTCTGTCAATATAAATGAATTTTGAAAAGTGCCTATTAAATCCATAAAATAATTTATATATCATAAACGAATTATCCAATTTTAATGAAATTTGGTGTACCTCCTATTCTCATATAAATACAAACACAGTAAAAAGTTCAGAAAATCTATCGAGAAATGTGGAACTTTCAAATTCCACTCCGAGTGTCCCTTAACCGACTTTTCGTTTTTGAGTTATGATGTCCACAGACACAGAGACACACACACGGAGCTTTTTCTAAAAATGCTTTTTTTGGGTTCAGGGGTCTCAAAACATATTTCCGTTGAAATCTCGACATGGAAATTTTGGGTGGAATACTTCCCCTACTTACTAGTAGAGAAAGTAATAAACGATAGTGAATTTGATGTGGGACGTGATGTGAAGTTAAGAAGTTTATGTTGCTAACTAAAGGTTTAATTACGATGCACTTAACGTAATGGTAATTCCTTTAGAGTATTCGTTATTTTATTAATTCACGTCGATTGGTTCCAATTGTCACGTGACATCAAATTTAAGTAACTGGAAGGAGAAGATTGATAATGCCAAACTCTTAAGCTATGTTCCAATTTTTTCCTCTTTTTTTTTTTTTTTTTTTTTTTTTTTTTCCATTTTTCCTTAATTCTCCGTATAATTTTTCTGTGATTTCCTATTGTCCATATACACAGAACACACAAACCCATGCACCGAGGCAGGACTCGAAGCCACATCCCTCTATGCGACGGAACACCGACTCCAACGACCACAAGGGCCAACAAAGCCCTTAGTCAATCTTAAATAGCTTAATTTAATACAATTTATTAGACTTTAACGTTACGTCGCGTTTAGTTACGTTAAGTCAACCCTAATTGCTCGATTAAATATTCGGTATTAGACTTCGACGCTTAGTCACGTTAAATCCACGCTAAATAGGTTCATTTAGTACAATATAATACACTTCCATATTACTTTTGTGTTAAGTCATGTCAAGATAACCCTAAATAACTCCATTTAACACTGTGTTAGGCTTTGACTTTACGTTACGTTCATTGTAATTCTGGCTTAAAGGAGCAACTCCGCTAGCGGTTAAAGCTGAACTCCTAAGCAATCCTTCCAGCAGATTCTTGGTCTCAAAATTACAGTAGTAACCCCGAAACAAATGAACAATGATAAAGGGAAACCCCAACCAGAGGTGATGAAGGGCCGCTAGCCGTCGAGAAGCTTCAACCTCCCTACGGAAGGATTGCCGCCCAGCAAACCTCTTCAGACAAATGGTTAAACCCATTTTCTTGAACTCCTAGGGGTGGTCTTCAGCCCATCAATGTTGTTACTGCAGCCCTGCTTGAGGCGGAGATTCATCCTCTATCTTCTATCATTTTTCACTGTTTCTGTTTCGCTCTGTCTCACCGCAGATCCATTTGTTCTTGCTGCTCAGGATGTCCGAACAACAGATGATACATTCTCCAACTGGGCAACGCATCATCATCAAATCCCTTGCTCGTGAAGACGTGAAACCTGCAGAAATGTTGCAGAGAATGGCAGCACAGTTCAGTGAGCACACATTTTCAAGGGCTCGTGTGTTTGCTTGGCATAAGACGTTCAACGAAGGCCGTGAACGGGTCGAAAACGAGAGTCATGATCGCCGTCCAAGCACAAATATTATGAGGAAAACATTGAAGCCATTCGTAATCTTATTCAGGGGATGGTTGACGTTTGGCGGTTGTCTCATATCCCAGATTCCTATTGGTAATATAAAAGCTTGCTTTAGTGGTCTACCAGGTGTCATCCTGACAACATGATTGCACCACTTTTCCTGGCAACTTTTGCCATTGATTTATCCCAAAGTAACAGAAATAAAATTTGTTATAATCTCTTAAATAATCATCCCATCGAACTTTTGTAAATAACAAAAACTGGTCAGAAATGTCTTGCTTGCAACGTGTATTTAGCGCTTTTAAATGCACTGATTACTTTGTTTTTTAACTCGGGGAATTCCCCCTTTCCCACAAGCAGTGGGGTGTACTAGGAGCCCTGGGACTGAGTTTTCCGTGAAAATGACAAACTTCACGGTTTTTTAATGATAGTACGTATTTAAGAATCCTATACACACCTGTGAATTTGGCCAAATACTTTTCCCAATCCTCCATTTTTAAGACCCACCCACTTCCCCATTCAGTTTTGCATTTTTAGTATGAAATTGTTCCTTACACTTCAGTTTTGCTGTGATTTGTTTATAAATATGTATACATAATCTGAAATGTGCTATCTAAAGACTTATATGCGCATTATGCGATTGCTTTATTCATTGGCTCACAAAAAATTAATCTATAGGGTAAAAAACGAATTTTAACTCTAACAACTTCATAACAAGAAAAATATATTTCTCTGCAAAAAGTAACATCAACTTCACTTATTTTCACTTTACCAAAGTGTCACAAAATATCACTATTATACTTTTCTGAAAAATGTGAGTGCGCAGAGCAGTTTTAAAACGAAATGCAATTTTTTTCGCTAATTAAAATATGTAATTGTATTATCTGAGAAACTATCTGACTTAAAGTTATAAGCTTTTAGATAATCTGTTTTTATTTGATCATATTAAGATTGCCACATTTCTAGTTGATGCCTCTAAAATTACAAAACTCATAAAATCCTATCTCAGTGACCCTTAACTGCAACTGATGCGATGCAAGCAAATATTGCTGGACTGTATTGCCATTTGAGGACATTACTCAAAGCCATACATATCGCAAAAACACCCAAATTATCTATCTATAAAATATTAACAAGTATACTGCATAAAAGGCTCAATACGTCATCCACATATGCTACATAGTGCCTTGTCGTATTGTAAGTTGTTCCATTTGGATTGATTGTAATATTTCTTATTTCTTTCTCCAATTAATGTTGAACAATAATGCTGATAAGGAATATCCCTGCCTTAAACTTTAAAGGCTTCTGATATATACCGTTGAATTTTAACTTTTCACATCGTATTTTCCAACGTCATAAAGAGGTAACACTGCAACTGAAAGAAACCACAACAAAAGCAGCGTTAAAGATAACTGTAGCAAAAACAAAACACATAAGGACCCATGGAAAGGGAATGATACTAAGAAAAGTGAAGATTGATGCGACAGAGTTCGAGGTAGTTGACAATTTTAAATGTGTGAGGACTTTAATAGCAGCAAAGAATGAGATAGGAGAGGAAATAAAATCAAGAATATCTGCAGGAAATAGATGTTTTTAAGGATTACAGCAGAGTAAGTTATGAAAGTGAAACATCGACTATTGCTCAAGGAGGTTCTCTGAGATTTAACACTTGGAAAACGAAGATCTTAAGTAAAATATACGTGGAGAGTAAGAAATGATGAGTTGGAATGCTTTACAAAGATCTGGATTTAGTTGCGGATATTAAGAATAAGATACTGGAATGAATACGAAGGGATGAGTGAGGATATATGGCTGAAAAAGATGTTTAAGGGGAAAATACATGAAGTAAGAAGGAAGGAACGACCAAGAACATGGTGGACCGATGACGTAGAAGAAGGTTTGAGTAGGCTTAAATTTAAGGGATGGATTAATGTTATGAAGGAGTCTATGTTCTCAGAGAGGCATTACGCCCAAGAGTAAGTTAAACAAATATTAAAAGAAACGAATAAAATAAAAGAAAGGGTAATATGAAGCAAAGAGAAACAGAAACAAAAGGAAAAGGAGGTAAACTCAGAATTAAGAAAGGTGCAGAAACATTAGAAGGAAGGAAAGGAAGTTAATAAGCAGAAGAACAAAAGCAGTAGTAAATTAGAAAACTGACGAGAATTCTGAAAGATAAAGAACCCTACTGTAGTTGTTAAAAGTGTAATACAAAAGAAAATTAGATTCTTGCTTCATCTTTATACTTGTCTCGTTGTTGCACTTAGGAGAGAGGCGAGAGGATTTTGTGAGAGGTTTTTGTTACCACCGCATGCCTCCGGGGCATAAGGGACCGACAAAATTATTACGTAGTGAAAAAAAAGACGTTTTAGCGAGTGGAGTAGCTAAATTAAAAGTTGAGGGAAACGTGTACAAGCGGCAGCTAAGGACAAAGTCTGCGACGACGTAACAAGGATTTACGTGGACATGTAATTATCATTTTGTGCAGCTGTCGTAACAACGAATGTCGCCGTGTTGAATACTACTACACTGTACGCATAAAGGAATTACAGCTATTAGGGCCAAAACTGCCGCGGTAACTCGGTGTTGTGTGCGAGGGTTGGTTCATTCCTACACAGGCCTTGGGTCGTTTACTTCCTTTGTACCTGTTTAAGTAGATTCAGGAGCGAAGAATCTAACAGTTTCTTCTGGGAGCTTGTGCAGATACACTATTATTATTTATTTATTATATATTGTCTATTTATCATTATTATCATTATTATTTTTGTTGTTATTTTTATTATTTCTATTACTGGCGGCGGCGGCAGTGATGGCGGTGGCGGTGGCGGTGGTGGTGGTGGTGGCGGTGGCGGTGGCGGTGGTGGTACTTACTATTATTTGTGTTAATTGAGGTAAACATTTGTAGAAATAGTTTAATTGTACATTTCCTTGCAGGTACAAAGGAAACAGGAGAATACAGTAGACTTCAAGCAATAGTGAAACACATGCCGTCCCCCGCTCAGCGCGCACAGCACCGTCGGCCGGCTAACAGCCGCGAAACCTGTTCTGCTGTATATTGATCAACCCTATATCACCATTAGCATATTTTTAGTAGGCTTTTTCTGTTCTATTCTCAGAACTCATCTCTCCATCGTCTTCTAGGACGTCCCATATCTAGTGACCCTGTGCAGTAGTACTTGTTTTGTTATGTAGAAGAGTCCATTGTTGAAATATACTCCTGCCATTTTAGTTAGAAGCTTACGTTTATGTTTTAAAGCCCTTTCTAGCTGTGTTACTTGGGATGCGATTTTTTAGAGTACGATCCCCAATATATCTAAGAAAATTCATTTCTCCCGTTCCTAATAATCTTTTATTTCACCTATTAATGACCAAATTTTCTACTCCATATATCGTTGTGGAAATTCCCATGATTTTATGAAATTTCAGCAGTTTTTTCTTCTGCGACTTTAGTCCCTAATGTTCCTTTAATGGTTGTGCACATACTTTGGAATTAATAATTCCAATTCATAAGATATTCGAGAACCTACATCAATAAAGCTGAGAACCAGTCTAATAATTTTATGTTTAAGTATTGTACGTTTGAGTATTATTCAAGAAAGGCCGTATATTAGGTTTTTGTATTGAAATCTTTATTATATTTTTACACAATGCCGTTCAATAGTACTAAGGCTTTGACATTTGAGTTTCAAATTCATTCAAATAACTTCGCCATCTGAAAACATAATTGAGTGGGTGATTTTTAAACGGACCTGTCACCAGATTGGGCTGTTTAATTGGTCTAGTCAAGGCCATTGTCACGATCTTTGTAAAAATTAATGGGATATTTAGAGAAGGTTCAGTAGTTTCTCGCAGGACGTATATGTTGGCGTTAATGGCATAGGTACAATAGAGACTTCTCTTAGCTACCCATTGTAGCCAATCTTAACAGTGCGCAATAGTTAAAAGAAACTGGAATTTAGATAAGACTGTTGGACAGAAAAAAGATACCAGAATAACATTCATCACAAATGAAGAAATGTCAATAAAACATTACGCACCCTTATGCTTGGACTTTACAATCTGCAATTCAAATGTTAGACAATAGCACCATATACAGGAGTGAGTTTATTCCCTGGAAAATAAAGATCCTGGAAGTATAATAATAATAATAATAATAATAATAATAATAATAATAATAATAATAATAATAATAATAATAATAATAATAATAATAATAATAATTATTATTATTATTATTATTATTATTATTATTATTATTATCTATTATTATTATCTATTATTATTATTATCTATTATTATTATTATCTATTATTATTATTATCTATTATTATTATTATCTATTATTATTATTATCTATTATTATTATTATCTATTATTATCTATTATTATTATTATCTATTATTATTATTATCTATTATTATTATTATTATTATCTATTATTTGTAGTAATCCACTAGAGAGTTTCATGTGACGATAATTTTGCGAGTGCAATGCGAGAGAAAAATTACCCAAATAGGAAAACCTCGAGTGGTATGACTATTCCACCAAATAATGAATAATTAGTTTATTTAATATTAATATTGGTAGTGATTTAAAAGTGCATTCATGTAATTAATATTAATTTATTTTCACAGTTGGCATTACATGTAGTACAGCGGCTGTGAGAAGAGCAATAGTAATAAATTTAACGTTTAATCCAGGAAATGAGGATTTAGATATATGATGAATATAAATGAACAATTCAGAGTAGATTCACCTTTAATGAATAGTCTACTTTCGCAAATCGTCTGCTCTTCGTTTAAAATATCAATACACTCAAAAAAAAATTCTGTCATTTCTAATGGCCTGCTAATAGTTTTTACTGAACATGGATACTTCAGACGTTCAGAAACGTAAGGAAATGTCTAGGTTGGCGGAACCGCAAGGAGGAGATGATATAACCAAAGCGATACTAATACAACCAACAGGTGATAATCCGGCATGAGTGAGTCACTATTGGATGACAATTGGTTTTCTTCTTAATAAACCTTCCCAAGTGCACTACGAATTCTTTTCTTTCGTTTTATCTTTTTTTATAAAAATTGTTTTGGTCTGTAAAGTTAAAATATTTTTTTTCGACCATACAAAATTCTTCTAGTCGTATATTGTGGCACGGAAGTAGTAAATGTATTATTGCAGTGATTTATTGAGGTATATGAATAATAAATTATAGTTTGATTGTTAAAAGTTACTCAAATCATCATTGAAAACCATTGCATTGGTGGTATTACAGTTTGCCCTACAATAGATACCCAATTAATTAATCCCTAAACAAAAGATTTGTTTTGTTTGGTACAAAATCCAACGGATAGTTTCTTTGGATATTTCTGAAAAATGTCCAAAAGTTACTTAGGTTCCTTTTAACATTCACTCGTTCAATCCTACCCAGTGTGTTTATTTCTAGTTTAGGTTGTCATTGTCTATATTAGTTCAACACCCCCTGAAACGATAGTGATTACTTCAAAATTGAAAATGTGTATCCAAAAGTTTGTGCCGTGCTTTCTCATGTGGCACTAATTAGGTCAAAGAGACAATATAATTCCGAACACTCCTATGTGAAGTGCAGTTCCACATGAATGAGTTAAGTTCTGGTGCGGTGACTTCCTTCTCAGTAGACCGCAGGTACATAACTTCACGTAACAATGCAGTCAATGCCGCTAATAATGACAACATAGCCGCCCGTATATTCTGGAACCGTGGCCTCTACAGTTTCTCCGCATTGCAAATTCTCAACAAAACTTTCATCATTAAACTTTGGTGTGGACAGTCAGCACAAACAAATCTCACGAGTCACTTAAGAAGAGATATACAACAAATAAAACTTTCGTTCGCCATATTACGGTTTATTGCTACTCATATCGCCAAGTTTTCTAAGAAATATCAACCACTTGAGTTTGAAAGTTTTATTCCAGATTTCCCCCACATTTATATTCCCTCTTTAACATCTAAGGTCATGTTGAAGGCTTTTTACCTTTGGAACAATGTTATTGATCAACAACCATGATGTTCACGGCTTACAGTGCTTTTAATCTTTGAGTTGTATTATTTTTTTGGTTATTACATCACAACCACACTTTCATTCATATATCTAGAAGATAGGATGGGGAAACACATTGGCTAAACAAAAATTGCCACTAGCTAGCCAGGAATCGAACCCGGGAACCCTGCATTTGAAGGTTAGGATGCTAACCACTAGACCATAGCGCTAATCATCTCAGTTTCATTCAAATAATTATAGTATAAAATTTCTGATACTATATCTCTAATTTCTGAAGTAAATTATCCTCAAAAGATGAAAATTTTCTCTCGTGGGAAATGCCTTACGTGATAAAAATTTGGAAAGCTTTACAATGTTGCATATTACCCCTCAAATGTAGCTTTTTACAACCAAGAATTCAATTTTTGTACCTAACATCAAAACGTGACCTCGGAAAAATTGTAAAAATATTGTAACAAATGATTGTAACTTTTTTGTCACTTTATTTCATTTCACATTGAACTACAAAAAAAATCTGATTTGCCGTCGCTAACAGAATCTACAATACATCTTGAGCTTACAAATCGCAGTTCTCTTCTTGTGACCTTGACACATACTTCCAGTCTTTCAGTTCTACCCTCTCTCTCTCTCTCTCTCTCTCTGACTCAAAAAACTGCTGGCTTAGACAATCACACTCATTAAAACTTCACACAACAAACGACTCTCACGCGACGAATTAATGTCTACAACTGCCTCTGACAACAAATATTCAAATTCCTCTCAATCACTGTACACACTCTCTGTCTCTCTCGCTCTCGCTCTCTCTCTCTCAAAAGCCAACTGCTAGCAGCTGTCTCGTTCAACACTTAACGACTCCATCATAAAATCTGGCTACTCTCCCGTCTCGACTCGCTTATACAGGCGAGAATGACAACGCGGATTTTTCTCGAAATTCGCCTCTTGTCGAACTTCTCGTGAATAAGCCGTGAGTGGAACGCTTCAAGAATAATGCTCTGCCACGCTCATCGTCGTCCTTGTGACCACTCCATTGTCGTTGTTTACTCACCGCTCAGTGGTGTGAGGTAGCTTGACCTTGAGTATCTTTGACGGCTGCCAGCCGGCATCACAATATGTAATATTTTAGTGAACAAAAATTCAATTATTCATTATATTATTCCATTTCTGAAGCAAAAAGTGTTGCTTATATTATGAAAAGGCATTTTTATTAGTATAACGTCAAGGGAGGGGGGCAGAGTATACAGTATATACCGTAAAGTGTTAGACAAATATTCTTTTAGTTGATTTTGTTAGATTCCTACACGAACGTTGTCATCAAATTACTATACATAAATAATTTATACATAATTATGATGCATCGAAAAATAGAGACTTTGCTTGCTGCGAAAACCTGTCACTGTCAGTTACATATTTCCTTGTATCTTTACTGCTTATCCTAAACCAAAACGGCAATAGGAAAAATTGAAAATACCATACAATGTCATGCATTATACATTGTAAAAGTTTTCAAAATGTTTTAAAAATGTATATCTGATCATTGCATCTTTTCAAACTATTGTCGTGGCGGCCGCTGGCAAAAAAGAATCAAAGTCAGCTGCCTCATATCACAATGCCGCTATGCAACATGCGATAATAGACGCCTTAGACGCAGATCTGGACAGATGGAATGACTACTGGCTTGTGCAGAAAGTAGGTTGTTTCTATACTCTGTTCATCAAGAGATTAGACGAGATATAAACAAAGCACCGGTTTTGTATCACTCCGCGGCCACGTGCTTCCACAATGACGCAACACAGTTACCTACCGCTACGCGTAGTTATAATATGCATTTTACATTACTAAAAGGATACATTTACTTGATCCAAATAACATGTAGCACATGGAAATTAACTGCTACTTAGGTCATCTCTGTCCACAATAATACTTTTTCATTTCCTGCTCACAATCTCGAAACCAATCTCCAGAAGCAGCTTGTGGAGGGAAGTTCGTTTTAAATCTGAAAGATTGGGGTCAGAGTTAACTGCCAACAGCACTTTGTTTAAGGTGGGGGTTCATTGTTAACAAAGAACTGATGGACTTTTCGACGAATTGCAGATCTCACAAATTCGTCGCAAACTACATCCACCATTTATCTGGCACGTGGTTACTTTTTGCCAGGATCTTCACTGACGACTTTTCTTTGCGTGTGCTGTAAATACTTGCAAATGACACACCGGGAAACTCAGATGTTAATTTCATCACGTCATCGATAGCAAGTTCGGGATATTTCTCGCAGAACTTGTTAAAAAGGTTCAATATTGTTGTCTTTTCACCACTTCACAACGGTTTGCCGTACTTATGTTTCACAACCCTCACTTGTTCCGCCATGTTACTTTCATACTGAATAATGCGCGCGCAGAATGAAATACGCTGGTTACAGATTAAACTAACTGCGTATTCTTACACTTTAACTATGCTTAGTACACTTATTTTATGCTTTGGCAAACATTGACATTTCAGACCTTAGTAACAGTATTTCTTCAAGGGACTATTTACATGGCGAAAGCGTCAAGAGGGCGCGCTGAGGTCAAAACGCACGTGTCTTTGTTTACGTCTCCTCTAATCTCTAGATGAACAGAGTACGAGACAGGCGGACGAGACCGTCGCCTAGACCGTCCAACGAGACGGTCTTGTCTGGTGAGACAGCCTTGTCTCGCGAGACAGTCCTGTCTGGCGAGAGTGTCCTGCCTGGCGACACAAATTTGTCTGGCGAGAAAGTCTTGTCTGACGAGACTGACCGATGAGACCGTCCGACAACACTGCCCAACGAGACCATCCAACGAAGGAGTCTTGCCTGGCGAGACGGTCTTGTGTGGTGAGACGGTCTAGTCTTGGGAGACAGTCTTCTCTTGTGAGACAGTCTTCTCTTGTGAGACAGTCTTCTCTTGTGAGACAGTCTTGCCCGGTGAGACAGTCTTGTGTAGCGAGACTGTCTTGTCTGGCAAGACGGTCTTGTCTGGCGAGACGGTCTTGTCTGGCGAGACGGTCTTGTCTGGCGAGACGGTCTTGTCTGGCGAGAAGGTGTTGTCTGGCGAGACGGTCATGTCTGGCGAGACGGTCTTGTCTGGCGAGACGGTCCTACCCGGCGAGACGGTCTTGCATGGCGAGACGGTCTTGTGTGGCGAGACGGTCTTGTGTGGCGAGACAGTCTTGTGTGGCGAGACGGTCATGTCTGACAAGACGGTCATGTCTGGCGAGACGGTCTTGTCTGGCGAGACGGTCTTGTCTGGCGAGACGGTCTAGTCTTGCGAGACGGTCTTGTCTTGCGACACAGTCTTGACCGTCTGACGAGACCGTCTGAAGAGACTGTCTCACGAGACTTATTGACGAGACAGTCTACGGAGACTGTTAGATGAGACTGTCTGACGAGACTGTCTGACGAGACTGTCTGACGAGACTGTCTGACGAGACTGTCTGACGAGACTGTCTGACGAGACTGTCTGACGAGACTGTCTGACGAGACTGTCTGACGAGACTGTCTGACCAGACTGTCTGACGAGACTGTCTGACGAGACTGTCTGACGAGACTGTCTGACCAGACTGTCTGACGAGACTGTCTGACGAGACTGTCTGGCGAGACTGTCTGGCGAGACTGTCTGACGAGACTGTCTGACGAGACTGTCTGACGAGACTGTCCGACGAGACCGTCCGACGAAACCACCTGACAAGGCTGTCTGACAAGACTGTCTCACGAGACTATCTCACGAGGAGACTCTCAGATGATACCGTCTCAGGAGACTTCTTGACGAGACCGTCTGCGGAGACAGTTTGATGGAACCGTCTAACGGATCTGTCTGACGGGACTGTCTGACAGTACTGAGTGACGGAACTGTCTCACGAGACTGTCTGACTAGACTGTCTAACGAGACCGTCTCAGGAGACTTCTTGACGAGACAGTCTGCGGAGACTGTTCGATGAGACCGTCTGACGGATCTGTCAGACGGGACTATTTGACGGGACTGTCTGACGGGACTGTCTGACGGGACTGTCTGACGGGATTGTCTTACGAGACCGTCCGACGATACCGCCTGACGAGATTGTGTGGTGAGACTGACCTCCGTCCAGCGAGACACTCCGACAACACTGCCCGACGAAACTGTCCAACGAGGGCTTCTTGTCTGGCGTGACGGTCTTGTCTGGCGTGACGGACTTGTCTGGCGAGACGGTCTTGTGTGGTGAGACGGTCTTGTATAGTGATACAGTCTTGACCGTCTGACGAGACCACCTTACAAGGCTGTCTCACGAGACCGTCTGACGGGACTGTCTGACGAGACTGTCTGACGAGACTGTCTGACGAGACTGTCTGACGAGACTGTCTGACGAGACTGTCTGACGAGACTGTCTGACGAGACTGTCTGACGAGACTGTCTGACGAGACTGTCTGACGAGACTGTCTGACGAGACTGTCTGACGAGACTGTCTGACGAGACTGTCTGACGAGACTTGCCTGAAGAGACTTGCCTGACGAGACTTGCCTGACGAGACTTGCCTGACGAGACTTGCCTGACGAGACTTGCCTGACGAGACTTGCCTGACGAGACTTGCCTGACGAGACTTGCCTGACGAGACTTGCCTGACGAGACTTGCCTGACGAGACTTGCCTGACGAGACTTGCCTGACGAGACTTGCCTGACGAGACTTGCCTGACGAGACTTGCCTGACGAGACTTGCCTGACGAGACTTGCCTGACGAGACTTGCCTGACGAGACTTGCCTGACGAGACTTGCCTGACGAGACTTGCCTGACGAGACTTGCCTGACGAGACTTGCCTGACGAGACTTGCCTGACGAGACTTGCCTGACGAGACTTGCCTGACGAGACTTGCCTGACGAGACTTGCCTGACGAGACTTGCCTGACGAGACTTGCCTGACGAGACTTGCCTGACGAGACTTGCCTGACGAGACTGTCTTACGAGACTGTCTTACGAGACTGTCTTACGAGACTGTCTTACGAGACTGTCTTACGAGACTGTCTTACGAGACTCTCTTACGAGACTCTCTTACGAGACTGTCTTACGAGACTGTCTTACGAGACTGTCTTACGAGACTGTCTTACGAGACTGTCTTACGAGACTGTCTTACGAGACTGTCTTACGAGACTGTCTTACGAGACTGTCTTACGAGACTGTCTTACGAGACTGTCTTACGAGACTGTCTTACGAGACTGTCTTACGAGACTGTCTTACGAGACTGTCTTACGAGACTGTCTTACGAGACTGTCTTACGAGACTGTCTTACGAGACCGTCCGACGATACCGCCTGACGAGATTGTCTGGTGAGACACTCCGACAACACTGCCCGACGAAACTGTCCAACGAGGGCTTCTTGTCTGGCGTGACGGTCTTGTCTGGCGTGACGGTCTTGTCTGGCGTGACGGACTTGTCTGGCGAGACGGTCTTGTCTGGCGAGACGGTCTTGTGTGGCGAGACGGTCTTGTATGGTGATACAGTCTTGACCGTCTGACGAGACCACCTTACAAGGCTGTCTCACGAGACCGTCTGACGGGACTGTCTGACGAGACTGTCTGACGAGATTGTCTGACGAGATTGTCTGACGAGACTGTCTGACGAGACTGTCTGACGAGACTGTCTGACGAGACTGTCTGACGAGACTGTCTGAAGAGACTGTCTGATGAGACTGTCTGAAGAGACTGTCTGACGAGACTGTCTGACGAGGCTGTCTGACGAGGCTGTCTGACGAGGCTGTCTGACGAGGCTGTCTGACGAGACTGTCTGACGAGACTGTCTGACGAGACTGTCTGACGAGACTGTCTGACGAGACTGTCTGACGAGACTGTCTGAAGAAACCGTCCGACGAGACCACCTGACAAGGATGTCTGACAAGACTGACAAGACTGTCTCACGAGACTATCTCACGAGGAGACTCTCTGATGAGACTGTCTCAGGAGACTTCTTGACGAGACCGTCTGGGGAGACAGTTTGATGGGACCGTCTAACGGATCTGTCTGACTGGACTGTCTGACTACTGAGTGACAGGACTGTCTGACTAGACTGTCTACGAGACCGTCTCAGGAGACTTCTTGACGAGACAGTCTGCGGAGACTGTTCGATGAGACCGTCTGACGGATCTGTCTGACGGATCTGTCTGACGGGACTGTCTGACGAGATTGTCTGACGAGACCGTCTGAAGAGACCGTCTGATGAGACCGTCTGAAGAGACCGTCCGACGAGACCGCCGGACGAGATTGTCTGGTGAGACTGACCGACGAGGCCGTCCAGGGACACACTCCGACAACACTGCCCGACGAAACTGTCCAACGAGGGAGTCTTATCTGGCGTGACGGTCTTGTGTGGCGAGACGGTCTTGTCTGGCGAGACGGTCTTGTGTGGAGAGACGGTCTAGTCTTGCGAGACGGTCTTGTCTGGTGAGAGAGTCTTGACCGTCTGACGAGACCACCTTACAAGGCTGTCGCACGAGACCGTCTGACGAGACTGCCTGACCAGACTGCCTGACGAGACTGTCTGACGGGACTGTCTGACGAGACCGTCCGACGAGATTGTCTGGTGAGACTGACCGACGAGGCCGTCCAGGGAGACACTCCGACAACACTGCCCGACGAAACTGTCCAACGAGGGGGTCTTGTCTGGCGAGACGGTCTTGTCTGGCGTGACGGTCTTGTATGGCGAGACGGTCTTGTCTGCCGAGACGTTTTTTTTTCCAACAATAACACTTTTTCATTTCCTGCTCACAATCTCGAAGCCAATCTCCAGAAGCAGCTTGTGGAGGGAAGTTCGTTTTAAATCTGGAAGATCGGGATCAGAGTTAACTGTCAACAGCACTTTGTTTAAGGTGGGGGTTCATTGTTAACAAAGAACTGGTGAAAATCGAAAAGTTGGTTAAAAACCAACTTGGTGTTTAAGTTTAATAACTTTTAAGGATGCGTCACGAAGCTTTTGAAGAAATTCCTCCATCCTGACCTTCCGTTTACATGGAAAATTTTGGTTTTCTCAAAAATGACTAAGATTTTTAGTAAAATCATATATGTTTAAGATATTTTTATGGTAAATGAAATAGATATTTTGATTTTCTTGGCTATAGCATGTAGTCCTGTTTGGCGACTTTTGCCTAACTGGTAAACTGTAAGAGATAGACAAAATCTTACTGCATAAAAAATGTAGATATTTTAAAAACTCACAATTTACATCTAAGCATTTCTTTCTGGAGTGGAGATATTCCTTGTCATTTGACTGAGTTTTCCAATATATATATATTTTTTGAGCGAGAGGTTGTTATTCATGTTTTATCCTTGACTATGCAGAGAATGGAATTTCAAAGCCATCGCATAGCGACTAGCGTTAAAACGTTTGACTATCACTTAAAGCCTACTGTACCCTTGCACTTACAAAACATTAGCAATAGGTAATTTCTGTAAATGCTTGTAAGAATAGTACAAGAGCGAGTAGGGAAAGTCATGTAAGTGCAGTACATCAGATTTTTCTGTTATCTCCTGGCACCGCACGCTGTCCGTTTCTGTGATATTATGAGAGCCCAAAAGGTTTACTGACGCGAAGTTTTTCTTTAAGGGGATGTTCACTGCCGATTCTCTATTTATGCTTTTTGAATATATGTGCAATGAGGTTCTTTCCTCAACAGCCGTCCTGTTTTCATCACGTTTGTATTCATTGTTGCTGTAGCCGGCGGTCCTACGCGGTTCTAGGAAATGCCTTCCTCTTCTAAACTCTGCTAAACAGCCATAAAGCGTGGATTCTGAAGGGAAAGGATACCCAAATGCATAATGCATAAGGAATTCTCTCTTCCCAAAATGGAATTTAAAGCCATATAAAATCATAGGAGGGAAAATGCCCTCGCTCGAGGTCCATTCTAGCTTATGGCGTAAACTTAGACATGCAGACGTTGCACAATGTTGGAGCGCATCCAGGGTTGCAAACGTTACCATCTGAACTTCATTCTAAAGCAAGGAAGACCTACTTTGGCTACAACTTCATCTCGACACCAGAGTTTGTCAAACAGCCACCAGCCTCATGGGTTTCGACAGCGGTCTACCCCAGCAGGCACCCATCCGGTCGAGAACAGTAGTTACAGTTCGCAAAGTCCCCACAAAGCAGCGCCAATTCGCTCACCGTCAAGACTTCCGACCGCGAAATGAAATGGACGGTAAATTCGGAGGATGTAATTGTCCTTCTCGGCATTCGCTTAGTGACCCGGAAAGAACCACGAGTCAAGAAGTCGTCCATGGGAATCGAACACACAACCTCCCAAATGTGAACCTCACACGTTACCGCGGAGTCATCTAGCCCGGTCGATAGTTCCAGCAACAAGGGAACCAATATTATCCTTGATGGAGAACTAGGTATCGATTATCCTCGACTGGTTGTCGATCTTGATAAAAGCAATATTTCGCAGCTGACATGGCGTCGAGTCAGATGAATTAAATAAACATTAACAAATAAAAACCTGTTATGTTGCACTCATAGGACTTTCTTTACTCTTGTACTAACCATTCTTCCAATCCCTTATCTTCTTCGTGTTAGTTGAGATAAACATTTGCAGAAATTATCTTATTGCTTACTTCCTTGCAGGAGCAAAGGGAATATTAGAATACAGTAGGCTTTGTGCGATAGTCAAATGTTTTAAAGCTTTGAGATTCCGTTCTCTTTGCACATTTAACATATAAAGAATGAATAACGATGTTATATTTGACACAAAATTTAAGTTCTCCAAAACTCACACAAATAACAAGGCATATCTCCGAAATGGTTCACTCTATAAAAAATTTATCCAGACATAAATTTTGTATTTTAGCAAAATCTACGTTTTTTCTATAGGAAGACTCGGTCTATCTCTTACGGTTTACCAGTTATGCAAAAGTCATCCTGAGTAACTACGACTACAGGGGCTATAGCCAAAAAATTACAGGTATACATTTCATTTGTCATAAAAATATATCAAACGCGTGGTATTTGAGTCAATATCGTTAGAGCTATTTTCAAGAAAATCAAAATTTTCCATGTAAAGGATAGTTTAGGGTAAAGAAATTTTCTCCCAAATCTTCGTGTCGCATTTTTGAAAGACATTAAACACACAGACACACACGGACCTTTTTCTAAAAATTTTATTATTATTATTATTATTATTATTATTATTATTATTATTATTATTATTATTATTATTATTATTATTATTATTATTATTATTATTATTATTATTATTATTATTATTATTATTAGTATTAGTATTAGTATTAGTATTAGTATTAGTATTAGTATTAGTATTAGTATTAGTATTAGTATTAGTATTAGTATTGTTATTATTAGTATTTATTATTATTATTATTATTATTATTGTTATTGTTATTATTATTGTTATTGTTATTGTTATTGTTATTATTATTGTTATTATTATTATTATTATTATTATTATTATTATTATTATTATTATTATTATTATTATTATTATTATTATTATTATTATTATTATTATTATTATTATTATTATTATTATTATTATTATTATTCACGGGCCCTCAAAAAAACATACATTTCCGGTGAAATCTCGACATCGAATTTTTGGGTGGAATGGCGCTATCTATTAATAAGAAATTAATAGTTATGGTTTAACTTTCAAGTTTTTTGTCTTTTTCGTTACTGACGCCTATATGCTACATATTTGTGATTTTGTTTGCCATTGTCACTTGATGCTGTCATGTTAGACACTTCATACTTGTATAACCTATAAAAATACTCCCAATATTAATCTCGAAACCACGAATTTCTTTTGTGGGTTCAGTTAGCTATAAATTAAAAAGAATTTATTTATTTGTAAAAAATCTTAAATATAATATATTTTAGGATATTTAAATATTTTTACAAAAGGTATATAAATATTATGTAATATTATGCAAAGATACACAAGCACGAGGAACAAATTTCATGCAATTCTGCCAATGTTTTTGAAATAAGAGGGTTTTATGTGAAGAAAAACTAACAGTTGAAGAAACAAGCATTTTAATAATTCACACCTGTTACAATATTAAATCTATAAACTTCAAATACTTTTAATTGTGGTAATTATCACAATATTAATTAAAATGAATTTTATGATCAATTCTGCAGTATTTCCAATTTAATTCTGAAGAAGGAAAAATTTTGTTTTTTTGTTTCACTTTTCCCTAAGTGTAAATAAACAAATATTTGGAAAATTGATGCTTTACCAAAACATGAGAACCCCAGGAGACGGCAAACGCCTTAACTAAATTCCTAAATAAAAAGTTATTTTTCTCTTCACATTACAATGTGAATTACAATAAAAATGAAAGGAATACAAAGCAATAATTAAGAGTAACAAAACAAACATGAAACAATTATTATAAGAAAAGAACAATAGCAAAAGATATAGTTACATTCAAACAAAGGAAACATCAATATAGTTTCATGATTAAACCATTTACTATATAAATATAGTGATATGTGCTTATTTTTTTAAACAAAATATAAGTGGTGGTATAGGATTTTTAATGAATCTTTTATGATATCCACTGGAGTATATATAACCATTTTTGAGGTTATCAAGAAGTCTCTCCGCAGCTCTTGTGTAGATGAGAGGTAGCCAAAGCACGTGGCTGCAGCAAATGTCCTCTGATACAACACTGAGTCTAAGAGCAGAAAACAGATCCCACCTTTTTTGTGTGTAATGTTATGTTTAAAATATGCAAATTCATACGTTTAATGTCTTAATTGCAATATGCTATATTTCAGTTTTATTTGTAAATAAAAGGCAGTCGGTTTATTGAAACTGAGCAGTTATGCATAATGAATACATATGGTGTGCAAAAGTTGCGCGGAGTAATACGAAAGCATGTACATCCACAATAGGTATGATAGGCAGTAAGATATTTTGGCTTATATTCCGACAGTAACATTAGCGGAGTTACTTTTGCTGCAATTGCATGCATCAGGTTACTTCTAGTCTTTTTCGGAAACACAAGAAATGTACTAGGTACGATGATCAAGAGATCATATCTGTCTTTTTGTACTGGGCGAAAAACATTCAGGAAGAGATGCCTCAGCATCTATTGTAATAGGTTATGTCATTCGGAATGTGCTCTGTAACAAGTAGCAGCCCTTTCTCTTGTTTCAATGCGCAACAAACTTGAGGAAAATATCTATTTTGTGCAAAATGTTCACATTGTTTGGGGCTTTCGCTTTTTGAACAGCATATAAGAACTAAAACATGTAATATGCTTCTGTGCATATACAAACTATTAGTTCAACTGAAAGAAATGAATCCGCCATCACTTTGACTTTGGTTTTTTTGTGGTTTCCCCGGGTTAATAGGCGGATGCTGGTATGATACTCCTTCCCTTCTACAAGAATTTCCTGTACTTTTATCTGTTTCAGGTGACGGCGGTTGGTGTGTTGTGGCAGGACGACAGAATTTGCGCTAAGGAAATATATCTATTTAACCCGAGGTAGGTCTTTAAGGGCTGTAGCAACGGGTAATCGATCCCAGTAAACGCTTGTATAAGGTACGAAAGACGCGAATTATAGAAATACACACAATTTTAGTCTAGGTCCCGCCTGGAAGTACCACTCCCACCAACGACTACATACGTGGTCCAGTTCTAAAGCTACTAATTCGTATCTCAATCAAATTTTACTCTCTGACTTTGTTCAATCCTGAAAATTGAATTTCTTCTCTAGTTGGACTCATGAATCTCTGCAAATTACCATTGATTTCCAGGTACATCTTGAGCTAATGGTTTTCTTCGCTATATTGCCTTAATAATTGGTTTTCTCCAATTCCTAAATTGCTTTAGGCTTATTACATTATGCACTGATTTTAACATGTGGAAATTATATATTGCTATTATAACTATCTCTCCACAACTTTTTACTTTCTCTACTGGTAAGTAGGGGAAGTATTGTATTCCACCCAAAAATTGGATGTCGAGATTTCACCGGAAATACATGTTTTGAGGCTCCCTAAATCCAAAAAAGCATTTTTAGAAAAAGGTCCGTGTGTGTGTGTCTGTGTGTCAGTCAGTCCGTCAGTCTGTCAGTCTGTGGACAGCATAACTCAAAAACGAAAAGTGGGTTGAAAACCAAAGTTAGTATTTAAGTTTAATGTCTTTCAAGGATGTGACACGAAGATTTTGAAGAAAATAGCCCCACCCTAAACTACCCTTTAGATGGTAAATTTTTCGAAAATTTTTATTTTCTTGAAAATGGCTCTAATGATTTTTATTAAAATGTCATATGTTTGAGATATTTTGATGACACATGAAATGTATATCTTCAATTTTCTGGCTATAGCCCCTGTAGTCGTATTTACTCTGGACGACTTTTGAATAACTGGTAAACCGTTAGAGATAGGCCAAATCATTCTATACAAAAAATGTAGATCTTGCTAAAATACACAATTTATGTCCCTATAAATTTTCCTGTATGGTGAACCTTTAGGAGATATTCCTTGTTATGTGTGTGAGTTTCGGAAAAGTTGAAAACTTTCGTGAAATAGAACATCGTTGTTCATTTGTTTATGTGCTAAGTGTGCAAAGAGAACGGAATGTCAAAGCTTTAAAAGATTTGACTATCGCACAAAGCCTACTGTATTCCCATATTCCCCTTGTACCTACAAGGAAATAAGCAATAAGATAATTTGTACAAATGTTTGTCTCTACTAACACGAAGAAGATATAGGAATAAGAGTTTGTAAGAATGGTTAGTATAAGAGTAGAGAATGTCATGTGAGTGCAACACATCAGATTTTTTATAAAAGTACTGATCTTACCTATCAATAATTCCGGTGTCGAATTAAGTAACTACACTTTTGTAATACGACGAAAAACAAACAAATGGCAATGCTTCAGTAAAAGCGAATATCACGGAAATGGTAAGTGCCACAAAAAGTTGTATAAATATAATGTATTCTAGTAAGATTTAAATAAGATTTTGATGTTGTAAGTTCTCTTTTGGTTTACGAGCTACTATAAATTATACAAAAATTATTTCCAAAAATTGAACACCCACATGTTATCTAAATCATAATCGTTAGAACTATTTTTGAAATTTTACTATGCACAGTTTCGACTTGAGCATCCTGTGTCGTTCCGTAATGTGGTGTGGGAGCAGTTGCTACCCTCTCTAGTTTACTTACTGACACGCCTGCATTAGAGGGTTAACAATGGTTTACAGGTCGTGAAATAAGTAAACGCGGTCTTTATAAAACTTTCGCGCTATATCGTATTTGCGAAAAATCATAACTGTTTGTAATAAAGTGACAAGGATAGAGAATTACTTTCTAAGAAATGCTATAATGCGTGTGACATATATGGGGAAAGTTATTACTGTATTGGAAATCGTATTCAATTCATCTGCATTCTCAACTGATATATCTCTGCTACAATTCCCATGGGCGCGATAATTCTCCTGGAGCACACTTGGGGAATTCTTTAGAGCCTGTTCCAGGAATTTATAGGTATTGGTGTTTCCAGGTCGAGTCCTGAGAGTAGGCGAGCTGATTACGCTGAGCCAGTGAAGCATGGGGTGTGATTATCTCCTTTGGTTCACTTTATCACCCTATGCCAATCAATATCTGCAGCAAGCAAAAGGGAAGTTTCACTGAAAGGATAAAAACAATCGTGTAACGAAACAAATCGTTCTTACCTTCCCTTTTTACTTTCTCTAGTGAAAGGGAGGATAATTGAGGAACTATTATAATTCATCCAAAAATTTGGTTTCCATATTTTACCAAAAGTGCATGCCTAATTCCAAAATATAAGATTAATTTAAAAATACGATGTTTCTTTTGCCGGGTTTTCTCTCTTCACTATCAACTATTTATGTGTATACCAGGTGGTTTAAGTCAGCCGTCTTTGGCATCGTGTGTTAAAACCGTTGCAGAATGCAACGGCGCAATTCCTATGAACCGGACGCTAGTGGCGTTAGCGAACCTCCTTCTGCTTATCAGAGAAGACGAGCGATGGGATTGAACTGGCATGTGTAGTCCATGATAACAGACAACAATAGTGTAAACAATCGAAAAGGTCTTGGGATATTTTCCACTCTACTTACAGGAAATAAACTCTCTCCTGTATATGCTGCTATTGTCTAACATTACGGATTACAGATTGTAAATTCCTAACATGAGGGCATAATGTTTCATTGGCATTTTTGCGTTCATTGTTAACATTACTGTTGTATTTTATTAGTTTTAATTATTATCATTAGTATTAGTTTAGTTATTATTGCAAAAGATTCTTACGCAAACTTAACTTGCAGATATAATCTGTTAGAGGTGCAAGTGTCCTCACATTAACTGGGCATAGAGGTGTGAAGAAAAACGGATAGTCTATTCCACAGGCGTGGTGCATTTTGCGGCGCAGTTACTATAGAATATACATCAGGTAACAAAATATGTGATTGGTTTGTGGGAAAACTGTTAGACGAAGAGAAAAAAAACAACTAACAGACCGAATTAGACACATGACAAGGTACCATTTATGTCATTTACTATTGTATGTCACACCTCGGGAGGAAGGGGTGAAGTGAGAGTGCTCTATGGGCGTGTTGGAACGCCGCGTTGGATTCTTCATCTAGACATCAGGGTTCACCAAGCAGCCCCCAGCCTCATGGGTTTTCGCAGCGGCCCCCCCCCCCCCCCCAGCAGGTCAGGTGACTACACTCATCCATCGAGAACAGCACTTGGATCGCAAAGCCCCTACACTGTTTTCGACTATTTATTGTTCCAGTTATATTTTCCAAGATTGCAATTGGAGATAACTTTAGCTATAGTTTTCGTAGTCGTAGAAGAATATTACTATAATGAAAACAGCAGAATGGAAAAGTTAAAACATGACTAAGTTCCCTGTTTATGCTTTATGCCTCCGCTAAGCCTCCCGGTAATAACTGTAATCCGTTCTGGCTCCCGTTTTCGGTTATTGTAAGCCGGCCATTTCCCACTCGAAGTTGGCGTTATAAATTAGCCATTATTGTTTATTTTATGTACGATAGTGCTAGCTGAAATATCTTGAAATATGCTGTGGTTTAGAACCTGTCTCTATAACCATAAAAGTGAAAAGTCACTCTCACCACGCAAGTTGGGACAGGAGTTAGAAAATATGTGTTGCGGGCAGAAGTCGGCAGTTTATTCATACTTGACTCACTGACTGGATAGAAGGAGCCGAATCTTCTACCACCTTCCCCATAACAACAGAGACAGAGGAGATAAGATAAACCACATACAGGTTAGCTTTTACAACAAGATGACGAATTAATGTATTTAATTTATTTCTCCCTGTTATGAAATGAATGTACGCTGATCTAGAAGATTTTATGGTGAATCCATAATCATTATACAATCCAAATATTATAATTTCATCTAAGGATCAAAGGCACCAGTAGCTCCAATAACTCTTTAACCCCTTATAACTGTACTTTATATAGCTCTCCTACTGATCCCAAGGTCGCGGGTTCAAATCCGGCCCAGAGCGATGGTTTTTAAGTGTGCTGCATGTCAGAAGGTTTACTGGATCCAACAGTCATAAGGTTTACATATCGTAGTGACAAATTCCCTCGTCTATCAGCCATTAAAATTAAAGGTGTATTTGTAGGTCATTAGATTCGACAACTTCAACTAGACCAACATTTTGAAGCATGCATGAGAAAGAAAAGCCAACCTGTGTATATTTCAACAAATCAATACACAACTTCCTTGGAAGTAGAAAAGACCCTAAACATCCTTGGAGTTTGTGAAAGAAATAATTAAAGAAACTTCTGTAATGTTCGGCTCACAAAGTTAACCCGACTATTGCTGGAGTATAATTCGGGACAACAAAGATACTCAATACAAAAGCAAGAAATAGAACATGAAACTAAGAGATTACAAATTGCTGTGCATATTTTCCATTTTACTTTCACTACTGATTAGTAGAAGAAAGTATTGTACTGCAAAAATTCGATGTGGAGATTTCACCGGAAATATATGTTTTGAGACCCCCTGAATCAAAAAAAAAAAAGATGTATTTTTAGAAAAAGGTCTGTGTGTGTGTGTCTGTGGACAGCATAACTCAAAACCGAAAAGTCCGTTAAAGACCAAAGTTGGTATTTAAGTTTAATGTCTTTCAAGGATGCGACACGAAGATTTTGAAGAAAATAGCCCCACCCTAAACTACCCTTGACATGGAAAATTTTTCGAAAATTTTGATCTTCTTGAAAATGGCTCTAACGATTTTGATTAAAATGTCATATGTTTGAGATATTTTTATGACAAATGAAATGTATATCTTGAATTTTCTGGCTATAGCTCCTGTAGTCGTATTTACTCTGGACGACTTTTGCATAACTGGTAAACCGTTAGAGATAGACCAAATCATACTATACAAAAAATGTAGATCTTGCTAAAATACACCATTTATGTCTGAATACATTTTCTTGTAGGTTGAACCATTTCGGAGATATTCCTTGTTATGTGTGTGAGTTTCGGAAAACTTAAAACTTTCGTGAAATGGAACATCGTTGTTCATTTTTTTGTAGGTTAAGTGTGCAAAGAGAACAGAATCTCAAACATTTCACTATCGCACAAAGGTTTCGACCTTCGGCTCTTAAGGAGGTCGAACCCGGCACGCCGCACTTTGTGTCCATTTTGCTCCGAAAGTGGCAGGTCACCGAACTGGAAAATGAAAGTGTTGTTGAGCCTGCTGTGGTGTATAAAACTGTGATAACACTGTTCAGTCGGGCTGAGTCGCCAGAGAGAAAATGTTCAACGAGCTCTTCTATTTGTGGGTAAGTCTGTCCTTGCGCACGCACGCACGCACGCACGCACGCTCACATGTGTGTCTGTATGGTCACCCAAGATGAACAATGTTCTCAGGAAAGCAATCTTTTCTAGTTGGTACTGAGTAGGATTAATTTGAGCTTTGTTCTTACCGAATCACTTTGTATATTAAGTCAATTATTTAAATCGTACCCCAATTAAAATAACTCGCTAAAATGTAATGTACTATTTAAAAAATCTTATGTGTTGCACTCACACGACTTTCTCTACTCTTGTACAAACCATTCTTACAAGCTCTTATTCCTATATCTTCTTCGTGTTAGTTGAGATAAACATTTGTACAAATTATCTTATTGCTTATTTCCTTGTAGGTACAAGGGGAATATTAGAATACAGTAGGCTTTGTGCGATAGTCAAATGTTTTAAAGCTTTGAGATTCCGTTCTCTTTGGACGCTTAACATATAAAAAAATGAACGATGTTCCATTTCACTAAAGTTTTAAGTTTTCAGAAACTCACACACATAACAAGGAATATCTCCGAAATGGTTCACCCTACAAGAAAATTTATTCAGACATAAATTGTGTATTTTAGCAAGATCTACATTTTTTGTGTATTAAAAATTTCTCTATCTCTTACGGTTTATGAGTTATTCAAAAGTCATCCAGAGTAAACGGGACTACATAGGCTATAGCCAGGAAATTCAGGATATACATTTCATTTGTCATAAAAATATCTCAAACATATGACATTTTAATCAAAATCGTTAGGGACATTTTCAAGAAAATAATTTTCAAAAAATTTTCCATCTAAAGAGTAGTTTAGGGTGGGGCTATTTTCTTCAATATCTTCGTGTCGCATCCTTGAAAGACATTAAACTTAAATACCAACTTTGGTTTTTAACCTAATTTTAGTTATAGAGTTATGCTGTCCACAGACTGATACACACACGGACATTTTTCTAAAAGTGCTTTTTTTTGGATTCAGGGGGTCTCAAAACATTTCCGGTGAAATCTCGACATCGAATTTTTGGGTGGAATACTTCCCCTACTTACCAGTAGAGAAACTAAAAATGGGTGGTTATTGTCTGACTTTGAAAATACACTCCTTGTAGTATATCATAAGGTGACATAGCACCCAAATATGTGGTAATGAGCATGAAATTCGAACAAATATGTCTGAAATAGTTGACGGGGTCTACATTTCTTGTATAGGAAGTGATTGTCTATCCCTTGTGGTTTAATAATTATACAAATTTATTCAGAACTACTTTTGAATGTAAAGGACTATTTGCAGAAGATTCAAGATACACTATTTATTAGCTTAAATGTATAGAATTTACTCAATGTTGTGATAACAAAGCCTATTTATGAAAACATATTTTGGTTATACTTCCAGCTAAAGCGTACTTTGGAATGGGAGGAATTCATTAGAAATTTTCGTATAGCATCTTTAAAACACATTGAATTTGAATATCAAGTTTAATATTTATACGAAATCTTGTTTTTAGTTTATATTGACTCTCTCTTTCTCTTTGGAGCTTTATCCAAACATTCCCTTTTACTTTCTCTACTGCTAAGTTAGGGAAGTATTGTATTCCACCCAGAAATTCGATGTCGAGATTTTACCGAAAACATATCTTTTGAGACCCCTTGAATTCAAAAAAGAAGCATTTTTAGAAAAAGGTCCGTCCGTGTGTGTGTGTGTGTGTGTGTGTGTGTGTGTGTGTGTGTGTGTGTCTGTCTGTCTGTCTGTCTGTCTGTCTGTCTGTCTGTCTGTCTGTCTGTCTGTCTATAGACAGCATGAAAAATGAAATAAATACCTTGAACTTTCTGGGAATCTCCTCAGAAGCATTCTGAAGTCTGGGCAGACAAAATCTTATAACCTAAAAATGTAGATTTATGTCAAATGTATATTTTTTGTGGAATGAAGTATTTCAAATATATTTCTGGTTAGCTATCTTAATTTGGCAATATCTATGGGATGTAATTATTCATATTGTTATCTCTTAGCCATACAAAGGGAACGGAATTTCAATATTATCACATGTCGACCGATTTTAAAAGATTTAACTATCGCTCAAAGCCTACTGCATTCCCATATTCCCCTTGTACGTAAAGTTCTGAAATGTTCATGTTGATTAAGATAAAGGAATAAGGCTTGTGCGAATAGTTCACACAAGAGTAGAGAAAGTCATGTGAGCACAACACATAAAATTGTTTTCCATCTGTTTCATCTTGATAGAGGTAAACATTTTTAGATAGCGTTTCATTGCACATTAATTCGCTGTAGTTAAAGTGGTAAAGAGGAAATCGAATCGATGATCAAGCGTTTTAAAGCGGCTCGCTATGGTTTTAAAATTCCTGCTCTTTCCTCACATTGCAAGAAACAAGTGAATAGCAACAGGACTTTAAACAGAGTATCAAACAATGGAAACTATATTTAGAGATATCGCTCATGCCACACAAAAATTGTATTGGGAATAAACTGTGTTTGAAATGGATCTACTCCTTTTTGTATAGAAATACTTTGTTTATGTTAAACGGTTACCAGTTGTACAAAATTGTACATAATTCGTTCCATAAGGGATAATTTCATGGGATAGTTCTAGGACATTTCAGATACTAATTTTATTTTTGAAGTAAATGTCTTGAATGTGTGATGTTTTAATCAAAATGCTTGGAGCAATTTTTGAGAAAATAAAAATTATCGAAGTACGATAATTGTAGTCTTTTTAATAAAGTGGAGTTGGGACGGTGTAAGTATTATTTTTAAAATCTTTCTGTCGTATCTTTGGAAGATACTGAACTTAAATACCAAGTTTGGTCTTTATCCAGCATTTAGTTATAAGCAGTTTACAGACTCGCACAGCGTAACTTAGAATAAAATGATTTTTATTTTGTTTTTTATTCAGGTCTGGAATTAAGTGTTTCCGTGAAATTTTGATGTCAACTTCTTGATAGAAGTTTTAGATAGAATACAACTACTTATAAGTACGCAAAAGGAAGTTTGTCAAAATATGAATTCTGTTATGAAAATATGAAAAATATGAACAAAATTCCAAAAATATTATGGAATATATATTTTAAAGCCGAAGTACATTATGTTTTAGGAGTTTGGAGCATACTTACTGTATTAGTTTAAAAGATAGGTTTTGTAGATTATTATCCATGTTTAATAGTAAACTATCAAACGAAAAACAAGAAATAAAATTATAGTATGCATGACTACCACCTGAATTTATTTATAAACCCTTATAACTGTAAACTTCGTCGCTTGGCCAATCAGGATATATTTGTGAACTTACAGTAAAGGAGTATCTTACACATGTTATTTCTACCTTTATTTTCAGCCCTTACACAAAAATTATTGGCTGCTTTTGCCATACAAATTTGGTCCCTAGTTTTTGACCCCTACATAAATCATTACCGCCGCATAAAACTACTAGTTAAAAGCATAAAACTTATAAAAGATATTCCAGTACGTGATTGTGATGAATTAGTATAAAAATTTCACATAATGCGATAAAATGAGAACGGTCAAACAAAAACGGAAAATAGTTAATGTGCAACTGTGGTTAATATGAAGTAAGTGGTATGGGGCAAAACAAAGTTCACCACTACAGTTGGAGTTCTTCGAAAATCTGTAATGTAATAATACTACCAATATAGCGATTTAAAAGCTACTCATCCCGAATTTAAAAACTTCATTCGGAAATATACTAAACTATTTGAGAAACAGGCGAAAGAGAAGATAGCACAACACGAGAATTATTATATTTTTTAATCCAAAAAAGCATTTTTAGAAAAAATTCCCCTCTGTGTGTGTGTGTGTTTGTGTGTGTGTGTGTGTGTGTGTGTGTGTGTGTGTGTGTGTGTGTCTGTGTGTGTGTGTGTGTGTGTGTGTGTGTCTGTCTTTTTGTGGACAGTATAACTCAAAAACGTAAAGTCGGTTAAAAACCAAACTTGGTATTTAAGTTTAACATCTTTCAAGGAGGCGACACAATACTTCCCCTACTGCCAGTAGAGAAGATATAGATAATAAGATGGATAATTAACATTAAGTATATTTTAGTTTTTTTTTTTTTTTTTTTTTAACCTGTATTTTGTGTTTTGGTAGCATGTTTTATGTTCTGTTGGAACACCAAGTATAGCTTTTGTGGCCTAGTAACTATGAACTAAAGCATCACTGATTATTACAGTAGTAAATAAAGAATAGTTTGCTAAATTAGAGCTTTTCTCCCTCGATCTTCACTTTTATGAAAAGTTGCAATATAGATGGTGATCCCTTTGGGTCTGGATAAAATAGAAACATCATAGAAAGTTTATTACTGAACTTTGCAGAACCTCTGTGCATACAACACTGAAGGGTGGGGATTCCTTAGCCCACGACAAGCTCCCCCATTACCCACTCTACATAACTCATAACGGTCATGCAATTCAGCCCATGTCCGTGGGAGAGATTTGCTGAAAAGCTCCAGTAATTTTTACTCTCAGATTATCAATGTTCCTGGGTTTCTGTGCAGAGACACGAAGAAATCAGGAGGAGTTAGACCTGGTGAGTTTGGGACCAACGTCCCATGCCTAGTGAGAGGGAGCACATCTCGCTGAAATAAAATACCCATACTGCCATCTTCCTCAAGTTGTGGCAACAGAAACAACTCGCGTGTTTACTCTCCCGCTGACGTGAAAACTAACCTCGTCTGTAAATAACCATTTGTTTAAGAAGCTATGATCACCTTCAAGCTGTTGGGACATCATGGATGCAACATTGAAATGGGCTTCATGATCCTCGTCACGTAATCATATCTGCTGACGGTCGCCTCAAACTTTTCGTACGACTTCTATCTTCAGAGATAGCTTGTTCTGGTACTGAGTTTCGCCTGTGACCTCCTGCATGGCTTCTTTTTAAACACAGAACCTGTTTCTGCAAATGTTCGACACCACAGCATTATCGAATTGTGTTTAGGTACATTACGCACACCATAATCACGTCACAATTCTCTTTGAATTCTTTTAACGCTCTCAAATTTATCATACCAAAGAACACGTATTTGCTGTTGATTTGTAGTAGCCATTTTAATCTACACAGTATTCATTTGTCTTTTCAGATTATGAATTGTTTGTCATATTGCCAACTTTAATACATAATATAGCCAGTACAAAATGTCTCCTACATTCATATTGGCCTTTTATATTATTATTATTATTATTATTATTATTATTATTATTATTATTATTATTATTATTATTATTATTATTATTATTATTATTATTATTATTATTATTATTATTATTATTATTATTATTATTATTATTATTATTTACACAAAAGTAAATGACATTTGGCATAGAGTGTCTTGCGAATGCAACATGAATTTTTGCTCTGTATTTTGCGCGCTTGTTCGTGTTAGATTTAGAGGTCTTGAAGCCGGCTCAGCTGCCATCCGCCTGAACCACATTCTGAATGAAACTCAACCAAGCGCAAACTTGCTTGAGAGATTTCTTGCTTCGATTGCCTTGTCGCATCGCTGACTTTTTGTCGCCGTATTTTCCTCGTCATCCTCCGTTTAAAAGGAGGTTACTATCTTGTTCTATTGCGCAATTCGCCCTAGTATTGTTCTCGTTCTTTCGCTTCTCTGATGTGACATAAGAACAACAATAATAAGGGCAACGATAACAATTACACAACGAGGCATTCATAACTACGTCTGGTGCTGCAATCATCCGTGAAGGTGAAGTAAATAATTACTATTGTTACTTTAGCCATCTCTTTTTGTGTAGTTTCTATCATTTCCTTGTTTCATAAACTTACACGAGTACTTCAATTGTGCACCTAAGATATAACATTCTGACTCTCACTCTACCACCTAACTATAAGCAGGTATTCCAAAAATTCGATATTATATTTAAAATTCTTATTTTAAGGTCCACTGAATCCAAAAAAAAAAAAAAAAAAAAACATTTTTAGAAAAAGTGCCATGTTTATTTTATTTATATATTTGTGTTTATTTACTTATTTGAAATAGATTGCAACTTTCAAGCGTGTACATTAAATGACACACCTGAAAAAATATAGTTCTACATCATGGAATATTCCGAAAACCATTTTGCCTTACATTCACATGAGTTTCTCGCCTACCATTGTATATTTTTAGACCTGCTCTACTAGTTATTTCTACAATACGTTAATTTCTCTACAACGTGGCTGTGGTAAGTAAAGGAAATATTGCATTCCGCCCAGAATTCCAATACTAGGGTTACACTTAAAATATGTTACGATTATCCTAAGGAGGGGTTATCGGTGACTGAAGTACTGAAAAACAAAGGAGACACCGTGAGTCAATAATTGAGGACTCAATGGAAAAGGGGAACATGTCACCCTTGGGCAAGCATTTTACATTGTGTGGCTTGTATACATCTGTGTCTGGAACACTAAGCCCAAAAATGAAATGCCAGATAAAACTGAGTCTGGCATTTATATTCTCTGTCTTCCAAAAGCACGCCACGCATACTTTCAAGGAAAACCCTCCGCCTCCAACGCCCACCCTTTACAGTTTTATTACAGATTTTTCAAAAATGCCATAAAAATGTGATTAAAATGCCTGCAGGAACAATAAAATGAATTGAATTTGATATTTATAGCCCATGAATTTACTTTTATAGAACTGAAATTCAATTCTATTATTTTGATATACCAAAGGACCCTAGAAAATGTAAAAAAAGCTATTGTAGAAAAGTTTTAAGACCCATCAAAATACACACTTCCTGCCAAATCCACTTTTGATGGTGTTAAACTTTTTGAAATATTAATGGGGTTGACTTGACGACCTATAGGAACCAACAATTGAATGTCTTTACCGCTGAATTTCAAGGCATACATAGGCAAAATATATCGTTAATAAAGTGGTCAGTAAAATAATTTTCTGTAATATGAATTTTTAATTGGTAGAGAAAGTCGTTTTAGAAAAACATTTTGCACTACATTTTCACTGAAAGTAAAAGTTACAAGAGATGCTGAAGCGAAGGTCATATATTTAATAATCTGATGTGTTGCACACACATGACTTTCCCCACTCTTGTAGCAACCATTCTTACAAACTCTTATTCCTATATCTTCTTCGTGTTAGTTGAGATAAACATTTGTACAAATTATCTTACTACTTATTTCCTTGCAGGTACAAGGGGGATGTTAGAATACAGTAGGCTTTGTGCGATAGTCAAATCTTTTAAAGCTTTGAGATTCCGTTCTCTTTGCACACTTAACATATAAAAAAATGAACACCGATGTTCCACTTCACGAAAGTTATAAGTTTTCCGAAACTCACACACATAACAAGGAATATCTCCGAAATGGTTCACCCTACAAGAAAATTTATTTGTACATAAATTGTGTATTTTAGCAAGATCTACATTTTTGTACAGTATGATTTTGTCTATCTCTAACGGTTTACCAGTTGCGCAAAAGTAAATACGACTACAGGGGCTATAGCCAGAAAATTCAAGATTAGCATTTCACTTGTCATAAAAATATCTCAAATATATGAAATTTTAATCAAAATCGTTAGTCATTTTCAAGAAAATCAAAATTTTCGAAATATTTTCCATGTAAAGGGTAGCTTAGGGTGGGGCTATTTTCTTCAAAATCTTCGTGTCGCATCCTTGAAAGACATTAAACTTAAATACCGACTTTGGTTTTTAAACTACTTTTCGTTTTTGAGTTATGCTGTCCACAAACTGACACACACATACCCACACGGACCTTTCTCTAAAAATGTTTTTTGGGGGGGTTCAGGGGGTCTCAAAACATATAATATTCCCGGTGAAATCTCGACATCGAATTTTTGGGTGGAATACAATACTTCCCTACTTACCAGTAGAGAAAGTAGTATCCAGTCAACACTTAACACAAGAGCAAATTGCCTCAAGTTCATTCATTTCTCAATATGTATAACAATATATAATATTGTGCTTTAATTCCAGTGTTAAATGTGTAACAATATACCTATAATCTTGCCTTCTAATTGCAATTGTAAAGTCGCGACATGACTTTAAGTTAAAGGGACTATTAAAAAGGGTAAAACATATTATGTATATAAGTACTACTCAGAAACAACAAATGGACTGAGTATTTATGTATGAGAAAAGAATGTGACAAATAGTTCTTCATGACAAAGTTGTCGGTTGTTTTCTAATCAACATTATAAATTTCGTTGTCACAATCTCTGATAATATGAAGTGCAGAGTATGGCCAGCTGTCCGCGGAAATAAGTTTAGAGCAGTGAAGGAAATTCCGATAAACTAGATAACCTCCTCTCGTATATCTCGCCGCGGGATGATCTTGGGTTGGTTGCGTATTGGCATTGCAATTTTACGCATAAGGACCCTACACCTCTTTGTGTGCTGTGTGACAAAGCTTTGTCAGTCTGTCACGTGCTCCCTGGCGCACGTTCGGGACTCTCTCGGTCATCTTGCAGGATGAAAAACAAGCAGTCGTAAGAGTTTTGAAGTTTATAACAATAGTAAACAGGAACCTAAAGATTTACAAATTTAAATATCGAGTTATCATACATTTTGGACCGTTTTATGATTTTTAATAGGCTTTTGTCTCATTAGTTTAGTATATTTATGCTCTTACTGTGTTTTTATTTTATATTGAACTTTTTCCCTGATCAATTTTATAAGCACACTGATGATCAACAGCGAGCGTCCTGTAAATTGCATCACCATCTGATAATCTGGGATTCCCCAGTTAGTTTTTCTCTCTTCGATGCCAGGCAGTTGTTTTCCCAAGTCGCCAAAGATTAAACCGTCCTCTCATTATGTTTTTACACATTGCATCATTAGACGTCGCAATTATTGTTACGTGATGGAGGAAACAGACCGTGAAGACTGGACCGAATGCTATTATTTAACACTTTCTAGGTGGCGCGGCGATGGAAGGTATGTTTCCCCCTCGTTACATCTTGATTTGTTTGTTTTTATTGATGGAATCATTGTCACGTAATGAGCTTCTGGTAAATTCCAGGTGGTGTCGGCGGCGCTGGCTACCACGGCCGCCATAACAGTACCAATAACAATCAAGGCTGAGGAAGAACAACTTAAGGTAAGAAAGTTCCTCATATCTTTATAGACACGCTATCAGAAAAACTTTCTTGAACTGTAGAAACCAAAAGCTTACTTTTCTTATTTTTGCCTTGCTTTCTCTACTAATGTATGTTTTGAGGTCCCCTAAATTAAAAAAAAGCATTTTTAGAAAAAGGTGTGTGTGTGTGTGTGTGTGTGTGTGTGTGTGTGTGCGTGTGTGTGTGTGTGTGTGTGTGTGTGTGTGTGTGTGTGTGTTTGTGTCAGTCTGTGGACAGCATAACTCAAAAACGAAAAGCCAGTTAAAAACCAAAGTTAATATTTAAGTTTAATGTCTTTCAAGGATGCAACACGAAGATTTTGAAAAATATTGCTCCGCTCTAAACTACCCTTTACATGGAAAATGTTTCGAAAATTTTGATTTTCTTCAAAATGGCTCTAACGATTTTGATTAAAATGTCATATGTTTGAGAAATTTTGATGACAAATGAAATGTATATTTTGAATTTTCTGGCTATAGCCTATGTAGTCCTGTTTACTCTGACTGACTTTTGAATAAGTCGTAAACCGTAAGAGATAGACAAAATCGTACCCTACAAAAAATGTAGATCTCGCTAAAACACACAATTTATGTCCAAATAAATTTTTTCGTAGAGTGAACCATTTGGGAGATATTCCTTGTTATTTGTGTAAGTTTTGGACAATATACTTTTGTCAAATGGAACATGGCTATTCATTTTTATATATGATAGGTATGCAAATAGTACGGAATTTGAAAGCTCTAAAAGATTTGACTATCGTTCAAAGCCTACTGTATTCCTATATTCCCGTTGCGCGTGCATGAAAAGGAACAATAAGATAATTTCTGCAAATGTTTATCTCAACTAACACGAAGATATAGGAACAAGAGTTTGTAAGAATGGTTAGTACAAGAGTAGAGAAGGTCATGTGAGTGCAACACGTCAGATTTTTTTACCTCTTCTACTAATGTTTCTTAAAAAAAACTGACCTTTCTGTGCAAAAATAATCGTTTGCAGCAATAACCGCCTTAAGCAATTCTTTCTAGAGACAAGACGGACCAGGGAGTAACTAGGTGGCCGAGGCGCCCGCTCCCTGAAATTTCTTATTCCATGGTACAACAGAAGTGAAAATTATTTTATAAGGAGGGGCAATCGCAGACATTTTAGTCGCCCTCTGGTTATCCAGGTCGTAGGTTTAAACCCGACGGAGGAGGGTGAATAATTTTGTACGTAAAAATCCTTAGTGTAGGTCTCTTCGGAAGGGAAGTAAAGCCAGTGGTCCCGTATCATAAATTTACCACACATATCCTCAATCCTGATAAAAAGGTTTCTGAACAAAATTAAGTGGATTTTCACGCCCAATAGAACCTCTATTGGATTTTACAAACATTTTAATTAAAAACTGTTAGTTATTCTGACACATTTTAACTAATTCATTCTGAACAATTTAAATTAATCCAATTTTCGCCAAACAGTGACTTGCGTTGCTTTGTCTTTGAAGGCTAATAATAGATTTAGTTTTCGTGCCAGTTAAAATTGCATTTTAATAGTAGCAAATTTCATTTTTATCTCAATTTGTTTACAAAGGTAAGAGTTAAAATCACAAAAATAATTTCCATATGTTAAAATCAATGAATAATATAAGAGACACGTATTGCAATTTTGTCGCAGAAAAAGAAATCATTAACAAGCAAAATTATGTGTCGAGGAAAAGGCAATGAAGTAAATAAGTGTTATTAGCCATTGCAATGAATTTGTTTGGAATTCACTGAGGCGTATGAAATACACGTAAGCAGTTCTGAAAATTAGAAAACTAAAAGAATTCGCAGAATTTAGTGACCCACAGAGCAAACACGGTATTTCAGATGCGAATAACAAATTTAAGATGTGGCAACGTATGATGTAAAAACTTTGATGGAGTAGAAGCGAGACTTGCGAGTTCAATATCGAAGTCCACACATCAGGCTACGTCATTGGTAATAGTAGTGGTACACACACACGCGCGATCCTAACTGCTGTCTCTCCACAAAACTCCTTGCCTCACAAAATCTGCATTCACTGTCCCGCAAACTTTTCTATGACGTAACATGGACCTTTCTAGAAATTCGCATTTTTCTCTAACCTTCCACAAGTTAGCCGGCAGCAGAGTCTCGCGAACGTTCCGTTAACTCCTTTGTTCTGTCGCTCTATTGTTGTCAGTCTCGTATTCACAAGCAGTGACGTGAATCAGCTTGACCTTGGCTCGCTTTCATATGCGCCGGTCTGCCGGCAAACATCTCAATATTTAAAAAATGCATAAATCTGCTATGTTGGTTGCACATACTGCTGTATCTATTTAACAGTATAAGCAGGACAAGTTACTCATATGTTTTCAGTTGAATGCTGAAATTTCTGATCTTCGAGAAATTATGTTAAACCGTCTATAACAAACATATTTATAATCAGGCGTTGGACTTTTTAAGCAGTTGACTTAAAGTTATCAATACTCAAATCACTTTTACTTCAAAGAACGCGAAACAGAACAGTTAAAAGTGATTGATATGTGAAAAAACCGTTTGAGTGGTGTCTGTAAATGCCAAAAGAATGTCCGATGGATGGAATGGTTGATTATTTGCGATATCCCTACAGTCCAACCTTATTTGCTTCCTTCCTGGCTTTAGTGCTTAGAAATTCCTATGCCTGGTTAGAATAATCTAAATAAAATGTAATACATTAGCTTGTAAGAAGCGTAATACTGAACTGGTGTTGCAGCTGCCGGAGGTAGTGGATGGACATCTTCCTCCAAAACCAGAAGTGTATCTTCCTCAGCATGATGTTGCTATACAGAGGATCATCGTGCACCTCCCTGCAGCGACGGAACACCACCCACCTGCCATAGGTACGTCAAATTAATAACATAGAAGTATATTGCATCGTTCCTTGCATTACCTTTAAGTATGTAGGTCAGTTACAAATCGGCGGCGCCGTGGCCGAGCGGTTAGCGCGCTCGCCTACCACCTAGGCGGCCCGGGTTCGATCCCAGGGACCCGCATGTGGTATTCGTGGTGGACGAAGCGGCGTCAGGGCGGGTTTTCTCCGGGTACTCCGGTTTCCCCCGCCATTTCATTCCACCGGTGCTCCATCTTCACTCCATGTATCATCAGTGTCACCGCCTGCGGTGCCGTAGTAGTAAAAGCGGGCGTTAAACACTACAACAACAACAGTTACAAATCTTGGTATTGAACTTTTGGATGCAATACCTTCTGCTCTAGGAAAACAACAAAGGGAAACAAAAAAGACAATCAATTCTTGCTAATAACGTTATTCACTTATTTATCCATTTGCTAGTTATTTGTTTGTTTATGTATTTATTTGTTTTTTACTTATTTATGTTATCCCCTATTAAAGTCCTGCAGATGTGAGCCGGATTTGGCATTTCTTTCAGTTATACGCAGTGAAGTTTCTGTAAAGATCTTAGTAATATTTAGGGGCGTAATGAAACAATGTTGGTAATGAAACAATGTTGCTGCAAAGTTGGTATGACGTCAGAAACTACCAAACTGTTTATATTCAACAACTGAAAGTTGTATTTCTCTTTGAGGCTATGGATTTACTGATATTTCTAAGGTATGTAGTGATATTTCAATTGCGACTTAGAGATAGGAAATCTTCATGTTTACAACTGATCTGACGCCTGTCTGTGCGACCTGCAATGTTCCACTCTCCGTCGCACATGTCCTCCGCGTTACGCTCGTGAGCGCTAGTCCCTTGGCCTGGGTCTTACACTGTGCACCGTTTAGGCAACGACCCAGTAGTTGTAACTACAACACTGCTGTTTGTTTCAAATATTGATTTTTGGTGCGTTTTTGATATGTTATAAACACTTTTTCTACCCAATATTATTTATTTCTATATTTATTCTACCAAGTACTTATAATTTTCTACTGATAATGGGTCACTTAAACTGTGTTATATCCTCTGCGCGTTTATAAGTATATTTTAACATTTCTTTGTGAACAATTTTGGCCAGACAATGAATATACATTTATATAACTTTACAAAGCATTGAATTATGTTCCATGTAAACAGTTTTTCTCTTCAGCTGCAGGAATACGCGCTTGAAGAAGTGGCGTGCAATGCCGTCTTTAATTTTTCATAGCGAACCAAAGCAGCGCACCTTCTCGTGTTAAATCCACTCGGGGCAAACATGGAACATAATCAATATATCTGAGTAGAAAGTGGTTTTAATGAATTTTTTAAACCTGTGGGTAAATTACCAACTCATGCTTAAGCAAAGAGAATTATATAACAGCGCTATGGGCGTTTCTAGAAGGTATCATGTCCCGTGGCATCTACTAAAAAATAAAGATGTCTGTTTTATAAGAACTTTTAATACCTGCTTATTATCGACACGTTGTTAAAAAACAAATGGCAGTGAATTAAAAAAGAAAGTTATGAAAATGTAGTTTATTTCTATCTCAGGCCTCTATATGATCCTCAACGAAATATCTATTTATCTACATATAATTATAATTTTTTATTTATTTATTTACATCCATTTAAACATATACATGTCATCGGATAAGTAACAAGAAATATTTACAATTTAAGGTAGGTAATTACAGTATTTCCAAATTTAAAAATTCCTTTACACTATAGAAGCTGGAGTCTTTTAAGAATTTTAACAACACTCTCTTAAATTTTTGCTGTGATTCAATACTTTTTATGTATTCAGGTAGCTTGTTGTATAGATGTAAGCCAGCATATGTGAAACTATTTTCATAAACTTTAGTTCTGTGTGAATTTACAAATAAATTATGCTTAGTTCTTGTGTTATATATATGAATTTCTGAATTTGTTTTAAATGAACTTAAGCTAGACTTCATATAGACAAGAGTTATATTTATATACTTGGCAATGGTAATATATTTAATTTTTTAAAATAAGGTTTACAACTAGTTGTGCTTGAGAGATTCGCCATGGTTCGAATTATTTTCTTCTGTATTCTGAATACTTTTATACTGTTTTTAGAATTACCCCAAAAAATCACACCGTATACCAATAAACTATGAATATATGCAAAGTAAACTGCTCTAAGAATCTTTGAGCTAGACATGCATTTGATTGTTCTAATTAAGTAACACATTTTACTGAGCTTTTTTGCCAATGTATCTATGTGTATTTCCCAACTTATATTTTCATCTAAAATTAGTCCCAAAAATTTGGTATAGTTTACATAATTTATTTGGGTATGTCCCAGAGTTAGTTTTGGGCACATTTGACTTTTACTCATTTTGTTAAAGAAGCTTAGAGCTGCTGTTTTCTCTTCACTTAGAATTAACATATTTTTACTGAACCAATTTAGAATACATTGCAAACTCTTTTCAATGTGTACAGTCGACCCTTCCTTATTGTCCCCTTTGATAAAAATACTTGTATCATCTGCAAAAAGTGTTATGTTAATATTTGTCATATTATTTACTTTATCTGCTAAGTCATTTATATATAATATAAATAAAAGAGGCCCAAGAACAGATCCTTGAGGTACTCCATATTTCATTGTAGCAGTACTTGAAAGTTGAGTTTTGACTTCGCTAGATATACTATCATAATATTCAATCTCTATTGATTGTTTCCTATTATAAAGATACGACTTGAACCAATTTAAAGCTAATCCTCTTATTCCATACATAGATAATTTTGCTAATAGCAGTTTGTGGTCAACCAAATCAAAAGCCTTCGTAAGGTCCAAGAAAATGCCTATTCCTAACTGTTTGTTGTCTAACGTTTCATACACTTTTTCAATAAAATTTATTAGAGCCGAATTTGTTGACTTATTTTATGTATTATAATAAAACTATAACCGATTTTTACTTTCTCTACTGGTAAGTAGAGGAAGTATTGTATTCCACCCAAAAATTCGACGTCAATATTTCCCCAGAAATATGTTTTCAGACCCCCTGAATACAAAACAAGCACTTTTAGAAAAAGGTCTGTGTGTGTGTCAGTCTGTGGACAGCATAACTCAAAGACTAAAGGTCGGTTAAAAACCAAAGTTGGTATTTAAGTTTAATGTCTTTCAAGGATGCGACACGAAGATTTTGAAGAAAATAGCTCCACCCTAAACTATCCTTTACATGGAAAAGTTTTCGCAATTTTTTATTTTCTTGAAAATGGCTCTAGTGATTTTGAAATGAAAACACTTCTTGGAGTATTACTGTAGTAGTCAAGTTAACATAATGGGCATACTAATTTAACGCGTAATCTGAAAATGGTAACAGAAATGTACGCAAGCCAAGCAGAAAATTTCCTATGGCAAAGCAGTTGCATCTTCATTCTCGCTTATAACCGCGTCGGAATTAGCGCTATGACAATTGACTGCAGTATTTCGTCACGGGTTACTTCTTTCTCGTAGTCCTGTTTCTGCAGTTTTTTCCACGCGACGATTACACATTGTAAATTATTGTGTTGCTTTGGTGACGTAACAATTCCCGTTTATGTATTATTGGTTCACTTTTACTCGCGTGCCTTGTTCACTGAGTGACACTTTGACTAAGTCAACAAAGAACACTAAATTAAACACCAATAAATCCACTCCACACAATCAATATAACTGAATTGCAGGAACTAAAATTACCAACGTTGACACGAAACTGAATTGAAACCATAACTTGAGATCCTTTCCCTTATCTGTTTTGAGTCACATACTGACACAATAAACAAAATAGTCACAAAGGGATTTGGATAGAGAAATGAAAGCATCTTAGCAGAACCGCCTGTTAAAAGACGAGTCCAATACTTCAAAATAAAATGCTCTTCATGATTCGATAAGTCTCTTGCCTGTCACGTAAATACATTCTATGCGCGCAAGTGATGTTTACACCACCGACTTTACGGCGTGACTTCACACCGTGCTTAACAAGACAACCGCAGGGCGTGGCAAGCCTTTCATTGGGTGTTATGTTTAGTAGCTCCTCCTGCCAGCCACGTTTAAATTTTACGGCCACCAGAAAAGGAAATCGTAATTAAAAAGGGCAACTCAGAATTCGCCCTCTGGAAACTATGAGTGCCCCAAGGTCAGTGCAGGCAGTCAACGGGAATCCACACATACCTCGCAAAGGTTGGCTTCACACGTTACCGCGGGAACATTATCGGCACATTACGTACATAGACTTAAGTGTTTTGTTTTGTAATTTTAAAATTCCGATTGTCATTGCAAGACACCTACGGTCACCAATGTTAACTCACTGATATCTTTGTTACCAAACATATCATGGAAGCTGAATTAAATAACATACAAAATTGCTCAAGGGCTGAGAGTTTACGTTGTACTGAATGCTGGTTTGGCTATCAGAGGCAGGTTTTCAAATGTTTTTGTAAAACGGACTGTGAAATTAATAAGCAATTTTCATGCACAGGGATGGATGGAAGAGCACTTTGTTTTGTTTGCTGTTAACAGTTGAACGAGCTGGCAAGTTGAGTAAAATTGGATATAAATCTGGTGATGCGGAATTCTCACAAACAATGAATCGTTTCAAAAGGTTACTGTTCCTTTTACCAGTGGAAAATAATGTCCTAAACTTACCACAACCACAAGTTATTTAAGTAAAAATTTAAAGTTGCTATTTTAAGCTCAGTTACTTTTTCTGTCACTTTATTTCCATTCTCGACTGAATCACAAAAACCGTCCTCATTTTACCTACAGTTATTTGCGTTCAAATTCATATCTGCTCTGTCCTTTCTAATCCTTCCTTTCTGTCTGTCAGTTATATTCTCTCTGCGTCTTTCTTCAAACTTGTGCATCTGGTAATATACACACTCAAACTGATTGTACTCGCACACATGCACACAAACACACACACACACACACACACAGACACAGACACTCTCTCTCTCTCTCTCTCTCTCTCTCTCTCTCTCTCTCTCTCTATAGCTCTCTGTCTCTTAAAACTACTAATAGCTATCTCGTTCAACACGTGACTTCATCTTAAGTGACTGTTCTCGCCGTCTCGACTCCCTTACATAGGCGAGAATGACGTGGCACAGATTTTTCTCGAAATACACCTCTTCGTAAACAAGACTGGCTCGTGAACAATTTTCTCGAACAGTCTGGAATAATCTGCCTTTGTTCCGAACCGCTCCATTACGCCATGTACTCGCCGCGCAGTGGTGTGAGGTACCTTAACCTCTTGGCCGTTAAACTGTTGCTCTGCTCTCCCTGTCTCCTGAATGACTCCTTTAGTTCACAAAAACCGAAAACTAGCTCGGCAGGGTTTGCTATTTGGTAAACGAAGTATACTGCCTATTAGAAAACCTATGATATTTAGGATTAATCAGTCAGACTCCAGCCTGAGCACAGCGCAGCCATAGCAGGTCCTTTGTACTTCAAACGTGACACCTGGGAGAAACAGATGAAGGGGAGACCCAAAAGGCTGCCGCATCCGGACGATAGTATGCGCCAGCAAGGACGGGGTCCCTAACAATTCTAAAATAACACCAATCCTGACACCGTCACGATCACACCTTAGCCATTTTAAACTTAGGGGTCCCGGAATGAAGCGAACCACTCCCACAAAGGGATCCCAATCGGCCACCCAAGCCCCAGGGGGGAATATTAGCACAATGGAAATTCACAGTCCGCCGAACACACAACAATCGTTGTCATCTATGTCATCGCCTGACTAGGATATATAATATTACACCTCACTCGACTGTTTGCAGGAGCGACAACCTTATCTATTTGTTTCTTAGCTGCCAGAATGACTAATCGGCAGTCACGTGTGACAGAGGTCAAACAGATCCTGCGCACCTACTTTCATTATATATTACTGACATGTTTTTCCTCCTTAGTTGTGCAATATTGTTTTGCCATTGCAAGTAGTGTCTTACTACTTCTCACAAACAGGAGTAAACGCTTGTCCTACAAAATTCCAATGATTTGGAAAAAGTGCATCATTCACTCGTAGCTTGTGGTAATGATGCCTTACACGTGTATGAAACTGATGACTGCAATTCTGAAAATAAAGTGCAAATGAGATCTTTAAATTCAGAAGCTAAACAACCTATGTTTTACGTTAGTATCATCTGATGATTTTTCAAATTACTTGTCCCAGAGAGTAGGTGGCCGGGGTGAATTATATGCCAACTACTATAAATTTTCCTGTTTCTCGTTTCCTCTCATTTGAGTTCCCTCTTCATATTTCAGAGCCAGGCGTGGTGGAAAGTGGTTCATTCCTGGAATATATCCTTTGCTCCAAATTGTCCGTGAGAATTTGGAGCAGCGGGGTCACTGAAGGCACTGCTGGAGAGGTTCGGATTGAATACATTCATTCCCCGCTGTGATACGTTTGTCGTCGCATATCTGACCATTCCTTACACCTTCTCGTCTATTTGTTCAATAGAGGTATCCTTGGCCGCAGTGTTGAAATCCCCCTTTGTTTCGAATTCCTATCCCAAAAATAATACATTCCTAACTGCATTTTTCGTTTCTCAAAGAGAAACCCATATATTTGACTTCATTTAGGCAAGTGAATAACAAAGGTAAACCAAGCTTATTGTTCAACAATGAGCGGTGTTAATTTTAGGTTTCTGCGAAATAAAGCACTCGCTCCAAGACATAAGAGCATAGGGCGAAAGGAATGTGGCCCCCAAATACATTCAAGTTCACTTGGCATATTGCTGTCACTATGGTTGTGAACTGAGGCAGATTCAAATAAGACTTTACAGAGGATACTCCAGTATATTTTAATGCCCTTAAAAAGATTCGCTCTATACTTTTTTTCACAAACCATAAAATATTATTTTTCCGTTTTAAAATAAGGCAGAAAACAAAAAAAAAATTTGGTAAACATATTTCGTAGGTGTTTATTTTCATAATATGAGACAAATAAGCTAAACACAATTTAGAATAGTGTAATGAACAATATTACATCAATATTTAGTTCATTTGCAAAATTACAACATTACCTTCTAAGAGTAGTATGTGGCACAGAAAGCATGACGCAGAGTGGGCATGATAACGAATAATGTACCTATGCTTTCTCCAAGGCCAATGGCCTTTTCTCCAAGGTCAATGTCCCTACACTACCTAGGACAGAGGCCACGTATTGACGAGTGCAGCAAAAGGGATAGTCTATACTACTGGCGTTTTCCACATCGCGGCGCGCTTACGGTCATGCAAAAGTATGTTAAAGGAACAGAAAAAACGACTAATATATCGAAGTAGATGCATATAAAAGTATTGTTTATTAAAATATCTACATTTATGCCCGTAACAGTGTATATGATCTGTACATAATTTCAGGAAAATTAACTACAGTTCGTAAAGTAATACTTAATTTCGATAGTGTTTTAAGCGTTGATGCCTTAAAGAACATGAATGGAACTTTTCTCGTGTGTCATTTAATTACCCAAAGATATCCTTGAGAATGTGTTCTATATGAAAGTATCTTTTTCCGCAGTTGTTAAGGCGAGCAAGTCCGAGGAAGAAGATCACAAGCACACTTCTGATGGAGGAGACCACGAGCATAAGGGTGTAGAATCCAGTGAACACCACGAGTCGGAAGAACACCACGAGTCAGGGGAAGAGGGGGACGAGGGGAAGGAGAAGCACGTGGTGGACACCGAGGAGGAGGCTGGCAAGAAGTCTTCAGATGACGACGAGGGACACTATGGATCACATCATGACTTTTCTGAGGGAACAGCTTACGATGACAGACACAGGGCTCAGGCAAGATACAAGAAGGTCGGCTTCTCCAAGGTAAACACTAATCAATATTAGTTGTCAGGGTCATCATCGTCACTTTACGATTTTTCTGGTAACAGTTTCTAAGTCTCGAACACTATACAAGAAATCTTACCGCACTAGCTGGCGCCGCACACTCTGACTTGGGTGTGGTTTTAGGCTCTTGGTGTATGGCGGTGTCGGACAGATGGCGTGGATACATGCGCAGTGTGAAGAATATCCCCCAGGGACACTAATGCCGGGATCACGATGAGCTTTACTTAGCGTGTGCGTAACGTCACTAAACCAGAAGGTCTATTATGACCTCTACCCCTTTAGTTTATCTTTATGCCTAGTATACAATTGCCTACAATCAAATAAACAAATGAGCACAAGTTTGTGAAGTATATGCTGATGTTTGCAAACGAAGCTTTGTCATGTTTTGTATTGATGGAAAACAATGCAATGGAAATGACAAACACGCAGATCTGGACGTGTTTTCGGTCAGGTGCACTCTACGCTAACAGTACTGCGTTAATTACAGTTGCGTGTAGATAAAATCACAAAACAATTTGAAATGTGTTGCCTGTACATAACAATAGTAGATTCGCTATTCAACGATATACACTATAATTCATGTTTGCGTGATATGCAGAAAGAAGGTTACAAGAATAGAACAAATAAATTGATCATTGAGCACGGTAACGTGCGAGGCTTGCATTTAGAAGGTCCTGGGTTTCATTCCGAGGTCAGACTATCCTGGTTATGTTTTTTTTTTCATGGTTTTCCCTGATTGTCACACAAAAGTTGAAATTGTTTCTTATCTACAAAGATAGGACCTAACAAAGAGTTACAGTTGTATAGTTAAATGAACCAAACAAACATTATTTAAAGCTTATTTGGCAGATACAAATAAGCAAAAGACAGAAATAGTGTTAGAATTAAATGGGGTAACTCCTCGTGTTACCTCGCTTGCAATGGCTCACCAGGCAAGAATTTAGCGATCCATTCCTGCCTTAGGAGATCTTGCCCTTTAACGGACACAATGGCAAATCAGTCAGTCAATAAAGCAATAAAGGAACAAAAAAAAAAAAAAAAAAAAAAAAAAAAAAACCACTCCTTACGGTAGATGCTGTTGAAAATTGCTCAATAGGAGGCACTTGGTGATTTTCAGTAGATACGAATGGAAAACTTGACACGTGCATTCATTAAAACAAGAGTAAAGTACTGTTGGACTGCTATCACAAATAGCCACTCCAACGCAAACAGTAGTGGACATTGTTCAGAGGACACAATTTTTGGGTTTTCAACGCTTCCTTAATCCTGCTGAGATAGTAATGGTCTCTTCATTCTACAATGGTATAACAAAATTCACCCCAAAAAGAGATTGGGTGGAAAATGTTGATGGGGCATATTTCCGAGGAAATTAAATATGAATGGGGTGTAATGAGAATAAATAAACAAACGTCTGCCCTGTTAAAAGAATCAAATCAAGCCCAAATTCGAATTAAATCAGATAATTGCAATTGCCTTTATCTTTGGATATCTATTTTATTATCTCTATGACTTTTCTAATCGACGATAAAACTGGTTTATTCGTAATCGACAATCATTCAGCGTATTTTTAGATAGTTCCGGTGGTGGGAAGGATTTTAGAGACTTCCGCGCATCTCTGTAGCCAGTCTGTCCGAGGCCTCTATGATTCCTTCACTTCATCCCTTCCTCCGGGGGGTTTTCAGTACATTTATATACGGATCGCAGGTCGTAGAGAAAAGCCACAGAGACGTACACAAGTTCATAACAGTCCTGCATGGGGCCAGGGAAGAAGGTTTACACAGCGCAAGCATGCGCAACATCTGTCCGCAAATACCACACCACCGCGCTGACAGCCAAATCTGAAATATAACAATGAAATGAAATGAGCAAGGAAAGGAAAGGAATCTGGAATTTTATTAGAGAAACCACCCACAACATTCGCCTAGCGACAAGTAGAAACCGCGGAAAACCCCAAGTCAGAGTGGGAATAGAAATATTCTGTAATAGGAAATTAAAATGGCATACAACGTTAGTAACAATATTGATAACAATACTTCATGATTTGTTTCCTCCTTTTTTTTCCTCAATGTTTACTCGCGATATGACTTTTATGTTGAAGCGACTTTAAATAATAAGTAAATTTTAAAAAAATATTGATATGAACCTTGGTAACGAGCGGCCGATAGAGATATCAAACCTCTGAGACATTTAGTTGCTGTTACGACTAAAATTCTGCATCAGTTCCGAATTCTATAAAATACAAATGCTAAATGTGACTAATCAAGGTAATTAAAGAAGAATATCAAGATAATTAAAATGTAGCCTAGTTGCTATTTAATCATATACGTACTCAGTAAGACATAAATAAATCATATTTAATATTACATAAGACTACTCTGGTTAGATAATTAGTATATTGAATTCCTGAGTTTTTCAATAAACTTCTTATCATGTTGTTCATTCTGAGTTTCAGAGGAAAGTTCCAGAGGAGAATGCACTTCTTGTAGCTGGTCAGCTTGTATATTGTGTCTTGTTCAACTTTTTTTTAAAGCAGCCACGTCGAAACGCTGAACCAGTCACTGATACTTCCCACATGACATTTGTACTTGGAAGAAGAGAAAGAAGTACCTTTGTACTGTCAAGTTAACACTAAACATTGTGCATAAGTAAGGGCTACGAAATTTAAGGCGTTTACAACAAACGGAATCTTCAGTAAACAGTAAATTAAGACTAGTGGGTACACCTGTGACAGACTTGGCAACATCTAATCTTAACAACATTGGAAGCCACAATAGCTTGCAAATTTGCCATAATATCTGTTAAGATATTTTTAGCTTTGCTGAGAGATGGAAATATATTCCAATTCTATCTTTACGTTTTATTTGCTTCACTCGAGAAAAACGCTCGCAAGTGTATGTTGTGGTAATGATTACCAATTTACGAGTGTAAATGACCCATTTCTAGGAGAAAATTTAAATACCTCGATTCTTGAATTCTCCTTGTAAATATTTAAACAATACTTTTAGACCCACATCACTTCGTTGCAATCCACCGCGGTTTTTACGAGTTCGATGGCGTTCTCTGCAAGTGAAGGGGTGTGTCGGTAGCTACAAAGTCCACGTGACATTCAGGGGGAGTGAGCCAAGATCTACTCATGAACCTGCGTTTGAAGACGGCTGATTTAAACATTTCTGGATGTAACGCATAAGAAATGAATTCTAATTTGACAATCATAGATAGCAACGCATGTAGGAAACAATAAAACACGTATAAACAGAGTGAAACCGAACAGAATCTTAAATGATACGCTATAGCATAATTATTAATTCCTACCATTTTAAAGATATATTTCCAACGTTGACCAGTGTTATAATGATAATGATAATAATACTGATGATCAGATTTTAACCTTCTGGATGACATGTTAAAATATTATGGGAACTTAAATTAACTATTGATTTCCATATAGTTTGCTGGTTAAAGGATGTTAATTACTTAATTCTGATATGTGTAACTTGATTCCTTATAATACCAAGTGGCCCACTTAACCCGGCACCGGCGTAAGTAGATCACCTTTCGTGCGTTAAAATAGTTATAGAACTCCACGGCGCAAGAGACGGCAGTGGCGTGTTCTGCCTCTCTGCGAAGGTGGTTGTTTATACTGTTATTGTCTATTATCACGGACTATACACGCTAGTTCAACTGCCTCTCACCTCACGTCTTCGCAGAACGCTAATGCTGGATGAAGTAAAAGTTACTACACATTTTGTTCTTAAATTAGAAAAAGCTCACACCTTGATCAACAAGAAATCTGAACATTTAAAGGCATTTAGCCAAAAGAACTGAAGAACTCTCGGTAACAGAGTGCTATTCTGCTATTCTGACAAACTTTTCTTAAATAGGAATTATTCGCTAATCTGCTCAGAGTCTACAGATCATGATTGCTGGTATGTTTAATGATGAAATTATTAACCCTTTCAGTCCCGGTGTGTATTATAAGAAACATAGGCGTTTTACCTATTTGCTAATACTTTTAACGGTTTTTTCTGCTATATTCTTGCTATATTGTTCGTCACCAATTAAACATACGTATTTGAGATGCTCTGAATTGTAGAAAATTATTTTTTATTTTACAATCAAGGGAATGGCCCAGAATGGCCCAGCTGCCTTGCTAAAGGTCAACCTGCAACTGTCCCCCCCCCCCCTTCCCTTTTAGTTCCACATTGTCCTCACTAACCGTAAGGGGGAGGCAGTGACAATCTGACCTTTAGCGAAGTGGCTAGGCCAGCCCGCATGGGTGATATTAGCAGCAGATTAGCTAATGTTATCTCGTATTTTCGGTGATTACCTTCTAATGGTTATAACTTACAAACAACTATACTTCGAATATTCCTACCAAGCGCCTTGTCCCCATATTCTCCTGGAAATAGAATACTGGAGAATCGAGGACATTCGACGTGCGATTTACCACGATATTGCACTTTGCTCTCCTCTGTTGTGTAAGTACATTCATTAACAAAAATGTCATAATCAGGCCTTAGAAATAATGCACTTTAGCGTGTGTTGTGTCACCTCGAACACTTACACAGGTTCTTGTAGTTAAACATCACATCTGCTCCCTAGTGTGAAAATGTTAAACTATTTGCAAAGACTAAACCTTCCGCGGCCCAGTAGGTGAGTCCTTTTTCTATTTCTGCAATGTCTATGTAACAGTTCGATTCAGCACGGCCCTTCCAAATTGATTATTAAGTTTTTATTAGTTATTTCTGTTTTAACCATATTTCAGCCTGCAGTGTAATATGATAAGTGAACTGTAATTAATTTTGATGTGACCAATTTTAGGTTAGAAAGGAATGAGGAAAATGAATTCATAAATTATTTTTCTATGCTTAATAAGTAGTATCAAATTAAATAAACATAGTGTTTCATAGTTTAATGGTGTTAATAAATAAATATACAGCAGTTTGATGTGGAGCAATATTATACTGCAAATTTTGTTTTCAATTACATCTTTTGCTACAGAAACATTGGGTATTGGAATCTTAGAACCTATGGATTGGTATTTACATTATAATCAACGTTGCGCGTTTGTCTAGAACATCTAGAATGTGCTTCATGGCAATTTTTGAGCAAAAAGTTGCATAGCTGGAAAGTTCCTTGAAAAAATCAATTTCATGGATCATTTACCCTCGTGTCGATGCTCTTACTGCTTGAGCTACAATGTATTGTATCCCGTCACGGAAAACCGAAGACTGCCGTTCGAGTCCCAGCCGTTGTATTGAAATGTTAGTGTGATTTGGTTTTCCAGTTTAGTGCCTACAGACAGTTACTGTAGAAGCACAGTTTTAAAAAATTGGAGTAGCCCTGTTTAGCTCAGAAACTCGTGTACTATTCAGTCTCCAGCAAAATCAGGTGACAATGGAGGGAACTACAAACGTTAAATATATTTGAGTAAGATTAGGTGTATTTATTTAATAATTTCCCTATTTTGAGAACCACCAAAAAGACAAAGTATTATCTAAAATCTATATATTTAAAAAAATACAGTTATATAAAATTAGTTATAACACATTAAATGAATAATGATCAACTTCCAGGGAAATATAAATAATAGGTATCGATATTTACATATTAAAATTTCAGTAATAGCTCAAGAAATTAATGCTGTTAAAATATTACATGCCAACTTCAATACATTTGCTAAATAAATATTATGATTATGAGTACAAATTATTTTGCATGATGAGAACTGATCCCCTGTTCACCATGATTGCTATAGGTAGCAGGCGTTTTTCCGGGCCATAATCTACCCAAACCTGATGTACCTTTTTGGACATCGCCCCTCTGGCTCCTATCATTAATCGAACATTCGGGATGTTTTCAAGTTGCCTTTGTTCTTGTAATAGGAAATAGTGGGTTCATAAATACTTTTCTTCTGCGTCCACTTCTACAGAGTGATCACAGGGGGACTCGAGAATCTCTCCGCTACCATCAGATGTATTGTATGATGTCGATGTGCCTGTTTCTACCACTATTGAACAACCCAATGGTGTAAAATTAGGTCTTTATTGTACAAAATGTAAGATTTAATTTGAATAATTACGTAAATGTAAGCTATTTAACATGGTCTGGTGTTCATTTGAGATCAATAGCGGATGTCCACGGTACCGTCCATTAAATAAAGGCACTGTTATTCCATAAACTTCAGCAGTGATATTGGAAAGTTCAACTGAAGACAGATTTTGAATGGTATTACTTCAAGGCCACCATAAATTCAGTTCATATAACTCCACAGAGAAAATTCCAGGAGCATTAAACCAGACTATCGTGTTGGCCAGGGTGTTGGACCATCCCACCCATTCCACAGTTGTTCAGACTTATGTTTTAGCGCCTTTTCCATGTCGCAACTTAACTCCATTTTGCTGAAATCACAATCTGATAAGTACGAGTAATTTAGGAAGTTCAATAATGCAGAGTCCAGCATTTGACCACATAACCAAGACGACATTAAATATTCATCCTGCATTTTTGCATTAATGAAGTGCTTATTAATGCTATAACCTATTTCTTTTAACCATTGCACCGACATTACAAAACAGATTATCAGTTAATCTCAAATGCATTCTCCTAAGTAGCTTTTATTTAGACTGGATGAAAAGTATATATAGTAAAACTGCTCATGATATTGTCTTTAGGTGTTTTCAGTGTTATGGATATCGCACTTAACAGTGATCCTGCGAAGAAATTGTATTATTAGCGTACTGCAAGGAACACATAAAAGTAATGATCAAAATCCGTAACAATTTGATTTTCTATCTGTTACGATACCCTTTGCAAGACTAAAATTATTATCGAAGTTCCAACTTACGTGCATGTCTACAGAAACTGTTGAAAATTACAATGATGTCTGACTGTAGTGGGAGTACTCACAACGTATAAGTATAGGTGTGTTTTTAGACTTGGCGAATGGCTGAAAGTTGCGCAATGGTTTATATTCGAGTTCAGTTTTGTATTTATGCGACCATAGGGGTGTCAAGTTAGTATCTCCGACTTACCTGTAGTAAATATCGCGGGACAGTATGTGATTAAGTGCAGTGCCCGCTAGCATTGCCTGTAGTCATTTGTTTATTTCCAGTAGGAAACAGAACATTACCCACACCATCAATTTGCATAATGTCATGCAGATCCTAGCAAGGTTATTCGCCTTGTATAAAATACATAAGTGTTTTCGTTTGAAACAGGTAACATATAGTTACCGGTTATGTAGATGTAGAATGCCAAACGTTGATTTTGTTGTATTAGGGTTACAGAGGCCGGTATCAGAAGGACGAGTTTCACAAGCTTGACAAACACTGGAGTAATCATCACGAGAAGGGAAAGTTTGCCAACTTCGGTCAAGGTGGCCAGCAATACCACAAACAACAACGTGTGAAAGATAAAGGAAAACATAAAAAGGTAAGTGACCTTATAAACACCCTGTATAAAGTGTAATTCGATTTTTTGTATCCCTGCGTATGCTGTTTTGTATACAAAGAACTATTTTTTACTCCAAGGTACACACACCAACTAGTCTAGGACTATATATACCTCACCCAGATAAAACACAGGTGAATACACAATAATTAAAAGTTCACTGGCTATGTTTGGAAAATGTAGGACCTTATACGATTTGCTACACCCTGTACCAAAATGCGCCATAAAAGGAAAAAATAACTTTTCGACTGGTAAGAATTTTGCAAAGCATATGTTTACCAACATAATAAAAAACATCACTATAACATTCAGATAAAAACAAAATAATACTTCAAAAATTATGTAAAAATCTAATGAGAAACCCATTAGTACCTACGCATTGATATTAATAAATGTGAAACTGTAACTATGTTTTAAGTAACTTTTAAAAACCATTAAGGTAGAAATATGATAGCTGAAACGCCACCTATATATGATATAAACATCGATAATTCCTGACTTTGATGTCTCCCTCATTTAGAGCAAAACCCGTTTTCAACACAATTAGAGGCATTAAAAAAAATCTCCACCATAAAGTGGAGGCAAACACTTTCTAGGATCACAGATAACTCCGCGATAACCTGTTCAGTCGTTGGGCCGGCCATGGATATTTTTGTGATTTTCTCGTACTGTAGGAGAATGCTGGGTGATTCCTGTGGTTGCCTGGAGATCCCCAGATTGCTATGTCAGGGGTAGCCGGGGGGCAGGATGTTGGAATCGTTAAGGATCAGTCCTCGCTAGCGCGCTTTTTGGACCGGATTTGGCCGCCCTTCATATCTGCCCTTCATCCCTTCCTCCTACGAGTCATGCTGGAAGCAAAGGGCCCTCAGTGGCTTACCTGCCCAGAGGCCCAGAGAAGGTTCGAGTCGAGCGTGCATCTTACCCCCCCAATCGCAGTACCCAACCGTAACACGGCTTTACCTTCGAGATGATGGGTGAAAATAAGTTCTGCTAGGGAAGAAGAATGACTGGGAAATACCTGCTTCAGTTACTGAAGCCCTTTATCTGATTATTCCTAACTCCTAATCCCCAGGCAGCGTGCAACATGTACTGAACTACTTCGGAAACCCTTTTCTAAAGATCGTATACTACGGAAGTAAGTTACTGCGCGAGTAAACTATTTTGAAAGTAACATCGAAGAGCTCCACTCAATTTACTCTTGCTTACTACTACAGAAGTAGTTCATTACTAGCGTAGTATTCGTTTGCTTGCGCTGTTTACTTGAAGAATTCTTGAATAAGGTTATGTCGACACGAAAAGGGTGAAAAAAACGTCAGCGAGAGAAGCAAATGTGTATTGTTATATGTGATGAAAATCTCTGTAAACAATATAGAGTGCAAAAAATTGAAAGATGTCGGATAAAAAGAGAAATACCTGGGAAGTTGTGCTGTAGAAGTTGAACACTTCAAGCGAAGGGAAATGTACTGAAGAGCAGCTTAAAATTCTTTGAAAATAATATTGTTGGAGGAATACCTTTTCTGATTTCGGGAAATGTCACCATTTTCACTGAATGGGCACAAGTAGGAAGATGTGAGGAACCTTACGTAAGTGGGCAGGAATTACCTCTTATTTTCTGAACTCATAACCCTTTGTAGAAATATTTACATACCTTGCTTTTAACCTCAAAACCGTGCAAAACACTCGCATACTACGCTTCGTAATTTCAATTTGAGTAATAAGCTGAGTTCTTGTGAGTTTTGTTATAAACGGTCTCCAAGTCTACTCAAAAGGAATGTGAAAGATTATTTCGTAGTACCGAAACGTTCCCTGAATACATACCAACTCTCTTTCTCTCTCTCATAAAATAGATCTCGCGATCCCGTACCGTACGCACTATTGTTTTCTCTTGTTTTCTTCGTAGAGATCATCAATGTAATCGAAAGAATCCATGAACATGCCAAAAATGGAATCCCTCAAATACAATATTGCAGCTCAATTCAACCAACTTGCAGCGAAAGTTCTACCGTATTTTTGTACTCTATTTACTTCCGTAGTAACAGACTACACGATGGTTCTCTCCGACATGTAGTTCTGTAATAATTTACTCCGGAAGTGAAATACTTCGGAAGTAGTTTTCACTCGTACGAAAGTTGCCAAGTGATGACTGAAATATCAGTTTACTACGGAAGTAGAGCTTACTCTAGGCTGGTATACACCATCCTTAAGGCAATCTGTCCCCTTTTACTACTACCATTCTTTTTAAACATTATTTCCCTGATCCATGTAGTTTTAATATTAATATCTTACTTTTTTAAAACCTACTAAAACTTCTAATCCAGCGGCGCAAAGTCTACCTCTCGGCCGCTGCGTCCCTCACCTCTGCCCATTACAGGCGTCATGCGCGGGCTGCAGTACTGGAGGATGGGACGTGGTCAGTGCTCCCGATCCCTCCCATCAACCTAACGAGGCTGAGTACGCCGGCCAGGTTTGATAGCGGGGAAAATCCCCACACAGGTACCGGGAATCGAACCCTGGTCTTCCACTTGGTAAGCAGCAGCTAAGGAGATATCCCTAAACTTGCTATATAGGTCACTGTATACGAACATCTATCATTAATTAATCTTCCCTCCCGAAAGCTTAAAATAAAAGTGTTAGGAAAATGCAGTGACTGCTTCTAATGTTTGCAGGGAGGCACTGAAGGTGACCACTACGCAAAGAAGAAGCAACATGGGGGAGGTCATCATAACTCCGATCACAAAGGACATCACTCAGAAGGAGGTCACAGTTCACATCATTCACACGATAGCCAGTACAAAAAACCTGCCAAATAAATTTAATTTTATTGTATTAAGTGTATATTCTTGTATCTCCCCTGCATACCTGCCCTTCGTTCCAATTTTAGGCATCTTGTGAGTTTATTGAACGGCGAACAAAGCTTTCCAGGAATTGTATTGTCATATAACATCGATCTGTGGAGCTTGTATCTCGAAACAAGTGAAGCATGTGTCTTTTTTTCACTTTACTCGTACACGAATATTGCATAACATACCTTTGTAGCTAATTACGTTCTCAACTGGCAAGTAGAGGAAGTATTGTATTCCACCCAAAAATTCGATGTCGAGATTTCACCGGAAATGTGTTTTGAGACCCCCTGAATCCAAAAAAGCATTTTAGAAAAGGGTCCGTGTGTATGTCTGTGTGTCAGTCTGTCAGTCTGTGGACAGCATAACTCAAATACCAAAATTCCGTAAAAAACATATTTGGTATTTAAGTTTAATGTCTTCCAAGGATTCGACAAGAAGGTTTTGAAGAAAATAGCCCCACCCTAAACTACCCTTTACATGGAAATTTTTTCGAAAATTTTGATTTTCTTGAAAATAGCTCTAACGATTTTGATTAAAATGACGTATGTTTAAGATATTCTTTTGACAAATGAAATGTACACCTTGAATTTTCTGGCTATAGCCCCTGTAGTCGTATTTACTCTGGACGACTTTTGCATAACTGGTAAACCGTTAGAGATAGACCAAATCATACTATACAAATGTGAACTGTATGGTGAACCTTTAGGAGATATTGCTTGTTATGTGTGTGAGTTTCGGAAAACTTAAAAACTTTCGTGAAATGGAACATCGTTGTTCATTTTTTTATATGCTAAGTGTGCATAGAGAACGGAATCTGAAAGCTTTAAAACATTTAACTATCGCACAAAGCCTACTGTATTCTAATATTCCCCTTGTACCTACAAGGAAATAAGCAATAAGATAATTTGTACAATTGTTTATTTCAACTAACACGAAGAAGATATGGGAATAAGAGTTTGTAAGAATGGTTAGTACAAGAGTAGAGAAAGTCATGCGAGTCCAACACACCAGATTTTTTAGGAATGAAGTACTTCATCTATCCACCACAGAACAAAAGGTAAGAAAAAAGCTTCTTTTTTTCATTTCACTCTTCATTGTTTTAGTTTATGCACTTATTCTTTTCGTCTTTCCGCTGTCCCAAATTCTCTTGCCTAATCTCTTATGCTTCTCCAACAAATTTTATTCATTCTTAACATCCCTCAAAAAATGTTTACTATACATGAAATCCGGTATGGGAGGAGCCGTGGCCCAGTGCTCAGACTCGGCACTCGCAAAGTGACTCCAGTTCGATCCCAGGGAACCACATGTGGGCTTGGTGATGGACAAATGAGCGTCTGGATGGATTTTCCCCTGGTTCTGCGGTTTTCTCCACCATTCATTTCATCAATTCCATACCTTATATCCATTTCATATCATCCACTTCACCCTCATACAAGGATCAACAGTCCTGGATATTCTCTGAGATCAAGAGGTCCTTTGCTCCTTGACAACCGCTTATCCTTAGGGGTGTAAGTCCTCCGTACTCTTCTTCTTGTTCTTCTTCAATCTCCCTGTTCTACCACTACCGTGGTGTCAGGGGTTTACCTCGGATCTTCCAAAGCTCCAACTTTACTTAAGGTGGGGGATTAGCCCAATGCTCAAGGTCCCTGTTTTATCCCCAGGGTACTCGGGTACATCTTCAGTTCTTGAATCAGGGATTGCGTATTTCCTTCCAACCCCGAAAGGTTTTGGTTTTCCCGCCAATACTCGCGTGGCTGTTTGCAGTTGTTTTCCACTAGGCGATGAGGTCACCACTTCCCTATACCGTTAAATCCTCCATACGAGGAGGGTAAGTGGAGGGAGATGAAGAGATCTAGCAGGAATTATGCGTTGCATTTCCTCGACTTTCTGTATTCACTGTTTTACAAAATATTCTTACGAAAGTGTATATTTGTATCTACTTGTCAATCTTCATTTGTCATAAGTATAAATAGAAACTAAAGGTTCTTAAAACTCTCTCTCTCTCTCTCTCTCTCTCTCTCTCTCTCTCTCTCACGGTTTACCATTATAAATAAGTCATTTAGAATGAAAAACATTTAAGTACTACTTCCAGAAGATCCAAAATATAAATTTAATTTGTTATGCAAAAAGCTTAACCATATGGCGAGTGTGTGATTGGGTAGGGGTGTGTGTGAGTGGATGGGTGTGGGTGTGAGTGAGCGGAGAAAGGGCCGTGGACCATATGTATTTTAGACAAAATCGTTAATGGCATTTTTCAGAAAATAAAAAATTGGGAAAAAATGTCCGTGTAAAGGAGTGTTGAATATCGTGCCGCACACTTGGAAAGTAACCTTATTTACCAAGTTTGGTCTTTGATCAACTTTGTATTTTTCAGCTATGCTATTCGGACTTTTTCTGGATTCAGGGAATCTCAAAATGTAATCGACACTAATGAATGTTTTGGGGTTACTTACTTTAGGTAAGCAGTAGTGAAATCAATAAACTTATTTTAATCCAACACAGTCGCATTTTAGTATGTTTGCCTTATTCAAATCCCCTCATTTAGCTTGTCAGTCAAAGACACGATGCTCGACAGAATAACTAACAATAGAGCCCAGTCGATATTATAGCAGGCCACGGCCGACGCTTGTTGTCAAGATGATGATGATAATACAAATCGAAATGTCCTGCGCGCTTTGACCTAGTGTCCTCAGTTTGTTTTTGACATTGCTCAGAGCAGCATTAGTCCCACAAGGTGAGTAGAAAGACCTTTGTTTTACTTCGTAACTTCAATAATGTATCAGTTAGCATTGGAAAAGTCTTCCTTTCAGTGGATTAACACTTCTGCAAACTATCCCTTGGCATATCTGTGCTAGGAACTGTTAACGCTTGAATGAAGCATATGCCTGGATGTCTGCATTTTCTCAGTTGTGTTCATTGGTGTGTTGCTTTTCGCAAATTCGTATGACCCCTAAAAATATCGTGTGCTACAGTAAAATGACTATCTATCCATTATGGTTGCTTAAAGTGTTAGGCGAGTAACTCCTAAATGAATGGAAACCTAAACGTCAAGATTGGAGCTCCAGTCTTGAAAATTGAATTATGTAAAGTATTTTCACGAGTTCCTTTTAAATTGAACATTGATATTTTATGGTCTGATTCCCCTTAATAAACTAAGAAACCTCTATTAAAACATTTTTGTAAAATTAATTTTTCAGCTGTTATAGGATGTTTTCATTGAAGTTAGTACACTTAATGTATATAGTTGGCCATCTTGATTACCCACAGTGGCTCTTCAAAATTAAAAAATATTGCAATGTGTGCATTTTTTAATTAGAATTACATTTGAAGACAAAATTACTGGTGAATCATATTGTCATTTTTACTTTCTCTACTACGTATAGTAAGTAGGGGAAGTAGATATTGTATTCCACCCAAAAATACGATGTCAAGTTTTTACCGGAAATACGTTTTAAGGTCCCTGAAACCAAAAAGAAAAGCCTTTTTAGAAAAAGTTCCGTGTGTGTGTGTGTGGTGCGTGCAAGAGTAACATAACTCACAAACAAAAACTTGGTTAAATGCTCAATTTGGTATTGAAGTTCAGCATCTTCCAACGATGCGATACGAAAGTCTTCAACAAAATTCCCCACTCCAAATTACACTTCGCAAGGAACATTTATCGAAAATTTTAGTTTTATAAGAGATAGTTCTAACGGTTTTAATCAAAATACAGTTTAAGATATTTTATGATAAATAAAATGTATAATTATTTTCTGGAAATATCCTCAGCAGTCCTGTTCTAGCACAAGTGGTTAACTGTACGAGATAGACAAAATCTATCAGATATTTCTTCTTTCTGGTATTGTTCATTCAAATGTTTTATCTTTTAAATCTTCCTTCCTCCATTCTTTCTAAGCGCCCATGCTATTTCAAATGTTTATTTTTGGATATCGTCTGGTATGGTTTCATAAATATCATAACTTCTCTAACTCTTTTACCCCTTAATCTATCTAAACGAGAAACCCTAGTAGAGCATCTTACTTTCTAATACCATCAAATGCGATCAAGCGCCTCTTCTCCTCTATTGCTCATGCGCAGAGTACAACACTTTCAATTCAGATAGTATGTATTTGTAACTTATAACTGTTTACAAAGTTCCTACTCCAGAGAGTTGAATTTAGTTGGATATTAGTTTTCCCCTTGAATTATTCTTTCTATTATTTAATTGCTTAGTCTTTTGTAGAGCTAAGTTTCACACCTCAATATTCAAATTCCGGGAGTGCTTCTATTACTTCTATTTATAATTCAATAGATTTATTCTCTCCTAAGACACACATAGTTTATCTGGATTATACAAATGTTTAGTCCTCACTTCTTACATTCTTCTTTCAATTTACATGACAATTACATCATATTAATCTTTATCGTGTGCAACACACTAAGTATGTTGTATTCCGAGTTATGTAGCTCTGTGGTAATCTCTACGGCTCGTATTCGGGATGTTTTTTTCTTTTAAATTTATTTCTCCAATTGTAAAAAATTTTACAAGCATCGTCAAATTCTATGTACATACAATACAAGTTATTTACATAAATATGAGACTAGTTGAGAATATTGGGAAGTGCAATATACCATATTTTATCAATTTTTGTACTCTTCTACAGAGTAAAATGCCTTTTCTAATAGATAAGATTTAATATTCTTTAGTTTGATTTTTTCATTTGTTATCTGTTTAATTCTAGATGGTAGATGGTTGTACAGATCTTTGCTACTATTTTCTATGCACCTATTATTTAGACCACCTATAAGTCTATTTCTAAAATAATTTTCTTTTGTTCTAGTGTTATATTTATGGATATTGCTGTTTTTGTTTTGATTATAACTTTTTAATGTGAGTTTAGTACATTCATATATATACAAAGAAGGGAACGTTAGAATATTTAGTTTTTTAAACACATTTCTACACGAATCTCTTTTTTCTATTCCTGCAATTAAGCGTATTGCTCTCTTTCAAGTTCAAGTTCAAGTTATTTATTAGAAAAGTGTTGGCCTGGTGCCGGTACAATGGGCCCGGCTTACAGGCTATATTTAACATTTTTTTACATTTGGCTTTGTTTATATATACACTTTTTCGGTGTCTACAAAAAACCCATACGGTGACCATCTGTAGGTCACCGAGAATAGTTTTCTTTTGCCTTTTTAAGTTCTGTTTCGTCTTTGGGTTATATATACATATGTACATATTTACAAATTATATACAGACACATACACGCACGCATTCACCCACACACACACTCGTACACACATACACACACATCTTTACTGGGCACACCAGAAATATGCGTCCCAGCGCACTACACTATTTACAGTTTTGACACTATATACACTGTCCCGCGGTGGCACCTCCTGAATATTTTCCGAGGCGAGGGCCTCTGCCGGAACATGTATGTGGCTTAGGGACGAGGTTGCGTGGACGCGCATTAGTCGGCGAGCCAAGCCGCTTCTAGAACATTTTTATCCTAGTATGTTTGCGGTGCTTCGGCTCGCCTTTGCCGATGTTAGCGATCACGTCATTTTCGTGGTTCCTAATGCGCGTCCATGCCGCCATTGCTCTTTTGTCTATTGCCTCCGGGATGAACGGGATATGAGTTTCGAGGTGAAGAGTTTGGGTGGTGGTGAGGAGTGGAGCAGAGAGGATTTTTCTGAGGGAGAGGTTTTGGAGCGTTTGGAGTTGTTTGAGGGCAGTTTTGGAGGCATTAGCCCAGGCCACACATGCATACAGGACCACCGAGAGAATAAATGACCTATATAGTATAAGTTTTGACTTTAGTCGTAACTGTTTACTACGGAAGATGGGGGCGCACAACTTTAGCCGCTGTCTGCCTTTATTGGCGCTATTTTTTATGTGGGTGGACCAACACATTGTGCGGTCCAAGGTGACACCTAAGTATTTAACTTGCTGACGGCAGTGCAATACTTGACCACCGACCGTTAGGTCCGTTGCCAAAGTGTGACGCCGCTTAGAGAAATGAATCAGCTGGCATTTTTCGGGATTAATTTTGATTTTCCAGTCATGTTGCCATGAGAGGAAGTTGTTCATATAACGTTGCATTTCTGCAAGGCCGAAACGTGGATTTCTATGGTGGTTGTATATTGCAGTGTCGTCAGCATACATGGCGACCTTGCATCTGGCGTCCACTGGGAAATCATTGGTGAATAATATATACAGAAAAGGGGACATTATTGCCCCTTGTGGGACGCCAGCCCGCATCACTCGCTCCCGTGAGGAGGAGCGGCCCACTTGGACGTAAAACTGCCGGTTTTCTAGAAAATTGTGCAGCAAGTATAGATAATTTTGAAGAGCCGGGAAATTGTGGTGCAGTTTATAAATAAGGCCGTTGTGCCAGCACCGGTCAAATGCAGCTTCTACGTCCAGAAATAGCGCCAACGTTGAAGCCCCATTGTTAAATTGCTCTGTTACGTCATCAGTTAGTCTGAGGAGCTGTAGTTCAGTGGAATGTCCTTTTCTAAAGCCAAACTGTGAATTTGAGAGTTCATGTGTTGCCGAGACTTGTTTTTGAAGTCGAGAAAGGATACATTTTTCGAGCAGTTTACCAATAGTAGACAAAAGACTAATGGGACGGTAGTTTTGCGGTTGTCTGGTGCTTTTCCGTTGCTTTGGGAGCATGATAACCTTAGCTCGTTTCCAAGTAGAGGGGAAATAGCCTTGCTGCAAACAGGCGTTAAATATCTTTGTTAGTTGCACCAGAGCTTTTCTCGGGAGATGCTTAAGTTCCTCATTAGTCACTTTGTCTGGACCGGCAGCTTTCCCATTAGGCAATTTCCTAATGAGCTTGTAAATTTCCTGCGGTGTTATGGTGGGTAGTTGTTGCTCTTGCTTCTGCGCCACCCAGGTTTGTACCCATGTCTGGACCTCCCGTTCTATTTCACAGTTGGTCACTGGGTTTTCGGTGAATCTGTCTTGGAGACAGTCAGCGAAGACCTCGGCTTTCTCCTCTGCGGAGAAGTGCAAGCCGCTTTGAGTGTGCAGTGCCTCAGTTGCGGAGTTGACGCTCGTGGAAACTTTGAAAGCCTTGAGTAATTTCCACAAAGAAGAGTCCGAATGTGTGGTACTCAGCATTTTGTTTTCCCATTGTTCAGTTTTATTGATTTTAATTTGTTGCCGAATGATGTTGCGTAGCCATTTTGCTAGCACTTTATATTCAGGCTGACGGGTGTATCGCCACAGTTTTGTCAAGCGTCGTCTTCGCGCAATGAGTTGCTCTACCTCGGGGTACGTGCAAAAACCGGGTGGTCTTGTGGTGTATTTGCAGCCTAAACAGCCTTAGAAGTAATGTTTTATGTGTTGTGCCCCATAATACCCCATAATAATTTCAGTTCAGATCCCGTAGGTCGACCAATCTAACTGGGGTTTTGTAGTTTCCCTCAGTCGCTAAGGTAAATATCGAATTGGATATTTAATACCACGACCCAAAGTTCCACCTTAAGTCTAAAACAATAGTATGCGTGAAAAATCGATGATAATAGTGAATGCAGTGCCATCTATCCACAGATAATGTAAGCAAATAGACTGGATGGCACCCTAATGCCATCTGCAGTGTTCCGTTTATACACTGTGACGAAGTAGGATGGTATAGATATGAGTGAGATCTTGAAGGTTAACTATCAGAGAGAAAAAAGCTATTTTGTTGTAATCAAAATATTTGGAGGCATTTTTGAGAAAATTAATAATCAGGACAAATTTTCTATGTTAATTGTAATTTGGAATGGATTATTTTCTTGAAAATTTTCACAACTGTTACCGAGTGAAACTTAGTATGAAGTTTGACATATTTTCTAGTTAGGTTTGTGATTTAGAGACAGACGGATCCAAACATGTGGATTTGCAGATGTTTTTATAAATTTATCTCGATGAAATCTTGGATCTCTAATATTTGGGGAGAGTGAAGCATTTTCTCTAGATGACGAAGTGGTATAGAAAGTAACAATTGAACAGCTATAAGCGGTAAAGCCAGGACGGAAGGAAATAAGATTGAATGGTGACTTACTATAAGCAAAGAGATGAAGTTAAGAGACTATCCCCTTCCTTATTACACTTAAGACTTTGGTTCTTATTTGAATGAATGAGTACACTCCGAAACTTGTACAAAGGTAAGCTGGACAAATGCCTCTCAAATGCACACATTCCTTAATATGTTCAGCTAAGTGTGGACTTCCTGGTCTAGGAATTGTTTCAGGTCACTCCAAGGATAGTACATAATACGGTTCAGCATTTCCCAGAAAATATTAACAACACAAAACAAATGTTTTTCTCACAGAAATAACTGATGTACATACAGAAAGAATTTAGAACATAATTTCACTTAAGTTCTAAAGTGTTTTAAATTAACGTTACTCTTATTTAAAATATTCTTGCTCTACCACAGAAAGCAAAGGAAGTGTCGCATTCTACCCAAAATTCGATACCGAAATTTCATCGAAAATACTTGTTTTCTGAATTCAAAAACCATTTTTAAAAGCAGATCCGCTCACGTGCGTGAATGTGTGTGTGTGCGTGTGCGCGCGCGCACGAATGTCATAATTCAAACAGGAAAAGTCTGATAACTATCAAACATGCAATTTAAGTTCAACACGTTTCAAGAATACGACGCGAAGATTCTCAAGAAAATCCCTCAATTCTAACTACCCTCTATGCAGAAAATGTTTCGAAATAGTTTATTTTCTTAAAAATTTCTCTCACGATTTTTTTTAAAAATGTCTTTCGAATTTAAGGTATTTTACATGACAAATGAACTGTATCTTAAATGTTCAGAAATAGAATGTCAAGTCTGTTCATTCGTAAAGAATTTTAATAATTTTGTATAATGGGTAAACCATAAGAGAGTTCGCCTGCCACGTAGGCAGTCCAGGTTCGATCCCAGGGAACCCCATGTGATATTCGTGGTGGACGAAGTAGCGTCAGAGTGGGTTTTCTCCGGTTTCTCCCGCCACTCATTCACCAATTGCTCCATTATCACCTTTCCAATCATCAATTTCGCCTGAATTTCATATCATTCTCTTCCTCACTGTAATGCCTAATGATTGGCTGACCACCCGCTTCCAGGTCTTCACTCTGTTCGGTCCATAGGTTGCTGCGCTCCCCGACAGGCGTCTGACCCTGGGCTTGTAGTCCTAGGGGGTGTAAGTCCTACATAAGGGGAGAGTAATCAGGGAAAGAAAATATAAGAAAAAGAGTGAACTATAAGATATAGACACTCATAACCATAGTTCTCTTTACAATGCACAATTTATTCGAAGTAACTTTTCTGTGGTATTAGTTATATCCGAGATATATATTTTTTTAAGTTTTAAAATCATTTAACCTGGTAGGTGATACCGGACGATGAGTGGAATGATGCCCAAATGAACCTGAGTTCCATAGACCTTAGTTACCCCACATTTGTCTTCTCAGAATAAGGGAAATGCCTGATCCGGATAGTTCACTCTAACCGAGATTCGAACTCAGGACCTCTTGAATGTTAGACAGACACGCTACTCCTCCCCCCCCCCTCTCCCACAGAGGAGGGCTTAAAACATCCCTCCTGGCGGGGGAAGCGAAATCATATTATTGTTTTTGCTTTTTCAGTACTTTGTCATTCTGTTCAAAGTATAGCTGCTGGTCACTTGTCTATCACGATTTCATGGAAGGAATATGGAAGCTTTTAGTGACAAATCGATTTCGTTTTTGCATGTACCTTGAATCTACAACGAAATTTGTGTTGAAAATATTTACAATAACACTAACCTCGATTAAAAATAACGCTCGTAGAACAGTAATTACATTAATGTAAATGAGTGATAAATCCCGCTATTTGGAACACATTTTATACCTTACGTTTTTGTCTCTGGCCATTTCCTACGGAGATATTTTAGTTTTGTCGAAAACAAGCTGGCAGCACTGCAGATTGTGTAGGTGTCACTTTCACTAGGTCAGTACATAAACAACCACCGCATTGGTGTCTCGTGAACGTAAACAAATATCATGCCGTGTTGCTCCATGTTTACTGTGCGAGTGCAGGCCAATCAGAATCGTTAGCTCCCAAAACATTACACCACCCTGCAGCCGATCGACCTGTTTACATCCAGAAACCGGTTCAATTCCCTGACCAATCTCAACGCATCGCTGTCGAATTACTTCAGTATGAAAAAGCTGCTTGGAATATTCCTTCACATCTTTTAAGTGATTAATTATTTCGAAACCCTGTGTAATGTCCCATAATCACTGCCGAAGCTACGCCAGAAATAAGTTATTCTAACAAACTATTATCTTCGTACATTCTTGTGGAATTGCGCATCCAATTTGCAGCAAAAACCATTTTGTTTAATTTGGCTGATCAAAGAACAAAATATCGTTACATTTTTTGTTTGTAATAATTCTATGAAGCACATATTCGAAGGAAAGAAATAAGTTCCCATATTGCATTGCATTAAATCTGACTCAAACTTGGGCAAGTCAAGGAATACCTTGAGCGGCGCTCAACATACAGTTCTGTTATCAGCCGTGAGTGAATTGGCTCAGAGAGCACCAGTTGCCCAGACCTGATCTATCTACAGGTTTAGAGGTGCTTCCTCCCATTACCACAACCCCCGTGCACTCTTAACTTCAAGCGCTTTTTACCCTGGGTCAGACTCTGTATATCACATTGCCACGAAAAATATTTAAATTCTGTAATTTTAAGAGTTACACATTTTTTGTATTAAATGTATTTGTCTATCTCTTTTATTTACCGATCATAAAAAAAATCCTTCCGAATGTAGGTTACTATGAAATTTAATATATGCCTTTTATTTGTAATTTAATACCCTAAGCATATAATATTTAATCCTATCAATCAAAATCATTAGCTTCATTTTTCACAAAATAAAGATATCGAAAAAAACTCGATTTAAAGTGTAGTTTGGTGTGGTGGAGTTTTTTCTTTTCTTTTTATTCTTTATTTATTTTTTAAGATGTTGAATGTTAATATCAATGCTTGTATTTGCCTGGTTTTTCCCTTTGAATTATGCTTTTCCTGAAACAGCTTTTATTTGGGGACATCAAAACCTGTACTTAGAGTGAAATCTATACATAGACTATTTGGATGGAGTGTAATACTTCGTAAGTTGTGATAGAGTAAATATTTGAACATCTCGACATAAAGAGCGCTTTATTAAAACATATAAATGCGATGATAACAATAATAATGATAATACCAATAATAATAGCGATAGCGAGAACGATGATGACGGGGGCGGGGACGGTGGCGGCAACGGGAACGGTAACGGTGATGAGAGTGGTGACAATAACGGTAACTAGAACGGAGACGATAACGAGAATGGTAACGGTGACGAGAAAGGTAACGGTAATAGAGACGGTGACGATAACGCTAACGGTGACGGGAACGGTAACGTGAAAGGTAACGGTGACAAGAACTATGACGGTTACGAGAACGGTGACGGTGACGTTGACAAGTAGAAGGACGAGGACGGTGTTTGCAGACGACCGGCATTCCCTGATATGCAGTCGTGCATACTGTTTACTGGATAATGGAAATATCCATTTGCTCCGTGAATTAGTAATTCATAACATTGAAGGTTTAACGGATTTTAGCAAAATTAAATGCAGTGTATATTATGATTCTCTCCAGGGATGTCTGTTTTATTAGTTTTTGAGTTGGGTATGTTTATGTTCACAATATTTATCTCGCCTGGTTATTCCAATGCAGAAGGGAAACAAATCCCAGGACGTTAGTTCCATTGTGCAGTCGTGAAAGGTTACGCAAGCGTTTCAGCTTCCAAAGCGTACAGTGATGTTTGTGTTGTATCGAAGAGAATCTCTCTTATGGTGATTACACGATCGATAAATGCAGAGCTTTGTATTTCATTGTACTGCATTTTGTACCATACAACTTTTTCTGCTGCTGTTACAACCAGCAATGAAACAGTTTAAACAAAAAAGGATTATATGAAACAAAATGTATGTCATTTTTACTTTCTCTACTACGTATAGCAAGTAGAGAAAGTATTGTATTCCACCCAAAAATACATGTCGAGATTTCACCGCAAATATGTTTTGAACCCCCTGAATTTAAAAAAAAGGCAGTTTTATAAAACGTTCGTGAGTGGTTCATTTTCTCAAAAATGGCTAACGATTTTGATTAAAATGTTATGTGTTTAAAATACTTACAGCGATACTCCCAATAATGGTGCATAAAAATAGAGTAAAACAATTACTGCATTTTTTTTTTTTTTTTTTTTTTTTTTTTTTTTTTTTTGCATGCCTTTAATCAAAAAAATTGATTTGTTGCAATCGCATGAGTTTCTCTACTCTTGTACTAACCGTTCTTGCAAACTCTTACTCTATCTTCTTCGCGTTGATTGTGAAAAACATTTTTAGAAATTACCTTATTGCTCGTTTTCTTGCACGTGCAACGGGAATATAGGAATACTGTAGGCTTTGAGCGATAGTCATATATTTTAAAGCTTTCAAATTCCGTTCTCTTTGCACGGTTAACATGTAAAGAATGAATAGCAATGATCCATTTGACAGAAATATAATTTATCCAAAACTTACACTAATAACGAGGAATATCTACGAAATGGTTCACCCTATAAAAAAATGTTTGGACATAAATTGTTTTAGCGAGATCTACATTTTTGTACAGTAAGATTTGATCTATCTCTTATGGTGTACAGTTATACAAAAGCCATCCAGAGTAAGTAGGACTTCATGGGTTATAGCCAGAAAATTTAAGATTGTAGCGGGATAAATCAAATCAATTGCTAAAGCAAATTCTTAAACAAAATGTTCGCCAACCGATCATTCCGTGTAGCAGGTAGATGCGTAACAGGTGGGTATCAGCTAGAGTTTTCTCCAACTCAGGGTAAAACAGTCATTAGTGTGACGACGCAGACAATACTGAACAAAAGGCGAAAAATCCTTTTGTGCCTTTTGTTAGGCTAATAGGGACGCCATGTGCAGTGAGGCGGAATCCCCTCCTGGAACTCCCGCCACAGCAAGGCATGCCTATAGGTGGAAATTCGGGAGCCGCGCGTACAATATGAATTTCCACCAATGACGGCAACCGCGTGGTCAGAAAGTAAGGGTATAGTCAGGGGAAATGGAAAAGATTATAAAACCAGCAAACACGCATTTTAAAAGCCCAGTCCTGTAATACGCCCCGGGAGTCCTACAATACACCCCGAGGAGTCCTGTAATACACCCAGGGAGTCTTACAACATACCCCGCGAGTCCTACAACACACACCGAGAGCCCTACAACACACTCCGACATTATTACAACACCCCTGCAACATTAGCATGAGCGCCGGCCAGTACCGCGAGGAAAAGTCAGTGACGAAGTCAATAACAAAGGATATATGGTAGGAAGAGTAGCATTTACTGTGGACTGGAATAAAAAAAGGGTTTCACAATAATAACTGTGGTTATTATTTCTTCAACACCCACGAGATAAGATCTCAGCCGAGGCAATCTGTGTGAGACCTTAGGACGACCAGCCGCAAGACATACATTTCATTTGCCATAAAAATATTTCAAATGTATGGCATTTTAATCAAAATCGTTAGAGCCATTTTCAAGAAAATCAAAACTTTCGAAAAATTTTCCGTGTAAAGGGCGGTTTAGTGTGGAGCAATTTTCTTCAAAATCGTTGTCACATCCTTGAAAGACATCAAGCTTAAATGCCAACCAACTTAACCGACTTTTCGTTTTTGAGTTATGCTGTCCACAGACTGATAGACACATACGGACCTTTTTCTAAAAATGCTTTTTTGGATTTAGGGGCTCTCAAAACATATTTCCGGTGTAATCTCGACATCGAAATTTTGGGTGGAATACAATACTTCCTCTACTTACCAGAGAAAGTAACTAGTCACAGCTGATTAATTTAATGATAACATTTTTCCTTTAAGATATGCAACATTCTTCTTTTTTTATTCTTGCGTTAAAGAATTGATTTTTAAAGGTACTATGTAATGAAATTGTTAGTTTCTTTACTTTTCAGTCATTTTAGATGAGTAATTTTGCCACAGATTTGTTCAGCATTATTACAATGAAAGTTTGATTTCTAACCGATTTTTCGTTTTCAAGTTATCTGCTCACTGGCAAACACACACACACACACACGCACACGCACACGCACACGCACACGCACACGCACACGCACACGCACACGCGCACGCGCACGCGCACACACACGCACACGGCCATTTTTTCTCTAAAAATGCTATTTTTAAATTCATGGAGCCTCAAAACTTGTAATTTCAATGAAATATCGATATCGTTTTTTTATGGGAAAGGCAATTCTTCCTGTATTTCCTGTGGATAAGTAGTAGTTAAATAAAAATGACTTTCAAAAACGAAAAGTGAGTCATATATGCAATGTCCACGTGATAAAAATATGAACAATTCAAGCTTTAAAATGCACATTTTTTCTTGAATTGGTTCACACAAAGATTAAATTAAATCTTGTTCTATGTTAAACTTCCAATTTTTAGAAATCAATCGTGCATAAAATATAATGGCTGACATCAAGGAGAGGTTCTTCAGAAATGAAGAAAAATTGTATCACGGGAAACATTCAAACGTGGAAACGTGTAAGGAAACAAGGTAACGTGAAAATCAAGTTTTAAAATGTTACAAGCTATTTGCACACATCTGTGTATGTTTTGGTTAGAATTTAAGCTCAGAAAGGCAAAACTACAATTGACTCCTGATTTTACAATCTTCAAATTGTTCAATAAAAACTTGCCTTTCTCGAAAATCTGTCAACATATACTACTGAGTACCTTTAAGGCCCTCTTACAATTACTTCGAAAGATAAATAAAATAATTACGTGTAGAAATATCCCTATGAAAGTAAACTTATCCTGTATGTTCTTCATCTGATCTGATTACCCTCTCCTTGTAGGACTTACACCCCCTAGGACTTACAAGTCAGTGCCTAGGGCCAGACACCTGTCGGGGAGCAGAGGAACCTCTGGACCGGACAGGGTGAAAACCTGGAAGTGGGTGGTCAGCCAAGCACCAGATATGATGGTGAGGAAGAGGATGGTATGAAATGTAGGCAAAATGGATGATTTACAGATCATGATGGAGTAATTGGTGGAATGAATGGCGAAGGATCTAAGGATGTCAGCCCACAAACATAACGCCTTTACACTTCAAGTTGAAAGACTTCGAGTGGAGTAGAATGAAAATACTATAGGAAACGTATAATATTTGAAGACTGTGGCTCTAATATATGAATTCATTTCAGGAAGATGCTTCTACCCAGAGCGATGCTGTTGACCATATTGATGAAGTTCTGCACTTCTCAGAAAACGTCTGCCAAATTCTGTAAGTAGCTAGTCACCAGTTTGAGATTACTATTATACATGTGAAAGAGTAAAAGATTCATCCTTTGAATGAAAAATAAATCATTTTAGCTTTTGAACGCTTGAAAGGTAGACTTTAAAAGATGGATTATTTCTCTATTTTTCATTTGTTGCTGAAATGAGCTGTTTAGCCACACTATTATGCAATGAGACTATAATGGTAGTAATTAAAACGCAAGTATACATTAGGAAACGAGCCAAGCTAGTTCCCTAATTTTCATACGAGCGTCTTAATTATCATTATAGTTTAGTTTCATACAATTTATGCTCGACCATATGCCTAATTTTATAGTTTAAATATTCTAAACTGTTCTAAAAATATAATAATAGTATATATTTTATACAGGCCGCCTCCGTAGCGCAGTTGGCAGCGCGCTTGCCTGTGGCGCGGAGGACCCGGGTTCGATCCCCGGTACCAGCATGGGGATTTTATCCCCTCTGGGAGGTCTGGCACGGAGTGCACTCAGCCTCGTTAGGTCCCGGGGGGGACCAATTGAGGAGCTACTTGATGGAGAAGTAGCGGCCCCAGGTCGAGAAGACCGCATAACTGGCCGGGAGGGCTCGGGGCGCTGACCACGTCCCACCCTCCAGTACTGCACCTCACCAATGACGCCTGTAGTGGGCAGAGGTGGGGGACGCAGCGGCTGGGCGGTAGGCCTTGGCCCTTCGTGGGCTGTCGCGCGGGGTTTACATTTTACATATATTTTATACGCACTATATAATTTGATGGTTGGTTTCGGTCTCCTTTTTTATAAATTGGTTTCACTTCTCCTTGTCGCCATGTAGTTGGTATGCTGTGTTTTTTTCCAGCACATATTAAGAAAGTGTAAAAATCTTAATTTAGAAAACATATCAGTATATTTAATTAATTCAGAGTTTGTCCCGCCTGGGCCACTAGCCCTTCTATTATTTGTGTATTCTTATAGTTCTTTCATTTGGAGTTTGTCTACGCTTAAATTTTGATGGTTTGGTTCTTATTTTGTATTTTCATTGTACCGTAGCTCCCTAAAATGTTCAATCCATTGCCCCTCTATAGCTGATGTTTGTATATATGCTGCTTCTTTCTCAGATTTATTTAAATGTTTTATTATCCTATATGCTGTTCATTGGCGACCATGTAAGTCGTGGGAAGTCAATTAGTAAATAAAGCATTCATCTGTTTACCCCTACTATATTGCCAGGCTGAGCAATCAATGCATTCAGTAATGTCAAATACAATATGTGCTTCACCTTTCACTATAGATGAACTTTTTATTTCTTGTTCGTCATATTTGAATCTATCATCACATAAAATCTGCGCACTCCTACCTCTAACACCCTCTATTATAAATGTGTCGCGATATAGGTGCGCTCATAAAGGTATTGTCGATCAAAAGTTGGCAATCACTGAACTTAAAGAGTGTAATGTTATGTTGATTGTAAATAAGCAGCGGGTAGTTATAAAAACAAGAGAAGCAGGTAAATATTGAGATGTGTTGAAATTGCAGTGATACTTCTGGAAGAACAACAGAGGAGCATACCGGGCATGTATGGGGCCGGTTTGAGTTCTGCAGAGGCTGCACATCCAGATCTCAGTCTCGATGAAGAAACGATTCCAGTCAACAGGGAACGAGAAGACGAGAGTTTTGGCAGAGGTATGTTCTCTTTATCTAGCAAATGGTCAGTGCTTTATTAGCCATATTCTAAAGTACAATGTGAACTCTCCCTCTCTCCCTCCGTCTCCTACCCTCCCTCCCTCTCCATTTCTGACTCTCCCTCAATTTCTCCTCCGTCACTCCCCTCAACTCTCCCACTCCCTCGCTCTCTCCCTCTCTCCCTCCCTCTCTCCCTCCCTCTCTCCCTCCCTCTCTATCCCTCTCTCTCTATTCCTCCCTCTATATTCCACCCTCCCTATTCCTCTCTCTATTCCACCCTCTCTCTTCCTCCCTCTCTCTTCCTCCCTCTCTCTTCCTCCCTCTCTCTTCCACCCTCTCTCTTCCTCCGTCCCTCATGCCCTCCCTCTAACATCTCCCTCTCCCTTCCTCTCTCTCACTCCCTTTCTCCCCCTCGCTCCCTTTCTCCCCTTCTCTTGCTTACTCCCTATCCCTCCCTTTCTCCCCCTCCCTCCCTTTCTCCCCTTCCAACTGCCTCCCTCCGCCTCCTCTCTCCCTCTCTCTATATACATTATCAACTCCATACTTGCAGTGGTTGGCGTATTGCTTCGTGCGTACGGACGGACAGATAGACAAAAACGCCAATAGTGTTCGTAGTAGCGCACATTGCCAGAAATATTACTTTTTTCACAATTTTTGTAATTTTAGCTTTTTCTATCACGCATCAAGTAGGTAGAGAAGGTACTGTATTCCATCCAAAAACTCGGTACTGATATTTCACGGGAGATACATACTCTGAGATCTCGGGATTAAAACGAAACATTTTTAGTAATGTACGTTACCTGTGAATAGTATAGTTCAAAAACGAAAACCTCGTCATAGGGCATTTAGCGCTTGTATATTGGTAATGTTTGTCTTAACATACGAGCAACGTTTTTCTCGAATGAAGCAAATAAAACGTAAACATAGAATTAGAATATCAGATTTTATCTCTAAACACAGCTAAAATTATGGCGAATTTGGAAGCTATTGTGTCCTCCATTGATATAGTATATATACAGTAAGTAAGTTCAGAATAGAAATGTTTATCCTATCGCTGTCTGCCACAGTTATATTTTGGAATGTTCTAGAATCTATCTTATGCTTAATTTACTGTTTATTGATGATTATTTATTTATTATACCACATATCTTAAACTTCTTTGGTCTTGTGAATGTATAATAGATCTTTTTATGCACAATTTTTAGTCGTAACTTAAGACTACACAACTTGACGGTGCAAAGGTCGATTTACTCTTCTCCCCCCTTCCCAATACATGTCATGCGGGAGGTGCCATGTAATGGAACTAATTCTGCAGACATTTATCTAGATAACATGAACCACACAGAAAAATAAGGTTTTGTAAGAATAGTTGTTGAAGCTATGCAATAATAAATATTAGTGAGTAAAAAAAGTCTTGTGAATGTAACACATCAGATTTGTTTAGTTCGAGGACACCGGGAAGTGAATTTCAGCAAAAATATCTATTTTTTGTTTTGTATCTTAAAAAATAGTACAAATCCTTAACTTTTAAATATATATAACATGGTAGTAAACCCTTTAATTTGGTCATATAAATATGGCGGCGCGTGGACATGCCCCCATTTTCCACACTTTAACCTAAATTTCCCGCTACTTCATTTTTAACCCTTCTTGTGCACTTTTCTAAATGTCTATTAAAGATATTGACTTGAAACTTTTTCTGTGCCTATATGGTTATCTACTTTCACTACTGAACTAGTCTTATTTAGAGATATTAAGTTTAATGTGATTAAAACTAAAAATAACTTATAAAAATAGCGTCATTATAAATGCACCATTTTCCCCTCCTCGTTTTTATGGCATGTGTATTTCCTTTGTTCCACATATCAAATTATCCATTAACTACAACATAATAAAAATAAGATGGCTATAGAGTCAAAGCTTCTGGAGAAAACTGCACAAGAAGTATGAGACAGAAAAATTTTTGTATCCCTTTTGCACAAAATCGTTTAAATTTAGCCTATGTATCACACACTTATTAAATATAGAAACATTTGTTCTCTAAACACCTTAAATTTAATTTAAATCAGGCAAATTTTGGCAGCAAAAACTGAAATTGGAATAATCCCATAACTTGAATATGGCAAAAGCAAAATCAGTTCGTGGTGTCTAAGAATGTCTCCAAAAGTAATTAAGTTGGCTGAAAATAACTGAGTTGTAGGAGTGTTGGTGTTGCAGTGTGTAAGGCGATTCAGGACGGTGTGACAGCGGTTGTGGACCTCACCTGGAGAAGCTGGACGCGATGTCGTCTCCTGTGCGAGAGCACGGGTATACCCTACATCGCCCTCGATGTCTCTATCAGCGGCTTTGTGGAAGTTATAGACGCCTACCTCACGGAGCGAAAATGCAGTGATGCAGCTCTCATCTTTCAGAATGAGGAAGGTAATTTTCTCAAGTGATATTGCTCTCTCGCGCATTCAAATCCCTCTAAACATAACAAATTCACACCACTCGGTGAAAAGTAAAGTAAGGAAGAATGGCTATTTTAAAGCAACAGTTCTGAACGTTCCAGTTCCAAAAATAGTTCCAAAATAACACTTAAATATGTATGTTCACGACAATGAACGCTCAGGCGTAACATCTATGGTCCGAGGTCGTGGGTTAGACCTTCCTGTCCCATGGGTTTTTTTATTTTTTGTAGGTTTCCCCGGGTCGCCAGGCGAATGCTATGAAGGATTTCCCTATTCTCCAAATTTTCTGTCCCTCCATTTCGCTACATAAATCACTTTATTTCGCCATTCATCCCGTTAGGGGAACAAATGCGCTCTGAAAATGTCGTCCCTCGGATGGAAGGCGAGCCACTAGATTCCGGGCCCCCCATGGGATGATACAAGCCCGAGAGGAAAGGGGAGCTATGCCAGCCTCCGCTGGGGTGCTTCTAACTGGGAAAATGTAGTGGCCGCCCTTAGGAGCCATTCACATCATCTATCCTCCCGGAGGGTGTCCCTTCAAGGACATAGAAACAAAAGATCGTCTTTCGGTCGCGGTGCTAAGTCCCCCTCCGCAGGTTGTCCTTGAGTCAATTACAATAGCAAGATTCCATTGCTCCACCTTACTTGGCTGAATCAAGTGAATTGGCATTGAGTCATGACTCTTCGTTCCGAAATGAATTTTTCCAAGCAGCGTGCCGATACTCCCCTCTTTCCACCCATTCGACACTCAGCATGCACGCGCGCATTCTTAAGTACTATTATCTATACATACTTATCCCCTTATGTCTAAATTCTTATTTTATTTACTATAATTTAACTCACATAAAAGAAGCTCGAGTTGTCATCATCAGAGTAGTAGAGTTAGCAGTAGTGTCACATTAAGATTATCCACGAATTGGATTATAAATCATGTCATTATTGGACATCCATATCTTACCTACGTGAGAACGTCTTTATATGTTATTTCTCTTTTTGGGAAAGAAGTGAGCAGGGGTTATGGACTGTGATGTAGTCTATTACCAGCACAGCATGGTAATTATAATTTCAGATCTTAATAGTATACGTTTAATAATGCACAGCGAGTTTTCCATCTTCCTTGTTCAAAGAGAAATATATCACAAAATCGTTTTATTTCCTCTTTTCGTAAGACACGGCAACTTGGAAATTATTTTACGTCATTGCTCCAGGAAATACATAACTGTTATTATTAGCACGCGTATCATAATGAGCCAATTATGTAAGATACTGCATAAACTAATAACTTGTTTATAATGGTGGGGTTGCATAAAGTGCTACATTGGACTAGCATTTTAAGTCTTTGAACATGTTGAAACTTTGGTTGCAGAGCTAGATCAGGCTTTATATTACCTGATCGGGAATTCCATCATCAGAGTGATCGTTCTGGATGGTTTACCAGGCAACTCCACAGAAAGACTGCTCAAAATGAGACCTGTGCCTTCATACTTCGTCATCTTCGCGAATACGGAGAACATGACTAAACTGTTTCTTAAGGTAAGTCAAGTTGTTGCTGATAAATTTATCATGTATAGCTTCCGGTTTGTGGTAAATGTTCCGGTGCAACAAAGTTCCTTCTATATTCTAAATTATCGTTTGTGAACATGAGAATTATGACTCAAGTGTGGTTATTGCATACTTGCGTGTGTGTAAGAAAACTGAAGAATGGTAGGATAATTTAAGTTTTATAAATTAATATTTCTAACACAAGTGGTGTCAGTTTTAGAATGATAAACTTTCAGTTTAACCGAATTGCGCACAGTTAGTTGTATATATAAAAGTTTTGAAAGTAAAAGAGAACTGAAGGGCCATCAGTTTTTTGGAGGAAAACTTTAATGTATATTCATTTAATTTCATTTCCTATGTTATAGTTTGATAGAGGGATAGAGGTTTGCCTTTTCTGAAGCGTGGAGATGAATTTATGACAGTCATTAGTTGTGGGTAGCGCACATTTCCTTTCGACAGCAACTGCACACGCGTTGAGCAAACAGACTATCTTTCTCGAAGTTGACTGGTCCTGGAACATCTCAAAAACAAGTCGGCAATCAGAAGTCTCGAGAACACTCTGGTTTCCCCTTTGTTCTGTCGCACTCATTATCGCCTTTGTTCTGACCGCTGCATTGTCGTCGGGTCACGTATTCACAAGCAGTGCTGTCAGGTAGCTTAACCTTGACCGTTCTTTGATGCCACTCTATAAAGGCAACGGAGAGAGGCCTCGCGAATTCAAAAAGCTGAGTAAAGTGTAACGGTTTTAATAGCGTCACTTTAGTTCATAGGAAACAGATTCTTGTGAGTGGTCAGTCGAAATGAATGCATCGTTCTACTTTGATGTGGGGTACATTTAAAACAAGCGGACGCAATCAATAAATAACGTTTTTACATCACTTGTGAAATTTTATTTGTTCTGAAAGTTATATTCATCTTTATGTTTATCTTTTCATATCCCAATTCCTTATTAGTGCAGCAATAAATAAATAACATTTTTACGTCACTTGTGAAAGTTTATTATTGCTAAACAAGCTTACCTATAAAATATCCGATCGCGACTTTTAGCCCGCCAGTGTACTTTTAGGTGTGTAAATACGAGGACAGTTTTATTTGAGTGGTGAATTGTTTTATAATTTACATTGGGCGGTGCAAATAGTGAAAATATTGGAAATATGTATTTTAAAAAGTTATCATAAGTAGTATCATCCTTTCTAAACAAAACCCACGCACACCCTGGGAGAGGAGTCTCAGTGTTGGACCGACGGCAGTGGGATGCGCAACAAACGACTTTGAGACATTGTCAGGCGGTGTGAAGCATTGCTGCTGCAAACTGTATTCTCGAGGTGTAACATACAAAACGCTGATTTGACTTCAAAATTGTTGCATGAACAACTGGCGAATGCTGCTTGTGTAACTGAATATTGCTTCCAAGTATATGGGCGAAGGGGGTAGAGAACCACGAGTGGACAGCAATGGACCTTTTTTCCCATACCGTGCCCCTGGTAAGAAGGGATAGGGGGGGGGAGACCTAAGGGCGACCAGATCCGGTTAAACAACGGGTGCAACCATGGATGGGGTCTCTAATGTTTCCAGTTCGAAGGCATTCGACAACTGAGTCCCGCTCATAAGACTCCCAGGCCCTGAGTGGGCAGCCCCTAGCGACATCAGAGAAGAAACTTCTACAAAACGCACATTCACCATCCAGCGGCAACCTACCGAGCACAGTCGATAGGTTTGGGAGAAAAGGAACCACCCCAGCATTCGTGTACAACCCATGGAAAACAAATGCGTCAGAGATTGAACCTGGGAGTCCCGAATGAAAGTCACACACGTTACCACGGTACCACCTCGCCGTGGTAATCACCTATCTCTAACTGCTAAACCACGCGTGAAATCTTCCAATGAGCGCTGCAGAGTGCACAATAAAGTTCACCTGTTTACACCAATTAACTTTGTTTTCAGTTGATTGCACACTTTATTTACACAAAAGAATTCTCTCTCGTTTGTTGAATGACAATATCAGATTCCACCCTTTTCACTTAGTAGTTACTGTAAAAATTAAAGGGATGTTCCTGATGTCACTTACTATTTATAGCTGCTGTTTAATGGAAACAGAGTAAGGTGTATCCACATTGGTATTTAAGGAAGCACCAAAATAAATACGCTCATAATAATTTAAACAGCAGGTAATCAAATTTGTCGAATGATAGCCTCACTTTATTCATGCACCCTCATAAATAAATATTAGGCAGGTTTTATGCTATGAAGTATAACATCTAATTTGCAATGCTTCAAATTTGTCCCTTTATTTGCAACCAAATATCTCAACAAATATTTGGCATAGGAAGCTCAAATGTGTGTTTCTTTCGATTAAATATTGAGTGTTCATTTCAAAGTGTCATGATTTGAGTCACTTCTTTTGAAGCGAGTGTCAATTCTAAGAGTAAGGACGTAATGTAGTAGGCGTGTGACGGAGAAGTTCCCTAGCAAGCACGACGTTCGGTCGAAAAGTATTAATGTTAACCCTTTCAATGTTAGTTCATCCCACACAGCTAATATGTTTACTTACATTTGCAGAAGGGGTGCCCTCAACACTCTCTGTTGACAAATTCATGTTACCTTACGCTAGTGATGATAACAAGAATTACCTCTAGTTACTTTTACAGCAATATTGAGTTTTACTTTGGAATAATTTTAATAAAAGTACTATCTACAACAATTTCATCAGTTATGTTAGTGCTGTATTCAGTGATGGGACAAAAACTCTATCGTTACTGTATTTACGGTATTTGGTAATGTGACGAAAGTCTACACCGTACCAAAAAACTAACGTTATGTGGGCTCAAAATAATATCACTAAATCTCAGCGTCAAATTCTGATGTATCTGTTCTTTCTAGGCTCAAAAAGGAAATCTGGTGACAAGAAGCGAACGGTGGAATCTTGTCTTCCTCGACTTCAGGAGCAATCAATTTGATGAGAAAGATCTGAACATACCTGTTAGTATGTTAAATCTGAAGAAGAGCGTGTGCTGTAAACTTCTAGATAAATCTGATGACTGCGAGTGTCCGGAGAGCTTCCAGGTGAGATATATCACCTGTTCTTTATACTTATAGTAAATATCCAGCAATATTGTAGCACAGTGATAGCAGCAAAATCTTGATTTCTCCACTCCAAATGGTAAATTCACAGTTTTCAACTAATTTCATTGAAACTGACATCAAAGGTGTATAAGTGATGTTTAAATTTCAGTTCAATGTTTTTAAACATCTTGAGACATTAGCTTACAAATACTTTTGTAATTCTTTTTAAAGAGCTCAATTTTTATTTTAAAGATCCCTTCTTCAAAACTAAGTGTTCCTTATAGTTTATCCAAAAAATATATGAAGTAAATTATTCCAATTTTAAACAAATGTAGCTTTAAAAAAATAAATACATAGGAGAAAACTAAGTGTAAAAAAGGGTTACTTAGATTTGTTTGTTGGCCTTAAGAACTTACACTGAAAAATATTGGATGAAAACTGCATGATATAGAAAACCTCAACTTATGAAAAATGCAGAAAAAAAGAAAAACTTTGCCATAAACACTGATTTATAAATCCTTTATCAACTTAAAGGATACTTTCTACTTCATCGTGCGGAAGGGCATTTAAATATACTGTAAGAGTATACAAACAAATTATGAATCTAGAAGCTTTAAGAGATTTTTCTGAATTACAAAGGGAAAAAAATTACTTTTTGAAGATTTTTGTCAAAACTTCAGTGAGACATTCGTTTAAACTAGGTTGATCTGGGTACAAAATCCTAGTACTCGATATATTTGCCCAAATATTTTAGAATATAAAAAATATACATTTATTTACTTCCAATGTCACGACATGTTCTGAACACCCAACATTTATTTTGTGAAGAGCGCCTTTGTATGGTGAGATACAACGGCAATACTCAAAAATGAAATTTGCATAAACACCGAACTTCAATTCAGATAAATTTTAAAGGTGCAGTGCAAATATCTTCATGGGTATGAAATACAAATGGAAGAGGATTTCTGCGCATTCCTTCGAGAAGATGCCGAATACCATATTCATACGCGTAACAGAGAAGATAAGATTACCCTACCCTTATGCAGGACTTACAAGACAGTACCTAGGGTCAGACGCTTGTCCGGGAGCAGACGAACCTATGGACCGGACAGAGTGAACACCTAGAAGCCAGTGTTCAGCCAAGCGGGAAACCGGAGAACCCGGAGAAAACCCGACCAGACGCCGCTTTGTCCACCATGAATACCACATGCGGGATCCTGGGATTGAACCCGGGCTGCTTAGGTGTTAGGCGAGCGGTCTAACCACTCGGCCACGGGTCACCAAAAATAACGACATAGTACAACAAATACAGTAAATATAGTTTCACTGTGGAAGAACGAAAAGCATGATAGGATGTGAATAATGTAGACAAATTTGACGGATCTACTGGAACAAAAATATGCCCTTAGTAAAAAATATATCAAATTCAGGGCGGTTGAATGTACCTGATTAGTTGTTGTTATAGTTATTGTTGTTATAGTGCTTAACGCCCGCTTTTACTAATACGGCACCGCAGGCGGTGACACTGATGACACATGGAATGAAGATGGAGCACCGGTGGAATGAGATGGCGGGGGAAACCGGAGCACCCGGAGAAAACCCACCCTGACGCCGCTTCGTCCACCACGAATACCACATGCGGGTCCCTGGGTTCGAACCCGGGCCGCTAGGTGGTAGGCGAGCGCGCTAACCGCTCGGACACGGCGCCGCCACCTGATTAGTGTTGTTCTTGGGGAGGTAGCAAGCAGTTTTTACACAGGTATAAGGGTGGTTGAGTGCAAGTGCCCCGAACTGTTTATTTCAATCCGGCTTTCAGGGTCGGAAGTGTTGGCGATGGGCAGGTTTGACGCTGCTGAGTAGGTACTTTGCGAACTGTAACTGCTGGTCTCGGTGGATGGGTGGCGTTGTAGTCGCCCAACCGGTGGCTACTTGGTGAACCTGGTGTCGAGATGAAGAATTTCCAGGACACGTTAAAGACCCTCACGCTGATTCGAGCTACTCAACCGGGTTTCAACACGCCCGCAGAGCGCTCTCACCTTATCCCTTCCTCCCGGAGTTTGACATATAATAATAGCCTTAACAGTTGGCTCAGTGTGGAATCCTCTCTCTGAATACTCTACCTTTCTACCGTTCACCTGAACTATGTTCGTTACTTTTTATCTCTGCAGAAATGTCTAACACTTTAAAAATGTCATATTTGAGATGTTGACATGGCAGACAAATTTAAAATTTCGATCATTCTATTTCTATTTAGTATGGAAAATTTCAGAGTAGCTCGACTTTATGCGAAAGAGGGGAGGGCGGATGTGCCTTCTACTGTTCGTCGAGGTGTGGCGCATTCATGGGACTCAAAAACAAACATTTGTAATGCACGGTTACCAGAAAGAGTGAAGGGGACATGATTCATGCACAAAACGAAGGAGGTGAAATAGAGTGACAAGGTTGCATTATGAGTTTATAAGAGAAGAGATTGGGCACATTGTTTCACAGCCTTTGACTTGACATGATGTCACAGAGCTATAAATGATTTTAAAAATCAATTGTAATACCTTAAACGGCAATAGATTACATGCTTAGTATGGACCCTTTAGAGGACAAACGTTTCTAAATAAACAAACTGTTTTATAACAGCTTCAGTGGCATAAATTAGGATCTTCGGAACCCAGTTTTAAAGCACACAGGCCTGGTTAATGTGCCTCCGATGTAACATGGGTCGAAAACCCTAAACAGAACATAAAGCTGAAATTCCATTAATGAAACCGCTCAAAGGGCTTTTTTATCTTCATTTACGAACAGACTGCGGAAGTGTAAATTAGACCAGGATTTTTATTTGTTTTAAGCAAATTACATTTTCTGTAATTTCGCTTTGGGCTCCGGCTTACAAATATATCCATTAGCAATAAAACAGTCTACTGTACATAAAATCAAGGCAAATGAACAAAACAAAATAAACAAATTAAAACAGTCGTCTGCATACGGGCCTCCAAATCCAATAGCCCCGGGCAGATTCATAGTCATTGGAGAAGAATGAGTCTAATACCCTAATAATACTGTAAATGATTCAGGAAAGTGCAGTAGGCTTTTTCTTTGTAGCTACAGATGTCTCCAATCACAGAAAACAGAAAAATGTTTCCGGCGATTATCAGGTACTTTGATCCTTTTTATTGATATACAAAACAAACTAACAGATTTTGTGGAACAAGCTGACGAGACTGCTATTGGCATTCTCAAAACTGATAAAAAGCAGTATTTAAACACACTCTCTAGAGTGAGTGAGGTTTAAGGGACCGTCGATAGCTAGGTCATTTGGGCCCGACACTCTCTAGATGAAAATGAAATAACAGTTAAATAAGGAAAAATTGAAGCTATTAACAGTGAAGCAACAAGATTCTAAAGTAAGAACAAATTAGAAACTAAAAACTTCACTTATCTTAGTAATGTTGTTATTCTTTTGCTGACCCTGGGTTTCAAGTTGTCTCCAACTCATTCTCAAAGCCATATCTATGGCTTTATGATATGGCTTTGAGAATGGGTTGGAGACAACTTGAAACCCAGGGTCAGCAAAAGAATAACATTACTAAGATAAGTGAAGTTTTTAGTTTCTAAATTGTTCTTACTTTAGAATGAAATAACAGTTTTTGTGTAATAATAATAACACAATATTTAAGGCAAACTGCGATGCACAAAGAGAATCTAACGTTCCATATGAACTCACTTAATGATGTACTATGTCGAACTATTTAATGGTTAGAGGATATGACAGACAAGGTTCGGAGACGGGACTTAGCACCTCAACCTGTACATCTTTTGTGCATATGCCCTAGACGGGGTCCCCCGGGAGGGAGGGATGAGGTGAGATACGAAAGGTGGTTGCACTTGACCAGAAACATTAGATAGCAGGATCCCTAACAACTACAGGTTGGCGGCTCGTACTTAGGCTCCTCCCCCGCCTCTCCCGAAGACTCTAGGTCCTCTGGGAAGCCTGGAAACAGAATACCTTCCCCGATCCAGAAGAAGAGGACTCAGAGAGTAAGCACCTGCCATGCACGCTATAACTCTCGCCGATACTTAGAACCCTGAAACATCCAAACAGATGAAGGGCGAAGTGAAATGAGAAAAAAAATAATTTGTTATTTAACGACGCTGTCAATTGCCAGGATCACATCAGCGTCGCCGGTGTGCCGGAATTTCGTCCAGCAGGAGTTCTTTTACATGCCAGTAAATCTACTGACATGGAGCTGTCGTTGTATGTATTGTTTGTAAGTGAAATGAGAAGTGGGGTAAAATGGGATGATAGAAAATACGGGGGATTTAATTATCCTTCCCAGCATTCGCCTAGGAACCCGGGCAAACCCCGAAAAAAAACATTGGCGATTGCATGAAATGTTTCCAACTTGTGAATAAGCTTAATAGGCACTCGTGAAAATAAAAACATTCACTCGTGCCGTAATCATCAAGATTATATACTTCTTGCATTAGTTACATTATTTACGTTTCTGGACTCCCTCTAGGCATTACTAGGTATTATTGTAACGGGCGACTGAAATAACCAAAAGGTAGGGAAATGCACGTGGTATTTTACTCAACAAGCTTACGCGTACGATGTTATTGGCATCAAAGGCAAGGTCCTGCATGTCCTGCCCATCATGAAGTTTCTGAAAGCATAACGCGAATATCAGATTACTGTAGGTCGATATATTGAACTCTTTGTGTCAACAGGGTTGCCTGGATACAATTTGGCGTAGGTACACAACACAAATGTATCACTTCCTTTGGATGACAGTACAAGAATTCACAAGGTTAAAATAATAGGATTTGTATAGACTTATCTGGGCTAGGCTATTTCATCCTCAGGCACAAGAATGTGCTTGTGTCTATTAAAATAGTATGAATAATACGCTATGTCAATAGCATAACTCAAAATTGAAATGTTGGATAGATATCAAACTTGCCCCTCTGTGGTCTGGTGATTAGTGTGCTAGCCTTCAAATATAGAGGTGCCGAGTTTGATTCCCGGGGAAGGATAGGAAATTTTCCCCATCCTCCCTAGAGTCTGAATAGAATAGAAAGGATAGATAGAATGGGACTTCGGGGAGGGGATTCGGACGTCGACCTTGAAGATCTTTTGTATCTATGCCCCTTGCGGGACATCCCAGGGAGGAAGTATGAGGCGAGAGGAGACAAGATGGCCGAGCCAAGGAGTCACGACCTTTTTGTTGAAAATTGTACAAAGATGATTTCTGTTCACTCTGTCAAAATCTTTATCCAGGTCTATAAAAGTCATATGCGTTTCCAAATTAAATTTTCTTCTCTTTTATAACATTTGGCTTTTAGAGAATACATTGTCCATAAAAGTGCGTCCCTTTCTGAAATCATCTTGATTCCCATTAAGCAGTGTTTTCGTTATTCTTTCTAGGCGAGCATTTATTATTTTTGTACATAATTTACATATCGTATTGGTGCTGTTTTTATAATTAACGAAGGTGATGGTGATGAGCTTTTGACTCTTTCGCTATCTCGGGTTGTGGTACTGGATGGAATGAACATACATTTGGGGTTAACTTTGGTGAAATATTTTATTCGCACCTTCTTGTTCACAGTATTTAAATCGTATTACAGTAGTAAGTCTTTTATTTCAGTGGATCGACTTCCCTAGCATCGCCGAGATTTAATGTCTGAAAATTTAGCGATATTTCGCTAAATGTGTTTTCTATAATTTACACTTCCTCTATTTTACGTCCTTTCATTTAATTGCACACTTCGTATTAACTAACTTATTAAAGTTAGCTAATGTTTCACTTATTTTACACAAATTAACGGTCTTTAAACGCTTAGTAAATTTACTTCTACTATTTTATGATGCGCACACATAAAAATGCGTCCATCTACACCAAAGCCACAGACGCTAATCCCCTAATTCTTTTGGTTACGAGTCTAGCATTCCGACTGCCATGTGTACATCCGCGTATGCGTTCATCAAATAGTTCCCGCAATGTTAGGGAAGCGATCCTTAGCCATTTTCCCTTCGCCTTCACTATTGAACACATATAATTCTTTTATTTATACATATATATTAAAATTAAATATGGAAATATTTATGACATCTTTAAACAACTTAATTGTTGTAACAATGAACATTAGTAACACGTTTTCGTCATTTAACCAACTCATACTGACATCAAAAACAAATTATACTCTTAACAAATATTCACATAAACGATTTTCTTTTGGGGTCTTACAATATCCTGTCTCAGTATTAAGGAGGCTTATACCACGACAGTTTCAGTATATGTTTCTCCTTCCTTAAAGATTGTTATTATGATAGCTTCATGGCATGATATTGGAACGCTTTTCTTTCTCCAACACGTTTTGTTGCTTTCTTAATTTATTCTATGTACGTGCGCTTTTATTTCCTGCTGTAAAGAGTATAACAAGCTTGTTCCTATTTTATGCCAATCAACATACTGATGGTTTTAAATACACAAGCTGTGCGTGGGCAATGTTTGAGAGGCAGAATTACGACTGAAAAATTCAATGCCATAACTGGAATTTGAACCACGGATCCCCCGCTTCACCGCAGCTGCTCTAACCGCTGAGCTTACTAGCTTACTGAGCTGACTTACGGTCGTAAGCCTTTTCTGTAACGGAAAAGGTGTGTCATTAAAGCCGAGACACTACGCTATAAAAACGGTCCAATTATTTGAAATATCTGTCAGTATGTATACCTGCTGAGACTGCGAGTTTACGAGACGCACGTAAAGGTAAGTAGTGCAAAGGCTTGAAATATCTGTCAGTCAGTATACCTGCTGAGACTGCGAGTTTACGAGACGCACGTAAAGGTAAGTAGTGCAAAGGCTTGAAATATCTGTCAGTATGTATACCTGCTGAGATTGCGAGTTTACGAGACGCACGTGAAGGTAAGTAGTGCAAAGGCTTGAAATATCTGTCAGTATGTATACCTGCTGAGACTGCGAGTTTACGAGACGCACGTGAAGGTAAGTAGTGCAAAGGCTTGAAATATCTGTCAGTATGTATACCTGCTGAGATTGCGAGTTTACGAGACGCACGTAAAGGTAAGTAGTGCAAAGGCTTGAAATATCTGTCAGTATGTATACCTGCTGAGACTGCGAGTTTACGAGACGCACGTGAAGTTAAGTAGTGCAAAGGCTTGAAATATCTGTCAGTCAGTATACCTGCTGAGACTGCGAGTTTACGAGACGCACGTGAAGGTAAGTAGTGCAAAGGCTTGAAATATCTGTCAGTCAGTATACCTGCTGAGACTGCGAGTTTACGAGACGCACGTGAAGGTAAGTAGTGCAAAGGCTTGAAATATCTGTCAGTCAGTATACCTGCTGAGACTGCGAGTTTACGAGACGCACGTGAAGTTAAGTAGTGCAAAGGCTTGAAATATCTGTCAGTCAGTATACCTGCTGAGACTGCGAGTTTACGAGACGCACGTAAAGGTAAGTAGTGCAAAGGTTGAAATATCTGTCAGTCAGTATACCTGCTGAGACTGCGAGTTTACGAGACGCACGTGAAGGTAAGTAGTGCAAAGGCTTGAAATATCTGTCAGTCAGTATACCTGCTGAGACTGCGAGTTTACGAGACGCACGTGAAGTTAAGTAGTGCAAAGGCTTGAAATATCTGTCAGTCAGTATACCTGCTGAGACTGCGAGTTTACGAGACGCACGTAAAGGTAAGTAGTGCAAAGGCTTGATATATCTGTCAGTATGTATACCTGCTGAGACTGCGAGTTTACGAGACGCACGTGAAGTTAAGTAGTGCAAAGGCTTGAAATATCTGTCAGTCAGTATACCTGCTGAGACTGCGAGTTTACGAGACGCACGTAAAGGTAAGTAGTGCAAAGGCTTGAAATATCTGTCAGTATGTATACCTGCTGAGACTGCGAGTTTACGAGACGCACGTGAAGTTAAGTAGTGCAAAGGCTTGAAATATCTGTCAGTCAGTATACCTGCTGAGACTGCGAGTTTACGAGACGCACGTAAAGGTAAGTAGTGCAAAGGTTGAAATATCTGTCAGTCAGTATACCTGCTGAGACTGCGAGTTTACGAGACGCACGTGAAGGTAAGTAGTGCAAAGGCTTGAAATATCTGTCAGTCAGTATACCTGCTGAGACTGCGAGTTTACGAGACGCACGTGAAGTTAAGTAGTGCAAAGGCTTGAAATATCTGTCAGTATGTATACCTGCTGAGACTGCGAGTTTACGAGACGCACGTGAAGTTAAGTAGTGCAAAGGCTTGAAATATCTGTCAGTATGTATACCTGCTGAGATTGCGAGTTTACGAGACGCACGTAAAGGTAAGTAGTGCAAAGGCTTGAAATATCTGTCAGTATGTATACCTGCTGAGACTGCGAGTTTACGAGACGCACGTAAAGGTAAGTAGTGCAAAGGCTTGAAATATCTGTCAGTCAGTATACCTGCTGAGATTGCGAGTTTACGAGACGCACGTAAAGGTAAGTAGTGCAAAGGCTTGAAATATCTGTCAGTCAGTATACCTGCTGAGATTGCGAGTTTACGAGACGCACGTAAAGGTAAGTAGTGCAAAGGCTTGAAATATCTGTCAGTATACCTGCTGAGACTGCGAGTTTACGAGACGCACGTAAAGTTAAGTAGTGCAAAGGCTTGAAATATCTGTCAGTCAGTATACCTGCTGAGATTGCGAGTTTACGAGACGCACGTAAAGGTAAGTAGTGCAAAGGCTTGAAATATCTGTCAGTCAGTATACCTGCTGAGATTGCGAGTTTACGAGACGCACGTAAAGGTAAGTAGTGCAAAGGCTTGAAATATCTGTCAGTATGTATACCTGCTGAGACTGCGAGTTTACGAGACGCACGTAAAGGTAAGTAGTGCAAAGGCTTGAAATATCTGTCAGTCAGTATACCTGCTGAGATTGCGAGTTTACGAGACGCACGTAAAGGTAAGTAGTGCAAAGGCTTGAAATATCTGTCAGTCAGTATACCTGCTGAGACTGCGAGTTTACGAGACGCACGTAAAGGTAAGTAGTGCAAAGGCTTGAAATATCTGTCAGTATGTATACCTGCTGAGACTGCGAGTTTACGAGACGCACGTAAAGGTAAGTAGTGCAAAGGCTTGAAATATCTGTCAGTATGTATACCTGCTGAGACTGCGAGTTTACGAGACGCACGTAAAGGTAAGTAGTGCAAAGGCTTGAAATATCTGTCAGTCAGTATACCTGCTGAGATTGCGAGTTTACGAGACGCACGTGAAGTTAAGTAGTGCAAAGGCTTGAAATATCTGTCAGTCAGTATACCTGCTGAGACTGCGAGTTTACGAGACGCACGTGAAGGTAAGTAGTGCAAAGGCTTGAAATATCTGTCAGTCAGTATACCTGCTGAGACTGCGAGTTTACGAGACGCACGTAAAGGTAAGTAGTGCAAAGGCTTGAAATATCTGTCAGTCAGTATACCTGCTGAGATTGCGAGTTTACGAGACGCACGTAAAGGTAAGTAGTGCAAAGGCTTGAAATATCTGTCAGTCAGTATACCTGCTGAGACTGCGAGTTTACGAGACGCACGTAAAGGTAAGTAGTGCAAAGGCTTGAAATATCTGTCAGTATACCTGCTGAGACTGCGAGTTTACGAGACGCACGTAAAGGTAAGTAGTGCAAAGGCTTGAAATATCTGTCAGTCAGTATACCTGCTGAGATTGCGAGTTTACGAGACGCACGTAAAGGTAAGTAGTGCAAAGGCTTGAAATATCTGTCAGTCAGTATACCTGCTGAGACTGCGAGTTTACGAGACGCACGTAAAGGTAAGTAGTGCAAAGGCTTGAAATATCTGTCAGTATGTATACCTGCTGAGACTGCGAGTTTACGAGACGCACGTAAAGGTAAGTAGTGCAAAGGCTTGAAATATCTGTCAGTCAGTATACCTGCTGAGATTGCGAGTTTACGAGACGCACGTGAAGTTAAGTAGTGCAAAGGCTTGAAATATCTGTCAGTCAGTATACCTGCTGAGACTGCGAGTTTACGAGACGCACGTGAAGGTAAGTAGTGCAAAGGCTTGAAATATCTGTCAGTCAGTATACCTGCTGAGACTGCGAGTTTACGAGACGCACGTGAAGTTAAGTAGTGCAAAGGCTTGAAATATCTGTCAGTCAGTATACCTGCTGAGACTGCGAGTTTACGAGACGCACGTGAAGTTAAGTAGTGCAAAGGCTTGAAATATCTGTCAGTCAGTATACCTGCTGAGACTGCGAGTTTACGAGACGCACGTGAAGGTAAGTAGTGCAAAGGCTTGAAATATCTGTCAGTCAGTATACCTGCTGAGACTGCGAGTTTACGAGACGCACGTGAAGTTAAGTAGTGCAAAGGCTTGAAATATCTGTCAGTCAGTATACCTGCTGAGACTGCGAGTTTACGAGACGCACGTGAAGTTAAGTAGTGCAAAGGCTTGAAATATCTGTCAGTCAGTATACCTGCTGAGACTGCGAGTTTACGAGACGCACGTGAAGGTAAGTAGTGCAAAGGCTTGAAATATCTGTCAGTATGTATACCTGCTGAGACTGCGAGTTTACGAGACGCACGTGAAGGTAAGTAGTGCAAAGGCTTGATATATCTGTCAGTATGTATACCTGCTCAGATTGCGAGTTTACGAGACGCACGTAAAGGTAAGTAGTGCAAAGGCTTGAAATATCTGTCAGTCAGTATACCTGCTGAGATTGCGAGTTTACGAGACGCACGTAAAGGTAAGTAGTGCAAAGGCTTGAAATATCTGTCAGTCAGTATACCTGCTGAGATTGCGAGTTTACGAGACGCACGTAAAGGTAAGTAGTGCAAAGGCTTGAAATATCTGTCAGTATGTATACCTGCTGAGATTGCGAGTTTACGAGACGCACGTAAAGGTAAGTAGTGCAAAGGCTTGAAATATCTGTCAGTCAGTATACCTGCTGAGATTGCGAGTTTACGAGACGCACGTGAAGTTAAGTAGTGCAAAGGCTTGAAATATCTGTCAGTCAGTATACCTGCTGAGACTGCGAGTTTACGAGACGCACGTGAAGTTAAGTAGTGCAAAGGCTTGAAATATCTGTCAGTCAGTATACCTGCTGAGACTGCGAGTTTACGAGACGCACGTGAAGTTAAGTAGTGCAAAGGCTCGATAATACTGTATCATTTCACTAAGGTGTCTTTCCTTCCACTTATCTTTCGCTAGTCCTTTACCAGAGGCATTAAGTGACAAACTCACCTCAAAGCAGTGTCGTCATGAACAGACAACTGACAGGCGCAAAAGGTTGAATAAATCTGAAGGGCTGGTATAACTGATTTTTGAACAGTACATACACAGTACGACATCATAAATAAATAAACCATTAAAGTTTCTGCCTCGTCACTTCATTCCTTGTCGCATGAATAAATTGTGCCTAAAACACACTCTCGTGAGAGGATGGCACACGCCAACAGATTGTAAAAGGAATAGGAGTGACGTCACTACGTAAAGTCCGATACCAATTCAAACTAATTTTCCTTCGTCCTGACTTTAATACTAGAAAATTTCAATGTCCACTTATAAGATAATACCCAGTATAATGGATCTGGGATGTAGAAGAATTGATAATATTGTATAAAATGCTTGGGAACATTACTGAACTGATATTTTCTGCAGATTCTTCCAACGTACTTGACACAAGCGATGCAGTTTCTTGCAAACCTTGTGGAGGAACTGAAAAAGTCTGGAGAACCTCTCATCCGCAAAGCAGGAGACATAGGACAATGCGAGAATGTTGACCCAAAAGCAGCTGACAACAGCACCAGAGACAAATTCTATGCAGCTATACCAGAAGTAAGTAAACTGCCATATCATTCACATATTAAGGCAATGTATCTGTGAAAATTAAAAAATTCAGTTTCCTTCTGATTGCTTTGAATTTTTCTTCACACACTGACAACATAAAATAAATAGTATAAACAAAATTTCAATGTCATATGTCAAACCATTTTTATATTATTAATATATTTATTAATAATTAATCACTTTTTGATATGCTCATATGAAATGACCCTTGGACCCTAAAGTTTATTGTATCTCTCCTAAATTTTTAATGAGCTCAATATACAAATATAAAGAAGTGTCATACCAAAATTGCTTTCATTAAATTAGTTCAAGAGAAAAAAATGTTTTGTAAACAATTTATCAATATTTTCAATTTTTTTTAGTATGAGTTATGAAAAATACTTAATTTCAGCTCAATTATTTAATATTTTTAACTAGTGCACAACAAATTTTAATACCTTAATCTCTGAAGGTCTCCTGAAAATTTCAAGCTAATAAGTTATAAACTAGGGTCCAAAGAGCATTTTGAATAGTGAAAAATGCCGAAAAAAAGAGCTGAGAAAAATTAATTTTAAAGTTTAATAGTATGTTTTTGTAAATCCAATCAACATAATATTCCCCAGCACCATGTGTGGGACCCTCTGTTGCTTTCTTCTTGGCCTCAGTAGCACTGAACCTAAAAGGATTCACATAATTTTCTTGTTGTAGATTCTGAAGGGCCATGCTGCACTGAGTTTTAACCAATCACAGATGCTTCTGATCTATCGCAATGATATGGAAATTGTTGTTGCTAACAGTACATTTAGAGACAATGTTGCTAATTGGACGGTGGAAAATCAACTCACTTTGAAACCAAATGTTAGTCTAGCACCTACTAGAAGGTTTTTCCGTGTTGGCACAGCTGAGGTAAGTAAAATATTATTCTTGTTGAATTTTAATATTACAAATAAAACGTTAACCACAGTAATATTTTATGTATCATAATAATGTAGCTTCTGAATGAAGTTTGCCACTATCCCTCTTTTCTGAAGAGAAGAATTCTTTCTTCTTTAGTAGTAGTTGAAGATTAAGTATTTAAATGTTGCCTACTTTGAATACCTTATTTTATCAGTTGTATTTGTATTTTATTTTTAATTTCTTTATGCATTGGATACCTAATAGAAAATTGGCCCCTCAGGGGTCCCCGTTTAGAGGATATGTGGATAGCGACCACAAGGTACCCAAGCTGAGCAGAGGATTACATTAACTTTCCCTGCATATATATATGAAAGCATAAAAAACATTACATTGGACAAAGAGGAGCAAAAAAAGACAATGTTCATAAGTATGGATTAACAAATTATAATTAATATTTTAGATCTACATTAAGGGGTACTTTAAATAATCGAGATGTAAGAAGTATGGGGAAACAATTATTTAATAAGCTACCCAAAGAAATACAAATCATTGAAAATAACAAATGTACATTAAAAATTATAAAAAAATATTTAATAGAAAATGCTTTTTATAGTCTAGAAGAATATAAATCAATTAAGGCAAAGAAAATCTAGGTGTAAATATATATGCAAATATAAAGATGTATGTATACTTTCTGACGTGTCCTTTAATTATTCATGTACGTAAAGGATGAATAAAATGAGTTATGAGTTACTGGTGTTTTGCTCCTCACTGTAGCTTTTCTGTCTGACCTTATGACCTTACCGTGGTCATCTCTTGTTCTCTTCCAACCCTGATGCTATTAGGGTTCCCGAGGGCTAGGGAGTCTTTATTTTTCCATCCTTTCCATTTCTCTATAACCTCTTAAACCCTAACATCCTGACCTGTCATGGCATGTAATACGTCCTCTGATTGCTAATCATAGAATATGGTCAGTGAATTTATTTTGATAACTCTCCCGGTCAGATCGGTGAGACCTGTAAACCAACGACAGGTGTGGTCCTCCAGACATTCTGGGGGTCGTGAGAGAGCGATGTAACAGTCAAAACATAGAAATATGATGCTCTCTAAAAAGCGGTTACTATTACTGCTAAATCTCTTCAATATTTATGAAATATTGTAGAGCAAGAGGATTAATGACTTCAGTGTCAGAAATCCAGCATTAGCCAACAACAACAGCAACATATTAAACTGGATCCAAAAATTTGATATTGCAATTTAACTGGAAATATTTATTTATTTAATATGCAAGACACTTGGTAAAGAGCTATACATGTTCTTACTTCCCAGTACAAATCTGCAAGAGTGTTCATTTGGTCTCTGACATTGTTTAAAGCACTGCAATTGTTCACATGTTCCCAGGCCACAACTGAATCTCCTTCCCCACACAAGACACACATAGGAGATGACATGATGTTGAGCCTATGGAGGTGAACTGCAAGACATCCATACAGCAGCAACCCCATCTCTTTTTGGATAATGTGGTATCTGGTGTTTCTCTGTCAGGAGACTGCACCACTTTTGTTGGGAACTTAGTTGCCTGAACTCTTCAAACATGTCCTCTTTGAATTATTTGTTTATATGTAGTTTGACTGAATTGAATGAAAGTGAGGTACTGTTGATGAAATTATTTTGGTTTCCTGTTTTGCTAAAATGTTGGCTCTCTCATTGCCTTGAACTCCACTCACTGGAAATATAAATATTTTGAGTTTCCCTACTTCAAAACTAACATTTTTAGCAAAAGGTCTCTATGTGTGCACCATAGAGGGCATAATTTAATACTTTTGCCCAATTTCAAATACTTTTGCATAGAAAATGTTTCTTTATCCTCTAAAAGGAATTCTGGAATATTTGAATGTGACGCAGAATAAAGTTTCCAGAATTTTCTATTTTGTATGCAAACAGGCCAATTTTTTATTTTCATATGCTTCATGTCATCAAGTACGTCAACTAACCATCTATTTTTGGGATGGCCTCTTAATTTTGCATTCATTGGGGTCCATTTATACATTCTTTTAACCATTCTATCATCTGGAGTCCAATTTATATGTCCAAACCATCTACGTATATCTATAATGATTGCATAACTTACGTAAATAGAGATTTCATATTAATGTAATATTTTGCTGTATAGTTTCATTGTTGAAAGTTATCCTTCACCAAATTCATGTTTATGACAGCCCAGATGAGAAGTCTATTATGATTATATAAAAGGAGAAAGCTGTTGTTCTTTTGATGCTGTTCTTACAAGTGTCTAGTGATGACAGTGGTGGTGATGGTGGTGGCAGTGGCGGTAGTAGTGGCCTCTTGTTTTTAGGGAAACATTTTATGTGCATAGTATGGGACTGCCATGGGACCTATCATCTCTCAGCATTACTTTCCAATGTAGCATCCATATTGGGGGTGAGTGAGTGGTTAGGGTTTAAGGGCCCGTCGACAGCTAGGTCATTAGAGCCCCACATCCATATTTATCCCCCTTTTTCATGGGTGGGGGATGCAGGGGCTGGGCGGTAAGACTTGGCTCTCCATGGGCTGTAGTACCAGGGCTTAGCACTTTTAGAGGGTATATATGTTTTGGTTAATTGCATCTCTTTTTGATTTCACACATGGTTACCATATTCTACACAATAGACACGAAAGTATTCAAAACTATTTCTCTGTTACAGGCAATTCCTTGGTCATACAAGAAGAGAGATCCTGATACAAATGAGCTGGTTAGGGATGCTGAGGGAAAGGAGATCTGGGAAGGTTATTGCATTGACTTGTTGCAGAGACTCTCCGAACTGATGAAGTTTGACTATGAAATTGTACCACCTGAAAATGGAGGGTTTGGTGTTAGACATCCCGATGGCACATGGGATGGTATGGTGGGCGACTTAGCTATGGGGGTAAATAAATCCTGAGCATTTATAGCACTAGTTCACATTTTTACTTTCTCTACTGCGTTTAGTATAGTAGAGGAAGTATTGTACTCCACCCAAATATTTGATGTCGAGATTTCTCCAGAAATATATGTTTTGAGGTCCCCTGAATCAGAAAAATAATTTTTAGAAAAAAGTCTGTGTGTGTGTGCCTGTCAGTCTGTGTGTCTGTCAGTCTGTGGACAGCATAACTGAGAAATGAAAAGTCACTTAAGAACCAAAGTTGGTATTTAAGTTTAATGGATGCAACACAAAGATTTTGAAGAAAAGTGCTTCACCCTAAACTACCCTTTATATGGAAAATTTTTCGAAAATTTTGATTTTCTTGAGAATGGCTCTAAAGATTTTGATTAAAATGCCATATGTTTAACATATTTTTATGAAAAAGAAATGTGTATCTTGAATTTTCTGGCTATAGCCTATGTAGTCCTGTTTACCATGGATGACTTGAATAACTTGCAAACCATAAGAGATAGACCAAATTTTACGATACAAAAAGTGTAGATCTTGCTAAAATACACAACTTATATCTAAATAAATTTTTTCTAGAGTGAACCATTTCGGAGGTATGCCTTGTTATTTGTGTGTGTTTTGGAGAACTTATACTTCAGTCAAATGGAACATCGTTATTCAACTTTTTGTATGTTAATCATGCAAAGAGAACAGAATTTGAAAGTTTTAAAAGACAGACTATCGCACAAAGCCTACTGTATTCCCATATTCTCCTTGTACTCACAAGAAGATAAATAATAAGGTAATTTCTGCAAATGTTTATCTCCGCTAACATGAAGAAGGTATAAGAATAAGAGTTTGTAAGAATGGTTAGTACAAGAGTAGAGAAAGTCATGTGAGTGCAACACATCAGATTTTTACTTATCTATGTTAAGTATCCAGCTTTACTGATGGCACATGTTCTGATAGGAATTTCTTCTCTGATGGATGGATATGATACACAATGTTTGTGGTATCCTGCAGCCACAGAGGAAACAAGAGCTACATTCAATGTATGTTACAGAGATTTGTCCAAACTCATAGCAATTATAGATTTTTTTAGTTCTTTGAGGATTTGTGATAGGACAGTATATAAGGATGTATTCCAGATCTTCTTTGTGATATCCTAACTGTGATCTCACTTTATGTGTTCAGAACTATTATGCTTGTTAAAGAAAAAAAGAAGTTTAACTTTTTCAATAAAGACTGCCATAAATATGACACAAGAAGTGCAAATGATTACCATAGGGTGAGCACGAATAAAAGTCAAACCAATAAGGCCCCATATAAAATAGGAGCTATATTATATAATAAATTGCCATTAGCAGTTAAAAATAGGACAGACTCAAAATTTAAAGCTACTCTAAAATAATTTCTAATAGATAAATGTTTGTATAATATTGCTGAACTATAATGATTGTTGTATTTAGATGTAAGTTTCTTGTAATAACCAATGACATTGTAAACTACATAAATGATACAAGGTTGTACTATTGTATTTTGTATAATAATTTTGTATTAATTATAGTGTGCTATATATGATATATCCCATGTCATGTAAAATGATCATTGGATGAATAAATACTAAATTGTAGCACCAATAAGAAATATTAGAGCAAATTAGACTAAAGCAATGAGGTATGACTGGGTGACAATGTGGTCTGTTCTAACTATTGTTACAAAAATGACCAGAACAGAATTAAGCAGAACATTTTTAATGTTTGGCAGAACTTAATATCTTATTAATGCTCATTTTTATTTTTCCAATAATGAGAAATATTCAAGTGTGTGCTAGCTTCCCTTTATTCAAAAATCTATAGTAGCTAACTCTAGTTCTGCTTACAGTTTTGTTGACACTTCACTTTCTCTTAGCCATTACTGTTTTCATCATTAAAAGTAGCTACAGCCAGAAAGATAGAGCACATTTAATTTTTTATGCAATGATTCTGCTACTGAAGTTTTGAAGTTGGCTTTGCACATAGATTATTTCCATAAGTTCAATAAAACTGTCAAAACATAAGCAAAGGATTGCATGCTTTTCGTGGATTACATGGCCACAAAAGCTATTGGCTACTTCAAAGTTAACTCTGATTGTCATGACAGCAGACCACTCTGCCATCCCTCCACCATGTGCAGAATGCATGCCAGAGGAACTGTAAGAATTCACAAGTAATGATAATTAAAGCAGAATGTAGGACAAATAATCAAACTTAATATGCACATGTCTCACAGAACTTGAGACAATTAAGTAACACAATTAGAAACTGCAGTTTTGCTTCTGTTCTTATGGTTATTCATCTGTTGTACAGGAGACAGACTTGGTGATAGCTCCCCTTACGATGACTTCAGAGCGAGAGGAAGTTATTGATTTTGTGGCACCATATTTTGATCAGTCAGGTATATCAATTGGTAAGTGCTTTGCTTTATTCTTCTCTGAGTTTAAGTGAAAAAAAGAAACTTCTAAAAATGTTGACACATTTTATTCAAATTTTTCTAATTGATAAGTAATATCTCAGTAAGATACTATATAAATGCAATTAAAATAGATAAGCAGTTTTGTAGCAGTTATAAGCAGTTGTTTATTGAAGCAATTTAGAGTGCAGTGGCAACTGATTGCACTGCAGTGTTGCACAACAGATTTTTCTTTCCGTTTTTATGCTTCAAATAACTAATTAATTTTACTTGAATTATGCTTTAAAATTGAGGAAAGAATAAAATTATTCCATCTTTGTATTTTACAAATTATAATATAAAATATTGATTTTTCTAAAAGAAATACTCCATTAAGTGTGTATGAATCCATGGTCATTGCAGAGCCTATGCATCAATCTGATTACTACTGTGGCTAGCATTGGAGAGTGGAGAAAAGTGGCTAAGTTTTAACTTTACTACACCAGTCTCTTTCTAAAAGAGAAAGCCAAGCGAAACCGATCTTTAGTCCAAGAACCAAGAGGACACAGTTTATACAATGACACATACTTCAGACAAAATTTTTCTATTTCTCATTTTCTGTAATAACATGCAGTTACACATTTTAAAAGGAGATTTACTGTTATCATCTTCCAATATCAAAAAACAAAACAAAGCATTATGTTTTGCTTTTATGCCATTGAAAGCGAGGCAAAAGAAAATGTTTTCTTTTTACTGATATAAATAAGTTGTAATAAGTTTTAAAAAATATTAAATCCACTCTCAAGTTGCATCAGCACTGACTGGAAAAATCCTTTAGAGAATAGAGGTCATGACATAACCTTCCTAAAAGCAGTCGAGAAAACATTTTTAGCTGTTCACTGGTTATATTAACATTCACAGCAATTGTTAGAGTTGGCCATGTAAGTTTTGAATCACTTTTATCTTGATATTTTTGCTTATAATTCTGGATGTACGCATGTTAAAGCACAATTTAACCTACTTTATATGTAACTCATTTCTAAGTAATTCATATTTATACGTAAATTTTTGTAAATCTAAACATGTGTTAACAGAACCTTATGTATATGTAATTCGCTGTTATACATATAAAGTTTCAGTGAAATGCAACTGAATTATAATGAGCATAAGGCATGTGCTATCTTAAAAGAAATTTGAGGCATATTTCCCTTATCTCTTACTGACAAACACACAAGCTAACTGGGTGACTTTTGGCCACAGAAACAAAAGACAAAGGCATGCTGGTAAAGTCAGTGGCTTTCAGCGTGACTATGTTGTAGCAACAAATGAAAAGTAAAGATAAAAATGTTTGTATCTGGTGTTTATTGATTAACAGTGGTTTTCTCTTTCAGTTCTCAATTGCTTTTAATCAGCCATGGAGAACAGAAAAAGGAAATGTTATACACGAGATCAGAAAGTAAAATTCATATGAGAGGTGGAACTTAAACCACACAAAACCAAATCCAAAATTGTTTCAGACTTAGAAATTGCTTATACCGCACTATTTATAGTCATTGATAACAAAATGAGGTGTAGCATTTAATATAAGAAAAGTAAAACAAGCCAAATTAACTGATTTATTTAATTTCTTTAAAGAAGGACCAAGTTTAATATGTTTTCTTCATACTTAACTTTGTTTGTAAAATTTTACACGTGTAGGCCCACTGTTTTGCTTTTTCTTGAAACAAAACATGATGCATTATCAAAGTCTCATTTGTAAGTAATTCTGAGTTACAAGTAATCTTCCCTCTTTCCCTTGATATACGCATAAAGCAGGTTCAACTGTAGGATAAACATATTGATAAAGAAAACTTGAAAGTATAATATTCCATTAATTATACAACACAGATGAATAATTCACATATTTAAATAATATATCAATGAATAACAAATATTTCCAAGGAACATTTCTGCTAGGCTTTATATTAATAAAAAATAATCCCTAGGAGTCTCCCCTATCCTGTAGTTACCCTCATTGCCCAGCCACTGCCTCCTCCAGCCGCAGCCAAGGCCACGGAGGAGTGCAGGTTGGGAGTGGCAAGGGTCAGCACGCCGACTCCCCCAACTGTAAGGCGACTACTTGACCTTAGGCTTTACATTGCCTATTATAAAATAATTTTAAGCAACTAACATCAAGAAAGCTTCCATTGTTTAATTGAAATTCTGTGTTCACAGTTATTAGGAAACCTGTAAGAAAGACATCACTGTTCAAGTTTATGACAGTGCTGCGTCTTGAGGTGTGGCTGAGTATTGTTGGTGCTCTTACTGTAACTGGCATTATGATCTGGATTCTTGACAAATACTCTCCATACAGTGCTCAGAATAACAAGGAACTTTATCCATATCCGTGCAGGTATGCATAAGTTTGTCATTTTATACCATTATGCAAATCTAAGTTGATATATTATAGGATGGGCCACAAGAATGAAAGAACAGTAGGAATACAAATTAATGCTGTATTTTCTGACATATAAAACACTGTTATTCTTTAAAAAATAAGTCCAAAAACCAGATTCACTTTATATGCCAGTGGCAAGTTAAGTACGGTACCTATAAACTCCATTTCTTCAAAATTTCTATGTTTCGTCTTGAAGCAGTTCATTGTTGGCTTTCTTGCAAATTTTGATCATTCCAGTTGTATAGAGTTCAGTGGATGCACATGCCCCATTATATATTGTTTGTTCAAGCTTTATTTATAGTTGTGTTTAATGTGGAGATCCACTTCTGCCATTCCTATATTGTGGTTTTACTTGCAAACTATGGCTGAAAAAGGCATTGCTATGCTATTGCATTTAAATTGCAAGTGATTCCATATGGTAAAGACATGGGAACAGGCTGCAGAAAGACATTTTGGGCCACCTCCAATTGAAAAAATAATAAGAACGTGGCAGACTCAGGAAAATGTTTTAAAGAAGCACCTTGCATTAAACATAATCTGGGAACTGGAACTGCTAAGTAGCAAAAACTTGAAGCAGAACTCAGAACAGGCAGTTTCTACCAAAAGGATTATTCATCAAGCAAATATGAATACTTTGTCCTACTTATGTTGACTAGATATTTGATATTCAAGAACATAGGTGTTTTGCAGTATATTTAAGTGAGAACCTATTTGCCTAGACCAAAAGAAAGCAGGGGGCATCTTTTACACCAGTGCATCTTATACGCTAGCAAATAGGTAATTATTTAAAATCTATAAACTTACTGTCGACTTTTAAAAACACTTTTCCTCCACTCACTTTTAAAAAATCCTTCAGATCTAGTTTCAGAGAGGCCGCTGGTAGATATTTTTTCCCCTCCTGGTCATGCAAAGAGAACAGAATCAGAAAGCAATCACATAGCCACTAGTTCTTAAAAGATTTTGCTGTTGCCTTTTTTACTTTCTCTACTACGTATAATTGAGTATAATTCTATGTCAAGATTTCACCAGAAATATATGTTTTGAGGTCTCCTGAATAAAAGAAAAGCATTTTTAGAAAAAGGTCTGTGTGTGTCTGTCAGTCTGTATGTCTGTCACTGTGTGTCAGTCTGTGGCCAGTATAACTCAAACGCGAAAAGTAGATTAAAAACCAAATTTGGTATTTAAGTTTAATGTCTTTCAAGGTTGCAACACGAAGATTTTGAACAAAATTGTTCCACTCTAAACTACCCTTTACGTGGAAAATTTTTTGAAAATTTTGATTTTCTTGAAAATGGCTCTAACGATTTGGACTAAAATGCCATGTGTGCGAGATATTTTTTATCACAAATGAAATTTGTATCTTGAATTTTCTGGCTATAGCCCCTGTAGTTGTATTTACTCTGGACAACTTTTGCATAACTTTTGCATAACTGGTAAACTGTTAAAGATAGACCAAATTTTTGGTATACAAAAAATGTAGATCTTGTTAAAATACACAGTTTATGTTCCAATAAAATTTTTTATAGAGTGAACCATTTCAGAGATATGCCTTGTTATTTATGTGAGTTTTGGAGAGCTTATACTCCTATCAAATTGAACATTGTTATTCAATTTTTGATATGTTAACCGTGTAAAGAGAATAGAATTTGAAAGGTTTAGAACATTTGACTATCGCTCAAAGTCTACTGTATTTCGATATTCTCTTTTCGCCTACAAGGAAATAGCAAATAAGATAATTTCTACAAATGTTTATCTCAACTAACATGAAGATATAGGTATAAGAGTTTGTAGGGCTGGTTAGTACAAGAGAAGAGAAAATCATGTGAGTGCAACACATCAGATTTTTGCTCCTGTATTCCCATTATACTACAAGGGAATACATAATAAACCATTCATGTAAACATTTATCTGGATTTACAATAAATAGATAGAGTAATAAGCTTATGTAAGAATAATTGGTTGAAGAATGGATAAGGAAAGTAATAGGAATGTAACACATTAGAATTTTTTGTAGCATTTATTTTTGTATCATTCATTTTACTATAAAAAGTGCTACATGTAAAATGAATTACTACAATGAAGACCCTTAGTACTGAACAAAAGCTAAAATAACTACCCTAAACTCTTGAGATATCTTGCTGTCTGTTGCAGAGAGTTCACTCTAAAGGAGAGCTTCTGGTTTGCTCTGACATCATTCACACCTCAGGGAGGGGGTGAGGCTCCCAAAGCACTCTCTGGACGTACACTTGTAGCAGCCTATTGGTTATTTGTGGTACTGATGTTGGCAACCTTCACTGCTAACCTTGCTGCCTTTCTGACTGTGGAGAGAATGAAGGTAATCTTACGATATCATTGTGTTGTATATCTTAATCATTATTCATATCACTCATTTCATACGTTTATTATTCCTCCATTAAAACGTGTGCATGTTATAGAATAAGTGAAACACTATATACATTTATTTTAGAAGCAAATGAGCCAACCTATAGACACCTGCAGTTTCACTTACACTTATTTTTGTCCAGATGTGTTTTTAAAAGACCAGCATCTTCATTCTCAACGGTTTCTCAACTAGCAGTTGAAGAGGAAAGGTTTGTTGTGGTAGTGACTATCTGCTATCTGGGTTGCTGGATATAAACTTCATTATATTGCCTGCTTGTGGTATATCAAAATTCATGACTTTGTGAACATTCTTCATAATATGTATTTTCTCCCAAATTATCAGTTCTACTGTTGCTTTTGCATGTTTTACTAATTTAATATCCTGTTCTATGGTGTGCTGAGTTGACAAGAAGTGATGGATGATTATGGCAATTATAACTTTACATTTTTTTGCATGGACCGATAATACCCTATATTTTTGTCAAATGTACAACATTTTTTACCATAAAATAATCTGGTAACACTATATATAAAATATATTGAAAACTTAGAACTGCTTTTGTAGAATTATATAAATTATAAAGTTTGTAAAACGAATTGTTATTTGCAGACACCTGTTGCATCACTAGAGCAGCTTGCAAGACAGTCCCGCATCAACTATACAGTAGTCAATGGCTCTGACACTCATGAATATTTCATCAACATGAAGAATGCAGAAGATGTTCTTTACAAGTACGTATGTATTAACCTTAACTGGTGACATGGTAACGTTGTCATACAACTAGTGATGTCATGTCTGGGAGACACCTTACATCTAAGTTACTCCAAAATTAATGTTTATTGGTTTTTCAAGATTCTGAGCTTTTCATTTAATCAAGGCATCATTAAGCATTATTTTGATATATGGCAAGTTAAATTATTTTAAACATTAAAAAATAAAGAACCCTCTTGTGTAAATAATTAGAAAACTAAATGTTTACTTGATGTTTTCTTCTCCCTAGGAGTCTCGTATACAAAGATTAACAAAAACCATGTATTTTCAGAGTCAGCAACAAAATGTAAAATGTCTATATTTCAACCAGTATCTTCAAAATGTGCATGCCCTTCCTATTGTGCTTTTCCCCACAGTTTATGCAGATTTTTAGACATCTTTGTAATCTGTCTTTGGGATCGGGAAATCACAAACATAGCAGAAGATTGAAAAATCTCTTTTAGTGTATAAAATAAAACAGTATTTCTCTGAAATTGCCATTTGTTGCAGACATAGATGAAATATCTTTACTATATGATTTGAAAGCAGCAAAGTTTGAAATCTTTGAGCTCACAACAATCAACATCTTGGATATGGGATTGACCACTGCTTTGAAACTTTTGCCCCACATTGTTCCATTTCACATTGGTCTATTTTATAATTATTTGTGCCATCTCAGGGAAACAAATAAAATCCGAAGTAGTCTTATAATTCACTTTGTTCCTCAGCCATCCAAAAGGATTCAAAGCAAGTAAATCAGGTATTGTAGCTTGGAGAGTAAATATATCTTCTCATAGGCTCCTTTTTGCACATTTATGGTTCCTAAAATACAATAGCAGTTCCTGGCTTCCACTTCTGTTTATTTAAAGCTTTTCATCTTCAGTGCAAGTGTTTTCAGTCATTTCAACAGAATGACATTCATAATTTCGTTATGTCAGGTTCAATTTCAATTACAATTCACCCATGTTACCTTCATCATCACTGGTATCTCCACTCAATCTTTTAAGCACTTGAATTTCAAAATCAGGGCCTCTGAACGTTGATCAGTTGGCTTTATGCTCAGCACACTGGGCCATTCACCAAAGCAGTAGACTTTGTCTCTCTAGCGTTGCCAGCTTCTCTTATTCCTATGTTCTATCCATACACCAAGAACAAGACCATTCGTTCCAAATTGAGCACACAAAATGAGCTCTAAATATCATTTGTGACCAAAATCATTTCAATTTCTGAAATGTATATCACTTCAGCAGTTTCCTTACTTGTGCATTTTGCACTTCTGCAGTAATGAGCTACCACATAATGGCATTGACATAAAATTGTACTGAAAGCATGGACAATGGAAGCAGAGTACAGGAGAAGCTTGGCGTACTAGTGCACATGTTCAAGAGTGCACAATGCATATATATATGTATTCAATCCATATGCTAATTATGTCCTGCCAGTTGAGCATGAATAAAAATGTCTTAAAATGTGCACAAGTCAAGATGCTTGCTAAGTTTCAAGTTTAAAGTAGCAGAGTAGTAGATTTAAATGCTATAGATTTTTAATTACCTCATGTACATGAATATTAAAAATAGAAGCACTAATAACAGTGCTTCATACTTGAGGTCATTTTGAGTCACTGTTTTACACTCACCTTCACTTAAATTGTTTTAAAAACTGGAAATGTTTTCAAGATCATTCGGTCACATCATCAGCCGTTGGATGACAGATGCTATCCTCCTGTTCCCTCTCTCTGCTGCCATCTGGTGTTAGGGGCACAAAGCTTTAACACTTCATTTAATGCTGGGATTTCAAAGTTAATCACTTTATTATCATTTTTGATTATGTATATTTTTTCCCAAATGCTCAGTTGATAGGACCGAACAGTCTTGAAAACGTTTCCAGTTTTTAAAATAATTGAAGTGAAGGCGAGTGTAAAAAGAAACAACTCAAAATGACCTCAAATACCTCATGTACATTAACTTTAATAGCATTGAAATTAAAAATAACAAATAAGCCTGCAAAGTATCAAAAGTTCTTATGCTTTACACAGTGGCCACTACTGGTATTGTTGCCAGAACATATTATTTTAGGCATATTAAATAGTTCACTTAAGAAAATTAACTTTCACACAGTATAGATTGTTTAGTGTAGATTTTCAGAGCTAACTTGTATCTTCAGTAGTCACTGATTGACTGAGGTCTTGGACTCACTTTAGAATGATTAAGCTTTGGTGATGGGAGTTGCAGGAAATTTTATATTTAGTTACATAATCAGGAAATAGTTCTGTAAACTATTTCCAAATTCTATTCTGAGTAGTCAGCTCAACTTCAGATCCCACACCCTATTTGAAACCATACTATGTATTCACAAGTGTAATTATGTACAACATATGTATCCCCTTCAACCACCACCCTCACGCTAAAACTCAACCACTCTAAAATGAATCCAAAATCTCAGTCAACCAGCAACCATTGTAGGTGCATCAACAACTCTCCTTAATGGCTATCCATTGTTTAACAAAGGTAAAACAAGATGCACATTTGAAAGTTTACTTTCTTAAATAAATAATTTATCATTTAATACAGTGCAAATGTGAACAAAATATTAACATATTAAGTAGGCTATTGAGTACATGTAGCAATATTCTCACTTGAACAATGTGTCTTATCTTGGAATGTTGCAGTGTATGGAAGGATATCACCTTGAACAGCTCAAGTGACCAATCCAAGTACAGAGTTTGGGATTATCCAATCAAAGAGCAATATGGTCACATCTTGCAAGCAATCACACAGGCAGGACCTGTACCAAATGCCTCTATTGGATTCCAGAAGGTAGGAATATATTTTAGCAAGATATTGTTGATATTCAATAGGTATTCCAAAATGATAAAGTTATACCATAGAGTTACTGCGTGAAATAATATCCATCTTTTTGAAATACTGCCTGTCATAAATGAAAATATTTATAGCCTACTTATTCATGAAAGAGAAAACTTTTGCTGTATGACTTTAAGAAGTGAAATTCATAGTTATGAAGCAAGAGCTGTCATCTATTTCCTTTTGTATTTACTTGATAAAGAAATGCTTTACATTTACTTACATGAGGGATATTTAGAACATTTTGTAAGTGCTGTCTTAAAGTTCAAGTTATCAATGAAATTCAAAAACTTAACCTCACAATCCTTCAATCCTCCATTTCTCTCCACACCTAGTTGCACTTACCAAAAGCGCTATGGTACCCTGAGATATTGTCGACAGTGAATTTATAGTCTGAGTAGGTTTCCACACTTGTTTAAAAGGTTTTTCAGAAATGCAGGATTTCACTCAAGGAAATAACTAGAAGTCCATGGGCAAGACTGGGACTGTAGTGTAGATGATCAAGCAACTGGACTGTAGCAACTTCCAGTTTCCTCACATTTGCAGCTGCTCTGTAAGGAGACACATCGTGGTAAAAAAGCAACAGTCTTGAAGTTCCTATCATCTTTGGAATGCAGAACTCATTTTGAACAGATTTTTTACATCTTTTAAATGTCCACAGAGTATACAGTCAATGTGGCCAACACTAATACATACCCAGTGTTGGAATCAGACTTTCTGACTAGGGAGGAAACCTAAGTTTGTGTGATGTATATAGCAATAATAGTAGTAATAACTGTGGCGGCGGCAGTGAACAATAGAACAGTGAGTTGCAAGAAATTGAACTGAATACTGCAAGCTGTAATTGTCATTGCTGGTGCAGAATTACTGGAATTGTGCCCATAAATGCCAACTAATGAATCTGAGAATTGTTTATTGTTTAGTTTACTTGCAATATGATACGTTTGCTTACTCACAGTGTTCCGTGTCTTCTTGTATTTTCAAAGAGCAGCAATAGTAAATACTTACAGTAAAGGGAACAAATACTTTCCTGGCAGGGAAGAAATTCTTCTTTGATGAGCCGGGGAATTATTTAATGAGAGGGGGAAATCCCCCTCATCCCCCCTGTTAATTTGAACCTGTACATAGCCATACTTAGCATTTCAACCTCTGAGAAATTAGAGTACATATATAATGCAATACTCTTGAGTTGACGAGATCAAGGAAGTTAGATGCCATTCTTAGCGATATTCTGCTAAATCATACAATATAATTTTTGATATGCCAAACATTACAAAGCAGCATAAAAGAAAAGTATTGAGATTGTATAATGACTCAGCAATTGTGTTATTTTACTAAAGTGCAAATAAATATTTCAACAAGTTTCAACAAGTAGCATTTCAACAGTGACATATTAATATTTCTCTACCAAGTTCCTCACTCTTTGAATTGTTCTCTCATTCATAACTTCTAAAGGCATAGGTTGTGTTTCAAAGTCTCTCGTCCTTCTTCAAATGATATAATCTATCTTGCTATGGTATCAAATGAACACACTTTATTACCATGAATGGATACCAAGTCCCTGGCATGGGTGTCGCGAAGGGGGGGCAAGGGGGGCCCGCGGCCCCTCCCTGGAAATTGGTCAACTTAATGTGCAATCAATTACTGACTATTAAACTACTATTTTAAAAGATCAATTTCTATTTAGCACAAATTAACATGGTTATATGCAACGAATATTATAAATTTTGACAATAAAATAGTGAATTGATATTATCTGATTGCAAATTTCAAACACGTGGCCCCCCCCCTGGAAAAATGTCTGCCGACGCTCATGGTCCCTGGTGGGCTTTTTGGGGACTTTCACCTTGTGCAAAAATGTATACCTAATCTAATGTTTCCTTTAAAAAGATCTATGCTTTTTATCAGCTTTTGACACAATACCTAATTCAACAGACTGTATGACTATGACTATGCAATTTAAACTTGCTCTTACGCATATTTTGATAGCTTAGGATCCATTGTTGCCAACTGTGTTAGTTACATTTTTGTACTCATTATTTTCCAGCAATGCAGAGGCTAGTTGCAAAACTTTTAGAATGCCCCTTATATCTTTGCAAAATAAATTTTCTTTTCCTGTAGCTCTTTAAAGTTTATTTGATGTGAAAACTTTTCTTGAACTAAATATTGTTTGTTTAGGTGATTGATGAAGAAGAAGGAAAATTTGCATTCATACATGATGCTGCTCAGATACGATATGAAGTATCACGCAACTGCAACCTTACTGAAGTTGGAGAAATGTTTGCTGAACAGCCTTACGCTATTGCTGTTCAACAGGGTAGCCATCTGCAAGAGGAAATCAGCAGAAAGTGAGTTATGTAGTTTTCTTTTGCGCCTAGACACACCAGTTGTGTCTAGGCCCTAAGTTGTAAATCAGAATTAGAATTGTAATGTTCAATACATGGACAACACCCAATCCACTGATTTTTTGTCATCCATGTCAACAATGTTTTTACTACTTGTACCTAGGTACACTAAATCTTTTCATCTGATGAAAGTATCTCAATCAACTTTGTCTCATGGTTCAGGTAGCTACCATGACACTGAATTTTTTAAAGTCTGAATCTACTTTGCAACTTAGTATTCGCACATAATTAGTGTGTAAGAGTAAATATCAAAGCACAAATTAACTCTAATTATGGTTAACAATAAAAAGCCCAGAAATGTAAAGCACTTGCAACTTTTCAAGTTCCCCTCCACCCCAGACCTTTGAGGTGTAATATCTGTAGAATCAGAGAGTGCCTTGAAGGTCTATAGGGATATTTGAATCAGATAAGAAGGTTTAATATATGTGATAGCTCAAGTGATTAGAGCTTTGGTACAGATAGCTACAAATACGTGGCCTCAGCTATGGCATTTAATTTTATATTATACTGGGTGTCTTGAAAACACACCGACAATGCTTAGTATGTTACACTGGATGGCAAACTGATTGGTTTTCAAATAGGAACCCCTGTGCGGAAATGCACGATTTGGACGCTGGAGAACATTGAATTTTAAGAACATATGGTTGTGACGATTTTTAACATTCGTTTTTTTCCCCATCGTCAAGAATAAAATGTGTGGACAACAATTTTCATGGGCGGAAGGAGCCACTGATGCATTCAAAAACTATGTTTTGGAGGTGTTTCAAGCAGATTGAAAAAAATGCTATGATAAATGATTCAAACACATGCAAAAGTGCGTTGATCATAAAGAAGAATATTCAAAAAAACAATTAAGCAATGTTCAGTGACAAATTACTCTTTTTCATTATTAGGTTCAAAATATAAATACTGGCCCTTATATAAATTAACCCTAATAATCATCAACTCTTAATAGCTTAGGAGAATCCTCTTGTTCCAGCCTCATATTTGTACATCCTTTTACTGCTCAGAGATATATCATTTCTGTCACTTTTATTTGGCTCCAATCTTTGTTTTTAAGTGTCCATGTCTCTGATTCATACGGTAAAACACATGCAAAAGTGGCCACAAACTTGTAGTGTAGTTTTGCAATATCAAGCTGTCTTTGAGTGAATGTGGCATTTAGTTTAATAAATTTGAATCAACTTTCAATCTTTCACTAAAGATTTTGACTTTAATGTATGGAATGGTTCTTTTTTAGGATCTTGGATCTACAGAAGGATCGATACTTTGAAACATTATCTGGAAAGTATTGGAATAATTCAGCTAAAGGAGATTGTCCAAATAATGACGATAGTGAGGGCATAACACTTGAAAGCTTAGGTAAGATCATTAGAGTATTTTTTGATAGAACTGGAAATAAACCTAAAATGCATAGAATCAAAACTGAATTGATGGATTTAGCAAATATTTAGAAAGTTTGGTACAGAGTTTTTTAATAATTTTGGCTCTTGCTTTCTTCTACTACTGCATTTTAAATTTTAGTGGTACAGTTGTACTCAACAATATGATGCTTGGTCCATATCGCGCCTTCCAACATAGCAAAACCTTTGCTCACTCACCTCTGTAACTTGGTGGTAGCGTATCTGCCTCACATCCAAGAGATTGTGAGTTTGAATCTTGCTTAGGGTGAGTTATGAGGATAATGCTTTTTCCGAGGTTTTCCCTTACCCTGAGAAAGTTGGGTAACTTAAAGCTCTGTGGACCTTGGGCTCATTTGAGCATCATTCATCCATTCAACACTCAATATGACACTACGTTAGAAGATGTTAACAAAAAAGAAATAAAAAAGAAACTTTGCTTAATTTGATGATCCTATCTTGAAGGCTTCATTCTTCTTGCTCCCACTGAGACAATCTTTTGTTAACTACTCGTATATCAATATCTGAAATTGTTATGGGCAGTAATTCACTCAGAACTTGTTTTTCAAAGCAGAATAATTGTAAGATACCCCATACCCACTGAACTATGGCAATGATCTTTTAAGCAACCTAGCAGTTAAAAACACTTTATTTGTAGAATTTTTTTAGTTTTTACTAGTTTCCTGCAATTGCTTGTTGGCCTTATGTTATTTAGAAAGAAAGAGATTACTTAATCAATTAGTTTCATTTAAATTAATTAAACCCCAGCACACAGCCCATGAAGGGTCAATGCCTGCCGCCCAACCACTGCGTTCCCCACCTCTGCCCACTACAGGTGTCATTGGTGAGGTGCAGTATTGGAAGGTGGGACGTGGTCAGCGTCCAAAGTGCTCCTGGCCAATTATGCAGCCTTCTCAACCTGGGGCCACTACTTCTCCATCAAGTAGCTCCTCAATTGGCTCCCCCGGGACTTGGTGAGGCTGAGTGCACCCTGTGCCAGAACTTCCAGCGGGCAGCAGGGGAAAAATCCCCACATTGGTACTCAATTATTTTCATATAATGTAATAAATAAATTAATTATTTTGACTTTTATTAGGTGGTGTGTTTATTGCAACACTGTTTGGCCTAGCGCTGGCCATGATAACACTCGCTGGAGAGATATTCTACTACAAGAGGAAGAAGTTGAAAACAGTATCTGCCCCACGTCCAGTGCACGAACCACCTCGACAACAACCAAAGAAGCAAATAACAATTGGAAAAGAATTCCGACCGGTTCTTGACAAGACAATGCCAAGAGTTTCTTACATTTCTGTTTTTCCACGTAATCAGCTTTATTGACAGTTTGCCGTGAAGTTTTAGGCAACACCATTCAATTGGTTGTAGTGGTGGTAGTTTATGAATGAATTACTCAAAATGAACACTTCAGTCCTATGAAATGTGAACTACTTATAGTAGGTCCTTGTGATAATGAACTGGTAGTTCAAATACTTTGCAGTTCTAGTGGTACTAATAAGTGAATCAACACTTCATTGCCGCTATGCTATTGCACTCTATACAATTTATGGTTCATATAAATTCTACATTTCCTCAGTATCATGTAAGTAAGCAATAATTGCATAATGCAGTTTAATGATCCTGTACATGTGTATATAAACACCTCATCATATCATAAGTGATATTCTGTTCAACACAGCCCAGTCATAGTCACTCAGATGTAGATGGTGTAGATGAGAAAAAACATTTATGAACTATGTAACATTCTCAACGCATTCATTGTTGTAGTTCTTATACTTCGTCATTTCACAACTTATTTGTAGTTCCCAAGGACACCTCTGGCAGAGTAGGGAACACATCCCCTCAAATATTTATATTGTTTTAAGACATTTAGTATAAGGTTGTCTCACAATTAGTTTGTTTCTCGTTATGTTTCAATCACTAAGAACACCTAGGAACACACCTTACCCACAGCACAGCTAGCAAAGAAGTTACCAAATTTTGTTTTAGAGAGAAATTTCCAGCTAAAAATCAACTAAACCACTTTTGACATGCCCAGTTCGTTACTGCATCTTCCCTATAGACAGCACAAGATGTCTGAAATGTTTCTTTTTACTTTCCATAGTTTGTAAAGCCAGTCACAAACACACAGTGATGTATCCAATAGTGAGTCTGGTTGATGATGTCTAACTCGTAGGGTTGGTTAGGCAACTATGATAACTTTAGTTTACAGAGGGTTCAGGGTTTTCAAGTGCTATAGATAGAACTTTCAAGCAGAGCAAATGAACTTATGAGACAAACTTATAGCATATTTCTACCCATTTATTATATATTCTGTTCAAGTCTTTTGCTAGAACTGAAGTTACTGTTGGTGCCAACAACATAAATAATTAGATAAACAATAGAAATTAATTGTTCTTCCGCACTAGCTGTGTAGAACAAGGTTTGGAAAGGTACCATGGTAACTCAGTGGTTAGAGCAACTGGACAGAGGCCAGTTCAAATTCCGGGTTGAATTTTTCAGTTTCATTCTATCCTTTCCAAATTAGAGAAACAAACACGAGCAATTTTTTTTTTTTTATTTTATTTGTTTCTTGTATATGGTCACCTGTACCATGATGCAAGTTGTGCCATCAGGAAAATTTGGGGGGATGTGAAAATATTGAAGTAAATTAATGCAGGTAATGAAAACACATTTATTACAATCTTAATTGAATAGGTATTGTATGGTTAACAAATTTGTATCTTTAAGATTGTTAATTTAAATTTGCTGTATAAAAACAAATTGTACAAACAAATAAATGCAAAAAAGATAATTCAAAGTGCAATTAATACTGAATGTATAATGTGGCATATCAAATTATATGTTTTGGAGATGCATAAAAGGAACCACAACATTATAGGTAGGTATGTAGATGTTCAGAACATATTGGATTATTAGACATAGGTACTTATTGGTCTGTTTAGACAGATACGTACAAGAGGATACGTTGAAATACCAATTACACCACCTGCCAAATATTTTATTCATAATATTTGCTGTAAATTATGAATAAAATTACAAATAAGTTGGAGCAAAATATGTTTAGAAATATCAATATGTTTTTCAATTTATCAATTTTAAATTTTAATTATTTGTTTCAACTTTTATTGCATATTGATATCATAATAGCTCTTATGCAGCCACTTTGTGAAGCTTTTCAGCAGCATAAAAAAGAAACTAAATACTTGATATTTAGCTCTCAAAAAATTGGTGTTTAGGGCGGGTGTGTGAAGATGATTGTTAATTGAGAGAAATACACCTTAGCCTTTGTGGGCCTGTCTGTAATGACACAACTTTCTACAACCTAGCAGCATGTACTATAACCAGAGCATAGGGAGTGGGGAATCAGTGTAACTACCACTCTACATGTGACATAGTACTGAACAGATGGATCCAGAGTTATACAGTTGACAACCAGTAGTTCGATTGCAGTACTGACAGTGTGGAATTGGTCGCTGTGTGCTCCGTGTTTACATTCTGTCCTGCACTATACAAAGTATGTCAGAATCATCATGTGTGGCTACTTCAAAACATTAGTGGAAAAATTTGGTACACATAATTTCACTGTGAATGGAGAAAGTCTGCCTTACAGAGTTCTAGGATACACTTTTATTAAACAAATAAAAAAGAAAAGTTGTTTAAATAGACCACACAGTTTCAAAGGATTATATTTGATTATGCGCCATTTTGTCCCAACTGTTTTCAGCGACGACGACGCCGCCCTAATCGAGCTAGACCCGCCATATTTTAGGTGCAGCTGCAGATGCCTAGGTACTGTACGCGCACCTAGCGCCAGCCCCCTCCGGCGCAGTTTGCGCTCCTCAGAGACAAAAACCTCCTTCAAGGTCGAGTCGAGGGAGGTGAGCAGATTTGAACCACCTATACCAGTAGTCCTCCACAAGGGCTATCCATCCCAATAGTCAGATTCCCTAAACCTCCCCCCACTTCCCTTATATAGAACTCAAAACATTGCAAACATGTTCTAACCTTCGAACCGAGGACCGCAGCGACTTGGGACCTCCCTGGGCGCGCTCCCCCAGTCGCACAACGCTGACTTCGATCCCGTAGTTTTCACTTTGTGAAACTGTAGACAAGTTGCAGGAAAAAGTCCAGGTAATGAACTATACATTCATTCAGCTCGCCTCGGTTCCTTACTTACTCCAGACAGAAACACAAAGTCAGAACCAGTTGACAAAAAGGCCTCAAATTCAAAAGTAACACGTTTTGGACCACGACCGACATTTCAAGACCATTGCCGAGTACCTAGGACCACGCGTTCAGAGATTAGCTTTTTTCCAAAACTTTGAACGCTTAAAACCTACAAGTTGGAACAGGTTTAAGATTTTTTGAACGTATACACGTATACACTTAGGACAGTGGTTCCCCCCAATGAGAATCAGTGAACAAACCGAGCATCACTTGCACCCTTCGTCCGATTTCTTTCTTTGTCTGTCTATGTCTGGCTGTCTGTCTGTCTGTCTGTCTGTCTGTCTGTCTGTCGTTCTTCCCTTCTTTCTTTCTTTCTTTTTTTTTCTTGTCTTTCTTTCTTTCTTTCTTTCTTTCTTTCTTTCTTTCTTTCCTCTCTTTCTTTCTTTCTTTCTTTCTTTTTTTCTTTTCTTTCTTTTTCTTTATTTTCTTTCTTTCTTTCCTCTCTTTCTTTCTTTCCTCTCTTTCTTTCTTTCTTTCCTTCTTTCTTTCCTCTCTTTCCTTCTTTCTTTCCTTCTTTCTTTCCTTCTTTCTTTCCTTCTTTCTTTTCTTCTTTCTTCCCTCTCTTTCCTTCTTTCTTTCTTTCTTTCTTTCCTCTCTTTCTTTCTTTCTTTTTTTTCTTTTCTTTCTTTTTCTTTATTTTCTTTCTTTCCTTCTTTCTTTGTTTCCTTCTTTCTTTCCTTCTTTCTTTCTTTCCTTCCTTCTTTCTTTCCTTCTTTCTTTCTTTCTTTCCTTCTTTGTTTCCTTCTTTCGTTCTTTCTTTCCTTCTTTTTGGTAGCCATAATAAGAGAACAGAAATTTAAAGCCATCACACAGCAACCCACTCTTAAAAGATTTGACTGCCTTTCCGCAAATATCCATTGTGTTTAATATGAAGTATATAGAAGAATAAGCTTTGGTAATAATAATTTGTTGAAGAATGGGTAGAGAAAGTCGTGTGAAACGAGCTTACTAGGTTTTTACTTTCTCTACTACGTATAGTAAGTAGAGGAAGCGTTGTATTCCACCCAAACATTCCATGTCGAGATTTCACCGGAAATATGTTTTGAGGTCCGAGCGCGCGTGTGTGTGTGTTTGTTAGTGTGTGTGTCTGTGGACAGCATAATTCAAAAACGAAAAGTCGGTTAAAAACCAAAGTTAGTATTTAAGTCTAACATCTTTCAAGAATGTGACACGAAAATTTTGAAGAAAATTCCTCCACCCGAAACTATCCCTTACATAGAAAATTTTTCAAAATTTTTTATTTTCTCGAAAATCCGCTAACGATTTTGATTAAAATGCCGTATATTTAAAATATGTTATGGCAAATGAAATGTACATTTTGAATTTTCTGGCTATTGCACCTACAAGGAAATAAGCAATAAGAATTTGTACAAATGTTTATCTCAACTAACACGAAGAAGATATAGGAATAAGAGTTTGTAAGAATGGTTAGTACAAGAGTAAAGAAAGTCATGTGAGTGCAACACGTGAATTTTTTTCTATGGGGATTGAGACCTAAACCTTATTTTCTATTCTCTTTAACCTCCTCCCATTCCTCCCTCGCACACACCTCTGCCATAGACTAGTCAAAAAGAGTTTTCCCAAATCTGAACAATAACAGAAATTTCTAAGAGCTGAAACGAAAGACGTGCTAAGTACTTCACATTCTAGTATTAGAAGTACTTAGGAACATTAAAGGCATCGAGATTATGGTAGACGACAGCAGTGCATACTAATTTGCAGCTTGCCAGAAATTTAAAGTAACTGGGTTCAGTTTTCGAAATTGATTAATAATTGATTAAAGAACATTTTGCCAGCCTTCCATGTTGATCAGTGGTGTTATAGGACGGTATGGTTTTAATATGGAGCTGCTCAAGAAATAACGGACAATCCTAAATGCATTTCTACAAATCTTTTTAGATGCCACAATTTTGTAAGAAATGAAGCACATTTACAATGATCTTACCATTTTTACTTTCTCTACTAGTAAGTAGGGGAAGTATTGTATTCCACCCAAAAATTCGATGTCGAGATTTCACCGAAAATGTGTTTTGAGACTCACTGAATCAAAAAAAAAAGAAAAAAAAAAAAAAAAAAAGAGAAGCATTTTTAGACAAAGGTCCGCGCGCGTGTGTCTGTGTGTCACTCTGTGTGTCTGTGGACAGCATAACTCAAAAACGAAAAGTCGCTAAAAACCAAAGTTGGTATTTAAGTTTAATGTCTTTCAAGGATGTGACATGAAGATTTCGAAGAAAATAGCTCCACCCTAAACTACGCTTTAGATGGAAACTTTTTCGAAAATTTTTGTTTTCTTGAAAATGACTAACGATTTAGATTAAAATGTCATATGTTTGAGATATTTTGATGGCAAATGAAACGTATATTTTGAATTTTCTGGTTATAGCCTATGCAGTCCTGTATACGCTCGGTGACTTTTGAATAACTCGTAAACCGTAAGAGATAGACAAAATCTTAATGTACAAAAAATGTAGATCTCCCTAAAACACAATTTGTCTGAATAAATTTTTTGTAGAGTGAACCATTTCGGAGATATTCCTTGTTATGTGTGTGAGTTTCGGAAAACTTACAACTTTAGTGAAATGAAACATCGTTCATTTTTTTTATAGTTAAGCGTGCAAAGAGAACGGGATCTCAAAGCTTTAACAGAGTTGACTATTGTTCAAAGCCTAGATAGTGTATTCTAATATTCCCCTTGCACCAACAAGGAAATAAGCAATAAAATAATTTGTACAAATGTTTGCCTCAACTAAAGAGAAGAAGATATAGGAATAAGAGATTGTAAGAATGGTTAGTGCAAGAGTAGAGAAAGTCATGCGAGTGCAACACGTCAGACTTTTTAAAAATAAACTTGGAAGAGGTCAGGCAGCCTCCCATGTGGTCTAGTGGCTTAGGATACCTGGCTTTCACCCAAAAGGCCCGGGTTCGATTCCCGGCATGGGAAAGAGTTTTTTATTATGCACTGTTTTGCCTCATATAATGCCTTCTATAATGCATTTTACATAGCATTGCATAACTTGAATTTAAAGAGTTACTGATTGCATTATTCAAAATGTAGGTCACTGTCCTAAAGTGGGGACGTCTTGCAGGTTCGCTATTTTTGTATTCAAACGTCTGCCAACAGATGTACAGTGCCTTATATACACACTCTATTTAGAGAACGCGTTCATCACTTTGGGCCCACTTTTAGGTAGGTATATAAGTAAAATGTAAAAGGTCAAATCTGCTTTAATGTCACAGAAATTGTTAAATAATGGAGTAAATTTGAAAGGCATTAAATTGATCAGATCCTTTAATGGGATCCGTATCCCAGAGGAAGCTATTTTTTTAGCACACGCTCCCAAAACAGCTGGCGTAATAAAATCCAAAAGGCAGAGACCAATCATACCAACTTTAACAGCGTTTTAAACAAAATACTTGTTATGTCAGTAGGTAAAAGAAGAAAATTATTAGCTTTAAGGGGTCTTTAAATAAATAAAGAAGAAGAATGAGTTAGTTGTTCATAAAACAAGAAATATAAGCCTACTGATATCAACTTATTAGCGTTTTCCTTTAGCATTACTAAGCAATGAGTATTTGGACTATAGTAAGGGAGTTTTCAGTGTCTTTGACTTTTCATGTTAATAACTCAGTATCACTCTTCGCTCACAAAAGAAACACTGCTTACCTTGCACCAGTCTTTAACTGAAATATACTCCTTACACGATTTTGTTGGCGGCAGCTCCGAATCAATGTTTCTGGTTTGTATTGAAATTTTCTCGGGATTTTCAGTATATTTTCAGTCACAAGTTTGTTATTTAGAAACGAGCGTTCAGAATAAGCACTGCAATCATCATCCGCATCTCGCGTTGATACGATCAACGCTTTATTTACGTGTGTATAATTGGGGAACAAAAACTTACTACGGGGAAAAGAATCTTGTGTTACATTCACATGACTTTCTCTACTCATCGCTCTGTTAACTAATCTTACAAATACTTCCTTCTATCTGCTTCATGTTAATCGAGTTAAATATTTATAGAAATGGTTTTAAATCATAAATTAAATCAAGACAAAAATAAATAAAAAATAACGTAAAACATTTGGAAAATCATCCTCCAGTAATGATCATTGATTTGGCAGAAACAGAAAAATGGTTCACGTGTCCATCGTTGACTTTCAAACATTGTCTCACACCCTTCTTCACTTTGTTAAATTGGGCCGACAGCATGTCTGTGGTTATGGTGGTCGTTTCATTTAGGATAAACTATTTTTTGCATGCCTTGAGGGCGTCTAGAGAACGTCCGTTTATTTAGACAAAGATAACCAATGTCTGGGGTAAGAGCTACATTTAGGGATACTGGGGGCCACACGGGATTGCCGATCAGCTTGAAAAAAATTAATGCATAAAAGGATGGGTGCGCTAAAAATATTTTAGCTGTCAATTGCGGATCATATCAGCGCCGCTAGTGGAAATTAGCAATAAAATAATTTGTACAAATGTTTGTCTCAACTAGGTTTACAACTTTAATATGTCAGAACTTTGTCAGTGTTTGTTTGATATAGAATGGAATTTATGAATTTGTTGGTATTATATTGTGTTTAATAAAGAAAGTACTCAATATCATTTACCCATAGTTCTTTTACGTGATTTTCCGACTGCATTGCTCTAATCATAGGTTATTATTACTCTATGGCCATAGTTTTGTGGTATCGATACTATTTGATAGCTTATATTGGTAGCTCTGTTAAAGGTTCGCTTGCCAAATTACGCGCCAACTTCAGTGCATAGAGTTCTGTAAAGCGAGTATAGGATTCATCATCAAGCAATTTGAATGTTTGATGGTTACTGGTGTTTTCGATATGAGAGAAATGGAAATTATTTTTACCTTTTTCATATTTTGGTTGCAGCTAATACATTATAGAAGAGGAATATGTGATGCAGCGAGTAGTACCTATAAAGGTGTGGTAGTTAGAAGTATTTCTTGAAATTATTGTAAAATTTTCATTCCTAACCTCATCTAGTATAAACTTAAAATTAAATGGCAGATATGCCGGCATGTAGAATAACCAGTATAGCGATACTTGGAAGTTCAGTTTTAGGTTAGGTCAGCACTCTGCATGCCAATGGCCTTCGATCATACACGCCATTATATTTAAATGCTATCTGATGGGTGTGCCATTATGTTCTCTGTAGGTGTGAGCATTCGATAATTAATATTGCACTGTAGCAACTCAGAATGATGAACAGTAAAGACATTCACTTCTTATTGTTGATTGGTGGCAAGCCACTAATTACAGTGTATTACCTTGTCAGTAATATATTTCTCATTTATTTCCAAATGGAGTTACTGCATTATTACTAGTTCAACTATTAATGTTGAAGGGGTGGATTTTAATTTAAATAAGGGATAAAAGTCCATTTAGTTTATTGGTAGTGACAAAGATGAAAATTTGATAGCCAATTGTCTGTGAAGATAGCACAAAATTAACTCACTTTTGCATAATCAAAAAGCTTAGATATAGGAAATATTTCATCCTTCCAGACATTAGATTTATGGCTTGTAACAGTCTCAATGAATTTTGGACATTCTTCAGTAAAGGTCAATTCCACTCTGTGATGTACTGTCTGCTGTGAACTGCAATTACTGTTGCTTGTGACATCATACATGTCAACATGACACTACCAAACCCTCCATCCTCTATTTACATCTGCTGTACATGCAAACTCAGAAGTATTCTCAGTTATTTAATTGCTTCTTTTTAAGCGTAAAAGTAGACAGTGATACTGACCAGTGAATATTGCATATTTGATAAAATACTTTACACCAATTTCATGTACTTTTAACACCATATTGCACTGATTTACTGTGCAAGTATTAAGAATACTCCTTTAGAAACAACAGTTGATACCCATATAATGATATTTTTATGTACATGGGTCTGTAAAATGCACTTAATTGAGGCAAGGTGCAGAAATTGCAGGAATGGAAGCTAATGTTGAAGTATAATGGAAGTGTTCCTCGTCTGTTCATTTCTGTAGAGCTGTTGCCAACATCAACACTTGAAATACAACTAAATGATGTGAATGCAGGAAACAAAAAAGAAGTGACTTTTATCCTCAGGCTTCACACCACCAAACACCCATTGTCCTTCCACAAGGCATCTCCTGTTTTACTGTCTGTGCCAAATTTGGATTTGTCAATTTCCACAAGTTCACTTCTGCTGCCAATTTACCTTTGTTGGTTCCAGTTCAGACATACTTCGTGGTTTTTTCCCATTACCACCTTTTCCTGCATGTGTCACTAAGTGACATGATTTCCTATTTTTCATACATTGGCAATAGCACTTTCCCTGCCTTCTAACTCACGTTTGCCCCTAATACTTGCTTTTTGTGTATGCAGGCCATTCCATTTTAAATCAGATGAAAAATGAGAAAATTGACCAGACATTTTTTAAAATCATTGTCACTGTAAAAGAACATTTTCAGAAAACTGCCTCTTAAATCTGTAGGATTTTTTAGCTCAAATCCGGTAAAATTTGTATTATTTTCCAAATACTTCTGTGTGTATAATTCAAGAACCCTATATCGGAGTTTGGTAAACTGTGATTCATTTTGAAGCTGACTGTTCATTGTTGATGGTGGTGTATAACAGAAATAATTGCAGAATTTCTTAAAATCTTTTTCTTCAGGCGTTAAATACACAAACGCCTTTCTTATAATGATTAAATTTATATAGGCTTAAACCTCATATTATTACACATTAATTGCAGGTTTTAGTTTTATGGCACCCTTTGTTGAAACATGGAAAAAAATAATGAAACAATAAATATTTAAGCTTGCGCTGTAAGTGACTTGATTTGACACTGTTTCTTTTACTTTTTTTTACAGCTGTCCGTTGAAGATACCATAAAAATATTAACTAATATTGTTTTGAAATTAAATGCTGAACAATATGACAATTTGTATTCCATTTAAAATGGCATTTTTCTGAAGAAAACATGAAATATGAAAATTGCATTAAATTTAAGTTCTGAAAATATTGAATACCACCATGATATACCTATATTTTGAATTTTATTTGAGAATTTTACATTGAATATCTTCTGAGGTTTATATTTATTTCTTCAATTTTGCAAGCAGTATGACATATTTTGGTTTAAAAATTAGTTAACATTATTTAAAGATAATTTAAAAATTGTTAGTTTGTTCATCCTGCAAGTCATAAGTGATATATTTATTTCTTCAATTTTGTAAGTAGTATTACATATTTTAATTTAAGAACCTTTACTGTATGAATAATAATGAATAAACCCTGTTATTTTATGTTGTCATTTAATGTATATCTTGCACAGCAATAAATAGGCATTTCTAGCCTTTCAAAACTAAGAATTAGATCACGCCATTTATGTTGCATCATAGTACCCGCTTTGGTTCCCCCATACTGATTCTGATGCATGTTCACCCATACCTGGCTTAAGGATCGAATTGTTGAGTTGGTTCAGCTATAAGGGATGAAAGGCATTAGAGAATACTTCTTTCAAGGGTCATAGATTAAATTTTAATCACTTGCTTACAGGGTGGTTTGGGACCTCTGCAACAAACTTTGTGGAGTGATAGGTCTCGTCCTACAACTGATATTGGCTGAAGCATTGTTTAGGAGCTACATGGTTCCGCAGACCTGATCCGGCATGCCAATGATATTTATTGTAATAAAATTCATTTCCTCAGGGATACTACGCCTACTTTATATTCTTGCACTGTGTGACATTAAATTTTCTGGATTAGGAGATTTCAAAAGAGTACTTAGTTACAAATATATAATACATTAAACTATTTGGGTGGGCCACACCTGAAAGGAAGTCATTTCTGAATTTATTAGTTGAGTAAAATATAAACAAAAAGTTTGATGCAACTTGAACTGGAATCTGAAGCACTTTATGCTCTGGAAAATATTAAGAAATTGCTGGTACTATTTATTGATTTGTTTTTGTAAAATTATTATAAACATTGTTCTTATTTTTCAGTGTCTCATTTGTATCCTGGCCAGACAATGGATATTGTCTCCCAAGGACGAAAGGATTTTAATATATTTTGTTTTAAAGGAAATAGCAAACATATTGTCCACTTATGGCAAACGGCTTTGGTAAGTGAAACTGTAACGCTGATACCTTATTTGGCTTAGACTATAGAAGATTAATAATTGAGACATTGACGTGGGAAAGGTAGTAAGTCATGAACACTGGTAATTCAGGGACTTGTCGAATTGTCATTTCCCTGCCAAATCACATTGTCACCACAAAGTCATCTTCATGCAACTCGACTGCTCACAACTTTGACTTACTGCTGTTTCTATGCCATTGGTGGTGCATCTTGCTACTCTTTCGATGAAAAATTTGAGACATCTTTTTCTTTTTGTTTATTTTGTAATGTCAACACTTCAATTAATGTATGACAACACAAATTTCAACTTTCTCTATGTATAGTAAAGTAGAGGAAGTATTTTATTCCACCCAAAAATTTGATGTTGAAATTTCACCAGAAATATATGTTTCGAGGCTCCGTGAATCCAAAACCACCATTTTTACTTTCTCTACTGGTAAGTAGGGGAAGTATTGTAGCCCAGGGCTACACTCTTAGAACCGTAGTGTCACAGGACAGTTTAACACTGCACATAAACGTTACACAATGAGGAAGAAACAGCACTGATAATGAGCAAGGGTTAGATAGCAAAGCGAGAGAGAGAGGCGAAGGAAAGTAAGTAGGAGTTTGTACCAAGTTCAACTTTTCGTTGTTGCAATTGTGCTGTAAGTTTTTTTTGCTTCTTACCCTCCGGCACATTCATAGAACTCATGCAAACTGTAGATTAAAGTTCAATATAATGAGCCCCCATTTGATATAAGATAGCTACCTCACCATCTGTCTCAGAGTTTGCTTCCCAACCAGCTGTCTGTGTGTATTGCTTGTTCCCTTGAGTAGGTCTCTCGCTAGGCCAAAGTCCTGGCTGTGCTACGCCATGAAAACATCACTGTTAATGACCTACGAGATGATGTCAACGCTCGAGGCATGATCTGTCAGCTATATCCGACAACTTGAGCATGCCGTTGCTTGCAGGGATACAAAGCACCGTGATGTGTTGAGATAGTTGTTCAAATCAGTGCACATTTTGCACCTTACCCATGCAATGCACTGTGCATGCACCATGAGGGACCCTGGTTTAGACTGATATTAGGGTTGCCAAGTCTTACGTTTTTTGGATTAATTGTACATTTTACTTTTTTTACTGTAAGACAGTTTCTTTCGTTTTTCTACTTTTCAGGGAGGAAAATCAATTTTTGACTCCAAAATTCAATTAGCAATGTTCTGATTGCAGTGCTGTGTAATCATATGGTTATTTCATGAATGTTAGCAATAGCAACAAAATACAGTTGGCTACTCTTTATTGCGAGAACATATATGTGACATCATGGTTCATTGTTATGTTCTTGATCGTGTAGGCATTTGTTTGATATACATAGCTGGAAGTTGTAGATGTAGACCATAGAACCAAGCAAACCCTTAACTGAAGAACAAAATTGTATTCCTAATCTATGCAAGGTTAAGGTAAATAATAAGAATTTCCTTAGAATAGAAATGTTGTAGTGGGTACTATTGTACGGCCAGTGGGTCTCCGGCTCTGACAATTCTCAAGGCCTCGTGACACTGTGTTTCTAGTTCTTTAGCAGGAATTTCAAACATTTCATACATCTGCAGATCGCATCACTAAAAAAAAGCCTCCACAAATGCCAAAGCAATTGAAACCACGTGGTCCTTGTAAAATGGAGTTGGCAACATGGTGCTACATTTGGAAGCCACGTCCAGCAGTGAGACCGCTGATTGGTGCTAGCAGAAACTTTTAACATACAATGTGTTACTTGCTTCCAGTATTGCCAATAGTAACAGCTACTGCCCATAACAGATGTAATGGTAATATTCAAACAGAATAGTGGTTTAATGAAAATATTACATGAAAATAAAACTGAAATCTGTATTTCAATGTTTTAATAAATATCGTACACCTTCATGGTTAAGATAATTTTGAGAATCCATTTTCCGAAACTCATTGCTATATGTTGGCAACGTTAACCTTCCCCCTCCAACTCACCACAGCTGTGAAACGCCAGGGCCAGAGATCCACTGGTGTGTAAATTTTCCATATTCATACAAACAATTTTTTTCAATTGCAAAATGTGATGCAAAATTGTTAAAAGAAAGCAAAATCTGGAAATAAATACTAACAATAAAAGTGCTCATGACCAAAATGAGTCACAAAAATTCTATTTTGCTGTGTAGTTGTGTCAGTAAAAAAAAAAAAGAAAATCTTCGTTTATTTTTTAAACAAAAACTGGCAACCTTTACTGACATACAAGTGAAGGTGTGCCACTTAGCAGAAAGCGCATTTAGCATTTCGGTCTATTTTGGAGAATGAAGTAATACATAAAAAATCTTTGTACATAATGGGTACCAGATCGGTTCACTCCAGAGCAAATGCATATGAACTTTAGCAAGTGTTTGAGAATTTTATGACAGAATTATGATTTATAATGCTGGTGCGTTCACTCTATTTACCTGATCTCATTCAGATTACGATGTTCAGGTGAACAATTATTTTGAGGGCTTCGAACAAACCCATTTATTTGAAGCAATTGTGAAGCTGAGAAACAATGAAGCAAGTGGTTTGAATATGACAGTACTACATCAAAAAGTAAAAGAATTTGTTCTATTTAAAATCAAACCAAGTTACTTAAACTATCGTATAGACATGCGTATGTGAACTAGTTATCTGATGAAATTTCAAAAATGTGTTTCTTTCAGGTGCATGTTAACCTCAGCAATGATAATTTTGAGCAGTATGATGGAGCATCACCGAAAGAGGTATATGCAGAATATCAGCACCATAGGTCATCCTGGAATATTAATTTTTATGTTTGGAAAAGAAAAGAAATAAAATTGAATCCCTTCAATGACAGCTGTATTGGTATTTTTACAGATGAAGACTACAAAATTCATTTCAACATAATCAGTAAGTCACATTCACTTTAATACTTTTATTTTATATGTACAGTATCCTGCCTTTTGTCAGGGTCTTTTAAAGAATAATGTAACACACTGAATGGATTTATGGTACTAATAATGTTACGCCTATAGTTACCTCATACTAAGAGCTCATATTTTTACTTTCTCTACTATGTGTAGTAAGTAGAGGAAGTATTGTATTCCACTAAAAAATTTGATGTCAAGATTTCACCAGAAATATATGTTTTGAGGCCCTCTGAATTAAAAAAAAAAAGAAAGAAATCTTTGGATTGCGTGTCTGTCAACCTGTGGGGTAACTCAAAAACAAAAGTTGGTTAAAAACCAAAGTTGGTATTTAAGTTTAATGACTTTCAAAGATGCAACACAAAGATTTTGAAGATAGTTGCTGCACCCTAAACTACCCTTTACGTAGAAAATGTTGATTTTCTTGAAAATGGCTCAAGCGATTTTGATTAAAATGCCGTATGTTTCAGATATTCATATGGCAAATGAAATGTGTGTCTTGAATTTTCTGGCTATAGCCCCTGTAATCCTATTTACTCTGGATGACTTTTGCATAACTCGTAAACCGTAATAGATAGGCCAAATCTTACTATTCTTGCTAAAACAATCTAGAGTGATTATTTTCCACATCACTGTTCCAAGTTGCTTCTTTGCAGCCATATATCACCTAGTCCACTTTTCTCTATTTTCTAATTAAGATCTTAAGGTTCATAAAAATGGTCGGAAAGTACATCTATATTGTACAAGAACAAAAGGTATTTTGGTTGAAAGCAAAGGGCGATGTTAATGTGCATTTAATTATTTAAAAACATTAGTAATAATAGCAACTATTTTTACAGCAAAGTACCCACTCCTTTACAAGAGTTTTAAGTGCTGCTTTGGATGATTTTAATTCGATAGAAAATAGACTGTTCATATTTTATGCTCTGAATTTGAGGGAAAATTTTGAGAAGAGTTCACATATTTGTTGAGAGTAAATAAGGATGGTTCATGCTAACAGTGCCTGTATAATGTATAAACTTCGGCTTTCCGGCCAGTGTCCTGACTATTAGCTAGTTTTATTTCTTTTGGGCTTGTAGGCCATGGTCGAGAAGGCATTGTAGATACTGATGTTTCACCAAATACTGTGCTTGGCATCTTCAGGGTAAGATGATCTCTGGTGTCTGCACTGGTCAGAGTTCGAATGTGGAAAAATGACCGTTGTTGCTCTTATATAGTGGAGGTGGGAGGAGCTCGTATCGGTTGTCCGAAGAACATGAGCATATACCAGATTGGGACAAACGGAAAAATCATCTGTGGCAGAGCACGCCTTATTCGACCATGATGTCAACTTTAAAGAAACCCAAGTCCTATCCTCTAGTCAACTACTGTGCCCAACTACAAAGGGAAGCCATAGAAATCTGCAAACACAGAGACAACTTCAATTGAAAGGAAGAAGCACTCCGCATACAGAAAGCATGGATACCCGTCTTGGATAACCTTCCAGACACACACTAGTAATGAAACCCCACCAACCGATATGAGCCAATCACTACCTTAGTCAGGGCAACATGCCCCGCCCACTTCCACTATATAAGAGCCCAACAGTCTTTTTCCACATTCGAACTCTGACCTGTGCAGACAATGGATCATCCTGCCCTGAAGATGCCAAGCACAGTACTTGGCAAAGCATTTGTATCTACAATGCCTTCTAGACCATGGCCTACAAGCCCAAAAGAAATAAAACTAGCTAATAGTGCCTCTATAGTTTTTATTTGTATCTATCCCCATATTTAATTAGAGCTTGGCATTTGCCTGCAAAACATTCAATTCAACTTTGCACACAAAGCAAGCAACAGTGTTGTAGTTGTGTTTGTAATACGTTTTAATTATTAAAAAAGATTATTTAACTTGTTGGTTGGCTTTTTCATCAAGCTATGAAAATGTTGCAGGGATAGACATCTGGAGAGCAATTCTTTTTGGAATTGGGATATTTGTGTTCTTCTCAGCACCTAGACTTAGCAGTAATCCTCTGTTTTACTACATTTGTGGCATCTCCATGGGAATTTGTGCATCATTTCTTGTTCTGGTGTATCTAATCAGCAAAATTCTTCCAAAGGTAAGGAATAAAACCTTACATTGTCCTATAGTGTTTATTCAACTTAATATATACAAAGTGATATAGACAGTGGAACTTTTATAATCTTTTAGAAGTAAATGAGTCAACCTTTAGACATTTATAGTTTCAGTTACACTTATTTTTGTCCAGACACATTTTGAAAATCAGTGTCTTCATTCTCAATGTTTCCTCTTCAACCACCAGTCTAGAAACCATTGTGAATGAAGCCACTTGTCTTCAAAACAGTAAGTGTAAGTGAAACTATAAGTGGCCTCCGCAGTGTAGTTGCTAGTGCACTTGCCTCTGGCACAGAGGACCCGGCTTCGATCCCTGGTAGCAGCATGGGGATTTTTCTCCCGCTGGGAGGTCTGACACAGGGTGCACTCAGCCTCGTTAGTCCTGGTGTGACTACCGGGAGAAGCTACTTGATGGAGAAGTAGTGACCCCAGGTTGAGAAGGCCGTATAACTGACCTGGAGGGTTTGGGGCACCGACCATGTCCCACCCTCCAGTACTGTACCCCAATGATGCCTGTAGTAGGCAGTGGTGGGGGATGGAGCTGCTGGGTGGCAAGCCTTGGCCCTTCATGGGCTGTTGCACTGGGGTTTAGTTTTTTAGAAACTATAAGTGTCTATAGGTCCACTCATTTACTTCTAAAACAGTGTTCATTCAAGTTTACTATGAGGGTCATGCTGAAAGTAGTGAGCAACAATGTGTTACCTTTATTACTTTCTCTACTACGCATACTAAGTGTGGAAAGTATTGTATTCAATCCAAAATTTTGATGTCATGATTTTAGCAGAAATGTGTTTTGAGGTACCCTGAATTCAAATGCAGTGGTTTTACGAAAAAAAGTGCATGTTTGTCTGTGAACCGCATAACTCAAAAATGAAAGGTCAATTAAAAGTTGGTATTTAAGTTTAATACGTTTCAAGGATGTGACACAAAGATTTTGAAGAAAATTCCTCCTTGCTAAGCTACCCTTTACATGGACAATTTTTCTAACATTTTGATTTTCTCAAAAATGGCTCTTAACGATTAAGATGCCATATGTTTATGATATGGTGGCACCATGGTCAAGTGGTTAGACCGTTTGCCTATCACCGAGGTGGTCCGGGTTCGATACCAGGGAACCACAAGTGGTATTCATGATGTACAAAGCAGTGTCAGGGTGTGGGTTCCCTGGTTTCCCCTGCCACTCATTCCACCAGTTGTTCCATTATCACCTTTCCAATCATTGATTTCATGTGCATTTCATAACATTCTCTTCCTTACTATCATACCTGGGGCTTGGCTGAACTCCCGCTTCCAAGTCTTCACTCTGTCTGGTCCATAGATTCCTGTGTTTCCCGACACGCATCTGACCCCAGGCACTAGCTTATCAGTCCTAGGGGGTGTAAGTCCTGCTCAAGGGGAGAGTAATCAGGTAAAGAAATGTTTAAGATACTTTTATGGTGAATGAGATACATATTTTGAGTTTTTTGGCCATAGCCCATGTAGTCCTGTTAATTACTTGCATAACTGTTAAACTGTAAGAGGTAGACCAAATCTTTGAGAGGTAGAGTCGAAACCAAAAAGTTAATGCCACTGCTGGGATTTGAACCATAAACCCTCCACTTACCAGGTGGTTGCTGTAACCATTAAGTTATTGTGACAATCTGCCAGAATGACATTGAATTCCCAACTGATTCATATTTCTACCAGTAAACCACAGAGGCAGTCTCACATCAGAGCGACTGGTTTAAATCCCAGCTGTGGCATTGAATTTTGACGTTCTGATTCTATCTCTCAAACATTGCCCACACACAGGTTGTGTTTAAAAACACCAACAGTAAGTTTGTTGGCATAAATAAATAATAAAGACCAAATCTTACTGTGCAAAAGACGTAGCTCTTGTTAAAACACAATTTATGTCCAAATTAATTTTTTTTGGAGTGGACCAATTCAGAGATATTGTGCGAGTTTTGCAGTACTTAAACTTTTCTCAAATGGAAGGTCTTTATTCAGTTTATCTGTTTGGCATGCAAAGAGAACATAGTTTCAAAGCTTTAAAAGATTTGGCTATAGCTCAAGGTACTGTATAGTCACATTCCCCTTGCATCTATATGAAAATCAGCGGTAAGATAATTTGTGCAAATATTTATCTCGACTAACAGGAAGAAGATAAAGAAATAAGACTTTGTAAGAATAGTTATGAGAAGAGTAGAGGAAGTCACATAAGTGTAACACATCAGAATTTTTTAAAGATAAACCAAGCACCTCATTGTAATCTACAAATGTTTCTCTCACTTCTCTGCACACATTTTCCGCTTCGTTTTGCAAGTTTGAAGACACCTTTATGATAGAACTCTGTTTTAGCTGCACGAAGACACTGATGCACTGCTTTTACTTTCTCTACTGGTAAGTAGAGGAAGAATTGTATTTCACCGAGACCCCCTGAATCCAGAAAAAGCATTCTTTGAAACAGGTCTGCATGTCTGTCAGTCTGTGGACAACATAACCCAAAAATGAAAAATTGGTTAAAACTAAAGTTGGTATTTAACTTTAATGTCTTTCAAGGATGCGACACAAAGGTTTTGAAGAAAATAGTCCCACCCTAAATTACCCTTTACATGGAATAATTTTGATTTTTTTGAAAATGGCTCCAAAAATTTTGATTAAAATGGCATGTGTGTAAGATATTTGTATGAAAAATGAAATATATATTTTTAATTTTCTAGCTATATACTATGTAGTCAGTTTGCTCTGGATGACTTTTGAATAACTCGTAAACCATAAGAGATAGACAAAATCTTCTTCTTCAGCTGATTACCCTCCCCTTATGCAGGACTTACACCCCCTAGGACTTACAAGCCAGTGCCCAGGGTCAGACGCCTGTCGGCACAGGAACCTCTGGACTGGACAGTGTGAAGACTTGGAAGCTGGTGGGTAGCCAAGCACCAGGTATGATCGTGACGAAGAGAATGATATTAAATGTAGGTGAAATTGATGATTGGAAAGGTGATAATGGAGCAATTGGTGGAATGAGTGACGGGGGAAACCGGAGAACCAGGAGAAAACCTGCAGACGCTGCTTCGTCCACCACGAATACCACATATCCTGGGATCAAACCCAGGCCGCCTAGGTGGTAGGTGAGCACTCTAACCGCTCGGCCATGCTGCCGGCCAGACAAAATCTTACTGTACTAAAAATGTAGATCTTACTAAAACACACAATTTATGTCTGAATCAATTTTTTTGTAGAGTGAACCATTTCAGAAATATTCCTTGTTATTTTCAGTTTCAGAAAAATTAAAACTTTCATGAAATGGAACATCGTTGTTCATTTTTTATATGTTAAGCGTGCAAAGAGAATAGTATCTCAAAGCTTTAAAAGATTTGACTATCGCTCAAAGCCTACTGTATTCTAATATTCCCCTTGCACCTACAAGGAAATAAGCAATAAGATAATTTGTACAAATGTTGGTCTCAACTATAGAGAAGAAGATATAGGAATAAGAGATTGTAAGATTGGTTAGTACAAGAGTAGAGAAAGCCATGTGAGTGCAACACGTCATGTTTTGTTAATATCCCCCACCGTGTCGTGGTGTTGCCTTTCATCTGTTCCTTAACGGCACCAAAAAGATGGTAGTCGAAGGGTGGCAGGACTGTAGGGTGGATGTAGAAGGGTTTCCCCACCCAAATGTTCCGATCTCGTCCATTGTGAGAGTGAGGATGTGCATTATCTGTTGCAGGATGATCTTTCAATAAACGTTGGACCCAATGGGCACAGACTTTTCAATAACCGAAGCTTTGTATCATTTCTTGCACTGCACTATGTCCTACTGCAAGGTGTCCAGTGATTTCATCCACAGTAATACACCTATCCACTCTAATGATCTCATCAACTCTTACCTTGTTGCGATTCTAGAGGCAGTGCATAGGCGACTGCTAAGAGGCTCAACTTGGACACTCGTTTTCCCATCTTTGAAATGGTTCACCCATCTTCTAACACTGCTAGCACCCATGCAGGCATCTGCATAGGCATGTTGAAGTCTGAGATGAATTTCAGCAGCAGATTTCCCCTCTTTAATGAGGAATTCAATTACAGTGCAGTGTTGAAATGAAACACTGATGTCCGCCAGCATTTTAGAAATACTGCCTGTTGTCACATGTAAGAAGCTAATAATGTCACAGTATGGCAACATGCGATGTAAAGTCTGTAAATTGCAATGCTGAAATTCTTTTTATTATTCTGTTGAACTTTGAATTTTAACAGTGGGTTGCTCACGACTTTCAGAATGACCCTTGTATTTCAAACAATATCCTGCAAATGTAGGAATAAAGCTAACAATGTTTTTTCTTTTTGCAAGTATATGTAAAATATGATTTGAAGCTTTCCTGGCAACAAAATCTTGAAAAAGTATATGTAATTTTAGGTTTCATTTGCAATATTAATAAAGCTTAATGATTAATAGAAAGCACACAGGAAAATTAGCTATTACATGAATACTTTGTAGGTACCAAAATAAATTGTATTGGACAGAAAAAGTCATTACTGCAGCACAAAATTGTTTTTTTTTTCTATTTTGCAGAGACCTGTTATGTATGGATTTATAGTTGGTGGATGGACTGTTGGTGTTTACTTATTACACATGCTTTGGGAGAACCTGCGGCTCATCATGGTGGACTACCAAATGCATGTTCTGTCATATACCGCTACAACAGGACTCATAAGTTTCGCAATATGCTACAGAATAGGACCTGTCACAGACAAGAGGAGCATAAACTTGATTAAGTGGGCATTACAGGTAAATTGTCAGAGTTGTTTCTTCTGCTATCAGCAGGGCTGGGAAAATTCCATTTAAACAATTTCACTGAAAAGTGTTATTTTGTGGATATTTTGTTTTAATTCTTCCAGGGTGCGTGGGTTTGTCTTGTACACTTAATGCTTTAAGTTACCCCAGAGATAGAAATTGCAGGGGGTTAGGTCGATGGACCGAGGGGGCCACAAATCTCTACTAAATTTTGTCCTGAAACACACTTTCAATTGTTCTCATCGAAAGATTGGCTGTATGAACTGTTAGAGTCTTGTTGATAAAAAGGCAAAATCGTGCTCCCTGTCAGTTAATTCTCTAAAAAAGGAAGGCAAAATCGTATTCATGTATGTACAGGCGTCAACTGTTGACTCAAAAAAAGTTGGGCCTATAACTCTTTCTGCACTAATGGTGCACTGTACACCAATTTTTTCATCATAAAGGGGTATTTCATGAACAATATTAGGCTTCTCAGAGCTCCAATAACAATTATTTTGTGTACACACATATCCATGAAGGCGGAACCAAGCCTTGTCCGTGAAAAATATTAAATGTGGATCAATTTCGTCATTGTATACACTATTGAGAGTCCACTCACAAAATGTGCGTCTAATTACAGGATCACCTGGGTTGAAGAGCATGTGCCACAGTTACTTTATATGGTTTTAACTTCAGCTATTTAGTAGCTCTTTGCAAAGAACCATAAGAAATGCCTGCTTGTTGTGAAAGACGCCAAAGCAATTTTTGGGGGGAATTCTCCAAACGATGACCGATGTCATCTAATGTTTCTTCAGTAAGAACCGTATGCCATCTTTTATATTTCTGAGCCTTCACACTTCCTGTTGCCTGAAATTTATTGTAAAGTTTATGGATTTTTGTTTGGCTTGGAACTTTTACACCTGGAAATCTTTCAGCAAATCGCACTTTCACTTGGCGAGCTGAGTTAGCACATACCAATCATAAATAAATGCATGCTGTGCAGTAGAAAACAAATTCCGAATCATAATACACTTTGTGACTAAGTAAGGACAAGCACACTGGTAATAATTCAGCCACACGATATCAGCTTCAGCTCAATACTGCATGATACTGCACTTTCAGAGCAGAGGAAAGCAAGTAATCTGCATGACCTTGTGTACATCAGCTGCTGTTATCGTGTTTCCGTCTGCATAGTGGAAAAACACAGCGCAGCAGTTCTGATGTTTTTGAGTGTCTCTGTAGTAGTAATTGAAGTGAATTTATTGAATACTAGAGGATATGCATCTTGGGCTGCCCATGAAGTTTGGTTCCCTGGCCCTTCTGTCATTGGACAACCCTAGGAGCTTCTCTACATTTGACATGTGCTGTTTATTATTCAGCTACAATTAATTAGCCTTAGTCAAACCTTTCTTTTGACTTTTGATTCACTTATTTTTGCCAAATTCTCTTAAACTTTCCTTTTCCCTAAGCTCATTACTATTTTAAATTACCCATTCCAATCTAAAATTTATTTTCCTCCTCTTTTTCTTATGCTTCATGATCATTTACTAATAATTTCCTACACCCCACAGGTTCATTTTCTTCTTATCTCCTTCACTTCCACTTCTTTTCCTCACTTAACTTTCACCTATACTTGGCTTTATCCCTAAACTCTTCTTTCCCTCCCTCATACCAATCCTAAACACATTACACATAATCACTTTCTCTTGTCGCACGGCGCTGATCACTATTTTCCTCTCTCTTTCTTCATCGGCTTCCTATATATTGACACATGTCCATTATCCTATATCCACTTATTTAAGTTAGTATCTTTCCAAATTCATGGTGTCCTTTCCTGGTTCCCCTTCTCCCATTCTGATCTACCCATCTATGTAAAATCTGTTTCTCTGTCCTCCCATTCTATCTGGTCAAACCCCACATCTTGTTCACATGGTTTATTCTCACTTAACTTTGAAATTGTCCCTTTGTCGCTTGCTGGTTTCTTGCCGCTGTCTTTTTTCTAAGTTGAATTGCTGTAACCAATCATGTTCTTTCTTCTCCTTCTCTGTCACCTTGTCACTGACTAATTTCACATCCTTCCCCTCTTTTTTACCTCTCGCTTCTGACCCTGGGGTAATGTTTTCCCCTTCTCAGTGATTCTTTGAAATACGATACTGCTGACTTGTTGGTTTTCTATGTTTTCTGTGCCACCGCTTCATGATTTTCTGCTACATTAATTCATTCTTTTCCTCTGTATTTTGTCTATCTGTCCATATTTCAAAACCTCTGATATATTAAGGAAAAATTGAAGCCAATAACAGTGAAGCAGCAGAATCTAAATTAAGAACAAATTAGAAACTAAAAGCTCCACTTATCTTATTAATACTACAAGATAGTATACTGCTGATTACAGTTTCAAGTTGCATCCAACTTATTCTCAAAGCTATCCAAGCAAGTTACCATAGTTACCGATGCTCAACTTAAAAGATCTATTTGTCACCAACTTCTGAAAACAAAATTTTATAAATACAATCTATTGGTGGTATTTCAAAATTGATAACGCAGTTCTTGCTTTTTAAAATGAATATCTTTTCCCAAACCATTAAATCTATTGGTCCATTTAATTGTTTTAGTAATTTAACTTCTGGATTTATTTCATGATTAAATGACCAAAATTGATCTGCCACAGCTGATTTATCAATTTGTTTATATTTAATATTTCTAAAATGTTCTTTTATTCTTATTTTTTCTTCATTTGCTGCCTTTGGTCGTATGATAAGTCTTTGTTGATAAAGATATTTGTTCCTTTCAGTAATTTTGCTAAAATGCTGTAGTGGTAATAGTTTCGTTAAACTGTACTGATAGCTGCATGCAAGACACTGATGACTTCTTGAAGTTAGCTTTAGTGTTCCATCCAATTTATTAACTTGTACCAAAAACTTGTGTAAATACGTTTTTACTTTTGACAGGGTGTTGCACTGATAATGGTATTCTGCAGCAGCTACTATCAGGAAGCAGTGTTGGCCATCATCATTGTCATGGTGGTTCTGTATAGTTTTCCTCCATCATGGACCGCAAGAGCCCAGGCTTACTGGTAAGTTGATAAAAGCTTATGCTTGTGTTAGCCTTAATGTTTACATAAACTGTTTTTGGAATACAAGTCCACTGATTGTTTTTTCATAATTATCTCTCTTTAAGGGACACTGGGGGTGAAATTTGAAAGTTCCACATTTCTTGATAGATTTTTCTTTTGAAATTTTTACTGTGCTTGTAGTATATGAGAATAGGATGTATACCAAATTTCATTAAAATTGGATAATTCATGTATGATATATAAATTATTTTATGAATTTAATTATGCTATTAAGGCACATTTTCAAAATGTGATACGCACATACTGACTTTTCAAATTTGGTTTATATTGGCAGAACTGGTACTTTAAAACATGGACAACAATTGTATGAAGAGATATTTCAAATACGTTTGCTGATTATGCTATACATATTTTTTTAATAACAAAGAAAATTTAATCTTACAAATTATTGATTTTTTCATACAAAAAATGTTTTCGGAATTCATGTTTATGATAACATCAATTTTGAATCACAGAATTGTTTAGCTGCTATTTATGAATACTTTTGGAAATTTTCAAAAAATGTGGAACTTTCAAATTCTACTCCCAGTGTCCCTTAACTCACACTGTACCAGGCCCATTTATTGTACTTGTCCCCCACCACAAGTTGATTTTAAAGATTTTCAAAAAATCATTACTCTAAACCCATATTTAGGATTTTACTTTTTGATACAGCACTTGAAAGGTATAGTCTTCTGCTTCAAATTGAAACTTATTATATGGGAAACAGCTTATCGCCAGTTCTCAAGAATTCAGTATGGCCAATATTAGACTAAACTGCAGTGGATATTACACCAAAAAGCAGTACTGCCAACCTAAAAGCATTTCTAACCTGAAATATCACAGGTTAAAGTAACATGCTTTCAAATAATAATGCTTGAATGTCATTACCACACAACATTGATGAACCTGCTCTCTTTCGGCAAATCTTGCTCTGCAGTAACACTTTTGGATAAAATCACTTAATATATATTTAATGCTCTACTGTGTTGCATTAACTATAACTCCATATAATGCACTGAAACAATTGAAGACAAAGCCATGCACACATGAGCAATACAATGGGGTCCTCAGATTAATACGGTGTCTCAACAGTCTTGTTTTAAAATCTATTGGTTGGCCTCTCCACAACAGGTTAAAACACAAAGGCTTCTGTAGCAACATAATGGATGCAATAACACGAGCTATAGCCATAGTTTTACCAAGACTATGTTTTACGAACAGTTGGGAGTGCTAATGCAACCTAACAGAAGGAATATAACCAGAGTACACCAAAAATGTCAGTTGGTTTTTGGGGTATTCGAACATACTGTTTCCTCTATACCTCATGCCTGCTGATTCCCACACCTAATCAAGATCATTGATAGCCACCATCTCAACAAGCTGATGACATCAACATGGATGTATCTTCAATTTATTATTGATGGCTTGATTAGGAACAGTGCCTCAGCACCAAACATCAGGATATACTGAATACCTATTCTTTACACTCTCCCATAAATCTTAAAGGATTAATAGTACTCAGTGTCACAGTGGCAGCACATAGTTTTCAATATTTCTCTATTGTGAACACCTGCAATATTAATGCAACAATTCAGGCTGGTACACAACCACGTTAATGAAGACAACGGGAGTAGCATGAACATTTTGGTCCACAACAACCTGCTAACGGCAATGGGAATAGTGGATATTGCACTTGGGATGTCATGTACTTCTTTTAACCTGCTCTCCAATTCAGCCAACATAAAAACAGGTTAACTTACATCAAATTTTGATAAAGAAAAGATCTAAATGCAAAGCTATTGCATATTTCTGATTCCGAGAAAACAGGAACCATTAGTTATCTTGTTTCTTGGAAGTTTGAAAACAATGTTGTAATAATCAATTTAAACCAAAAAGTGAGTCGGTTAATAACACTACACAACACTTACTTATAATTTACCGGTACATGTTTCGGAGGCTGCTTTCCTCCATTATCAACTGGACATCGTCTGGTTCTCCCTGGTGTGGATGGTGATGTTTCCTCTGAGGTCCCCCTGGTGGTGGTGGTTCAAGGAACTTGCTGAAGATATCTTTCTTGAGGATGTTGAAATTGAATACTCTTGTTTCTATTTTTCAAAATGAAGATTTGTTCCCATGTGGACTGCTCATATAATGGGAAAACAAGAGCTGTCCACGTGGGAACAAATCTTCATTTTTAAAAATAGAAACAGAGTATTCAATTTTGATGTCCCTGAGAAAGATATCTTTAGCAAGTTCCTTGAACCACTACCAGAGGAGACCTCCGAGAAAGTATCACCATCCACACCAGGGAGAACCAGTCGATGTCTGGTTGATAATGAAGGAAAAGTCAAGCCTTCAAAACATGTTCCAATAAATTATAAGTGCTGTGTAGTGTTATTAATCGACTCACCTTTTTGGTTTAAAAAGGAACCATTAGTCCTATTTCTGATTCCGAGAAATCAGCAAGCATCAGTCCCTTAGCGTCCAGCATTCATTAAAATTATTTGTTGTTCTTTATTGTTATATAAAATTATTTCTGGTTTGATTTACCCAGAATGCGACTAGTGACTGCGCTAGTGCCCATTTACGTCATAACTGCCTTGAAGGAAGGAGGAGTCTTTTAATATGCACTTGATGGATCTAATATATCGTTCCTGGAGCAGTTGGTTGTGAAAGCTATTTAAATACATGTATTTTAAGTCTCGTTCTGGTTATGGTTTGTGTTATCGTTGGTTGTGAACCAGCCATAATGTTGTGAAATGCTCAAGTTCCTAATTGCATGTCTTTAAATTAACATGTGACAATTATGTGATGAAATACTGTATATATCCATTAATAACCTGATTTTTTTTTAAATTTAATTGCTTTTAAGCCTTTGTGCCACTCACAATAATCTGAAAGAAACATTCAGAAATAAATTATATTTTGTTATTTTGTTTGTTTTTGTTCTAGTTGCACTGCCTAATTTGTTTTGTTGCACTGCCTAATTTGCTTTTTTTTACCCCATTTCAGAATTTGGTTTTTGTGCATGGACAATAAAGATCACTCCGCCATTGCCTTATGTACATTGGATCACTTGTTGTGTTTCTTTTTTATGTGATATTTTAGTCAATTTGTATCTTGTAATAAGTATTATTTTTATACAGTGCATAATGTAAAATAAAGCGCATCTTAAAAGATAGTAAAACGTTTGTGCTTAATTAAGGGTATTGAATGAACCTACAAAGTAGCAGACATGGTTAAGATTTAAATGTAATGCAAGCTATTATGAAACTGAAGCACTTTGAGAAGGAAATGCTAACATTTTACTAATGTTACCAAATGTACGCCCAGTTTCTGAAGATATTTACATATTATAAAAGTGGATATACTGGATGGCTAATTATGGAAATCTTGAGCTTACTTTCTTCAAAGTATAAAAATGATCAGTGAGGAGCATTATTTCAGCAAAAAATATACATTAGCTTCAAATACAGTAAAACATCTTTTATATGTTTTCTACACTTACACATTTATTTTCAGTCATTCCGGCAGTATCCAATAATATTTTACGACAAATTATTTTGTGTATATAACTTTCATTTATACACTTTTTGCACTTATATGATCATGGCTTACGTCCCCGAGAGCAGAATGCACCATTTATATTGAGGTGATATTTCTGCGTAAGCCCTCTGGAATGGTTTAATACAAAACTATAGAGGCGGCGGAAAGGCCTCCTAAACTTACGAATAATAATTATAGTCGGTAAAGTGTAGATTCAATTGTCTTCTTTCCATGGCTTGGGCAGGCGTCACACAGAAAAGATAAAGTCCATGTAAAATTTAATTTATTTGTGTAAAGTGTTACTTTAGACGAACATTTCTGTTGTGAAAGATCGCAGAGTAACAATGCATAGAATAGTGTATAATCAGTGAAACAGCATAAAAATGGGAAGAGAAAATATGAACTTGCGAAAATTTATAGTCCATGTTTGTGGATGTGTGAACTGCGTAACGTGATGTAAGGTAAGAAAAGGATGCCATGTCATGAAACTGTGTAATTTATGTGCTTATATATTTAAATAATAAACAAACACTTAACGTGGATCTAAAGAATAATCATTTTAATTAATTGTTGACCCGTACCGCTCCCTAGATACGAATAGCACATGAAAAGGGTTATTGAGGCTCGCCGCTGATCTAGCTCGGCCAAATACAAATTACACCACCCTATACCTCACAATATGCGGTACTCTGCTATAATAAACGTTACTGTATTTTTACACTTTCATTCTTTAAAATATCAATAAATTATTATTTATTTATGCCAACAAACTTACTGTTGGTGTTTTTAAACACACAAGCCGTGTGTAGGCAAAGTTTAAGAGGTAGAACTGGAACTTAAAAATTCAATGCCACAACTGGGATTTGAACCACAGACCTTCTGCTTGTCGGGCGGACACTCTAACCACTGAGCTATTGTGACAAACTGCCAGAATGGCATTAAATTCTCAAGCCATTCTGGCAGTTTGTCACAATAGCTCAGTGGTTAGAGCGTCCGCCCGGCAAGTGGAAGGTCTGTGGTTCAAATCCCAGTTGTGGCATTGAATTTTTAAGTTCCAGTTCTACCTCTTATCTCAATAAATATTCGAAACTGAAAATTTTGACTTGCACTATACATTTCTTGGAAAACATCACTCAGCGTGGAAATGAGAGCGACCTTAAAGCTATTTTCAGGCAAACTTGTTAAATACCAAACCTTACTTGATTCAGTTATTTGTGCTCTGTGCTTCAGTTGTGATTAACCATTACTGAACATGGCTGAAAGGAAAAGAAAGTGCATTAAGACTGCTGAAAAATTACTCATTTTGAATATAGGGAAGGAAAGTGGCAACATGACATGCACAAAAATTGCTAAGAAATTAGGGATTGCTCTGTCTACTGAAGAGCTGTACCATAAATCGGTGGATTTTAATGATGCTGTTAGTGCTTTATGGATTATCAAACATTTTGTGATGTATCAATGTTTCTGAGGAAATAATGGTCTAACTGTACCAGTTTGAAAATATGTTCACGCCGTGGCCAACAAAAAACAAAGTAACAGACTACTTCAGAAAGTGACTCAACTTTCTTCATACATATTTATTTTTATTTGGGTGCATTTTTCTTGTGTTTGTATTGTTTCATATTGCAAATTTTAGTTAAACAGTCCTATTATTTCTTGTTGTTCACTTCTTAACTATAACCCACATGCTGTATAAATTTTCCAATTTTTTATTTACTGTCTTGCATTGATGCTTTTTTCACACTTATACATTTTTCCCTTTGGTCTCCTGGAAAACATATAAACGAGTTTTACAGTAGTTCTGCAACACAGGTATATAGATGAAGGGCAATCCTAGAAGTACTAAACTGCACAAGCAGTCTCACTTCCATGGAAATGCCTGGTTGCATTCTATTGCATTATTTGCATGAGTTACTAACTTCAAATAGCCTTTGCATTTTAATCAAATTCTTGTAAAATATTGATCTCCCTGTTGTATAAGTGGACACTTCAAATCAACACACATTGGTGTCTTTGGTGATAGATGTTTAATTAAAATGGAAACCTTACATGAATGTTCATGGACAGAAATGTATGATTTGTTTCAAGACGTGTTTGAGTGACTGCAATAGTTTCAATTTCAATTTCAATTTATTCATCCATATGTTTCTGTTACATAGGCTATATCAAGAGTTCAGAAGAACTTACCTAATATGTACATATAAAGTTTAATTACAACTATTATTTATTTATGCCAACAAACCTACTGTTGGTGTTTTTAAACACACAAGCCGTGTGTGGGCAGTTTGTCACAATAGCTCAGTGGTTAGAGCGTCCGCCCAGCAAGCGGAAGGTCTGTGGTTCAAATCCCAGTTGTGGCATTGAATTTTTAAGTTCCAGTTCTACCTCTTAAACTTTTAATTACAACGTTTATTTACAAATCTGTTTCAATTTCATGTACCTGTAAAATACATCTACACTCATTTACACATTTTGATTACATTTAGTGTTGTACTTAAATTCTTCAGTATTGTAGAAAGCAGTTTCTAGTAAATAGTTCTTAATGGTTTTTATTTGTATCTCTCTTTGTTTTAAGTCTTTTATTTCCTTGGGCAAAGCATTATAATGTTCTTTTCCTATACTTTTTATTGAACGATTATTTAATGTTCCCCTGAGTGCAGTTCTGTAATAATCATGTTTATTTCTAACATTATAGCTATGCATGTGATTGTTTTTAGCAATTTTTCCATTTAGAAGAACATGCTTGATGCTTTCATAAATGTAGATACATGGAACTGTTAGGATTTTGTATTTTTTGAAACAGTCCCTACAACTGTGTCTTTTAGTCTGTATCACCAATTCCCAATGGTATACAGCTTTTCATGTATACTATGTACATCACGTGAATAAAGTGAGCATAAACAAATCGCCAGTTTGTATCACTCCTTAGCCATGTGCATTCCCAATGACAGAACACAGTTACCGCTACGTTTAAGTATGTATATATGTTTTACACCACTAAAAGGACATATTTACTCGATCTGAATAACATGCAGCACATGGAAATTAACTGCTACTTACATCATCTCTGTCCACAATAAAGCTTTTTCATTTTCTGCTCATAAACTCGAAACCAATTTCCAGAAGCAGCTTATGGAAGGAAGTTCGTTTTAAATCTGGAAAGTTGGGATCAGAGTTAACTGCCAAAAGCACTTTAAGGTGGGGGGTTCATTGTTAACAAAGAACTGGTGAATGTTTGGACGGATTGCAGATCTCACAAATTCATCTCAAATAACATCCTAGCACAAGGTCTCTTCTTGCCGGGAGTTCTGACTTCACAAACTCAGGATTTTTCTTTGTGTACACTGTAAATACTTGAAACTGACACACTGGTAAATCTGAATGTTGTCTATGTATAGCAAGTTAAGGATATTTCTCATAGAACTTGTTGAACACATTCGATGTGATTGACTTTTCACCACTTTGTAACGGTTTTCCATGCTTATGTTTCACAACAATCACTTCTTCCACCATGTTACCTTCGTAGTGAATGATACATCTGCTGGCAAGTTACAGTGGTTAAAAATTCACTTAATAGAATGCATATGCTTGAAACATATGCATTGCATGTCTATAGGCAAATAAAATTTATTATTATTTATTATATTCTGACAATTCAACTGTGGGTGTCGCGAAGGGGCAGCAAGCCCCCCCTGGAAGCTGATACGTCAATGTGCAATCAATTACTGACTATTAGACTCTTATTTTAATTATGATGTAAAGAACTTTTGTTTAGCACAAATTAATATGGTTATCCACAGCAAATACTATAACCTTATTGTTTGATTGCAAACTTCCAACATACAAACCCCCCCGCCCTCCCGAAAAGGGTCTGTTGATGCCCATGAATTCAACTATGCATAGTACGCTTAGTTCATGCTTTAGGAAACTTTTAGTGAGATTTCAGAACTTAGTAATAGTATTTTTTCAAGGGACTATTTAGACAGTGAAAGCATCAAGAAGCCACGCTGCGGTCAAAATGCACATGGTTTTGTTTACATCTACTTTATTCTCTTGGAAGTAATTGCTATAATTGCTGCCCTGGAATCTGAGAGAATAACTGCTTGCTGAAAATGTGAAATTCTGTACAAAAGATTTTGTAGGACCATTCCAATTGCTTCAATTTCTCCATCAAAGTTTGTAGTTCCATAACTTAAAAGATTTGTAATAGGAAAAGAGGTGACATGTGACTCCAGCACCTGCTCCATCTTGGTTTGATATCAATGATCCATCAATATAAATATGGAGCCATTCATGTTCTGGAAATCTAGTATGGATTGTCTCTAATGCCAATAATTTTAGAACACTAGTTGGAGTATCACTTTTCTTAACTTCTTCTGTCAAGTGTAAATAATATGTGATGTCTAATGTTTGTGTCGGATTGACTTTAAATATGAAGTTTTCCTTTGAATTAGGAAGGTATATAATCTTCTTGATGTCTGGAATTTTGGAAAGAAAGCTCTCCTGAGTCTTTAGTGCATGTGTAAAATTTCTCTTGTTTTATGTATTGAATGGGAGTCACCAAAAACCAAACAATTATAGAATGTTGGAAAACCCTTACCCATCTACATAACAGCACTTCAAAAACACCTAGTCTTCCAATGGATACCAGCTCACTGTGGACTGAGTGGTAATGAGAAAGCCGGTTTTCTTGCAAAAAAGGGTACCAGCAGTACAAAAATCTATAGTTAAATCTACCATTTTATACAGCTAAAAGATTAGTCAACTCTGAATTCAAAAAAATTATTGCAAAATATTACTATGAAAAATCAAAGAATAAAATATGGGAACTACCAAACATTCAAACAGTAATTCCTGAGTATCCTCGAAAAACAGCAGTTGCAACCTTCAGGTTGATTACAAGACATGATTGTCTGGCAAAACATTTAAACAGGATTGGGATATATTCTTCTCCACTCTGTCCTCTATGTGATCTGCAAGAGAAAATGGATCGAGACCACCTTCAAATATGCCCGGCCACTTCTAGTGCCCCATCCATCAGTGAAAAATATTGGAGAGCAAGAGGATTAATGACTTCATTGTCAGAAATCCAGCATTAGCTAACAACAACTTTATTCACTTGATGTACATAGTAGAGGTTATATTATCATGGAAGATAATTTACACCTTGGTAAATGGAGACCTATGCACTTCCATATAGAGATTATAGTTCCAGGTAGTTTTGTTAAGATAGTTTAATGAGTTGTAAAAACACCACAGGCATGTATTATATCCGAACCTGAATTTTTGTGTAGAAAATGGCATCCAAAAATAACCAAAACAACCACAACTATTGGAAGTTTGTATCCTACTTCTCCACAGTAGTGCAAGACCTCTATAGGGGACCCAGTTGAACACCTACTGAATATTACAATTAAACATTTCTTAACCCTGTTACACCCTGGACACGAGTGAACCTGATTATGACTTCTCCAAATGAAAAATTCACTTAAGCAGCTATGCTTGCCAAGTTTTACAGTTTGCCCAGAAAATGTAGAAGCGCGGTGGGCTTTTTATGATAAAGGAGGTATTTCTAAAGCTTTTTGGGCAGATTCAGAGTGTTAGAGATATTCATCATGGGCATGACAAAACTAACCCTAGCAATTCCATTGGGTGGGGGTACTTTATGCCCACTTTCTATAAGTTTTTAAATTCTCTTATTCTGTAATTAAAGGCATGGAGTTAATAGTTATTGTCAATCACTGTTTCTGTCATTGAACTGCGTAATTGTTTCAAAGTTTTCATTCTTGGTCTTTCTGAGAAACAATAAAATGTGAAGATGCTCATAAAGTATCCCTCAGTATAAAGTGAGTCATGTAAAATAGAAAAGAAATACAGTATTACCCCTCTTTTACACTTTCAGGGGACTAGAGGAAAAGTGTAGTAAAATGGGGGAACGTGTAAATTGCAGGAAATGGGCAACAACTCTACAATTTTTTAATATGTAATGGTTATAAAAATATGGACTGAAATGTATTGCACTTTGTAAAACATTTACCTTTTCACTGCTTATTCAGACAGTAACATGGCACATAGGTACCATTAACAAATAACCAGTTTTATTTTGCTACTGATGAAAGGGTATGTATTTATTATAGTTACACACACCACACATTGAAAATTTTGCATTTTGCCAGTAGGAGAACCAAAAGGTTTATTTTTTGCAATAATGATAGAAACTTAACTATTGAATATGGATCACTTTATTTAACTACTATACAGTTCAATCAAGAACACCTAACTCTTGTTGAAGTAGTCCAAAATTTATTTTTGTTTTGATCTTTTTGATCTAATTTCCTCTATTTGGTTTTCAAGTTCATAAAGTATTTCAAAGTTTTTTTCACCCCCTTCTAATGGTGAAAGATATTTTCGCAGCACTTCCAAAGTTGCTCCCATAACAGCACTCCACTGATTGGAATATTCGCTGCTCTTGTCGTTTTGAACCACTTTCTCACTATTTCCTCGAGTTTATCTTATTTTGAGTAAGTAACGTACTTCCTCTTCTTTGCATGAGCTCCACACTCCAAAGCGCTTGCTGATGTAGAATGTCTTTTTCTTATTATAGTGTTCAACGTCAAGAACACTTATATTCAACTCCCGCACTAGTCCAACATGTGTTCCACGAAAGGCGTCAGCTTTTCCAAAATTTTAAGTTTTTCTTCAATGGAGAAAGACTTCCTCTCCCTTTTCTTCTCCATTTCTGTGACTATGATAGAAAGGAACTGGGAATTGAATTGCAACTGGTAACACAAGATAGGGCAAATATCTGCGTCTCCAGCATTACCACTTTCACAGATATCAAGTAACTATGGCCGATGGTCAAGACTTTGAATGTCATGACTTGGTCATGACCAACGATCATATGGTCTAACACCATATTGCTTTATGTTAAAGCTTGATGAGACATGGTGTAAACGGCGGGAAATTAAAATTTCACAAATGTAGATGCTGGGATTCTAATACATTGTGACTATAGGAAGGGACCTTAAAGAATTGTTGTAAAAGCGGAGTAATACTGTAGTTAAACAATGTTAAATATTATCTTTATAAACATGACAAGATGTCATTCCTGGTTTTAAAAGAAATTTGTTTTAAGGGAACTGGGTTGTGGTTTGAAGTGAAAAGTACTGACCTTTAGAGCAATGTTTCTTCACTTTCATTGTTCAGATTGGGTTAAAAATTGGCTTGCTTGTACTGCAATTCTTGGTGAATTTAATGTTATAAATGAAATTTAATTATTGACTAACCCAATTTCAAGAAAGGTCACAAATAAAAACCTGTTTTTCAGTGTATCTAACAAGATAAGTGCACATTACTTCTGTATTTTTTACTTTTGTTCCTTCATTTTTTTTCTTGTTATCAAGTAATGTCTAATGACAGTTCTGAACCTAAATTTAAATATTTTTACTCTTATGTAAAAAAAAAAAGTACTTCGGTAAAGAAAGGTTTGAATCTTTTTTCATTCAATTAAATATATTAAACATATGTAATAATTACAAAATTGTAGCTTCAGTTCATAGAATACAGGCTGAAGAACATTTTGTCAAAATTTCATTTAAATAGGTTAAGTAGTTTTGAAGAAATGTACACCTCAAGGTAAAAAATCTTAACTCACGGGAAAATGAACTTACCGAAAAGTATTGAATACACTAGCTAAAGCATGTTTACTTAGGGTAGGGCTCACATTACTGTTGCTGTTAGGAGTATGTATGCACTTTTTGACTCCTGTAGATTAATTTCCATAAAACTTGAGTTTTCCAAATGATTTGTGCCTTACCATAATTACTTTGTACTGCCGTGCTGGATCAATTGACTGGGCATGACTAGTCAGCCAGCATATTTAAAGAGACAAATTAAAGGGCTTACGTGCATATGAAATAGAAAATAAAAAATTGATTTTTTTCACCCCAACTGCTACCCAGTCCTTTTAAAAAAATTGCTGAGACATTTTGTTACCAGTGATGGTCACAAAGTGTGTAAGTTCTGTACTAAGGGTTGGCATTGCCAGGCATAAACTCTGTTGCATTGTTTTGTAGTTTGAGATTACAGGGTGAATGTACCTTGCTAATTGGTATACAGCGCTACTCTAGGCCAGAGCTTAATCTGCCTGTCTATCCTTCATCATGATCATGTGCCCCCTTTGCTGGGCTGCAACAAAATGTATAGCATGCAGTTACAAATTAAATTGTTTATCTAATTTAGATTTTCTGCAGTTGCAGGATATTTTTTCCAAACTTTTTATGACACTTTTTGTCTGTAGGTGAATATTTTGAAGTATAAAATTTGGTTAAAAAGATCTGTATAGTCTAGAAAGCGCCTTCCTTTAATATGTGTTTATTGTACAACTATTCTTATCTTTATATCCTGCAAAATCTTTGTAAGTCCAACACCAGATGTGATTAAATGAGCACTGACGAATCTGCTAAAATTGGCCTGGAATAGAAGTGCAGGAATATCTGATTAGTTGCAGAGCCATTTGCTGCCAACCTCAGCTACAATGCCCCAGATGGTATTAAAACTATGTGTGTTTACCAAGTCTTGAAGCTTTCCTGGCAGCGATATGAAAATAACTCTTCTTGGGTTATCAGCCAAGTGAATTCTGGAAGTGACTCTGAGTTTTCAAGAGCTAACGTTGCTCTCATCTTCAGGGAATGATGTGGAGACTACAGTTTGGTTTATTCTTATAGTCAATCCAGTGGAAGGGGCAGGCCAGAGGCCGCCGCAAGATTGGGACGTGCCTCTACTGAGCAGAAGCTCTGTGATTGGCCTGTTGCGAGAGTTATGCCGGCAACAAAACCAGTGCTGTTTTTTGGCCGTCTGGTATAGCTGTTTAAATGTTTTTTGAGTACTGTACTCCAGATGTTATTTAACTGTAAGTTGTTTTCCCTGTTGATATTGTTGGGTTCATTATAAATTTCATGTAATCACAAAATTATCAAACTACTGGATATGGGGAAATTATACAGGTTTCAATTCCAGGAATTTGGCAAGTATAAGCATATGAAGAATATTTGATATTTCAAAACACATTCTGCTCCAACTTATTTATTACTATGCTCCACTTTTTAAAGACTTTATTTTCATCAGTTTTAAAGTATGAGTATGTTTTACTGTTAATCACCTGAATCTTTGACCCAACACATCTGATAGTTAAACTACAAATAAAGATTAAACAGCATCGTACAGCTACCATAGAGTTGAGAATCAGTGCTTACAAAGGGATTGTTCTAAATAGTGTTTATATGAGGAACTTGAAAAAGAAATAAAATTTGTTGCAGTCCAGTGATTCTGTACAGTATTTCTGGGTTCACCATCATGCTTGCACTGCATAAATCTCGCATTTGGAAGTATTGCTGTTAAATACTATACCTCCAAAATATGGCAAATACAAGGGTTGCCCAAAAAGTAATGTGCCACATTTCTTTTCTCAGCCAACAACAATATTACAAATTTGAAACATAAGGTGTGCATTATTTGAAGTTTTCAGAATGCACATGCAAATTTTCCATTTCCTTTGACAGATAGCATAGCTGCAGCAATGTTCCAAAATGGTGTCTGTAAGTGATGTACGTTACAAGCAGCATATCATCATTGAATTTGTCACTGTGAAGAACAAAACTTTTGGTAACATTCGAAAACATTTGTGTGAAGTGTATGGAGCATCTGCCATTGACTGAAATGCAACTGGTCGCTGGGCACAGAGGGTGAGTCCATTAGAAGGCAACTGCTTCCACCAGTAAGCTCATGATCACTGTGTTTTGGGATGGTGAGGGTGCCATGCTCATTGATGTGATGCCATGGGGCAGTACCATTCATTCTGAAGCATATGGCAACACTTTAACCAAACTCAAGAAATGCTTTTAGGTATATCAGTGCCAAAATAACCTAAGTGATTGCTTGATTCAACAAGATAACGCTTGGCCTCACACAGGGTTGAGAACTTCCAATGAACAGGGTTGGACAGTGTTCCCCATCCACCCTACAGCACTAACCTCTAGCTCCCACAGACTTTCGCTTGTTTGGGTCATTAAGGTGGTGTTAACTTGCAAAACGTATTTTTTTCCTCTGTTGACATAAAAAATCATATCTCTGGGCAGATATATTCAACTTGTTTGAAATTTTGTGTGGTTATTATTATCATAACTATCTACAAGTACTATATAAATTTCAATATTTTATACCTAATGCAAGTCATTTTACAAGATGTCTCATCCATTAATAAAAAAAAAGGATTAAGGTAATTTACTGTGGAATGAAAACTCGTAACACCAAAATTTATATGAACTGTCTCATGCACATGCTTAATAATCTAAACCTATATTTGTTGTTTGTGCTTTAATTTTTAATTTTTTAAATTTTTTAATTCAACTTTGTTTTACATGCAGTATTTAGCAGAATGGGTGATGTTTTAAATTCAGTTTAAAAAATCACATATCTAATAATAACCACAAAAAATTAATTCAATTCTATCCAATAGTTCCTAGAAAAGGTACATTTCATGAAGAAAAATATAATTGGAAACTGAGTACAAAGAATTTAGTGTACCTGGGGCAGTTTCCTCCACTTTCACAGCCTGCCTCCCATTCTATTTTGAACATGGCCTACACAATTCTAGTTTTTAAATTGCCATGTTATGCCATCTAGCATTAAAAAATTGAACTTTGCAGTAGGTACTTTAGGAGGCATATTTGAAACCTATATCATGTAGAAAAATGATAATCTTGAAGGGCACAGGAAAGCGGTGTTTAAATTGCCACAACCTCTTTAGAAATGTCAATTTCAACAACCTATAACTAAAGATATAATGAAGATATCACAATAAAACAATTTGTATCATCGGCGCCAAACAAGAAAGGGATTGACAGTTGATGGTGAAAGAGATGTGACCAGATGCAACGTTACCGCTTATAGCGACCACATGGACAACGCATTAGCATTATGTGTAAGAAGACGGTTGAAGTGCGTTTAGAATGTGGAGCAGATGTAATTTATATTTGCATTTGAAGACAATAGTAAAATAGTTAATCTACATGCAAAGGATAGCATATGCAAATATATATCACTGTAAAGATTTACGTTAACAAAAGAAACATGCCTGTGAAATATTGTAATGGGAAACTGCTGCTGATATCTGAATTGCTTGCATCATGCATTGTTGCTAGAATTACCTGCAAAAATGACACTGTTCTATCCTTTCTTCTAAAACTCCATTTTCCCATGTTGCACTTTGTATGAGTAATCATTTGTTCACAGTTTTCAGCTTTTTATTGATGTAGCTTTATTACAGACACAGTGAAATCTTTGTTGTTTTGCCCAATGTAACTATTTACTTAGACCCAAATTAATTAAATCGGATTACACTAGGAAAGGGGGAAACCAAACAATTTTGCGACCGTGTTCGTCAGCAATATCATCAACTGCATAATCCTTTAATTGGGATGTGTACCAAACACAACTTTATTCGCTTCCTGAATACATAAAATTTTTCGTTTGGCTATGCTGTCTTTGTCAATATTTTTGGACTTAATTAAATATTCCTTAAAAGAGTAAGACAATTGTAAATGCTCACAACATATGCACAGATACACAGATTTAGACACAATAAATACAAGGTAAATTTCCACATAAATAGAATGATGTAAATGAACTTGTCAGCACACAGATAATCTCTAACTGACGCAAGCTGGAGCTGGCGTGAGGCATTGTATATATTGCAGGGAAAGTATAAGATAAGACGTACAGTTTGTTACTGCTGGATTGCAGGTCTCGCACATGCTAATCATGTGTTAAATATCAACAACACTGGTTTAGCGTTTCTATGGAAACATCTTAGTTCTGATTGGTTCCTCTTTTCGTTCCTATGACAATCGCAATGATGCATCCATCCCCTCCTGTTCATTTAGACCTTTTCACCACGTGGCGAGAAACTGTCAATCACCTTGTTTGGTGCCGAGTATACATGATGTAACAATATATTGGTTACCTGATTCACAAATAAAAAATAATCACAAATTTAATGTGTAATGCAAGTTAATGCTACCATAAGGAATGCCATTTGTGGAAGAAATTTTGAGGATGACAAAGAGGGATTTGTGCAGTGAAAAGTGACTTTGTGGCTAGAACAAGGAGTGGTACCGACAGGGCATACATACTCCTGTATCTCACTGTGGGACAGCCATAACTGGAAGGAGATTTTCATTGTGTGAAAATAAATGTGGTGCATTACCTTCTGGGCAACCCTTTATTAGCCTTCCCCTTAGTTGCTACGAATGAAACTTGTCAGCTGCATTCACAACTTGCAGGAAGCGCAAGTTTCCACCCAAGGTAAAACTGCTAACTGAAGATGAATATCATGAGCAAGGTGTGAAGGAGACTGCCAAGGCTCTAAAAGAGCTTCGGGAATACTGTTCCAGCCCTGAGTGTGATCCATGGAAGACGATGCTAGAGTTAAAGGATCCTATCAGGTAAGAAGAGGTTATGGGTGATGTGTATAGTGCTATAAGATCTGCAAAAGAAAGATTTCTAAAAGATGTGATGTTTGTCAGGACTTTTTAAAATGTGTTAATGAAAACCTAAGCTGGGCTTGTGAATCCCTAGGAAAGGATGGGTTACACTTAAACCATAAATGTGTGCGGAGGCTTGGTGAAGTAATAGTCAATGTTGTAGAAATTATAACCCAATACAGTGTACAGGGAAACTAACTTTGGCAGCAGTAGGCGAAAATATTAAGGTAAACTACAGTATATTTACTACAAAACTGGACTGGCAGTCGTATGGTCCACCTCCCAGTCACACATGCATGAATTTCAAATCACATTAACAATTATTAGAATAAACAAAGCATACCTTATCACAGGAGATTGAAATGCTGTCTATCTGCATCAATATATCTACGGCATCTTCTAAGGAAATTTTCATTCACACGCATTAATTAGTTCAGCTTCTGTTATAGTGTTAACTTCTCTCCTGGTGTTTTAATTTTGTCTTGTGCAAAACACTTAAGAGATTTTCGAGATGACCATCCTAACCTTTTGCCGATTTCATCTAATTTCTGTTCCATAAACTCACACTGGTTTTCCTTTCTTTTCCTATCATGAATTGATCCTGTCTCCCTGAATTTATTTACAAGCAAACGAATGGTGTCTCTACTCGGAACACGTGTCGTGAAATTTAGTTTCAAATTTCCTTACAACTTCCCTACAAGGTGATGTAAGCACATATGTATCATACTGTGACATTGGGTCATTCAACAATATATGGATGAGAAGGGGTCAGGTGACCTTGGATTTGGGGAGTGGTTGTGTGTGTACATGAGCATAATAATGGCAATAAAGAAGGTCCAAGACTATAGGGCAACTAGCTTCTGTATGTGATAAAACAGCAATAACACCAGTAAGGTCTAGAAGATTCTCACTAATTCTGCTGAATTGTTGCACACGTGTGCATGGAAAGAACTCGAGTGAGGTCACGTGACACCGGCAAGTTACGAAGGAGAGTCAACCAACCTGTCAGCGAGCATGTATGTGTCGTTGAGTAACAGTAAAGATATAAGAGATACTGAAAGTGGAGAAAGACATTGAAGGACTGAGAAACATCAGAAGAACAATTGTGAATTGCAATAGCAGAGAAGACTATGACTTGCGAAAGCAACAAGAAGAAAATTGTGCATTTGTAGTCAAATTTAGAGGACAATAAAGTGATAGAAAAGTAACAGGACTTCTAATGCATGTGTGATGTTTAGCATGTGCGTGTGCACAGGGAAGTGTAGTGAAGGTCACTTGGGCAATGTACCTGCTAGCCAAATTTTATAGTAAACTTACTGTATAATGTACATAAAAGAAAAGACAGCGACATAGTAACTCATCAGAATACACAGTATTTAAGCAACAATTGAATGGCTATAAGGCTCAGTATAGTAGGCTTAGAACCTAACATTATGTTACAGAACATGTTCTAAAAAGAGAAGAAATTGTAGCAAAAAATTACCATCTGTCCGTCTACTGTACAGACAAAACTTGCACAACATTATTCTTTTGGTAGTTCACCTAATAAGCTTAGTAATAAGTATAAGGATGAAACGATATGTAAACTAAGAGTAAAAGAGACTAGCATAGTGTTAATTGGAGTGTATAGGTCTCCTGGGGGAAATAAAGAATTGTTTCTTAAAAACGTGGAAAACCTATTAAGACGAAATAAACGAGAAAAAGATTAAAATATTACTGGGTGATTTAAGTATTGATATGCTAAAAGAAAGTAACTATAAATAATCGCTTGTAGAAATCTAAGAGAGGCATAATTTAAGGATTAGTATAGAAAAAGCTATAAGAGTAACAATGTTTTCATAAACCTGCCAGAAACAAAATGGGGGAACCTGTCATAAAGACAGGACTAGGTGATCATTATGGTCAGCTCCTAAAACTAAATTGTAAAAAATATATTGCACAAATAAATTTTGAGCACAGGAGGCAAATAAACAAGGAAAATTCAGAGAACCTTAAAAAAATTTGATGTGCTGCACTCACATGACTTTCTCTACTCTTGTACTAACCATTCTTACAAACTCTTATTCCTATGTGTTCTATGTGTTAGTGGAGATAAACATTTGCAGAAATTGCCTTATTGTTTATCTCCTTGTATGCACAAGGAGAATATGGGAATACAGTAGGCTTTGAGTGATAGTCAATCTTTTAAAGCTTTCAAATTCCATTCTCTTTGCATGATTAACATATAAAAAAATTGAATAACGATGTTCCATTTGACAGAAGTATAAGTTCTCCAAAACTCACACAAATAACAAGGCATATCTCCAAAATGGTTCACTCTACAAACAGATTTATTAAGAGATAAATTGTGCATTTTAGCCAGATCTACATTTTTTGTATTAATGACTTCATTGTCAGAAATCCAGCATTAGCTAACAACATTTTTGTATAGTAAGATTTGGTCTGTCTCTAATGGTTTACCAGTTATACAAAAGTCATCCAGAATAAATACGACTACAGGGGCCAGGGACCAGAAAATTCAAGATATGTGGGGTAATGAAATCACTGATAATGCAACCTCCGTCAGTTCTTTGAAATCAGTATTTTCACTCAGGTGACACAAGGGGACGTGTTTTCTCCATTGATCGTCAATTTTCTGAACAGTGCCTTCTTCATTGAAATTACCAAATCTGGGCACACTGCCAACAAGAGGATAAAGGGTAGGAGACTTAGTAGGATATGCAATGGTTGCCTTAGAGGGGTGGAGACAGGCCATGAGGGCAAAAGTGGTGTCGCTATTTGTAACTAATTTCATTTCGCTGGTGTGACAAACCAGTGAAAATGATATTTTGCCAGTATCGAAATTATCGTATGGGTTGACAACCATAAGTACATACATTCAAATTATCGTACGGGTTGACAATCGTGAGTACATACATTCAAATTATCGTACACCCCATCATTATCATACGGTTGACAACCATGAGTACATACATTCAAATTATCCTACAGGTTGAGTATTGCGGGTACATACATTCAAATTATCGTACGGGTTGGCAACCCTGATGTGTAATGTAGAAGTCTTGGGAAATATACGCCCACCTCGGTAACATGACGGTTAGCATGTCTGCCTCACGTTCAAGAGGTCGCAAGTTCGAATCTCACTTAGGGTAAGTTGTCCAGGTAAGGTTTTATTCCGAGGTTTTCCCTTATCCTGAGAACACGAATGTCAGGTAACTGAAAGTTCCATGGACCTCAGGCTCATTGACCATCATTTCACCCATTTCATTCACTCACCATCCGATATGACACTACGTTAGAGGATGTTAATTTAAAAAAAAAGCTCATCTATTATAAATAGCAATGGTTGGTAAGATGAACGAAGATAATTTTGTCTAAAATCAGCATATAACTATTTAGTTAAGTAATTGGATTGTTAAAAGTGCTAGAAAAAAATAAACTGATTTACAAATTACATATGTAAAAATAAATTACTTTGAATTGAATATCGCCACATACATGGACCCGATCCCATGACCACTGAGAAGGAAGGAATCTTACAGCTTTAGGACTGCAACTAGATTGAGCCTACAAAATGCACCTCAATATTGGGCTAATTCAAATAAATTCATATTTAAATTTTATGAAACCCGCTACAGTATGCAGTCACATAATGTAACAAATAAAGCAGATTATTTTAGGACCACACTTAGGGGAACACTAAATAACAGATCATTAGAAATTATTGGATAAAAGATGTACAATAGATTGTCACCCCCCCCCTTCCCCTGTCCCCTAAAAAACCAGTATAATATTATCAATGTGTTGTCAACAGTACCAGTATATCTCAGCTGAACTCCAACATTAAAGACAGTCAAATTAGTGGTAAAATATTTTGGAGATCTAAATCTATTTGTAAACCCAACTAACTGTGAAATAGTTAAGTTTGGCTTCAAGCACATGGACTCTTTAACTCAGCTCACTATTAACCATACAATAGTTAACATAAAAGCTACAAAACTCCTAGGTCTAAACTTAGACAGTATATTTACCTAGGATACATATGTTGATATACTTGCTTCCAAGATCAGTAAAAACTTATTTGTTCTTAGATATTTAGGAAAGTTTGTGACTGATAGCACTGCCAGGACAGTTTATTTTTCCCTCATTCAAGCACACATTACCTATGCCATTGGATTATGGGGCCGTACTAGTAAAGCGAATTTCAATAACATTTTTTCACTACAAAAAGGGCCGTTAGGTATCTCGCTAATCTTGCTAGCAATGAATCTATAGACACTCCTTCAGACAGTTAAAGCTCCTAACACTTCCCAGTCTTTACATATATAAAAACATCTTGTACTTAAATAAGTTCAAAATACAAATGTCAGTTAACTCCAATAATCATAATTACAATACAAGTAAAAAGAATGATTTCTACATGAAGGGTCACAGGCTTCGTCGTTATGAGAAGATGCCTAGTTTTATGGGGGTAAAATTCTATAACGCTTTACCAACAGAAATTAAACTTGAAAAAAATGTTTGTAAATTTAAAAAAAGCTTTGCAAAATTTCCTGATAGATACAGCCTATTATGCTATTGAAGAGTATTTATTGTAAATAGCTGTTTGATTGCTCTATTTTATTTGTGTTTTAAGCTGTAACGCAATCTGATGTATATGATTCAATTGTGAGTCTCACTGTATTGAATTTCAATAAAGTTTAGTATGGAAGAACATAACAATTTTAAATTTAAAAATGTAAATCTTAAGCAAAGGATAAAATATGGTATTTTTATTATTTTTCATGTATCCTTTGTGTGTAAATTTAAAAGTTAAAATTAAACAAAAGCCTGCTTTGGAGAATTTTCTTGGCAGTGTAGCCATTTTAAAATTACAAAGTTTTAAATATAAAATGTTAAATTAGCTTTTGGAAAGTTTAAATGAATATTTTGCTAGAGTTTCTGCTATTATGGCTGTGCTATTCTGAGTTGATTCAAAAGATGGTTTTGTTTTCATAACTAAAGAATACAGATGCAATGTATTGTAATATGTTTGAGGTCATTTTGACTCACTTTTTTACACTCAGCTTCACTTAAATTGTTTTAAAAACAGGAAATGTTTTCAAGACTGTTCGGTCCCATCATGTCACCCAACGGCTGATGATGGGACTGAATGGCCTTGGAAATGTTTCCTGTTTTTAAAACAATTTAAGTGAAGGTGAGTGTAAAAAAGTGACTCAAAATGACCTCAAACATGAAGAATACTTCACTGTTAATACTGCTTCTATTTGTAATATTACTGGTAATATATTTAAAAATCTGGTGTGTTGCACTCACATGACTTTCTCTACTCTTGTACTAACCATTCTTACAAACTCTTATTCCTATATCTTCTTCGTGTTAGTTAAAATAAACATTTGTACAAATTATCTTATTGCTTATTTCCTTGTAAGTACAAGGGGAATATTGGAATACAGTACGCTTTGTGCGATAGTCAAATCTTTTAAAGCTTTGAGATTCCGTTCTCTTTGTACACGTAACATATAAAAAAATGAACAACGATGACCCATTTCACGAAAGTTCCAAGTTTTCCGAAACTCACACACATAACAAGGAATATCTCCGAAATGGTTCACCCTACAAGAAAATTTATTGAGACATAAATTGTGTATTTTAGCAAGATCTACATTTTTTGTATAGTATAATTTGGTCTATCTCTAACGGTTTACCAGTTATGCAAAAGTCGTCCAGAGTAAATACGACTACAGGGGCTATAGCCAGAAAATTCAAGATATACATTTCATTTGTCATAAAAATATCTGAAACATATGACATTTTAATCAAAATCGTTAGAGCCATTTTCAAGAAAATCAAAATTTTCGAAAAATTTTCCATGTAAAGGGTAGTTTAGGGTGGGGCTATTTTCTTCAAAATCTTCGTGTCACACCCTTGAACGACATTAAACTTAAATACCAACTTTGGTTTTTAACCGACTTTTCGTTTTTGAGCTATGCTGTCCACAGACTGACAGACACACACACGGACCTTTTTCTAAAAATGCTTTTTTTGGATTCAGGGGGCCTCAAAACATGTATTTCCGGTGAAATCTCGACTTCGAATTTTTGGGTGGAATACAATACTTCCCCTACTTACCAGTAGAGAAAGTAAAAACCTTACTACTCTCTTCCATAATTTCAAAATTTTTATTGCTTAGCTAAATATTACCATATTTAATTAAGGATTCCATACATTCACGATATATTTTGTATTTGTACCTCGAGAGTATCACAATGCAAAACTTAGCGTATTTGGTCTTTTGATCAGATCTATAATGTGGACATCACATGAAAGACTGGAATCAATCCAGATCCCAAGGAATGTGGTTTCCCTTTTCAAATTTATAATGAGGTATAACGAACTGTGACAATTTGAACAATCTGCTTTCTATTTTTACTTTCTCAACCATATACATACTTGCATCAAGTACGAGGGTTGTCCGTAAAATAAGGTTCCCCAATTTTTTTACAATATTTTTGACATTGAACAATACATTTTTGGAAAGCTTGGACTTTTTCCTATTTTTCGACATGATTGCCTTTCTGATAAATGCATTTTTTCATGTGGTGTACCATCTTTTGTATGCCTGCATCGTAGAACTCTCCCACTGCACAGCGAAGATAGCTTAAAACGGTTTCTTTCAGCTTCTCTCCGGTTCTGAAGTGTGTCCCAAGCAGGTGTTTCAAGTCAGAGAAGAGATGATAGTCACTTGGGGTTAGGTCTGGGCTGTAAGGAGGGTGTGTGACAGTATCCCATCCAAATTTGTTGATGAGATTGGTTGTCACATGGGCAATGTGCAGACGAGCGGTGTCCTGATGGAAATGTACTCCCTTTGTGAGCCTCTACCCACCTTGGCATATCCTAAATGATTGATCAAAATTTTGTGAATGTAGGTTTTGCTGACGTCAGTGATCATCTCACAGGTCTCTTGAACTATCACCATTCGACCTTTCAGCATTGCTTCTTCCCCTTTCACAATCGTTTCATATGAAACCGATGGCCATCCTGGACATATGTACATCCGCCTTTGAATTCTCTGCTCATACACTACTCTCCATACACTTCACACAGTTGGGAATGAATGTCCACCAGTGCAGTCTTTTTGCATACAAAAAACTCAGAAAGCATAATTCGCACCTGATGGGAGAAGCGAGTGGAGGCTCCATTTCTAACAGCTGCCAAGCCAAGATTGAGCGTCGCAGACAGTTCACAGGGTGGGGAACTGGGAGAGGAAGGACCAAGCTACATACCAGTGTTGCTGGATCTCCTGTAACAGCATTCCTCGCGACTGCAGATCCGTGGGAACCTTATTTGACAGACAACCCTCGTATTTTCATAAGCAAAGTGGTTTTCCAAACACTTAAAGAATATCATAAATGCTTAGTTACTCCAAATGCTCCTTGTTTCCAAGAAAATTAATTTTGGCTACTAAAATAAGTGATACAATAACTGAATGTATTGTTTTGAAATTCTGTTTTAGATTTGCCAGTTTCATGAAAGGCACCTCACACCTCAGTGATGAAGAAATTCTTGAATATGAGTCAGTGTCTAGAAGACTGGATTATTATACAGATGATTCTGATGAAGACTATTAACATAGTTCACAAATTAATTTCATTTCAGCAACAATTTGCATACATTGCTTCACAGACAAATGCTAGTCATTTACTTATTTTAACATAAGATTAAAAGATAGAAGTATGTCGCATGGTTATTTTACATCATGATACTTTATCCAGACAAAACCTAGATTTAGAGTTGAATACAGAATCTTGTGTCAAGAACTTTCACTGTTTAACATGTCCTTAATTTGAATATTTTTATGAGTCCAATATCTATTGCATAAATGAGGTGCTCAGTGTTTAAAAGTAAAAACTGAACAAAGAAGAAATATACAAATAGTACAAATTGAACATTTTAAATCTATTTTAAAGACAGTGAACCTTTGCAATTAATATACTTTGTAAACTGTCATAAATATTTGAAAAGCTACACCATTTAAAAAAGTGCCTTGAAAACTGTTAGCATAAGTACTTTTTCAGAAGTAAAAGAGTTGCAAGTTAAAATATTATAGTAAAAATTTAGCCTTTTATCTGCAAAATAAATAATTGAGGTATTAACTCACTGCGGACATAGTTTGAACAGTAGTATGAAAACTGACCTTGCCTCTCCATTGTCCAAAGCATCAGCATAGATAATTCAAGATAATTATTAGTAATGGTACCTCATATCCTTCTGTTCTTTATAATACAGAGTTCTCCATTTAAAACCTAACGAGTGTACAGCATTTCGCTTGTGCACGATTAGGTGTGCCACAGCCGGCTTTGCTCCTACATAAACTCTGTGCGTAAAGCATGTGTAACACTCTTACCCTATAGAAGATGCTGGAAATGTCGTCCACCCTCTGCTAAACAAACATTGTATTGGGAGTACACATTCTAATTCACAGTTGGGCCACTGTAATGTTTCCAATTTCATTTCTAATATTTTGTTTTCTTCCAATGTATGAGGATTTGTCTCATAAAGTTTGTCTTTCAGGTTACCCCACAAGTAAAAATCATAGAGTGTTAGATCGGAGGAGCGACAGGGCCATACACTAGCACTAATCACTTATCTTCAAACACTTCCCTAATTTTATTCATGGACTCCTCATGCAGTAGCAGAATCTCGTTGAAACCACCCATATAATTTCTCTTCTGTCTGTTCATGATAAAGTGGGATCAAAATGTAATTTCAGTGCCTTTCTGCATTTACAGTCTGCTTGTAGAATATTGGACCAATTATGTGTCTAGCACTAACAGCACTACAACTCCAACAGCAGCCAGTAGTGGGGGAATTCAGCGAGGTCGCAGGAGAGGCGAAATGCCATGTGCTCTGTTAGTTTTAAATGAGGAACCCTGTAGTAATAACTAGAATTAAGGCATAGCATAGAATACCAGTTGTACATAAGCATGCTCACAAGTACACTGTTCACACTACTCATGGCTCCTATCCCATAACAGAAAGTTGTTATAGCAACGTAAATGTGTAAGAGAAGTTTGGGGATAACAGTGAACATCAGGGTCAGATGCCCAAAGCAATTGCAGTATTACTGGATTGGAATGATAAAGCACAAGCTAGTAGCATGTTTTCTTTACCATTACGCAAGTAAAGAACATTTAGCTCAGTAGCTCTACTATAATGTGTACACAGAAGCAGCAGTCACATTAGAGGCTGCACAGGCTGACATTCTTAGGATTGGCCCAGCCTCAACCAAGCCCGAGCCTGGCCCGGCCCGACCCAGCCCAATTGTGTAATTTTGTTATTGTTATTGAAGCTAGAGATTTCTTCCTGGCTTAAAAGCCATGATCTGCTGGAGTCTAGAGGTCCAGACGTTTTCTCCACACCTGCGATGGACATCATCAGTGGCGTGGTCTGAGTCTTCTCAGCTAAGGTTCATTTATAACAGAATCTATTGCTGGAGGTGTCATATTTATATGTGGGCCGCTCACAGGGGATTGGCTGGGCTTGAGCGGGAGGTGTGTTAGGTGGGCTGGACTTCTCCACTCTAATTGTTGAATAGTTTACGTGATTTCTCTGCATTTGTGCTTCTTTGTGCTCTTTTTTATGCAATGTCTGTACCTCTAGACTCCAGCAGACTTTAAGCCCAGAAGAAATCTCTAGCTTGAATTCTAACTATGGCCGCGAAAGCTTCCGACTACTCATGTTGTTGTTATTATTCTCATTATTAATGTTTGAAACATTTCAGCAGAATAATCATAGAATTCTTAGGAAAGTAATGCTGCGATAAGTGTGCTATTCTCAGAATTTCAGCACAAGTAACCAAAAAATATAATAAATTATTTTGTATCTTAATTTTCAAGCCCGAGACTGGCTTGAACCTGATAAACATTTTTCAAATTAGACCCAAACATGGCCCACAGACCGGGCCTAGATCTGAGGGCTTGGCCCGAGCCTGTGCAGACCTCTAATTCACATTGCTGAACATGTGTCTAAATCAAACATTTACATATTGTTATTAATCATAATTTCACATACTCAGCATTTATGATTTCCTTGTAAAATGTACAGAGGTATTTTTAGATGTGGTAAATGACCTTGCAAGGATGTGTGCGACTGACATTGCACAAATTGATGGCGAGGATAACGTGTCAGTTTCATAAGCAAGAGACTGCTGATAATGCAAGTGCTAAAACAGGCAAAAAAAAATTGAGTGGATCAACTATGTACATCAACAAGGACTTAATATATGCACAAAGGGCAGAAATGAAGGAGCTAATTGATAAGAAATGAAGGCAAGAAGCCTGTAAGGAGGAGTGGGAACTTCTGGACATGACTGCACTATCCAAGACCCTTCTCCACTGGAAAATGAGATGCAGAGCGATTGCTCAGATGAAGGGACAACAAATTGACATAATAATTGGTGGAGACATGGCTTTTCATAGGTTATAAACAAAGTCAAACTTGTTATCAGAGATAGGAAACAGTCCTCTGTACAGTATACCTTGTTCGAAGTTTTACATGCTTTTGGTTTGGCATAACAAATGGTTTAATGGATTAGGCACAGGGAAACATTTTGCACTTGTGGCACAGTGTAATGAGTTAAAGGTTTGCAGATTTTAAAAAACCTGTTTATCCAGTTATTTCCCTTGTGAGAGTAAAGAATGTTTCAATTGAAATGTGTTGATTGGCATCGCTTCTCATTTGAAAATGATTATAATTCTGTCAAACCCAGCCCTTTGTATACATAAGTTGCTGTGCCAGTTATTCAACAATATTGCTAAAAATGTTTCTTACAGCTGACTTGCCAAGCAAAGTAATTATGAATTGGGTACATTCACTGCAACATTCACTTTATACATAAAATGAGGTAAAAGGTGGTGATAATGTTCCTCATTAATGGATAGCTAATATTCAACAAAAGTGTGTTCAAATCTTATGTTATTGATTGCTAATAATTTTGGAGAAATAATTCATTTACATCAATAAAAACCAAACGGATATTTGTAGTGTTAACATTTTTAATCATATAAGTTATATGTTAGCTATTGTATCAATAAATACGCCAATTTGAATAAATACAAAAATACTTTTCTAGTTACAAACTGGTTTGTCTAAATGAAGTGATTAGTACCAGCTTGTACCTGAACATTAAAATGTAAGAAGGAATTAACAATACTGAAATCTGTGCCAATATGTATATGAAGATATTTTCTGGCTCAAAACTTAAGTACTTGGGAGTTTGTCAATTACGTTGTTAAGGTGTATTTGGACAGTGTGTTTTTTCTATTTAATTTTACAGTCTGTATGAATGCAACGAAAAAAACAAGCTATCGATGGTAAAGCTATATAAATAAAAAAATATTAATAAATATTAGTGACTAAAACTTCACTTATCTTATTGATTTGCAAAACATGTTTGGAATTAATACTTAATTACAAAAGTAAGGAAGTTGTAGTTGCTAATATTTATTAATATTTGTTGGTCTCCACTATGTTATTGCATACATTTTTTAGCCATAATTGATAGTGCAATCTTTCCAAGCGTAGTTTGAATCTGTATGCAGCTTTTCTGTACAATTTTTGTTTTTATTTTGCTCTACTACCACGAGAATGGATAATCATAGAGTACTACTCGGCCACGATATGAGTGCACTCGGCCACAGGTTTGTTTACTACCTTAAGTTTAGGGATCTGCAGGGAGGGAGGGAAAGGAAATACTGGGAGTGTATAGTTGCACAATGAAAACAGTACTCACATTAGCTCTCAGAAGCAGCATGTCCAGAAACGTTGGATTCAGGTCCTTTGTCTGCTCTGTATCACTGCATCCTTTGTAAGCTGCTTCAATATCCATATTCTCAAAATAATGCTCATCACGATCGTCATCATCACTGCTCTCTAGACCCATGTTTATAATTATATCTTCAATTGCTTCCTCCATTAACCATCTCTGGGCTCAAAATCTTCCTTAATTTTTTTTCATATGTTTGCATGCTTCTATCCAATCATTTTGAGTAATTTCAGCTCTGCATTATTGCGGCGGCTTTGATAACACAGAATGTGAACCTATGAGATAATCTTTTATTGTAGCCTCACCGATTGCATTGTCAAGAATTTTTCTTTATCTCTGCCAATAATATTTATTTTGTAGTATTGTTAAAGTTGATCTCAAAAGGTGCTGGGTTATTGAACTTGTAAGAATTAAACGTGAATTTTTTCATTGTAATTAAAATCAAAACATAAACACCAGCAACGAGTCAATGAATAAAAGAACCTATTTCTAAGCAAAATGATATTTCTAAGCAATTATGATCATACTTTTAGTAATATCACTAATGAATTATTTTTATTAGGGACTCTAGAAACCATACAATATAATATTGTGGCAACACTGGCACTGCTTACAGTTCAACTGTCTTGTAGACAATAATTTTGAACTGCTGGTGTTACTTTGTTTACATCATTAGCACGCTTCACTGCAGGCATCTCGGTATTAGTGATGTTTTCTTTACGCGACTGTACCTCAGAAACCCCACCTACTTATGATGTATATGTTTAGTAACTCCTCACCGAGTGCACTCATATCGTGGCTGACTGGTTGTCATATGCAGTTTGAACCTGCAAAGGAAACTAAATTAATTCTGTCAAAGACCGCAAAGAGCACAAGGTTATTTGGAAGACTTAATACAAAAATTTATAGCATAAAGTAGCTAAGGATAGATGCAGCATAGAAAATAAGTTCAAATTTTATGGAGAAGCTATATGTAATAGAGATGGGCAGAAAATCATGTAATAGTTACATTGTAACAATTAGCTGATGTAACTGTTCCGGAGGTATGGAAAGAGACAGCAACTAGTTTCCTAATAATGGAAACGGTAATTTGTTATCCCATTAACAGTTATAGGTTGCACATTAGTTCTTGATGAATGAAAAGTTTATATGAGAGGTCACTACTGACCTCTGCTGGGAACACTGGCAGGTACAATCTGAAGCAGGGTTGCCAACCCGTACAATAATTATGGGGGCATGTGATAATTTGAATGTTTATACTCATGCTTATCAACCCGTACGATATTATGGGGATGTATGATAATTTCAATACTGGCAAAATATTTTCATTGGCTTGTCACACCAGCGAAATGAAATAAATTACAAATAGCAACACCACTTTTGTCCTGATAGCCTGTCTCCACCCCTCTAAGGCAACCATTTCATATCCTACTAATCCTTCTAACCTTTATCCTCTTGTTGCCAGTGTGCCCAGATCTGGTAAACTCACTGAAGAAAGCACTGTTCAGGAAATTGATGACCAATGGAAAAAACTCGGAATGTGTGATATTCCGTGTGAAATAAAGAACATGCCTGAACCTGTCAGTTTCTGGAGTGCTGTTAAACACATGTCACCTTGGTGGAAATACTGATCTCAAAGAACTGGCGGAGGTTGCATTATCAGTGATTTCATTGCCCCACAGAAACCCTTCTTGTGAAAGTTTTTTTCCAAACTAGGTTTAATAAAAACCAAAATTAGAAACAGATTGGCGCTAGATACAGTAAATGGACTTATTCGGTCGTCTCAGCTTATGAAAGAATGTGGTGGGTCCAAACATCCTTAAGTCGCCGAGATGTTAAAGTTTACCTCAACAACAAATTTGTATAATGCTGCAACAGTTGAGGAAGATGATGAACTTTCAGATGAATAGTGCGAGAAACATAAGTACTAAAGTTGTAATACTGGTTGAGGTCATCAATCTTGCAAGTGGATAGGCTGTGGATTATCATAACATAAACTAACGGGAAATCCAAAAGACTGTGAACTGGCTGCACTGTTTTGTCTCTATGGGTCCTCTGTGCTCATATATAATAATGTTAGCTAGTGCTGGATTTCTGACAATGAAGTCATTAATCCTCTTGCTCTCCAATATTTTTCACTGATGGTTGGGGCACTAGAAGTGGCCGGGCATATTTGAAGGTGATCTTGACCCATTTCCTCTTGCAGATCACATAGAGGACAGAGTGGTGAAGAATATATCCCAATTCTGTTTAAATGTTTTACCAGACAATTATGTCCTGTAATCAACCTGAAGGTTGCAACTACTGTTTTTCGAGGATACTCGGGAATTACTGTTTGAATGTTTGGTAGTTCCCATCTTTTATTCTTTGATTTTTCATATATAATTATAGCAAATGCTGAAACTTGCCACTGTCGTCCATACATTTTTGGCACCTCTTAAGAAATCATCCATCACTCGCCGTAAATTCACGTTGAGAAATGCTGGCAGTTTCCTGACAGATATTTTGTTTTAATTCTTCCAGGGTGTGTGGGTTTGTCTTGTACACTTTATGCTTCAAGTTACCTCAGAGATAGAAATCGCAGAGAGTTAGGTCAGTGGACCGAGGGGACCACAAATTTCTACTAATAATTTTGTCCTGAAACACACTTTCAATTGTTCTCATTGACAGACTGGCTGTATGAGCTGTTGCAGAGTCTTGTTGAAAAAAGGCAAAATCACGCTCCTTGTCAGCTAATTCTCTAAAAAAACGGGAGCAAAATTGTACGAGCGACAACTGTTGACTTGCAAAAATCATAATAAATACACGCTGTGCAGTAGAGAACAAATTCAGAGCCATAATACACTTTGTGACTAAATAATAAAGCACAGTGGTAGGTAATAGTGCATCTGCATGATATCGCGTCAACTCAATATAGATTGTGAGCAGAGCAGAGAAAAACAAGTGATGTTTGTGACCTTGTATATATCAGCTGCTATCGTGTTTCTACGTTCACATGTATTTGGATCTCTGTATTTTGTTGACATGTTATCAAAGGTGAGCTAGCTCATTGCTCCTTTGCAGACTCTGGGTGACATCATTCACATGGGTATCATTTATCAGGAACTCATCTTGTTATGTAAGAAATTGTGTTCAAAAAATTGTGACTTGCATTGTGGATCACATATATGTATTTGCCAAGAAAAATGACTATTAATTCGTTATGTACTTTGCTACAGTATAACCAACCCTGATTATCTGCACGTTTTGGGAGATAACTGTGTGACTGACACAGAAAGGAACACAATACTACAAGAATCGAGCTTTTCACCAGTATCTAATACTCAATTCATAACTAATATTGTGTAAAATCTATATTAGTTTAAATTAAAAATATGAAGTAGAAAATGAAAATAGAGGAAACAGAATAAAGGGAGAAAAAAAAAATGTATATTCTGGTTTCAAGGTAAGTTCACCAGTTCTCAAAGCATGTGTGTTACCCTGTGAACTGTATTTGCTTGGGGCTCTAGACTTCTTCTGGCACATCCATATATACGCTGTAACACTGGCCACGTTTTTTATAGGAACGTAACTAATGTATCGCATTCAGGGTACCTCATGTCTTATGAAACATGCCATTGGTTGTTTCGGTTGATTGGATATTGCTGCTCCTCCTATATGTATAACTGTCAATGCAAATAGCATCAGGCACAAACATGCTCATTAGAATTGACTAGCGAAGAATGGGAAGTACAGTGCTAGTTCTAGTGCCACCCCTCTTTCTTTGCCAGGAACTAGTACAAATGCAGACACGACTCAAGAGACAGCCTATATACGTGTTCGACAGACGATGAAATATGCTGCTGAGACTGTTAGCTTGGTTTAACTGCATAATGCAAATATCGACCAGTGTAAACTGCGCTGCGATACGAAGTGGGACTTAGAAATTTTCTGCTCTCAGAGTGCGCTCCATTTTTTCCATGGCTGTACCACCAGGCCCAGACCTGATTGTCTAATTTTGTTTTAAATAAAATTATTTTCTATTTATTGTGCTATTCTCAGGCATTTCAACATCAACCAAAAATTATGATAAATTTTTATCTCTTAATTTTCGAGCCTGAGCCTGACAAACATTTTTCATAAGCCTGAGCCCATGCAGACTTCTACTAATTCTATGTTTTGATTGTAAAGTTTTCAGCAGCTCATTACGTGTACTTTGTTATGCATACACTTTTTTAACCTGCAGTATGCTATTTTCATTGGAGTGGTATGCATATAATGGAATGAAAAAACACATTGTCTAGACATACCTGTATTGATAGAAGTGAATAGTGTTAAGGCTTTCCTCTATTAACTTTTATACAAGAAACATTTTGTATGGCAACAATACTGTATCTGATTTGTTTTTGTTTTTTAATTAAGTGTTCTTTTATATTGAAATGTGGTTTTTTAATATAAATAAATATTTATATTTTGTAGATTGTTTTTAATTATAGTATAAAGGTATTTCATTTTAGCTAGCAATAGTAGATTACAGGGTAATATTGCCATAGACGGGCTTAGGGATATGCAGCTTTGCTATGGTTACCGCTACACATAAGTATAATATGCATTTTACGCCACTAAAACGATATATTTACTCCATCTAAATGACACACAGCACATGGAAATTAACTACTACTGATGTCATCTCCGTCCACCATAACACTTTTTCATTTCCTGCTCATAAACTCAAAATCAATCTCCAGAAGCAGCTTATGGAGGGAAGTTCGTTTTAAATCTGCCAACAGCACTTTGTTTAAGGTGGGGTTCACTGTTAACAAAGAACTAGTGAACTTTTCGACGGATTGCAGATCTCACAAATTTGTCAGAAACTACATCCAACACTTGCCTAGCACGCGGTCGCTTCTTGTCGGGAGTTCTGACTTCACCAACTGAGGCATGCACTGTAAATACTTGAAACTGACACACAGGTAAACTCAGATGCTAATGTCATCACGCCATCTATAGCAAGTTCAGGATATTTCTTGCATAACTTGTTAAATATGTTCAATATTATTGTCTTTTCATCACTTCACAACTGTTTCCCGCACTTATGTTTTGCCATGTTACTTTCATACTGAATAATGTGTGTGCCACATGAGTTAGGCTGGTTACAGATTCACTTAACTGTGTATACCTACATTTCAACTACACTTAGTTCATGCTTTAGCAAACATTAAGTGAGATTTCAGACCTTGATATCAAGGGAATATTTAGATGACAAAAGCGTTAAGAAGGTGCACTGCCATCAAAACGCACGTGGCTTTGTTTACGTCTACTTTAATCTCTGGATGTAAAGAGTATACAAGGCTTATGCATCTCTTAGGAAACATATGCTCTCATGCCTACAATGCTCCATTCATTATATACACATGAATTTACACAAGATTTACTGTAAAACAGTACATACAGACAACACTTATCATTCTAGTTCAAATTTATATTCTCAAAACAAGCCAGATCATCAAGACAGTGTCACAGATACAATTCAAGTTGCTAAATGTGTCACAATCAAAAAAGCATTTGACAACCACTACTATTCACAATAGCTGAAGGAAGTTTTTGCACAAAAATTGCATATTACTCACACACTTTGTCTGGAGCTCTCAACGACAGTTGTCAAGGATAGCAACAAAAATGTTCATATCTTTTATGCAACCATAGCTTAATATTGTAACAAATTTAAATGTAACAAATTTAGCAAATCTTTTTATTTTCTCAAGCTTCAAGTACAGCCACACTACTAGTTTCTGTCTCTTAATCTTTCCAAACTCTCACACCATACTCGTTTCTGTCTCTTCATCTTCAACAACTCAAACTGTCTCTATAGCAACCTCCTTGAAAATCAAAGAGTCTTAATGACATGGAGAAGCCATGTCACACTGCTCCCTCCTCAGAGCTGGTCGTCCCGACCAGCACTATCACTGCGGCATCTCCCTTGCGCCCCGGTGGATTAACCCATCGAACCTCTTCTCCTGGTGGTCCACGAGGGCCTGGTGGTCCTGGTATACCTTGAGGTCCTGGGTTTCCATCTCTTCCAGGCATACCTTTAGTTCCAGGTTCACCATCTTTTCCCGACAATCCTGGAGGTCCAGTCATGCCTTTGTCTCCTGGAGGTCCCTGAGGTCCAGGTAACCCTTGTAGACCAATGAGACCACGGTGTCCTTTTGCACCCTTTGGACCTTCTTCTCCTCTATCACCCTTACCTCCCTCTGGCCCTGGAGGTCCTGGCTTTCCTCTAGCTCCCTGTGGCCCTTCTACACCCTGTGGTCCAGTTTCTCCTCGAAGACCCCGTTCTCCTGCTGGTCCTGGAGGTCCATTTGGACCAGGTGGCCCTGGAAGACCTGGTGCCCCTGGAGTTCCCGGAGGTCCTGAAGGTCCTACAGGTCCCTTATCTCCCGGTCTTCCTGCAATACCAGGTGTTCCTGCTTTACCTGGTGCTCCCTCTGGTCCCTGTTCTCCAATTGGTCCCGGTGGTCCTAGAGGTCCTGCAATACCTTGTGGTCCTGGAGGTCCTTCACTGCCTGGCTTCCCTGGTGGACCTGTCTCACCTTGTGCACCTCTCTGACCTCTGAGGCCAGCAGGTCCTGTTGGGCCGGGTAATCCTGGAAGTCCTCTGTCTCCTGGAGGGTCCTGTGGACCAGGTTGTCCTGGAGCTCCATGTTGTCCTTGAGAGCCTGAGTCACCCTTAGGTCCTTCAGGTCCTGGTGCACCAGCTTGTCCTGGAGGTCCTGGATTGCCCTGTTCACCTTTCATTCCTGGGAATCCACGTTCACCCTTCATTCCAGGCAAGCCTACCAGACCCTGAGGGCCAGGGAATCCTTGTAAACCTTGAGGGCCAGTAGGACCTCGCTCTCCAGGGGGCACGATCCTAGGTATCGCTGTTGGATAGTGTCCCTTGGTCCAGGTAGGACGATGTATGCCATCCTGCTTCGAAATTCTGCAACAGTACCGCCGGTCTTGACGGTCCCTCGTCCAGTTGCCCTTCTTCCTGGTGTGTTGACGGGCCATCCTGCGCACTTTGAAACGGCTCACTAGGTACCATGTCCGCCGACCTCTCTGGCGCACCTTCGCAGCCACCTTGCTTCCGATGGGTCCGGCAACAAACCCCACCACATCCGCACGAGTCGCGTCCACCGCTGCACTCGTGTTCACTCGTGCTCGGCACGGCCTCTCCTGTATCCTGCCGTCCACGATGATGTCCACCATTCTTCCGTTCACGGCACTATGCGTCAGGTGATTGGATGGCCCCGACGGTCCCCCCATATCTTCCGAAACGGGCGCAACTGTCGCCTCGGCCACTAGGTGCTCCCTCCCCGGCTCCGCGCTATTCCGTCTGCCCCTGGCATCCAGTACTTTGACGCTCTCGTCAACTCTTACTACCAGGGCGCCAAGACGTTCCCCGTCGTCCTCCACGACGTCCACATGCTGGCAGAGGTCCTCCACCTTTTCGCCGAGTTGTTCCACGTCTTCCGTCATGCCAATCAGTTCGCCGAGTTGTTCCACGTCTTTCGTCACGCCAATCCGTTCGCCGAGTTGTTCCACGTCTTCCGTCACGCCAATCCGTTCGCCGAGTTGTTCCACGTCTTCCCTCATATCATCCGAAACGGGCGCAACTGTCGCCTCGGCCACTAGGTGCTCCCTCCCCGGCTCCGCGCTATTCCGTCTGCCCCTGGCATCCAGTACTTTGACGCTCTCGTCAACTCTTACTACCAGGGCGCCAAGACGTTCCCCGTCGTCCTCCACGACGTCCACGTGCTGGCAGAGGTCTTCCACCTTTTCGCCGAGTTCTTCCACGCCTTCCGTCACGCCAGCCAGTTGCTCGTCAATTTTCGCCAATAGCTCCGTCTTCATCTCTTTCAGCTCGGCAGCGAGGTTGTCGTTTCTCGTTTCCATTTTGGCAAATAATTCTTTCATCATTGCCATCATCTTGGTTTCCGAATCTCCCTCCATCCCACTTCCTGACACCAAATGTAACAAATTTAAATGTAACAAATTTAGCAAATCTTTTTATTTTCTCAAGCTTCAAGTACAGCCACACTACTAGTTTCTGTCTCTTAATCTTTCCAAACTCTCACACCATACTCGTTTCTGTCTCTTCATCTTCAACAACTCAAACTGTCTCTATAGCAACCTCCTTGAAAATCAAAGAGTCTTAATGACATGGAGAAGCCATGTCACAATATCATCAAAGGCTGTAAGTTGTACTTTCCGCAATTTTTTTTTCCAGGTTAGCCAATGGCTAAACACACAGCTCCTTTTACTGTAGACAGGAGTTTGCAGTGTCAATGCTGGATCTGTCTCAGGCATTTAGTACTTAAAAGTGCTATTTGAGTTGGTTAAATGCAAAATAAACTGGTATGATAATAGAAGAGAACAGCAGCAAAGGTAACACAATACATTGAATTGTACACGTAGTAACACTGGAGTATGGACAATAATGCTCAGAAGTTACTGAACCAAACCATGGCCTTCTTGACTCGGACCATTAGATTCCGGAGTTCAAGGTAAAGTGTGTGAGTAGTAGAAAATTACTCTTGTGTTTTTATTTATTTTTGTGATATTTAAACTCTTGCTTATTGCATGAAATACAACATATTTATAAATGTTCTGTTTTTCCCATCAGCAAACTTAACACCTCCAATTAATAAATCAGTTTATGAAATTAAGTGGTGCACCAAAAGTTGATCTGTTTATCGTCTTCCTTTGCCTTTCTTCTTGGAAGCACCAGATCCAGACTGCGATTGACTCTGATCAGATCCTCCCTGCTTTCCTGATCGAGTTTTCAGTTTGGGAATCATTTCTCCTAGATGCAGCATAACAGCATCTCCTACATTAACAACAGATATGCACAGGTTAGTAAAGTCATATCAGAAAGTATAACCACACAAATGTAATTAATGGATGCCATGTTCATATACATTCTTGTTTTTGGGAAAGAAATTAGTATAAAATGAATATTTACTTGTTGCTAGCTGAGGACTGAATGGTGTTCCATCATCATTTTTGAGCTGCACTCTTATTCTTCCACGATACAAGGGTTCTTTACTCCTCTCCCTGCTATAAAGTTTATTTTCCACCCCAACTTTCATGCCTGCTGCCACTAGCACATCACGAATTTCTTGATGCGTTGGATTTTCCACAGCCTAAATATAGAAAAAACATAATTCATTCCAATCTTATTAAATTTAAATATATTTTTATTAAACTTAAAACTTCCTTTTAAAATGCAGGCTTCTCCTCCTCCTTTAACATACACAAGAACCTTGTTTATCTGGCTCTAGGCAATCCAGCTTTATAAGATTTGAAGCTTTCATGGCCATGATTATTAATTAAACCTTCTGTTACCAGCTTGTAATATCTATAAAATTGCTTGAACTTTCGACCATTTCAAACACCATGGCCATCATCAGGAAATGAATAACCATTAAATGGCCATTTCAACTCATGGCATTCATCGGGAGCCGCATAAGAAATACGCAGTCATCTTAAAATCATGGCCTTCTTTTAAGTGTTTCTGTCCAAACTGTGCTCAGTCATAAGCCATTGTCCCTATTAAAATTATTTGGCTCTTATTTAATTTTATACTTAGAAATACTAAAATCAGAATTTTTAAATCAAATGTATTATTAAGGAAATTGAAGCTATTAACAGTGAAGCAACAAGATTCTAAAGTAAGAACAAATTAGAAACTAAAAACTTCACTTATCTTAGTAATGTTGCAAAACTATAGCTATAGCTTTGAAAATGAGTTGGAGAGTCAACTCGAAACTCGACTCAGTGTTTGAAAAAATAACTTGCAACATTAAGTATAGACTGAGGAGATAGTCTAGTATAGGCTCACATAGGCTAAACCAGATCTGTATATAAGTATAGACTGAGGAGATAGGCTAGTATAGGATCATTTAGGCTCACATAGGCTAAACCAGATCTGTATATAAGTATAGACTGAGGAGATAGGCTAGTATAGGCTCACCTAGGTTACACCGGATTTGTATATAAGTATAGACTGACGAGTTAGGCTAGTATAGGCTCACATAGGCTACACCAGAGCTGTATATAAGTATAGACTGAGGAGATAGGCTAGTATAGGCTCACTTAGGCTCACATAGGCTACACCAGAAAGTATAGACTGAGGAGATAGGCTAGTATAGGCTCACCTAGGTTACACCGGATCTGTATATAAGTATAGACTGACGAGTTAGGCTAGTATAGGCTCACATAGGCTACACCAGAGCTGTATATAAGCATAGACTGAGGAGATAGGCCAGTATAGGCTCACATAGGCTACACCAGATCTGTATATAAGTATAGACTGAGGAGATAGGCCAGTATAGGCTCACATAGGCTACACCAGATCTGTATATAAGTATAGGCTAATATACGCTTTCATAGACTACTCCAGATCTGTATATAAGTATAGACTGTGGAGATAGGGTAGTATAGGCTCACATAGGCTACACCAGATCTGTATATAAGTATAGACTGAGGAGATAGGCCAGTATAGGCTCACATAGGCTAAACCAGATCTGTACTCTGATGTGAGACTGCCTTTGTGGTTTACCAGGAGAAATACGAACTGGTTTGAGAATTCAATGCCATTCTGGCAGACTGTCACAGTAGCTCAATGGTTAGAGCAGCCGCCTGGTAAGCGGAGGGTCTGTGGTTCAAGTCCCAGCTGTGACACTGAATTTTTAAGTTCCAGTTCTACCTCTCAAACTGATTTGTTTTTCTTCTCTTAGAGGGAAAGGATTACTGATGGTAATTGTTAACAATGACTGTCCAAGATATGTGTGTTGCTATTGTGCTAAAACTCTGCTTACAGGTGCAGGCATAGCACTTGATAGCACTTTTGACTGAGCAGTTTGAACTGAAAGTCAGTATACTGATCCCAAGGTTGCTGGTTCAAGTCCGACCCCGACCAATGGTATTTAAATGTGCTTAAAAATGACAGCTCCATGTTAGTAGATTTACTTGCATGTAAAAGAACCCCTGCAAGGCAAAATTCCAGCACACCGGCGACACTATGTGATCCTAGCAATTGACAGAGTCGTTAAACAACAAATACACTTTTGAAAGCCAGTAACTCCCTGTAAATTTAGCACCATCTTCTTGGTTCTAGTAGTAGGAACAAGTTTGCTTGTCGACCAGTGCCCTGCTAAGGTTTGGCAAACTCTATAGAATCTATGGTTATCCTGTAACATAGCAGCCCCACATAATTCACTGAATACTGTCGTCTGCTACAGCAGGAGAGGACCTGGCCAATGAACGCACTGAAAATACCAAAACTACGTCAAAAGAAGAATAAATAATAATTTCAAAAAATGTAGCTCTGGGTGCAAAACATCCTTGGAAATTCAAATTTCCTGTGGTTGGCAATATTCACATGCTTCCGGGGATTTCATTGTTCCAGCATTGGCAACATCTGTCATCAATGAGTAGCAGACCTAGGCCGTGCAATACAAGAGCCGAGGCTGCTATGCTACAGGATAACTGAACCCATAATATCCAAATTTGTGAATTATAGGACAGAAATTAAATGCTTGAAATGCTCAAAACTGAAATTTAAGTTGTCTATCATGGTAAATTTTGGTTAGCAATGTCACAAGTATGACGAAAGCGCTCATTGATCCTTTATAATCCTTAAAGCTTAAAAGCTGAGGTCATCTTTTAAGGATGGCTTCCCAACTTAAGTAACCTTTACTGGCTGTTATTCAAAATTCTATTTATGCTACAAGGGAAATGGTATAAAATATTATGGAAGTTCAAGTTCTAATTTTATTAATTGAATCTTAGCTGGCAACTAACAAACCTCTATCTAACACAGCCCCATTCTTTTAATGATTATGTTGTGCTTTATTAGTTTAAGAAATTACAAAATGTTACACTGATTTTCAACATTCTATACAACTGCTTAGAGACTTCTTGTCTACAAACCTTGTCCTTTGGAATTCTTCTGCCTTCTGCTAATGTTTTCTTGCTATTTATGTATGCCGGATATATGCAGATCCATCTGAAAAGAAATAATTTTGAATTACTTGAACGTTTTAAATTGCTTCTACATAAGTCCAATTCTGAATAAATCAAAAGTATGTGTGTAGAAAGCTATTATAACAAGAGGTAATTAGTTTGTATCTGCTAGCAGAAACATGCATGAAAATAAAGTGAGCTGAAACAGTCTCTTGAAGAGATAGGAATCGCTTATTGGAGCTCTAAAAAACCTTCCTCCACTAATGGCACGCCATACACAAATTTTTTAATGATGGGGTACTTCATGAACAATATCAGTATCAGATTATAGGGCCAGTTATTTTTGAGTCAAAAGTTGATGCCTCTATATATGTGAATTCAATTTTGCCCCCTTTTTCAGAGAATTAAAAGACCGAAAGTGTGATTTTGCTTTTTTCAACAAGACTCTGCAACAGCTCATACAGCCAATCTTTCAATGAGAACAACTGAAAGTCTGTTTTAGGACAGAATTATTAGTAGAGATTTGTGTCTCCTCAGTCCCCTGACCTAACCCCCTGTGATTTCTATCTCTGGGGTAACTTAAAACAAAGTGTACAAGACAAACCCACACAGCCTGGAAGAATTAAAACAAAATATCTGCCAGAAAATTGCAGCATTTCTCAACATGAACTACAGTGAGTGATGGATAGTTTCCCAAAGAGGTGCCAAAAATGTATGGACGACGACAGTTGCCAGTTAGAGCATCTCCTTTCACAAACTTGATAAGTAAAGCCTTAAAAATGTTGTATGGTTTCATCTATGCCTTTCTATGATAGTAGCAGATGTCAACAAGCGCCAAGAATGCAGACAGGCAAAACACTGCTCAGCTCATTTGGAATTTTTTTTGTTCTCCCGGTATTAACTTTTGGTGGCAGTAGAATTAAAACAGCTGTGCAGAAGGCCCATTGAACATGTCTGAGTAAATGGTAGGTGAAGCAAAACGTGTGTGGTTTACATTCAAATCATCCAATCTGTGGAACTATTAAACTGATCAATGTGTGCAACTCAAGTACAATATACATTCATATTTTATATGTGTGTTTGTTACATCAAATCGTAGAGTAAGGCAGCTTATGCAGTAGCTTCTTTGGCCTGTGTTTGGGAGTTACATGTTTGGTTGCCACTGAGTGGGCCAAAAGTTTGTGTAGTTTCCCTTGTCAGTAATTGTTCCATCCCTCTTAAATTCTTACTCTGTTTGTCACAACTAAGGCTGCTACACTTTTTTTTTTTGTGGGTTGCAACTATTCTTCCTTTCTCTTTTACTTGAGTGTTTTACACAGTTGGTCACCTTTAAAGCTTGCCCATTACAAGTGACCCTGTCTTCTTTTGCTACTCTGTTAGCTCTTCTATACGTCAGTTCAATTTTCCTATTTGTGGCCTAATCCTCTGTATTTATACCTGTGATTAGTTCCGCACTGTCATTGTGGGTGGTGCTTAGTCCCCATCAATTCGCAGTGATATTGCCAACTATGCTACAAAAAGCCAAAATATTTGGGGCTTAGCTCCAGATTCCATGCCTACTCCCTGTCATTTATCAGTTAGGCCACAACTGCTTCACTCTTATAAAGAACATCCCTCGGCCACGCTTTATGGCCTAGAAGCTAAAATCAGTGGCAATGTGATTTAAAAGGATGGCCAAGCTTCTGCAGACCAACCCCATCAAAAATTAATAAAATGGCATTGAAACGGTATAAAAATTACTCTAGAGTGTTCCCCATAGTCAAAATGCTCGCCAATATTCCATCAGAGAAAGATATTTATTGTCGACTTTGGTTCTTGTTGTAGTGTTTAACGCCCGCACCGCACCGCAGGCGGTGACACTGATGATACATGGAATGAAGATGGAGTACCGGTGGAATGAGATGGAGGGGGAAACCGGAGCACCCGGAGAAAACCCGCCCTGACGCCGCTTCGTCCACCACGAATACCACATGCGGGTCCCTGGGATCGAACCCGGGCCGCCTAGTGGTAGGCGAGCGCGTTAACCGCTCGGCCACGACGCCGCCTATCGACTTTGGTCACCTGTAGTAGATCATGTTGCAGCTGGTAATGTTTGGGAGCGCCATGTTAGTTTAAGTTAGGTGTAGTTTCGTTTTTTTAGATTCAGGGATCAAATCGAGGAAGGTGAGAGACAAGGAGAATGTAGAGGAGGAGAGAAGAGGCGAAGTGTACAGTAACTGCGTTTCAATGTTTATTTTTCGTGTCTTTTATCTCTAAAATTGTCAGTTTTCTGCAGAACATTGGGAAATTTTTTTGAAGGTTTGAGGCATTTTTGGTAGCTAGAATTTTGGGCACGTATTTATACGTGCCAAACGTATATTTTGGGGTAATTTTTTTTTTTTTTTTTTTTTTTTTTTTTTTTTTTTTCCGGCAGGGTTGGTCTGCGGAAGTTTGCCCAAAAGGATTTCAATTCCTGCGCTTGGGTTGGGTCAACTAAGCACAAGCGCTGTAACTGGAAAATTGTGTGGTTTGTTGACATTGTAAGATGATTTCAAGGGCTCTTATTTAGAAAAGGTGACTTAGCACTTGCCGGCCAGATTCTAAGTCCGATTTTAAGATTTTTATAATTTGTCGATTTGGTACCATCATACGAAAGAAATGGTTAAAAAAGTAATGTGAGTGTGTTACCGCCTTTGGAAATGCTCAGATTCTATCCAAAACGTACTCCATTTTCTCGAGCGACACTTTTCTACATAATTACCTGATTTAGCTACTGTGGAATGTCGATGGAAACTATTAATTATATTAGTAGTTCTAAGTCCTAAGAACTTATCTGCTCTTGTATTATGGTAATACGCTTAGTACTCCGAAGATTGTAAGGGAGGATTAGGCATGACTAGCGATTTTAATTTTATCACTCACAAAAAGAATTAAAAAGTAACATATTTGAAAATGATGTGAGGCAGGCTTTGAGGTCAGCTGTAACACATTTCGACGTGTTTTAGTACTTATTGACAACTTTACCTTTCCCTGTCACTGTGTTTCTTCTCGGAAGTCCACATAGTTGCCATTATGCTGACGACTCAGAAAAGAGTGAAATAACTGAAAATAAGCGCAAAACTTGCAAAATATGCTATAGACGTCAACCACGTTCACCATACCACAAGCACATGACGTTTAGTTTGCTTGATTCCACAGTCGATTGTTTGCATTCCTCTCCCAGTGCTACAAACAGAAAGTGAACTGTACGAAAGTCGAAATTATTTTGTTAATAAGTGTGTAAGGAATAACGAATACATGGGTCCATAACAGTAATGATTTTCTAATTCTAAATTGCCATACCATAATTCGTGAGGATTTTGAATATGCAGATATCAAATACATTTGTGTTTGTCTTTTTGTTGCAGATGTTGGTGTTAGATGATAAAATGTGATTGTAATTATGAGGATGTGTTTTGTGTATGAAAATGTTAGGTTTTGTAGTATTGGGTTAGTTGTGGTTGAGAACATGCTTTGATGTAACTTTGCGTGTGATTTTTCGTTCAAGATAATAAATTACATTTAATATGATAAGATCCAGCAAATTAGCACTTACAGGCTCAAAATATTCGTTGTCGGAGCTGTATAATGGCCAAACCTTTAATTCAATATATCTCCAAAATGTGAGATGGGCAAGAAGAAAACCAAGAGATATGCCCATGGCCAAAAGTAAATTATTTTATATTCCTGAAAGACCAAATATACCAGAAGATGAAAAGGCTGAATTGCGAAGATTGCATAATATATATAAAACACAAATGCATGGTGTGAGGTATGTATTTTGCAGAATCTACTAATAGCAACGGTTTGGATGTAAATGTTTTCTTGGTTACAGGTTAGCTAAGAACTACGTAAAGTAAGGGAGAACTTTAAAGCCAGTGTATCTGTTACATAATGTAATATTATCTTTGATTATTCCGACATTCTTTAGTACCCTGGCCCAATCCCTCAGTCCGCTGTACTATGCGTACAGATGCCAACATTAAACTAACGGACACCACCGGCCGTAAGCCGTAAAGCGTAGCCGAGGGATGTTTTCATAGGAAGAGGAGTGGAGCAGTTGTGCTATGGCTGCAACTGTGAAGCAGAAGCAGTGTAACTGAAACATCAGTGTAGCCAAAACCCAGTGATGTGGGAAATTAGCAGATTTCACTCAGTTTGTCACTCTCATTGGCACTTGTGCAGCATCTTATACATGTAACCCAAGAGACTGTTTAAGATTTAAAAAGGAATTGAGAAAGGTTTTGCTAGAATATTCTATTTACAGCATAAAGGAATACTATACTATAAGTTCTTTCAACCACTAGTTTAACCCTATTATAATGATTGTGTTTAGGTGTTGGAAAAAAATTTGTATGAAATTGCATGTTTGTATGACGTGTTCTATATCCTTGAGCCTGGCTCATTCTAGGATCCAAGGAACAAGATGTAATACAATACAATGTCATTTACTGCTGTGTTCACACAATATTGTACTCTAAAAGAAGGCTCCTAAATAGGAAATGCAGCTGAACCAGATGACATTGCTGAGTTGACACCTTCTCCTTAAACAGTTTACAAGGTACTCTATTACTCAAGTCACTGTTGTTTGCCATTTCTAAAGTGAATCAATTGGGCCAGTGAACTAAAGAATGTCTGCTTATTCTGATTGTTTTATTTAAAATTTTCAATGTATTCTATTCTTTATCAAAATTGTACTCGGTCAATGCTAGATAAATGAAGTACATTTGTATTTGTATATGTTTTAGACGATTTTTAGTGCAGCAAGTGAGTAAGGTGACTGCAGCTCAGACTGCTAAGCAGCAGATAGTTGATGATGAGGCTGATTTTGCAAAGTGTAAAGAAGAAAATGATCGGTGGAATCAAGAAGTTGCAAAATTAAGAGAAGCACGGCTTCAGCAAGAGCGAATAGCTCATCATGAAGAAATCCTTGCAAAACTTGCTTTAAGTGAGCAACAGCAGAAAGAACATCAAGAGAAGATAGAAGAAATTGTTCGCCTGGAAAAGGTAATTTGATCTCCATTTGAATTTAGCTTGTTTCCCATCAGCACGACTTATGTGGTAAATCAAACAACATAATACATGGACAATTCTATTTGTGACACATAATGAATTACACACTTAGAAAACTTAAATATTTGGTTTTTTTAAAACAAAATTTCAGCAAATTTGTTCACAAAGTCCTGTAAAGTGCATGCTCAAACTTACTGTGTGTTCACCAGCTCATGGCCTTAGGGGACTGAAGGGGAGAGGAGAGACATTCCACATAGTGTAACCCAAGTTTTGTGAACTTCCTAGATAACATTGCTGCTGGTTAAATTGCCAACTTCCAGTCAATGTTATTCCCGCTATGTTACTAATATTCTAATATCTGAGAGGTAGAATTGGAACTGAAAAATTCAATGCCACAGGTAGGATTTGAACCACAGACCCTCCGCTTACCAGGCAGGTGCTCTAACCATTAAGCTACTTGACAACCTGCCAGATTGACATTGAATTCTCCAACTGATTCATATTTCTCCATTGCCCACACACGGCTTGTGTGTTTAAAAACACCAACAGTAAGTTTGCTGGACGCCATCTGCGACCTCCGGATTAACTAACTTCAATGAAGGACGGCATGCATGGGCCATCTGGTATATATATATGATATTTAGGCAAAAATAAAACTAACAGACACTGCAGAAAATGTAAGTTAAATTGAAGGCAACTCTAACAATGTACTATTGTATCATCTAATGTAGAAAACTTAATTTTTCTAATGTGAATATGCAAATGGATGCTTCACTAATAGAACATGAAACTGATGAAACTTGAAACATTGAAAGATCTACTAAATACTGTTGCACTCATGTTTAACAGAATCACACCAAGTGCAAAATTAAACATCACTGTCAAACCAGATACCAGAAAAGTATATAATTTAAGTCTTGTTTTCATATTTAAATCCTAATTTTGGTCAATATCAACTTCATCAATAACAGCAGGCAGAAAAAAGAGAAGTGTACACTAACTGCAATTTGAATCTCAGCCGAAGCGCTGAATTTTTCATTTTTGATTCATCTTGTAAATCCTTTTTATTTCACTTGTAGCAGATTAGTAAATATAGCAATTTTTATTTGCAGGAAAGAGCCAAACTCTACATAACACCAGACAATATCGACAAGGCTATTGAAGAAGCATTGGCAAACCCAGTAGACTTCAACTTTGCCATAGACCTACAAGGCAATATCTACAGAGGTCGAAATACGAAGCCAACAGATGTTCCTCCAGAGAACTTAGAGAATGTGCAAGAGTCTGTTAGAGCTTCTAGTTCGAGTTAATGTTGTTGTAAATACTTGGACAAAGCAGTAGTATTGTGAAACCTTAAAGCTGCATGTTGGGCATAAGTATGGGTTTAATACACTTTAAGGTACAGATTATATGACTGGTGATATACATTGGTTGTTTCTTTAGCTTTGGCAACTGTTTGTTTTCTGGACACATATCAAACGTACAAGGTTGTAAGTTTTCACAGGCTTTCGATGTATAATCTGTTTGCTGTTAGAACAAATCTATGTCCTACACGGAGCTCCACCTCTAGTACACTATTGGTTAACATTATGGGCATATAAACAACAATATTAATGTTGCCACTGCCCAATTTACCTAGATCTGATAACCTGCATTTAACTGCTCTCTTTGTTGTTACATAAACCATTGCATTATTGAACATATGAGAACAATTGTTATTGCAGTAATCATGTGTACACCGAAGAGAAAAAGGTGATTTTCTGAAGTATTGATGTTAGAGACTTAATTTTTTTGCACAGGTATTAATAGCAACTAAAGAAATGTATGTACCAAATTTCATTGCAATACCTAATCACATTTCTCATATATTAATTATATCAATTTTATTGGGTATAATCCAAATCTATCTCCTCCAACAGATGTTGAACAGCAGAGCTGATATTTTAAAACTGTATCTGTTATTACCTTTGTAATAAATTAAAAGAAGTAAATTTTGATATAGTGAACAGTTTTTCTTAAAACATTTTAATGCTGCAAAGTGTAAAAATGTCAAAGAAAACGAATATAATATTAATTTTTTTAAAAAAAAAAAAGTAGAAGCAATATAAAAATTCCAAACTGACATTTTATTACCCATATTCTGAGCTGTATAGGAAACAATTTTAGATCTCTAGCTAGATTTTTGTGGGAGAAAATACATTTTGAGTATGAGAAAGTAACAAAAAAATTGTTTCCAAGAATAATGAGTTTGAAGTTGAAATTAAAGGCAGAGGCAGAGGTGCATCACTTTAAGAATGGCATCCAAAATATGTGTTCCCCCCTCCCTGGGGGATTAAAACTTTGCAGATATATTCCTTATGGTATGGTGCATTTTTTTGCAATAAAAATCCAAAAAAATTTTTTTTTAACACCAAACAGACTAAAATATCACTTCGGTGTTCCCTTAAAGGCTTGTACCTACTTTGCCACTGTTTGGTATGGCAATACATCTGCATCATAAGCCTCTTTGAATCCTTGGTGATACTGTCGTGCGTTTCTACCTCTGCCAAGTTTAATTTTCAACCAGGTTCTCTGCTCCTGCTTTAAAAACATAGTACTATGTTATACTGCAACGCCTAGATCAAAGCTGATGCCCTTTGGCTCATTATTGTTCGGTTCGAGGAGAGGAGGGGGAAAGGTGCATCCATATGCTCGGATGGAAGGGAGGTATCTAAACTAAACGTGCAATAAACAGAATTGCCAGCCCTAGTGTTACTTGGATTTCATAATATAGTGGCCAAAACTAAAGAAACAACTCTTGTATCATACTTAATGGCTGACAACAGTTCGTTGCAAGAAGGTTCATGTATGTTAAATAGAGTGGAGGAAAGCCGCTAGAAAGTTAAGCAATTGTTCAGTGAACCAACTGTATCTTTATAGCTATCTTGTAATATCTTTCCAGTGATGCAGCAATAAATTTTATTGAATACTACTTCAGTATTATACTTCTTTCTTATCAAAATTCAGTTGCATTAAATGAAATGGTTCAAACAAAAGTTATGTCCTTTTAACCTTTGCTTTGTTCTTGAATTCACATTCTCATCCCTTCCATGTATGCAAGATGAAATGAGGTGCCGGACAGTTCGCTCTGATTAGGTCTCTTGGGGATTACAACCCTAGAACTCGCTACTTAAGATGATATCGGATCCCATGCTTGATTTGCTGAAGCGATTCCATCAGCTTCTAAAGCTAAGCTCAATTTCAAAACCAACCAAGAGCTGATTGGTTAGTAAATCAAGTCCTTAGAGGTAACATATTTCCTCTTTTCACCTCAATGTAAAATGGCGCTGCACAAACTCATTTGGTGTTCTCGAGTTCAGGAAGTGTATTTCCAACTTCAGTGCAAAGACGTTTCACGAATGTATGGAACATTCACGGGTGCTATGGAAAGCTCGTAGACATGTATATGCAAAGGAAAGAGTCCTCGCTGCCCTTGTGTTTCTAAAGACTTTCGCATGATGTTCAAACCACTTTCCAAATAGTCCTACATCAACTCGTCATGCCAATCAGGAGCTACAACTGCCTACAACAATTTGGTGTGTTTTGAGACGGCTGTTGGTTATAAAGCCGCACAAGTCACAGCCATTACAAGCTCAGTGTCATGATGGCAAACCAAATGTGTGACTTTTTGTGATGGGATTGGTAGTGCTATTGAAAATTGCAGCACATTCATAAAATGCATCTTGTTTAGTGATGAAGCAATTTATCACCTTAGTGGGAAGTTAAGCAAACTCAATGTTCAAATTTGGGGCTAACAGAACCCATATGCACGTGCTCAACATGTAGGAAATGCGCCCAATGTGAATGTGTTTTTTGTGATGTCCCACTCATATGATTACTGTCCATTCATGTTTGATGGTAACACAATTAACGGTCCACAGTATTTTGCTGTACTACAGAACTGGTTGTTTCCAAGGCTTCACGAGGACAACTTCATTTGGCAACAAGATGCAACAGCCCCCTTCCCACACAGGAGTCACCAAGTACATCAAAATCTGAATGAAACTCAATTCAACTGCTGGATTTGTCGTCTAGAATTTATAACATAGGACTTCTGGCCGCTATTCCTCTTTGATAGATAAGTTCATTCTGAATAATTTTGTCTTACATCTTAGGCATTTATTTTTAAGACCTTCGAGTACTGCTGCTATTTTTGAACTAGTGTTTGTTATGTTGGAAATGACTTTTCTCATGCTTCAATATATATGTTTGGGTCTTTTTTCTTTTGTGTGTGGAGGGGGAAAATGGTTCACATGCACTTACTCCAGGCTAGATAGTAGCGTAAGAATCATGGGCATTGGCAGACTTTTTTTCTAGGGGAGGTTCACATTTTGGAAGTTTGTAATCAAACAACATTAATTATCTTGTTGTCAAAAGTTATAGTATTTGTGGATAACCGTATTAATTTGTGCTAAATGAAAATTGTTCTTTCAATTCAAAATTAAAACAGCAGTCTCATAGTCAGTAATTTATTAAGTTCATTAATTTTCAATGAGAGGCCGCGCCCCCATGCCCCCCCCCCCCCCCCCCCCTTCGCGCCCATGTCACCGGCTTGGAACAGATTTGAATTTGTTGTACATTGATCGAGTGTGCGTTCTAATCACGTCGATAACGTACGGTATATTAGGATGTGGGCAGGGAGTCTCCAGCTAGTGTCGTATATTATCCTTAGTGCCTGGTTCTGTAGCGTGTGGAGCCTGATGAAGGTGGAATTTGTCATTCGTCCCCAGATCTCACAACCGTAGAGTAACAAAGACGGTATAATTGTGCGGTATAGCTGAAGTTTCAGGCGTTGGGGCATGATCTTGGAACTGAGTATAGCGTATAACTACCAGAGAGCTATACTAAGCCGTGTTTGGCCGTGTTCACCCATGGGATTCGTCAGCGTCGCATCACGAGGTTTTGTTACCGAAGTTTCGCCAAGTACTGCGCTTGGCATCTTCAGGGTAAGATCTGTTGTCTGCGCTGGTCAGAGTTTGAATGTGGAAGCAGATTCAGATTTGTTTATTGAGGTTTTGCCCGTTGCCGGTACAATAGACCCGGCTTACAGGCTACAATTATCATTAACTTATAATTATCAATATTTACAGGTTTTGGGCTTATCAAAAGCCCATACGGTGAACCATCAGTGGCGGCTCGCAGTCAAAATTTTAGGGTAGGCAAAGTGTAACAGCAACAACAACAACAATAATAATAATAAACCCCGTTTATCCGAAATATAGGGGGCAAAGTCATTGCGGATAACGCAAACAATATATTGTTTGGTTGTTTAATAAGAGCAGAGTGAATGAGTGTGACTTACGGACGAATTACCGCCAAAACTAAAATCACGAGTGTCGGCACACTTTTTTCCAGGGGTGGGGGGGGGGGGGTCACATGTTGGAAATTTGCAATCATATAATATTAAATCATTATTTTACTGTCAAAATTTATAGTATTTGTTGCAGATAACTATATTAATTTGTACTAAACAAAAATTGTTCTTTACATCAAAATTAAAATAATAGTTTAAGTAAGTAACTGACTGCACATTAAGTTCACCAACTTCCATGGGGGGGCGTGGCCCCCCTTGACCCCGTTTCGCGATGCCCATGGCTAAAATGGATTAAGAAATTGAAAAATTGTCTGACTGCAGCTTTGTGTTAGCTAGCTAAAACACTCCTCTTTTCATTGTCAGTGCGCCGCGAAAGCGGAATTTGTAATAATTCACTAATTAAGTCGGTCATACTGGTATTACACAGTGATAACGACACGATTCAGATCTCTGAGATCTTCGTTCGTGGAACATAGCTGTTCGGAAAATGTCGCATAAATTCGGATTTGGGCAGGCAAGTGTTCGGAGTGCTGGTAGACGCGTCTACGCATGCTCGGAGTGTGTATACAGACGGAATGTTTCCTTATCCATGTTCAAGGGCCTCGTACTGAGGAAATGGGGCCGGGCAGGCAGAGGTTAAACTAGCTGGCTCTCCACTGCCCAGGTTCCATGCGTATCATTTCTGCCGCTCGTTTCAAACACGCATCGCAGTTTTGATGAATCGGAATTGAGATTAAAGGATTTGACCATGCGCTGGTTATTATAACCGAGAAAACTTTTCTTGAACTGCAATTTAGGGGAAAATGACGGTTCAAATGATAAAATGCAAAATCATAGTTAAACATTATTTGTTGATGTATTACGATAGGGTAGGCAATGCCTACCCTGAGGAGCCGCGCCTGTGAACCATCTTTTGCTTGTTGTCCTTCATTGTCTTTTGAATGTTTTCTTTAATTTTATATATGAAACAAAACACTCAACTTTAAAGAAACCCGAGTTCTGTCCTCCACAGTCAGCTACTAAGCCCAAATACAAAGGGAAGCCATAGAAATCTACAAGCACAGAGACAACTTCAATCGGAAGGAAGAAGCGCTCCGTGCACAGAAAGCATGGATACCTGTCTTGGATAACCTTTCACACACACACACACGCACACGCACAGCATTCGAGAACAGGTTGTCCTGTACGGTATGTTTATTTGCACAGCACCTAGCGGCTTATTGCGACTTTATCTGTGCGGTAAAGAAGGTGTATCATACACACACACACATACACACACTCACCGGTAATAAAACTCCGCCTACACCCAGCCCTTCAACTGATGCGAGCCAATCATCACCTTAGCCAACGCAACAATGCCCCGCCCACCCCCACTATATAAGAGCGCCAACGGTCGATTGCTTAATATGAAACCCAAAACTATAAGCTTGTAATAAATAAATGTAAATGTATAGCCGTTAAGCCGAGCCCCTTGTACAGGCACCAGGCAAAAATTAGGAATAAAGAAAACTTGAAACTTGCTTAATGTACCGGCACCAGGCAAAAGCTTGTTAATAAAGAAAACTGAAACTGCTTCCGCATTCAAACTCTGACCAGCGCAGAGAACAGATCATCTTACCCTAAAGATGCCAAACGCAGTACGTGGCGAAACGGCGGTATCTTAAATGCCTTCTAGACCACGCCTACAAGTCCGAAAGAGATAAACCTAACTAATAGTCAATGATGCTAAAGTTTGAAGTTATTTTTGCGGAATTCTATGGATTTAATATTTTAAAATGCACCGTTATATTCTCCAAAGCTACTGAATAAGATGAAAGAACTGTTTCCCTATACGTCAGGACGCACAACTTTATTAGGACGGCAATAAATAATTAAAAGCTGCAACCATGGAAAAATTAGTCTCTTCTAACTGTAAGTCTACTTTTAAGATTAAATAAATATTAAAGTTTCACGGGCGATCAGCCGTGTGAGGTTTGAAAATATTGAGCTTTCGGCCTGACGAAGGCCATGGAGTTTAGAATGGCCGAAAGCTCAATATTTTCAAACCTCACACGGCTGATCGCCCGTGAAACTTTAATAAATAACGTGCGCCGTGAAAGCTTTAAATCTTACATTAAATAAATAGTTTTTTATTTTGATTATAGTTTTGGTGATGGTTATAGTGGAATGGGTTGACGGTTTCCTATTAGACTGCCTCTGTGGTGTGGTGGTTAGCATACTAACGTCCAAATACAGAGAGATCCGGGGTTCGATTTCCATTGAAGGACGGAAACGTTTCTTTAACCGGAATGATTCCTCATCCTCCTTAGATTCCGGAAATATGAGTGAGGGAGTAAATGTGCATACATGTGTATACACGGAATGGCTAAATGGTCCTTAAAGACCAAAGGGGAAGAAAAGAAGAAGAAGAAAAAAAAAATAAAAACTAGCGTTTTCAGTTAAGCTATCTTAATTTCCTTTATACTTCCTTAATTATTGCTTAGCTGTTTCCCTTTACTCAATGGATCTGCCGGGCTGTGCTTTAAATAAACTAAAACTATGCACTAGCTGTAATATGTATATAGTACATCGTTGTAATTACATTGTAAACTGTTTTATAAAATCTCTTGTACAGTCTATAAATACTGACCATGTCAATACTTGTAATTCGCAAGTCTACGGACAATAAAGTTACGTGTTAAAATGGGGTTAAGGCCTTCGTTTTGAATTGCTATCCAAAGAGCGCGCGTGCTCAAGATTTCGGAGGACGTTTCAGGTGCGTAGCCAATCAGAGCAAATCTACCGTTGTATCTTTTGTTTGATTGGGATTTCAGATGGACCAACTCTGGTCCAAAAAGGTTGTTGGGTTGGTGCGGGTTGGTGTGTTGATGGTGTTATGTGTATGCGTGTGCTATATTCTCTGTGGACCAAGCTGTTGTCGGTCAGTGTTGTTGTTGGTTAAATAAACTTATAAGTGAACAAAGCATATATGTCATCTGGAATGCCATCACAAAGGCAGACGCCAATTTACAAATGCATAATGGTTTAATGTGCACAATAAGTTGAACCAAGTAAGTTATATGGATTACAACAGAAATACGTTTTTATTCTAAAGCTTTGTAAAAGGTAACCTCTCTTACACTTGATGCTTGTTTGGTAATTGAAGTAGCGACTTAGATTCGCGGTGATGTGAATTAAATGTCTAAAATGAATACTCAATTGGGATCTGTATCGAGGTAAGGGAATTAAACCTTACTGGTAAAATTGCGTATCGGCTCGTTCAGTTGCCTGTTCATTGTATTGCTAGCTTGCTATGTGCACAATTTCAAATTTTGAGCAAACAAATAAGAACATTTCATCTTGAAAGTTACAGTTACGTATACTGATTTCGTGAGAAATACGTTAGCGAATCCTGGGTAGGTGCATAATTACCCAAGTGGTTTAACTGTATGCGGGTTCACTTTAGAAGGTTTGCAAAGGAATTGCTTCAAGCAGCAAACAGTATTCTTCTTAGATTTGTTTATAAAAACTGACGTATTGCACTCACACGACTTTCTCTACTTGTGTACTATCCTTACAAACTCTTATTGCTCTGCCTTCATGTAATGGAGATAAACATTTACAAAAATTACCTTATTGCTGATTTTCTTGTAGGTACAAGAGGAATATGGGAATACAGTAGGCTTTAAGTGATAGTCAAAACAATATCCCACTCCCTCCTCCTTCCCGGCGAGATAAGCCAACTCTTTTTCCTCCCAACTATACTTCTGTCTCCCCTTTCAAAAAAAAAAAAAAAAAAAAAAAAAATGATAGTCAAATGTTTTAAAGCTGGTCGCTATATGAGGCTTTGAAATTTTGTTCTCTTTGAACGGCCAAGAGCCAAAAATTGAGTAACAACCTTCTATTTTAGAAAAGTACTGCAAAACTCACAAAAATAACAAGGAATATCTCCTAAATGGTTCACCTAAAAAAATACATTAGAAGATAACTTGTCTTATGGATTACCAGTTATGGAAAATTCATCCAGAGTAAACAACCCTACATGGGCAGTACACAGAAAATTCAATACATTTCGTTTACCATAACAAATATCTTGAACACATGGCATTTTAATCAAAATCATTAACAGCTACTTTTGAGAAAATAATTTTTGAAAAAGTTTCCATGTAAAGGATAGTTTAGGGTGGAGTAATTTTCTTCAAAATCTTCCTGTCACATGCTTGAAAGATATTAAACTTAAATACCAACTGTGGTTTCTAACCAGGTTTTTGTTTTTGAGTTATGCTGTTCACCTTTTTCTAAAAATGCTTTTTTGGATTCAGGGATTTCTGGTGAATTCTCAAGATCAAATTTTTGGGTGGAATATAATACTTCCCCTACTTACTATACGTAGTAGAGGAAGTAAAATTGACTTTAACCTGTAAAAATGCCCTATCAGATTAAAAATGCAGAAAAAAATGACTTTAGTGGTTTAATTCCACTTAAAATGTTACGAGTCATGAATATTTTCCACATAGTGTTGTTCTAATATCAGAAAAAAAATATGCTAAGGTATCAAAATCTGGGCCTTAGCCATGAGTCATATTTGTAAGTCATTTAGTAAATATAATTTTTAAAATGTTTCAGGAAGAAGAGATGCCTCCTATAGTCTTGAACACGTATGCAAGCAGGAACAAGAAAAGAAGAAAGTCTTGGGACAAAATAAGTCGAACACTTAAGGAGATTGGAAATTCTCAGGAATGCATTTCAATGTTTGATGGTTCATTTGTGAGAAGTGTGAAGAAGATCAAAGAAGGAAAGGGTGCTATAATGGCAAAAGGGGTTGGATCAATGAGTCATAAGAGAGCAAAGAGGAAGTTTTTGAAGGATTGTTCTCAAAAGTTTTTAAAAACAGACACACTGAAGCATACAACTAGTAAAGGACAATCAGGAAGTCATCTGACCATCTCACTTGACACCTCATGTGATTCAACCTTTGATCGACTCCGAAAAGAAGAACCACTGTAAGCATACACATTACAACATAAATAGAAAAATCTGATATGTTGCACTCACATGACTTTCTCTACTCTTGTACTAACCATTCTTACAAACTCTTATTGCTATATCTTCTTCATGTTAGTTAATATAAACATTTGTTCAAATTATTTTACTGCTTATTTCCTTGTAGGTGCAAGGGGAATATTAGAATACAGTAGGCTTTGTGCGACAGTCAAATCTTTTTGACCTTTGAGATTCTGTTCTCTTTGCACGATTAACATATACAAAATGAACAACGTTGTTGCATTTTGCTAAAGTTCTAAGTTGTCCGAAACTCTCACATATAACAAGGAATACCTCCGAAATGGTTCATCGTACAAGAAAATTTATTGAGACATAAATTGTGTATTTTACCAAGATCTACATTTTTTGTATAGCATGATTTGGTCTATCTCCAACGTTTTACGAGTTATGCAAAAGTCATCCAGAGCAAATACGACTACAGGAGCTATAACCAGAAAATTCAAGATATACATTTCATTTGTCATCAAAATATCTCAAACATATGACATTTTAATCAAAATCGTTAGAGCCACTTTCAAGAAAATCAAAATTTTCGAAAAATTTTCCATGTAAAGGGTAGTTTAGGGTGGGGCTATTTTTTTCAAAATCTTCGTATCACATCCTTGAACGACATTAAACTTAAATACCAACTTTGGTTTTTAACCTAATTTTCGTTTTTGAGTTATGCTGTCCACAGACTGACACACAGACACACACACGGACCTTCTTCTAAAAATGCTTTTTTTGGATTCAGGGGGCCTCAAAACATATATTTCTGGTGAAATCTCGATATTGAATTTTTGGGTGGAATACAATACTTCCCCTACTTACCAGTAGAGAAAGTAAAAAGGGGGAGGGCAAAATTTTATTCACGTATGTAGTAAAAAGGGGGAGGGCAAAATTTTATTCACGTATGTACTGGTGTCAACTTGACGAAAAATGTGGTGTATGGTGCACCATTAGCTGAGAAAGGTTTCTCAGAGCTCCAAAAAGTGATTTCTGTCTCTGGGGTAACTTAAAACATGAAGTAAAGAAGACAAATGCACCCACTCTGGAAGAATTAAAACAAAATGTATGCCAGGAAATTACCAGTACTTCTCAACATGAACTATGGCAAGTGATGGATAGTTTCCTAAAGAGGTGTAAAAATATATGAATGGATTATGTTGACCAGTTTCAGCATCTGTAAAGCCTTTAAGAGTAACTTTAAAAATATTGTGCAGTTTCATCCATACCTCTCTATGATAGCAGCACACAGCAACAAGCACCAAGGATGCAGAGAGGTCAAATACCACACAGCCCGTTTGGAGATTTTATGCTCTATATATGTCATTCCATGTCAAATCGCACAAAATATGATAAAAAGTGACCTTAATATCTCAGATTTTCTTGAAAATTTGTTTATATGTTTTGGAACAAAATACATTTGACTTGGGCTTCTTTGTTTTATAAAAAAAGGAATTATTTTGGCAGATATTAATTTTTGAAATGTATCATAAGTTGCACGCTCTTCACCCTTCGATCAATGTTACCTCCGATTGTAATCAAACAAATTACTTGATCTTTGGCTCAAATTAAAGATAAATCAATCTTTTGTGAGGTATTTATTAGAAAATTGTATTAATTATTAATATTATATTTTATACAATTCAATTTTTAAGGTTAGATATAAAATAAACTCGGCCATTTAAAAATCTGAAAAGAAAAAAAAAAAACTTAAAGATGCACTGAAGTTTACTCAACATTCCCAGAAATAATCAGAATGGCGTTTCTAATTGTTCAGTTGTAACTAAATTACTTACAAATCAGTGCAGCAGACTGGTGTGGAAGCTGTGACGACTACCGTAACCTTGCACAATTGCCAACTTCCATTCCGGCGACGGTTGACTGCTTGGGACCCATGAACGTTGCAACAGTACAGTAAGGAGAACACTACTAGCTGACACTATTATATGTACACTACTAGCATCTTCAAAATGTTTTTATAATTTTACTGTACCAATCTTCAAAAATTGTTAAAATTTTAACTTTCAATGTTTTATCATCTGTTGTGCGGAAGGATTCAATTAATTTTGTAATAATATCATTATTCTCTGATTTTTCAGTGGATGTTGCTGCGTTATCCTTAACATGAAAAAGTTGGTCTGGGTGGCTCAGTTGGTTAGATGCTGGGCTAATGATCCCAAGGTTGCGGGTTCATATCCGGCTTAAACCAATGGTTTTTAAGTGCGCTTAAAAACGACAGCTCCATATCAGTAGATTTACTGGCATGTAAAAGAACTCCTGCACACCGGCGACACTGATGTGATCTTAACAATGACAGCGTCATTAAACAACAATATTATTTGATTTTATTTCAACATGAAAAATTTTTTTGCTAGGGAACTTGTCACTTTCTGGAGCTTTTCTCAGGGATATAGCTTTTGTATTTTCATTTTTTGATCGGGGATTCACCTATTGAAACTAAACTTTTATTAATATCCTCAATATTATCAACATCTTACACAGACACAGAACTACCTGAAGAAGAAACAAAATTTTCACTTGCTTCGTTTGCGTGGCATTCGCTTGATGTATGTTTATCATCACAAGAACCAGAGGCTACAGGCAACGGTTCATTTTATGTAGAATGAAGTTTATGCACTTTTATCTGGTACAAATTACATATTCACACATCCGGAGACTCTGTTAAACTTAGTTTTGTCAATAAATCACGACTTTATCTTACATTAGTTTTCTTGAAAGACTGTTTAGGAAGATTAAAAAGGATTTAAACATTTGCCGTATCTTATGCGGTGTTCACTGCTACTCATGAAAATTTATACCACAAGCTTTAATGATACGATCTTTTCTCACTGAAATTAAATTTGTAGCTGGTTACTGTTTCATCAGAATTGTTTATAAGGACTATCTGGAACTGATAAAGAGGAGATTTAGTTACAATAAACATCCTTTGCTCGCTGCTGTGGCAGGTAGCACATGCTCAAATGTATATACAAATGGATCTCCACTTCATGTCGTCAGTGAGCACTTGCAGGCCTCCAGAAAAAAAATTGTAGCAAATGTATTTATGCACGCTCCATAGTTTTTAATGTCTTATTTTATAGATAAAATGTCAGGGAATACGTGTGTATCTTTTTTAGATTTTTAAAACATTGATTTAAATTCTATTTTTGGTTTTACTAACAAGTGGTTTTATATTATGGTGCATGCAGAAATTACTTAATTTCTAATAGCCATAACTAAGCAAATAATTTAAAAATACAGAAATAAAAAAATATGTCTCTTATTTGATGCCTTTATTCATAAAAAATATTTCAACCTCCTATGAAAAAGTCGTGTTTTACAGGTGTGCGATTTGACATATATATATATATATTAAAATTCCTGGAGTACAAAACAAAAGCTGTGGAAGATGTTTTGTAATAAGCTGTAATTATTCTTGCTGCTTTTCCCTGCAGTTGAAACATATTTTTGCTCTGCAGACTTGCACCCGAAAATTGAGAATGAAAGTATGTTAAACGTCATGAAAGTTTTGTTGTAGAAGATCGTATTTTCTGTTTGTCTTATTTCAGACAAAAGCTGCAGCCTGCTGCTCAGTGTACATCATGCACTAGTTCCTCTGGTATCTCTGAGCAAGTTGAATCTTCCAACAATTGTTCTCTGTTTCCAGCACCATGTATGTATTTATGATTCATTACCTGTCAATTTTGACAATTTATAATTTTATAACATTCAAGTTTATTGAAATTTTTAATAATTGCAACAGTTTGAAAACAAACACCAGATAGTTATTTCAGAGTAAGTGCGTTCAAAGGTAAATAATTTAATTATGTCTTGGTTTTCTCTTGTATCTGCAATTTCCATTCCTAATGATTATATTTTAAGCATATGAACTTTTGATCAAAAATTAAAACACTTTAAAGACTATGAACTGAGCACAAATATCCAAAAGGCGTAATGTTTTTGTGGCTTAGTTATATATGCTTAAATTATGTAAAGTTTATTAAAGTCATTTTTAGCATTGTCTATCTTTTTATAGACTGCCTCTGTAGCACAGTTGGTAGCACGCTTGCCTCTGGTGTGGAGGACCCGGGTTCGATCCCTGGTACTACCATTGGGATTTTTCTTCTGCTTTTTATAGATACATCATTACTTGACATGATTGGTTAATATCTAATGTTGTTGCACTATGGTTGGTGTATTGACTGAAAGCTGGGCAGTGCAGGAGGTTGTTCCTCTCTCACAGAAAGGGCATATGGGTGATTCTGCTGCACCAATTCTGTGTAGATATTTCTTGAGGCAGTCGTGGCCTGTTAGTAATCTAAAAATTGCTAAGGAGGATTTTCTTATACTTTTTTTTATGTCAACCAAGGTTGGCATTAAAAATAACTTACCATCTCAAGGTTATTTAAATCCATGACATGAAGTACTTACGATTGTAAGTCGCTCTTGGGGTACTTATCTCAGGTGTGGTCTACTGGGAAAATATGAATCAGTTGGGGAATTTAATGTCATCTTGACAAGTTGGCCATGGTAGCTCATTGGTTAGAGCAGCTGCATTTGAAGTGGAAGATCTGTGGTTCAAATCCCAGCTATGGCATTGAATTTTTCAGTCCAGGTTTTTCTTGTTGGTATAATAATTCTAGTCATGTAGTTATGTATGTTTTACCATTGTTTTTGTTTTGTTTGTGATATTTTACTGAAACCCATCATTATATGAAGGTCCTAAAACACCATGGTCCATAGCAGTGCTGTCCAACCTTCTTATATGCTCGGGCACATTTAACTCATGCCTAGGGAAGTGCGGGCACCATCACAACCATTATTTGACAATTACTTATACTACTACTACTACTACTACTACCACCACCATGACTGTGACTATCACAAGACCATGAACTCCATGACCACGACCATAACCATTACTTTTGTGACCACCAATACGATGACAACTGTGAATGACCAAATTTTGATGCCTAAAAATTTAGCATGTATTTGATAATTCGAATGTTAATAATTTGAAATCGCCATTAATTGGAAGTTTTTTCTTGGCCCCTTGAATTTTGTATTAAAGCAATGTAAAAACATTGTATGCAATTCAAATTACATTTTCCGTAATTCAAAGTTTTTCTTGAGAAATATCGGTTAAAAATTAATCTAAATGCGGAAATTTAATATAACTGTCCATGTGTTTCTGCAAAAGAGGTTATTGTTTGTTTGGTAGGAATGCAGTTGGAATGCTGTTTAGGGGTGGAATAGCTTTCCTAGCTGCTACATTGAGCTTTTGTACCTGCTCTCAAATTCCTTTGTTTAAAGCATGTGTCCCTTTGTTGTCGCTTGAGTTTCCTGCTGTTCAGTGTGTTCCAAATTCATGTTACCATGTCTCTTAGTAAATTGCGTGTCCAGTACAAGACTTAACTTTTGCAGAAAAAACCGCTGTGATTCGAGAAGTTGAACGGTTTGAAGAAAAAATCTGAAATCGCGAAAGAATAAGAATACCACTGGACACTTTGTCAGCTTATATAAAGAATAAGGAGAGAATTTTAAGCAGTGCCTCGAGTGAAAATGGAAGAGTTAAGAAAGAGACAACCAAAAAATCCTGATGTCAATGAGTGCATGTTTATTAGGAATGGATGTATGTACCTGTATTGCTAAACTGTCAGTTTTAGGTGTAACTTTTGTATTCAAATGTTTGGATAGTTCAAATTATGTTTGTGTCCCTTCAGCTTCAAATTATCCAAGTTCCACTGTATCTGCAAAAAACATTAAACTGAGTAATTATTATTTATTTATGCCAATAAACTTACTGTTGGTGTTTTTAAACATACAAGCTGTGTGTGGGCAATGTTTGAGAGGTAGAATTGGTACTGAAAAAGTCAATGCCACAGCTGGGATTTGAACCACAGACCACTTTCAAACATGGAGCTGAGGTTTAGCAACTATAACAATGATGATGATGATTAGGGCTCGGAAGTTCATGGCCTAAAAACACTGAAATATGCATGCAAATATGCTCTTAAAAACTTGAAAATATGCCAAGAAATATGCACTATTTAATTAAAACAATTAATGTCCCTTTGCAGTAAACAAGACGAGTTAGTATAAATAATAAATCAAGTTACCTTATTCCTTAGAGGTTGAAGCAGAAGTGCTGCTAGTATTAACTGCTAAATTGCAATTCACAACCAACACTTTGCACAAATTTTCAACTGTAAAGCACAGTCTGTTGTCTCACAAAACACTTCTGTAACGTGAAAAACTTCTCTCCACGTCACAAGATGTTATCAGGGCATATTTAAATGATGCTAACTGCTTCACACACAGAGAGGGAGAGTCAAGTCCCTTGGTGAGATATAGTTTTCTTTTGAGGATGTCTCGAATACCGCACATCTGTTTATAACCAGAATTTTTTGAAATTACATAATTCACTTTCTCTTTCACTTTTTGTCCTATGCTACCAGGAACCAAACTTAGATCACATATTGTTTTTTTTTTTTTTTTCAAAGACAGTGATTCATGCAAAGGATATCTTACAGCTTCCAATGCCGTTATGGCTGTTGGTAAGAAAGAAAACTGGGCAGATATGAAACCAAGATCCTCTTTCAACCCAGTGCCTGACAGAATATTTTGCACAGTTTCTATTGATGAAGCATCTTTCAAGTCCAATGAATTAATAACCTCTTCGGCTATTTCTATGTGCTCAGCATAATATAAAACTGCATCGATCCATGTTCCCCATCGATTAACACTGGTGCAGGAAGAAGTCAGATATTAGGTGCTGTTGATCTAAACAACTTAACTCTTTTAGGAGATTTAATAAACATTATCTTCGTACTGGACACAAATCTATCTACCAATGGGAAAGAACCATTGTCTCAGAAATGCTACCAATATGAAAAATATTATATAGGTGAAAAAATAAAAAAAGCATAAAAATCATTAAAATATGCAATATAGAGGCAATAATATTGAAATCTTTGTGAATTGTATCATCATGTGCAGTAGTGTCAATATGAAAAATATTATCCAGATAGAAAAAAGTAATAAAAAGCCATAAAAATCATTAAAATATGCAATATAGGGGCTATAGTATTGAAATAATATGCATTTATCAAAAATCAAGAAAATATGCAGTTATATGCACCATAAAATCATGTCCAAATAACTGAAAATTCAGTAATTCGTGCACATAATGTAAAAGCATACATTTTTAACCCCTATGAAAAAACATGCAAATGCATGAACTTCCTAGCCGTAATGATGATAATGATGATAGTGATAGTAACAGTAACAATAGCAATAATGATAGTAATTTGTGTTGCAGTAAAATTGATAAATTATTCTTTAATCCTAGGTGTGACTTCAAGGCAAAATGAATCATTGATGAAATCAAGTAAGTCGTGCTCAGAGGCAGAAAGTCTTGGAGATTTTCGTGTGACAAGCACGCCTAAGGGTGCCAGGAGAGAAAACAAACCACATTCACCAGCTCTATCTCCAATCAGAAGCTCTATGCATGAGAAGTCAGAAGCCAATGAAGTGGAAGCACAGGGCAGTACTTCAGTGCATTCAATTGAAAAGAGAGTTTTCCTCGGCAGTACCAATAGAAATCCAGCAGGCACACAAAATGACAATTCCTCAATTCCACTTTTTGCCTCACCTAAAACTACACCTTCAAATGTAACTGGGTTTGACAAATCTGCAGCTTCAAATCTGCTGTCAAATACCTTTAAACCAGTACAGATTTCAGTTCCAGCCAATAATAATTCACTAAAAGTCATTGGTTTTAAAGATCTTACAACTCCTTGTGAAAATCACACTGAGATGTCTAAAGATTCTGCTGTATTAAATGACAATCAGGCTGAAGACAAACATGAGCAAATATCACTTCCGATTGAACATAATGATTCACTAGAAATCATTGGCATTTTCAAAGGTCTTAACACTTTTGAATCTTATGTTGGTTTGGAAACAGCTCCTTGTCAAAATCATACTGGCATGTCTAAAGATTCTGCTGTATTAAATGACATTCAGGCTGAAGGCAAACAGCAAATATCACTTCCATTTGAACATAATGACTCACTAGAAATCATTAGCATTTTTAATGGCCTTAAAACTTCTTATGTTGGTTTGGAAAACGATTCTGTAATGCTCAGTAAGGATATCCATGTTGAAAGAAATGGTGAATACGAGGTTGCAACAAGTCTAGGTGTAAAACAGGCTGTAATAGACTGTGACAGTAAAGATTTGAGTTACAAACTGTTGACTTTGTCAAAAGGTTTTCAAGGGTTTGACACTCAAAATATAGACATACATAGTTTTGCAGAGGTTAACAGGGTATCAGAATCAAATGTGCAGTTGTATGGAGGAAGTAAAATCCCAGAAAGGTTTTATGTTTCTACAGACTTGTTTGCTAATTTGTCAGATTCTACGGGGAGTGTTAAAAATGTTGTTTGCCCCAAAGAAAACAGTGATACAGTAGCAAGTGCTGCAGTTCCAAGTTGTAGTTCTGTGGACCTATTTCCTGATGCTTCAAATTCTATAGAAAACAGTAAGAATGTTTTAATCCAAGAACTAAACAGGGCCGAACAAAGTAGTTCTTGTGAAATTTTGAATGTTTACTGTTGTAAATGTACGTCACAAACAGGAAGGTGTGTTTCAAATGGAGTCAGCATATCATGTGACAGGGTGAATTGTGATACAAGTGAGTGTGTAAATTCCACAAGTTATAAGTGCCAAGGAAGCAGCAGCCAAAGATGTGTTCAGGGTAATACAAGTGTATCAGCACTCATAGTTCCAGAAAACGAGCATACATTACAGACTGCTAACAGTTCTCAACATAACTGTCCAGAAGTTACAGGGTTAGTAGACGTTATAAAAATAAAATAATAAACCCCAGCGCAACAGTCCAAGGCATGCCTCCCAGCCGCTGCATCACCCACCTCTGTCCTCTACAGGCGTCATTGGTGGGGTGCAGTACTGGAGGGTGGGACGTGGTCAGTGCCCCGAGCCCTCCCAGCCAGTAATGCGACCTTCTCGACCTGTGGCCACTACTCCATCAAGTAGCACCTCAATTGCCACACCCCCAGGGATCTAATGAGGCAAGTGCACCCCATGCCAGACCTCCCAGAGGGGAAAAATCCCCATGCTGGTACCAGGGTTCGAACCCAGGGCCTCCACGCTAGAGGCAAGCATACTACAAACTGCGCTACGGATGTTCGGTTAATTGTAAAGCAGTAAAATAAAATTTACAATAAGAACAATTTAGAAACTAAAAGCTTCACTTATCTTAGTAATTGCTTCAAATGCTGCCTGACTAGTTTCAAGGTGCTTTCACCACATTTTAAATTACTAAGATAAGTGAAGCTTTTAGTTTCTAATTTGTTCTTTTATTAGATTCTGTTGCTTCAGTGTTAGTAACTTCAATTTTTCTTTGATTACAATAATTCTTTAGCTACAATCAAAATTAAATACAGTAGAACCCCAATAAAGACAGTCTCTGTAGTGCAGTGATAGTGTGCCTGATGGCGAATCCTGGTTGGATCCCCAGTACTGGCGAGGGGATTTTTTACCACACTGGAAGGCCTGGCACAGGGTTCACTCAGCCTCATTAGGTCCCAGAGGGACTAATTGAGGAGCTACTTTATAAGAAAGTAGCAATGTCAAATTGCAAAGACTGCATAACCGGCTGGGAGGACTCGGGGCACTGACCACATTCCCCCTCCAGTTCTGCTCACTCATGATGCCTATAATGGGCAGAGAAGGGATGCATCGGATGGGTAGTAAGCGTTAGTCCACAAAGGGCTCTTGCACTATGGGTGGGTTAAGAACCCTGCTAAACCAAATTAATTGGGAGTGTGGTCATATGACTTTCTCTACTCTTGTACTAACCATTCTTACAAACTTATTCCCCAATCTTCGTGTTCATTGAGGTAAACATTTGCAGAAATTATCTTATTGCTTTTATCCTTGTAGGTGCAAGGGGAATATGAGAATACAGTAGGCTTTGAGCAATTGCCAAATCTTTTAAAGTTATGAGATTCCATTCTCTTTGCATTACTAACATATAAAAAAAATGAACGATGTTGCATTTTCTGAAACTGGCACAAATAAGAAGGAATATTTCTGAAATGGTTCACTCTACAAAAAAATTAATTTGGACATAAATTGTGTGTTTTAGCAAGATCTACATTTTTTGCACAGCAAGATTTTGCCTATCTCTTACGGTTTACGAGTTATTCAAAAGTCATCCAGAGTAAACAGGACTAAATAGGCTACAGACAGAAAATTCAGAAAGTAGAGTAGAGAAAGTAAAAAGGATAATATGAAATCAAAAGTGTATAAAGCCCTGACAGGGTTCAAAAGCACAAGAAAGGTGGGGCATTGTTAAAGAATTGTTGTGTACACAACCTGTACCCAAGGACAAGGATGCCAAACACTATTAGGCTTGTAGGAGTACAAAGTACATAGCATTTGAAACTTAATTGCACTGTGCAAGAATACTGAAATTTGTTTTCAATTCTTTTATGTCAGATTTAATTACACTAGAATCCTACTAATCCAAACACTGCAAATCCAGAATTCTGTTTATCCTAACAAAATCCATAATGTAAAAAAATAATAAAAAGCTTCTAGAAGTAGAGTCGAAACTGAATGAATACTGCCATAAAGAAATAATTGTAAAAACCTTTTTTGCTTATATTTGAATAAGCTCATAACAGTGGTGGGAATCTAAATCGTTATAAAAATTGAATTGTTGTTTAAACAGTTAACATCACTTACATGTAAATATTTATCTTGACGGGTTTCAAGAGCTTAAATTGCTCCCATCATCTGAATTGTCTAATTAAAAGAGCACATGAGATGCATGAAATACAAGTAAATGGATAAATGTGCAGTTGTACACCATTTTTGGACATCAAATCACACCATTACTGAACATAACACTTAAAAGCTACAAAAGACGCTGCCAAGTTGGGTACTTGGGGAAAAGATTATCATAAAGAACAACCTCCAATTAATGAATTGGACAATTCTGATGATACAAGCATTTTAAGCCCTTGAAACCAGTCAAGATAAATATTTATATGTAAGAGATGCTGTTTCAACACTGATTCAATTTTTATAATAATACAAACCTTATTTATAGTGTAGAGAAAGCATTGTTATTACAGAACTGACAAACTCATTATTGAAACTACACATATCAGAACAAAATGTTTATTGTACAAAAAGTCCAGTGTTTTTTCACTAATTGTGCTGCAGAAGCTCTCAAATAAGTGAAAAACATCAATTTCTGTAAAATGACAGCTAACAAAGGTGAAACATACTGATCTACCTACATACTGCCACTATCGTATGTGATCGGCTATGTTCACAGGTCAGTAAAATACGTGTTATTTTGAATATGTTGTCATTATGTTGTGCATGGTAATCACAACATTGTCACTTCCTCACATTGCTACACTGTTACCTTCTACCTGCCAATCCTATAGCTGAATTTATATACATTTTTTTTCATTGTTCAGATACTCCGAACATATCCAAATCCGAACAGACCACACCCTCCAATTAAATCTCATTGGCGGGGTTCTACTGTATACAGGTTGGAAGGGAAGTCATTACATTCCTTCCCAATGTGTGCTTCATAAAAGCATTACAAAAAAAAATTGAATGGCATTTTGTTCTTTGATCAGCTGATTTCAAAAAAATAAATAGTTTTTTATCCCAATTGGATGCACAATTCCACAAGAATGCACAAAGATAACAGTTTGTTACTTGTAACATGCGTAGAGTAACTTATTTCTGATATACCTTTGGTTATGAAATAATCACTTAAAAGACTTGAATGAATACTCTGAACAGCTCTTTCAGATGTTAGGTAAGTTGACAACATTGCATTGAGGTTGGTCAGGGAGTTGACCTTGTTTGTGAATGTAAACATGTTGGGCACTTTTGCTTTTGTTGGGAGCTAATGCTTGTGATTGGCCTACACTCCACAATAGACACGGAAGGACAAGGCAGGGTATGAGTTTATTTACAAAATAAGCGTTATGCTGTTTGTTTATGTACTGAGCTAGGGAAAGTGACACCCACACAATGTGCAGTGTTATCAGATTGCTTTCGGCAATTTCTCCATAGGAGATGGTCAGAGACAAAAATGTGGTATTCAAAATGTATTTCAAATACCAAGATCTACCACTGGTTTGAATTCATGTAATGACTTCCCTTCCGCCTGGTATACACACCAAAAATGTTTATGCAGATTAAGCAATATCTTGTTTAACAGGGTCTGGCTTAATGGGGTTTTAGTGTATTAGGCACTGCTTTAGAGTAATGCTTTCTTTTGTTAAATTCAGGTTTTCTTGTGTTCAATCTGTATTCCAGGAAGTTAGATGGCTCTGTACAAGAAACTTCTACCTCTGCAATAGATGCTATAAAAGAAACTTCACCTAATTTAGCCACTGATGCATCTCAAGGAACTAAATTAGAAACTCCCAGACAGTCACAGACATTAGGTAAGCATCTTATTACATGTTTTATTTTAAGCACAAATTTAATTCATTTTTCCATCAATAATTGAGATTTATGCAGCTAAATTTAATTTGTACACAAAACAAATTTAGTGAAATGCACTGTTCGGAGCATCTCTCCATGTCTTATCATCTTACAGGGTCTCACAAGGAGCAAGGTATAACTACTGATCAATCACACAATTGATGCACAATCACATAAAAGATTATTACTCAAAAAGTCTTGAAGTAAAATGTGGAGTACCACAAGGGTCTGTTCTTGGGCCCTACTGTTTATTATATATATATATATATATATATATATATATATATATATATATATATATATATATAATATATAAATGACATGCCAAACTTATCTGGAAGCAAAATAACAATGTACGCAGATGACACATCAATTATTAATATAGGCAATGGAGCAAAAAATTTAGAAACAATAACATTACGAAATACTACATTACTAATCCAGCACTTGCAATCAAATAAACTACAAGTTAATATAAACAAAACAAAATGTATACACTTCCAAACCTCCACAAAATAAGAACATAAAAACACTAGAGATCTTTGTTGGAAAAGACAAAATTGATGAGGTAGAATACAGCAACTTTATGAGTAATAATTGACATAATGCAATATTACATTGAAAAATATAAATAGATTTTATCTTTCTACAAATTCTCCCTATAATTATACTGGAATTAAAATTTGTATTGGAATAGCTCTAAACATGTTTGTCTGTTACATTTTACCTTTCTTGGATGGCATTTAATTACAGTTCTTTGAATTTACACAGTTTCCAAAATTTGTCAATCTGTGTTATGAGCTTGCCATTAGACCAAAAATAGCTTCACGTGTGGTGTGAAACAAGCAAGTTATAGCTTAATGTGTAACAATTTAGCAAACCATCAGAAATAATCAGTGCTTGCCTTTCATGCCAACATGTCATTGGGCTATGTCTAACCAGTAGTTAGTAGTGTGAATATTGCTGTCATTGGAGAGGGGTAAAAAGAGATGGAGAAGGGGAAGCTATGAAGGCCTCGTTGAACAATCATTATAACCTTTCGTTTTATTAAATTCACTTTATGTACATGTGCACAATTACAGGGAATACTCCATTAGTTTAAACGGGTTTTATTTGGGTTTTAAGGGTAAGTTGCCAATGATGATGTACTTCTCAGAAATTGAAACCGTTTTGGCTCTGATTTTCAAGGATTAGAAACCTATGATTTGTTTGGAATTGTGTAGGAATAGGAAAAGCCAGCAACATCTGAAAGATAATGCAGGTGAGTGGCGTAATGCATTGAACACAAAGCAAAATTTATCAGAGGTTGGAACTTTAGTAGTGGCAACTATTTATTTATAACTGATACAAAATATATATATGTTACCAAGTTTTACTGTCATTCAAAGTAATCACCAGTGTTGCATATAACCTGTTGCCAGCGACGTGGAACTCGTAGAATACTCTCAGCAACGCTGGTTCTGTTGATAGTTTGAATGGAACGGCCTACTGCTTGACGAATCTCTGGAACAGTTCTGAAGCAAATGCCTTCATCTTCGGAATCAAGTCAATGTCACAAGCACTTCCCAGCCCCATCGGCTGAACAAATCAGCCACAGCTTGCGCTGTATGCAGCATAGCAACGTCGTATCATAACCATTTCTGCATTTCCATCAAATCGTGTGGAACCCATCGTGATGCAATTTTTCCCATGCCCAGATGTTCCTTCAGAACATGAAGCACTGTTGTATGTGCTAATCTTGTACCTCGGGCCAGCTCTTAATAATATGGTGTCGATCAGTATCCAGTAACACTGCAAAAGCATACACATCTCCACTGGCGCTAGGATGACCTGGCCACATTGTCTGCCACATCTTGGCATCCTTTGTTGAAGGCATTTAGCCATCTTGCTACTGTTCTGTAAGGCAATGCAGACTCTCTGCAAGCCTCTTGAAGACCTTGATGACACTGTCATGCTGTATGACCTCTGGCACATTCAGTCTTTATCCAATTCTGTTGTTCCTGCTCCGAAAGTATCATGACATTGCATTAGACTGCTAGCTTATACAACACTATGTTTCTCTTGTCAATGTGGGAATGGAGAGTCTATTTGTTCAGAGGTGAGAGGTATGTAATTAACATGTGCTATCAGTGATAATCAGGGTTGCTAATTATTATTTATTTATGCCAACAAACTTACTGTTGGTGTTTTTAAACACACAAGCCGTGTGTGGGCAAAGTTTAAGAGGTAGAACCGGAACTTAAAAATTCAATGCCACAACTGGGATTTGAACCACAGACCTTCCGCTTGCCGGGCGGACGCTCTACCACTGAGCTATTGTGACAAACTGCCAGAATGGCATTAAATTCTCAAGCCAGTTCGTATTTTTCCTGGTAAACCACAAAGGCAGTCTCACATCAGAGACAATTACCCCAATGGTGACTTACTATTGCAAGTACTTTATATTCCAGGATTAAATAACCTTCACATAGTAATTATTATTTATTTATGCCAACAAACTTACTGTTGGTGTTGTGGCATTGAATTTTTAAGTTCCAGTTCTACCTTTTAAACTTTGCCCACACACGGCTTGTGTGTTTAAAAACACCAACAGTAAGTTTGTTGGCATAAATAAATAATAATTACCATGTGAAGGTTATTTAATCCTGGAATATAAAGTACTTGCAATAGTAAGTCACCATTGGGGTAATTGTCTCTGATGTGAGACTGCCTTTGTGGTTTACCAGGAAAAATACGAACTGGCTTGAGAATTTAATGCCATTCTGGCAGTTTGTCACAATAGCTCAGTGGTAGAGCGTCCGCCCGGCAAGCGGAAGGTCTGTGGTTCAAATCCCAGTTGTGGCATTGAATTTTTAAGTTCCGGTTCTACTTCTTAAGGGTTGCTAATGTTTAAAAGTAAAATTATCCTATCGGCCACTCAAAATTATAGATTTGGATTCAAAATTATCGCACATCATAACCCAAATGCTATAACAATAAATATATCAGCATAAACCTTATGAAAATGTAATAGTATTGATGTTTATGGTATCCACTTATAAGATTGATGCCCTCAATCAGTATTACATTAGTACTTACGTTCTTCGCACTGTTCGTCTGAAAGTTCATCTTCCTTAACTGTTGCAGCATTATACAAATTTGTTGTTGAGATAAACTTTAACATCTCAGTGACTTACAGATTTTCGGACCCACCACATTCTTTCATAAGCTGAGACAACTGAATAAGTCCATTTACTGTATCTAGCGCCAATCTGTTTCTAATTTTGGTTTTTATTAAACCTAGTTTGGAAAAAAACTTTCACAAGAAGGGTTTCTGTGGGGCAATGAAATCACTGATAATGCAACCTCCGCCAGTTCTTTGAAATCAGTATTTCCACCACGTGACATGTGTGTAACAGCACTCTAGAAACTTCCAGGTTCAGGCATGTTCTTTATTTCACACAGAATATCACGTATTCCGAGTTTTCTCCATTGATCATCAATTTTCTGAACATTGCCTTCTACATTGAGATTACCAGATCTGGACACACTGGCATCAAGAGGATAAAGGGTAGGATTAGTAGGATGTGAAATGGTTGCCTTAGAGGGGTGGAGACAGGCCATGAGGGCAAAAGTGCTGTCGCTATTTGTAATTTCATTTTGCTGGTGTGACAAACCAGTGAAAGTGATATATCACCGGTATCAAAATTATCGTACGGGTTGATAACCATGAGTACAAACATTCAAATTATCGTATGGGTTGGCAATCCTGGTGACAGTATTACGTTCCATTGCATAGCGACCCTGCAGCAGTGTTGCCACTATTAAAGTTCCAACCTCCGTACTTGACTCTCAAATAATTTGGTTATCTAAAAAATGGAAAGCATCTTTGTTCTTTGAGTCTTTATATATGTGTGTTTATTTTTATTTTTGTTTTTTCAGGCACAGAAGCAGCTCCCGCTACAGAGCGTGCTGATACTCCTTCTCCTGGTCGTCCGTCTTGCAGGAGGTTATCTCATGTGGTGGTACCACAGAACAATGAAGTTGAATCTAGGCAGGTCTCAACATCATTCAGAAAGGTGTACACCAATCCTGTTGCACGAAGTAAGCAAGAATTAGTTAGGTGCATGGTCAGTGAGTTAGAAATGCTTTACATTTTAGAAATGCGTGGAGTTAAGCTCATTCCAACCATTTGATCACTATCATGAAGTATAATAGTCTTTAAAAGAGCATTTTCAGGAGATTCACTTGATAGTTCATCTTTCATTAGTCTGTCAATCTTGTTAGGCACTGGCCTACTAATCCCAAGGTTGCAGGTTCATACCTGGCTCTGATTGATGTTTTTTAAGTATGCTTAAAAGCAACAGCCCCATGTCAGTAGATTAAATGCCATGTAAAAGAACTCCCACAGGATGAAACTTTGACATGCTGGTGCTGCTGATATGATCCTGGAAAGTGACTGTTGTTTACAAACAGAATTTAAAAGAACCTTTTCTCATTAGTCAGCTTCCATATAGGCCTTAATCAGAAAGCTAATGACATAAAAGGATAAGACAGTGTTTTGCAAAATGATTGCCCCAGTTTCATAGTAGTATATCTGTATATCACCGCCGCCACTGCCACCACCACCACAACCGCCACCGCTACCACCACCAGGGCCCTAATGACCAAGTTGTCTATAGGCCCTTAAACACGACAGACTCACTCACACTCATCATCATCATTAGACAAGATGGTAGCCATACAAACTTGTGCAATGATTCCGTAATTTATTCCGAAAATTGTGTATCAATGCTTAATAATCATCAAAAGGCAGTAAACAACAGAGAAAAGGAAGAAAATGGAGTGAATCAACAACAAGAACTTCGTGGGAAACTTATTTAGCTAAGTATTGTCAAGTAACCCTGTGCCCAAAGATTCGCATGCTAAAGGGAATCGAGATAAAATAGTGTCACTACAAATGTTAATTGAGGTGATGAGGAAAGAATTGAAAGAAGCTAGAATAGAAATTGAAAAATGTTGTTGTTAGCTAATGCTGGATTTCTGACAATGAAGTCATTAATCCTCTTGCTCTCCAATATTTTTCACTGATGGATGGGGTGTTAGAAATCGCCAGGCATATTTGAAAAATTGAAGCACGAAATAACCCATAAATCGGGTAGCAAAAGTAAAGTCAATGAATGACTGGAAAACAGCTGGGTTACAACTGTAACCAAACATCGTACGGCTACAAATAAGCAACAATAAGTCCAGCGGCCATCAAGAAGAGAAGTCATTGAGTCCTTATACTGGCCGACATCATGGTAAAATTTAGCGCAGCAATTGAATATGGACTCTGATAGTAACAACATACAGGCATGTGGTGTAGTACAAAATATGGGAAGAAATGAAATTCTGCCTAGACCAAGGTTTTTACATTGATTAATTTGTGGGGGAGGAAACAAAATTTAGACATTATCTGCCCAATCATTCTGGATTACCCTGTATTTTGAAAAAGATAGGCTGACCAATTGTGATGATTTATACAGATAGTGCAGGATCGATTTGTCTGAGTAATATATGAGTAAATATACAATATTACTTCTCTTTGAATAAAGATTCATTCCATCTTGGAATAAACTAGAAAGTAACTTTTATATAATTATGTTTTAGTGTCGCCATGTGTAGAAGATGCTGAAGAAAATGACACTTCACTAGCTCTGGTAAGCATACCAATCAGAGCAAGACAAGCGGTGTTACATCGCTGCCAGCAAACGGAGCCAATACCATTTAGTGAAGCATTTCCAGATGAGTAAGTATGTTCTGATAATTTTTGCTATTTTTCATTACCTTGCACTATTCAAAGGGAGGTATACTTCACATTGCCAGAACTAGATATGTCATCAGTAGCAATATGTTGTAATAATGTCAATAAGAGTAAATTGTGTGATCCATCAAGCAGAATGATCAGTTAATGTCTATTTAAATGGAATTGTGGCTTTAGGTGTGCAAGCACTTATCACTTTTAACAACTGTGCCAGGTCACCTATACTCTGTACATCAAGAGATTAAAGGATGCCTAAACAAGACCACGTTCATTTTGACCACCGTGCACCTTCTTGACGCTTTTGCCGTCTGAATAGTCCCTTGAAAAAATACTACTGCTAAGGTCTGAAATCTTACGTAATGTGTGCTAAGGCATGAACTAAGTGCACTAAGCATAGCTGAAGTATAGAAATACGTGGTTAAGTGAATCTGTAACCAGCCTAACTCATGCGGTGTGCACATTATTCAGCATGAAAGTAACATGGCGGAAGAAGTGAGTGTTGTGAAATGTAAGTGCGGGAAACAGTTACAAAGTGGTGAAAAGACAAAATATTGAACATGTTTAACAAGTTCTGCGAGAAATATCCCGACAATGCTATAGATGACATGATGAAATTAACATCCGAGATTACCGGTGTGTCAGTTTCAAGTATTTACAGTGCACACAAAGAAAAATCCTCAATTGGTGAAGTCAGAACTCTCTGTAAGAAGAGAATGCGCGCCAGGCAAATGTTGGATGAAGTTTGCAATGAATTTGTGAGATCTGCAATCCGTTGAAAAGTTCACCAGTTCTTTGTTAACAAAATGCTGTTGGCAGTTAACTCTCATCCTGACCTTCCAGATTTAAAACAAACTTTCCTCCATAACGTACTTCTGGAGATTGGTTTAGAGTTTGTGTGCAGCAAACGAAAAAGTGTTATTGTTCACAGAGATAACGTAAGTAGTAGTTAATTTCCATGTGCTGCATGTTATTTAGATCGAGTAAATATATTCTTTTAGTGGTGTAAAATGCATAGTATATTTACGTGTAGCGGTAACTGTGTTCCATCATTGCAAATGCATGTGGCCACGGAGTGATACAAACTGGTTCTTTGTTTACATCTCCTTTAATCTCTTGATGTACAGAGTATATACTTCAAATGTTTGAGGAACACTTTTGAGTGTTACAGATTAGTAACAACAAATATAATAATTTTGAGAGAATGTAGGCTTTCACGGATGGTATCAGTATAACTAGAATTCTGGGCTTTTATACTGTGGTCTACTGGAGAAGATAGATGTTCCAGACATATCATCTGCAATTGCAGTGGACATCTTCAGAGGTGTGCTCGAAGTGTTCTGGAGAAAGTTCTGCTGTGAAGCTGTTGTTGAAATATCTGGAATATCATCCTTGAGCAGACTACAGTTTGACACCCTAGAAATAACTTATAGTTCCAACAATAATAGTTTTATTTGTCATTTAGTAACTACAATAATAATCACAATGGACTTCATCCAACTAATCTATTACTTTATTTTATGGACTTTAGGACACACTTTGTTCTTTGAGAAATGGTCTTAAAATTTCAGGTGCGTCTTATACTCAAAACTGATAGTTGTTGTTAGCTAATGCTGGATTTCTGACAATGAAGTCATTAATCCTTCAAAACTGATAGTAAAATATGATAAATTCTTTATTGTCTATAGACTTATAAGTTTCATACATTCTCATAAAAAATTAATAATTATATTTACAATCAGTTAAGATATTTACAGTTCATCCAGAGAATACATTTTTTAATCAAATAATTTTTTAAATAAGTTTTAAGTTAGATTTTCTTGCAGTTTTGATCTCTAGAGGTAATTTACTGCGTAAAGTTGTTCTTATTGTATTTATGTCCTTAAATACAATTTGCTTATTACACATATATCTATGGTAATTTTTGTTACTTCTTGTAATATACCCATGAATATTTATAATAATGGTTTATTCACCTGTAGACATTGAATTGCATGCTTAAGGTTTATTTAAAATTCTTTTCAGTCTTAAAAATGGCTGTATATTCAATGTAGGAAACCTATCACTATCCGGCAACAGTGAGTTCAACTGGCAGAAACATACATTAAAAAATGCTGGAATTTCACTTCTTTTTTTTTTGTGCAAAATAAGGCAATTTTACTTCAATCTGCACTTACCGCTAAAATAATATTGATTTATTGATGAACATCACATAATTTGGAAAGATAATAGGAAATCGCTTTAATATGTTTGTCGCTTTTATCATGAATGTGAAAAAAAGAACGTCCCTACTTATCACCAGTTTAAATGTTAAAAGTGTGCTTTAATCTTAGAAGAGAGAGATGGTCAGGAAAAGGATTGAATCTTAACAAGCAATCAATGAAGCTATTCATAAGAATTTACGTTTTAGAAAGTACTTTATTGCAGGTTTTAGATGTAATACAGTAAGTGTATTACAGGTTCTGGGACACCTGCCGAAAGATTGGAGAAGGAGTATATGGTGAGGTGTTCCTATCAGAGGCAGAAGATGGTGTTGTTTTCAAAGTGATACCAATAGAAGGTGATAAATTAATTAATGAAGAGCCCCAAAAGAAATATGAAGAGATACTATCTGAAATTGTAATAGCAATGTGAGTACAACCAAAACCTAACTCAAACAAATCTTAGATTTTGGAATAATATACATGGACAAGGAAAGTTGCAGTTTTAAATTCTGAAAAACAATTTGATTTTCAGAAGTAATAGGGCACATAGTTGTATAATTTTTAAAATCTACAGTTTTCAGAAAGTATCCTGAAACACTTTTCTCAAATGATCTCCATTATAGCGCAGTTGAATCTCCATCCATAATTTTGAGATGTGTTTTCCTAGATGTACTATTCAATATACCGGGTGCAAGGGAAGTCATTACATTAATTTAAACCAGTGATAGATCTCTATATTTGGAACAATTTTGTATCTTACATTTTTTTCTCTGACCATTTCCTTCGGAGTTATTTTAGTTCTTTTGCAAACAAGCTGGGCAACACTGCAGATAGTGTGGGTGTCACTTTCCCTAGCTCAGTACATAAACACAGTATAGGTTGCGCGTTCGTTCTTGACGAATGACCTTGAGCAGAAATCCAATGAGTGAGCCTACCCTTAATAAACAGGTCAGCAAATGTTTATGCTACGATAACAGACACCTCTGTTTTCCTCTGTCACGTGTGTGTATACAGTCGACTGCAGAAGTTTTGTGCGGTACGGATGTATGTATGCATGCAACGAAAATGGCAATTCAGACGAGGGAGAGACGTCGGGAATAGAATAAATGCAAGAAAGTTAAGTGGGAACAGTTATAGAGGTATAGTGTATAATACGTGTGGCTGATATTACTGCAAGTGTCATAAATTGATTTGTAGTGTTGTACTACTTCAGCTCAGAAGCATGCGCGTCATCTCACTGCAGACTGTACCTCCTCTCTCTCGTTCCCGCAAAAGCTGAGTAGGGACTCGCATTCAACCTTTCATATAAAATTTTCATTCGTCAAGAAGTAACGCGCGACCTATAACGGTGCTTCTTGAGAACACAAACAAATACCCCGCCTTGTCCTTCTGTGTTTACTGTGTGAGTGTAGGCCAATGACAAGTGTTAGCTCCCAAAACATTAAAACGAAAGTAACAGGCCTGTTTACATCCACAAACCAGCTCAATTCCCTGACCAATCTCAACGTAAAGTTGTCAACTTACTGTACATGTGAAAAAGCTGCTTGGAGTATTCCTTCACATCTTCTAAGTGGAGGGGCTCTAATGACCTAGCTGTCGACGGGCCCTTAAACCCTAATCACTAACTTCTAAGTGAAGGCGGGTGTGTGTGTGGGTGTGCGCATGTGTGTGCGTGCGTGTCCCAACCTAAACTACCCTTTACATGGAAAATTTTTCAAAAATTATGATTTTCTTGAAAATGGCTTGAACGATTTTTATTAAAATGCCATATGTTTAAGATATTTCTTTGATAAATTAAATATATATCTTGCATTTTCTGGATATAGACTATGTAGTCCTGTTTACTCTGGATGACTTTTGGATAACTCATAAACCGTAAGAGATAGACAAAATCTTACTGCACAAAAAATTTAGATCTTGCTAAAACACACAATTTATGTCCGAATAAATTTTTTGGTAGAGAGAACCATTTCGGAGATATTCCTTGTTATTTGTGTCAGTTTCAGAAAACTTAAAATTGGTGAAATGAAACATTGTTGTTCATTTTTTTATATGTTAAGCTTGCAAAGAGAACAGGATCTTAAAGCTTTAAAAGAGTTATCGCTCAAATCCTACTGTATTCCCATATTTCCCTTGCACTTACAAGGAAATAAGCAACAAGATAATTTGAACAAATGTTTATCTTAACTAATACGAAGAAGATAGAAGTATAAGAGTTTGTAAGAACGGTTAGTCCAAGAGCAGAGAAAGTCATGTGAGTGCAACACATCAGATTTTTACTGCTGTGTGGCCTGTTTTTACATTATAATTGTTTGAATGCAGATAACCTGAAGCCAGCTGCTTAAGAATTCCTATGCCTGATTCTAACATTTGTGAAATTGCGTGTCTTCGCATTTACTTCTTGATGTAGAAAGTGATGAATAGTACTTTACATTTGGAAAAAATAAATGGAGGTTTATTTTCTGAAATAACGTTTATTTCATTTTTATTTTAGGGAATTGAGTGACTTGAGAAATGGTACTAAAAATAACACTTCTAGCTTCTCTGAAGTGAAGAAATGCCTGTGTGTGAAGGGCCGTTATCCTAAGCCACTCGTACAACTTTGGGAAGAATATGATGCTGATAAAGGTAACCATTCCACTGCTGCGATACTGATTAATATCATTTATGACCATTAACTTGAAATGCATGTTATCAGTTGTACAGTGTGCACATATATTTTCCACTTTCTCTGCCAGATATCTGTGGTAGGTAGAGAAAGTATTGTGTTCTGTCCATGAATTCATTATCAGGATTTCATCTGAATTATTTGCTCTGAGGTTCTCTGAATCCTCCTCCTTCAAAGATGTTAGAAAAAGTTGCATGCATATGTGTGAGAGGGAGAAAGAATGAGCTGGAGAGGGAGTACGAGAGTGAAAGAGAGAACTCTTTCATGCATTTCATATTAAATTTCTCAAGTACAGTGTCCCAAAAGTAGACCGACAAATTATTCCATGTAGCATATACTGAACAGTGAAGCTCCTCCAATGATTTTGTAGAAGTATTTGAGTGGAACTATAGACACTTTTTGCTTTATTTAACTTATTTTTTATCCGAACACATTTTGAAGACCATCATCTATATTATCATTATTGAGTCAAGAAACCATTGATAATGAAGATGATGGTCTTTGAAATGCATCAGGATAAAACGTGTGTTCAGTGAAACTGTCTATAGGTCGACTCATATATTTATTTGTTTTCAGTTCAGTATAGTGTTAAATACACTAAAGAACAATGTCATATGAGGTTATTAATAATAACAATAACAATAATAGCAATAATAACCTTTGTTGATTAGATTGTGTGTTAAAAATAAGATACTAGGTAATATTAATAAACTCATCTACGGTATAATTGACTTTATCCATTGAGAAACATTTCAGCAATGTAAGAACAAATTAGAAACTAAAAACTTCACTTATCTTAGTAATGTTGCATGTTCTTTTTGTTCTTCTTTCAAAAAGAACATGCAACATTACTAAGATAAGTGAAGTTTTTAGTTTCTAATTTGTTCTTTAGAATCTTGTTGCTTCACTGTTAATAGCTTCAATTTTCCTTATTTCAGCAATGATTTAAATTTATTTCTTTACAATTCTTGATAGCAACTGGTAGAATGTTATAAAATTTTATACCCATGAAACTAGGTGTCTTCTCGTAAAAGTGCAGTCTGTGGGTAGGAATTGCTAAGTCGTCTTTATGTCTAGCATTGTGATTGTGTCTGTTTGAGTTGGTTTCAAGATGCATTTAAATTTTTGAAGGTGCATTATTGTGTGATACATATAAGCTGGAAAGGGTTAGAAGTTTTAATTTTGTAAATGTTGAACGACAAGATTCATTATGTTTTAGATTCCCAAGGTATCTGACAAAATTTCTGCAAAATTATTAGGCTGACAAACTTGGGAGCTGATAGATTTGAAACACTTTTTGTTAAGGCACATTTTTTGCTGCGGTACTTCGTTTAAGTGCCAGATAAGATATCATTACAATGTGTGTATTTTTATAACTCAATTTTTAAATGGAGGTATAAGCATATGTATTATTTTCTTTGTACTCAACATATATTAAATGAGGGTTTTACTGTATGTGTAACTGTTTTCCTTAACAGGTTCAGAAAATGACTGTCCAGTTGTTTTTGAGGACGATCAGCTGTATATTATACTCGCTTTGGCTAATGGAGGACAGGATCTTGAGGCCTTCTGCTTTAACTCTGCAGAGCAAGCATTTTCTGTGCTTAAGCAGGTACGAATGATGTGTATGCAAAGTGTTTTGTAAGTTATGATGTCAAGGGTTAGTGTTTTGGTTTGCAGGATGTTATACACCGGAAGAGACCCGACAGTTTACCACTCCAAATGCAGAATTTCCTCCTGTTGTTGATAGGTGTGTTTCTAGTGCATGTTGTGTTAAATTATGACTAGATTCCCACTCATCCACTACAGAATATGGAATGATCATCTTTACTAATGCATACAAATGATGTTGGACTGCTTCTGTCGTCAAGTGATCAACATTCTGACTTCCCAATCCACGATATGTTAGGTTTGATTTCTTGGTGGGTAGGAAATTATTTTTTTATCCAGAATCAATTCCCTATCCTCTACTCTTTGTCCAAGCTTACTTTAATCCCAATGTTGTTGTTGGCTAATGCTGGATTTCTGACAATGAAGTCATTAATCCTCTTGCTCTCCAATATTTTTCACTGATGATATTGAAGAGAGCAATAGCAGTAATAGTAACCGCTTTTTAGAGAGCACCATATTTTTATGTTTTGGCGGTCACATCGCTCTCTCACAACCCCCAGAATGTCTGGAGGACCACACCTGTCGTTGGTTTACGGGTCTCACTGACCTGACCGGGAGAATTATCAAAATAAATTCACCGACCACATCCTCTGATCACCAATCACAGGACGTATTACATGCCATGACAGGTCAGCATGTTGGGGTTAAGATTTTATAGAGAAATGGAGAGGTTGGAAAAATAAAGACTCCCTAACCCTCGGGAACCCTAATAAGAAATATTAAATATAAACAAACTGATAAATCAGCTGTGGCAGATCATTTTTGGTCATTTAATCATGAAATTAATCCAGAAGTTAAATTATTAAAACAATTAAGTAATCCTATAGATTTAATGGTTTGGGAAAAAATTTTTATTTTAAAAAACAGGATCCGTGTCATGAACTTCGAATTACCATCTATAGATTGTATTTATAAATTTTTGTTTTCAGAGATTGGTAAATAAAAATTGAATAAGAGTAACTGCTTTTCAAAAAAAATAAAAGATTGTAGCTTGGCAACGAGTTTGTTTATATGGCTTTGAGAATGAACTGGACACAGCTTGAAACCCAGGGTCAGCAGCTAATACTAAGATAGGTGAAGTTTTTAGTTTCTAATTTCTTACTTTAGAACATAGGAACAGCTTTACATGATTGCTGAAAGTATACAATAAGTAATCTAATTGACCAACAGGCAAATATGGCGGACCAATGGGAAATCAGTATTTAAATTTAACATCTAATAGTTACAGTACTTCAAACAAATTGACGAAGTATTGAAATATTCAAAGCAATTAATAATGGATATCTCACACAAGGTTGATGGCACATACAAGGTTATTTAAAATAAAATTAATGTTTAACAAACAAATAAGTTACTTCATAAGCTTTTTTCAATCTCTTTCAATTTCCTTTTTGCAAAAAATTCTTTATGAAGAGAATTTCAGTGCCATTTCTAGAAAGCTCAAGACATGTAAACACATACAAATGTTATGAAAAAATCTGATGTGTTGCACTCACATGACTTTCTCTACTATTGTACTAACCATTCTTACAAACTCTTATTCCTATATCTTCTTCATGTTAGATGAGATGATAAACATTTCTACAAATTATCTTATTGCTTATTTCCTTGTAGGCACAAGGGAAATACAGGAATACACTAGGCTTTGAGCTCCAGTCAAATCTTTTAAAGATTTGAGAATTCGTTCTCTTTGCATAGCTAAGATTTAAAAAAATGAATCAAGATGTTCCATTTGATGAAATTGTAAGTGTTCCAAAACTGACACAAATAACAAGGAATATCTCCAAAATGGTTCACCCTACAAAAAAATTTATTTGTGCATAAATTGTATGTTTTAGCAAGGTCTACATTTTATTGTGTCAAAAGATCACTGACTTCACTCCTTAAGTATTAATTTGCTTTTCCATTTTGTTTTCTCATTACCATAGAAAATTGCATTCAAACTTTGTTATACACATTTTTAGTTTTTGTGTATAAGATAGCCGACAGATTCACTGCTTACTCCTGTAGCATTTATTTAATAATTTTCTATGCTAATACATTTACGATTTTACTTGGAAAAACTAGTTTAATCTAAGTCTTTATTTTTTTTCTGTTTTAAAATTGAAAACAAATTTTTTAGATATTTTTTCTTAGCTCTGTTCGGATTAGCGGGGTTTAGATTGGTGGAACTCTACTGTATTCAGTTTTTCTTCTTCTTTTTTTAATTATTGGAAAGGGAATACAGAAGAAGAGTTGGAGCAAAAAGAGTGGCTTATTGCGCCAGGGTAGGAGAAGAGGGAAGGGGATAGTTTTCAATGTTTATTTCTAAGTAATTGTGTTTATTGCACAGTTCCGCCTGACCACCTGTAAAGTAATGCGTCAATAAGACTTAGGGTGCTGCTTTCCAGAGGAAGGGAGCGATTGGAGGGCATATGCTGGGCTACAACGATGACCAAGGCCCTGGTTGTAGCACTCATTGAAGTTTCGGGGGATTATGTTGATTGTATTGTGTTGTTTATCATTACATTGCATATACTCTGTTCATCTGGAGATTAGAGGAGACGTAAACAAAGCCACGTGCGTTTTGACCACAGCGCGCCCTCTTGACGCTTTCGCCGTCTAAATAGTCCGTATAAGAAATACTGTTACTGAGGTCTGAATTGTCACTTAATGTTTGCTAAAGCATGAACTAAGTGTACTAAGCATAGTTAAAGTGTAGGAATACGCAGTTAAGTGAATCTGTAACCAGCCTAATTCAATCTGCGCGCGCATTATTCAGTATGACAGTAACATGGCGGAACAAGTGAGTGCTGTAAAACATAAGCGCGGCAAAGCGTTGCGAAGTGGTGAAACGACAATAATATTGAACTTGTTTAACAAGTTCTGCGAGAAATATCCCGAACTTGCTATAGAAGACGTGATGAAATTAACATCCGAGTTTACCGGTGTGTCAGTTGCAAGTATTTACAGTACACGCAAAGAAAAATCATCAGTTGGTGAATATCCCAGCCAAAAGCTTCCACATATCAGATAAATGGTGGATGTAGTTTGCGACGAATTTGTGAGTGTGAGATTTGCAATCCGTCGAAAAGTTCAATTTTTTGTTAACAATGAACCTCCACCTTAAACAAAGTGCTGTTGGCAGTTAACTCTGAACCGATCTTCCAGATTTAAAACTAACCTCCCTCCACAAGCTGCTTCTGGAGATTGGTTTCGAGATTGTGAGCAGGAAATGAAAAAGTGTTATTGTGCACAGAGATGACATAAGTAGCAGTTAATTTCCATATGCTACATGTTATTTGGATCAAGTAAATATATCCTTTTAGTAGTGTAAAATGCATATTATATCTACGCGCAGCGGTAGGTAACTGTGTTGCGTCATTGTGAAAGCACGTGGCCGCGGAGTGATACAAACCGGTGCTTTGTTTATATCTCCTCTAATCTCTTGATGAACAGAGTATACGTCGCTGCAGGGTTCTCCACAATGATCATAGAAACTCTTCAGATTTCAACGGTCTACGTGGCACATGGATGGTTGTGGCTGCTCAGTTTTTCTTGTTTATAGGTGGTGCATTTATAGTATCACTGAATATAACACGTACAATTATCTATACTTTAAAAATGGAATAACTGTAGAGACCTTATAGCTAAAGATAGAATAGTAATTTATGAAATAGTTTTGTTTGTACTCTCTCTTTATTTTTTTTTGTAACCCATTATTGATCTTCTATAGTTTTTTCAGTTCAGAGAGAACACTTATTTAGGAATTTCAACTGCAAAAATTAGTTACTTCTGACTTAAAAATTTATAAGGTATAGTTGTTACTGTTGGATGATTTGAAACTGGGCTCAGCTCTTATGAGAGTAAAATATCTTTATTTATTTTCAGACTGCATGTGCCCTAGCTGTAGCTGAAAATGCTTTGGAATTTGAACACAGAGATTTACACTGGGGAAATGTTTTAATTGGACCAACACCTGATAAATCAGTGAGCTTTACAATCAATGGAGAAGAGTTTGAAGTTGCAACCAAGGGAATTAAGGTAAGAAATGGATATAGGTTCTTTATTACATATGGTAACTTATTCTGCAGCCTCTCTTTACTGCGTGAAAGAACAGAGAGTCGCTGGGAAAAAATTTGCCATCGGAAGTGCACTGAAGTCCTTGCCTTATTGTAAATGTTGACTACTAATTACATTAAAATTAAAGGATGGTACCTGGTAATGGTAACTAGAATGGAAACAAACCAGTACAAGGGTGATTCAGTAAGTACCCATGCATGCATAAAAATTGCTTTATCAGTCAACATCTTGTGACCTGGTAGTGTCCAGACAATTGCAAATTATTCTTCAGTGTCTGCATTTTTGCATAAACTGGTTACGTGTTTCTATTCCTTTACATATTCTGACCAGGGAATTCCTGTTTGAAAGGTACAGAGAACAAAGTACTATAAATATGAAAGTTTACTTGGCAAGAGGTAATGTACACCCGTGGACAAAAGAAAGATGAGTCATATCTGGAATGCCAAAATCATCTAATCCCATTCAAGATGTTCTTGGGCTTCAAGCCAGGTGTATTGATTAAGAGCCATCAGCATTTCAGGAGTGTGCATCTCTCCCATCATCAGGATGATGAATGATTAACAAGAGTGAAAAGAATAGTATTTGTACTGTCTGCTCGGTCCGTACTAGCGGACAGTACATACAGGGTGGAAGGGAAGTCATTACATTCCTTCCAATATGTGCTTCATAGAAGCATTACAAACAAAAAAGTCTAATGGCATTTTGTTCTTTGATTAGCTGATTTTTAAAAAATAAATGTTTTTTTTATCCAATTTGTATGTGTAATTCCACAGGAATATACCAAGATAACAGTTTGTTACTTGTAAGATGCATAGAGTAATTTATTTCTGACATAGCTTTGGTAGTAATTATGCGACATCACACAGGGTTTCGAAATAATCACTTAAAAGATGTGAAGGAACATTCCAAGCAGCTTTTTCACACGTGCAGTAAGTCAACAACATTGTGTTGAGGTTGGTCAGGGAATTGAGCTGGTTTGTAGATGTAAACAGTCTGGCACTTTCGCTTTCACTTTAATGTTTAGGGAGCTAATGCTTCTGATTGGCCTACACTCGCGCAGTAAATACGGAATGACAATGCAGGGTCTCAAGAAGCACCATTATGGTGTTTGTTTGTGTACTGAGCTAGGGAAAGTGACACCCACAGAATCTGCAGTGTTGCCAGCTTGTTTTCGAGGAAACTAAAATATCTCTGTAGGAAATGGTGAGAGACAAAACCGTAAAGATATAAAATGTGTTGCAAATATCGAGATCTATCACTGGTTTAATTAATGTAATGACATCCCTTCCACCCGGTATACTATTCCTTTCACTCTTGTTTTGTTGATCATTCATCATCCTGATGGTGGGAGAGATGTACACTCCCGAAATGCTGATGGCTCTTTATCACTACACCTGGCTTGAAGCCCAAGAACATCTTGAATATGTCCATCGCCAGGAAAGCTTCAGATCATATTTTATATTTCATCTAATCCTATATGGCACAGTGCCTTGTTTACACCATCCACGATACAGTTGTGTAGGACTTGGACAAATTTGGTGTCCAGACATGACTCTTTCTTTGTTTTGTCCACATGTTATGCCCTTAGCAAATCACAAACTACCAAAAGTACCACATAGAGAAGCATAGAAATCAATTTGAAATGCAAATTGTAGAAGCAGGTTTAAAATAAAAATAAAGAATCCTAAAACAGTCGCAGATAATCTGCACCTGTGCCAGATCAAGAGTCTACTGTACATCACAAAATATTACCTTTGATAATAGCTTTTTCTTTGAATTACAGGCAACTATTATAGACTTTACACTGTCACGGATGACTTATGATGGCTGTTGTATTTTTAATGATCTGGCAAGAGATCCTACTCTTTTTACTTCAGAAGGGGACTATCAGTTTGAAGTCTATCGACTTATGAGGGATACTGTAATGTAAGTGAGATTTTTTCTTTACATTGTTTTTATAGTTTCAAGATCATCAGTCTTTGCATGCTGTCAGCTAATGCTTTGAAAAAGACCACAGCAATCTGGACCAACAGTAGTTTATTTTATGTCTAAAAAAAACATTCTCAGCCTTTGTTGACCTGTCCTTGTACTTTTTAGACATTGCATACTGAAAATAAATTTTGCATATGCAGTATCTTAGTTCGTGTTTACTGTTCCTTTGTACCTTTATAGATAATGGATTTCTTATTGTTTATAATGCTTACTTTATTGCAGGGATGATTGGCGGAACTTTGAACCATTTACGAACTTACTATGGTTGCATTACTTGTTACACAAAATGATAACAATGGTAAACTATCGTCGAACAAATACAAAAATTCATCAGAAAGGGATAAGTGAAATGAAGAAACTAAGTGACAACTTACTCTCTTTTTCTAGTTGTTCACATTTTGTGTCAGCTTCTATGATGAAGTAAAGTTTTCTTTAAGGAAATATTGAAGCTATTAACAGTTAAGTAACAAAGACTAAAATAAGAGCAAATTAGAAACTAAAAGCTCCACTTATCTTCAATTCAATTCAATTTTATTGCAATTCAATATGGTGTAATACACGATTGAATCCAGTCAATAGTAAGCAAGTACATATGAGTAGCAAAGACGTTAATAATAAACAATAACAATAATAATGATAATAATAGTAATATACAAAGAACTGATTAACCAAGTAGTAGAGACTATGCACAATGAACTATTTACAGTATGTACAATTTATAATTAAATTTATACAACTTATAGAATATAAATACAAAACTAGTGCTGTCAATGCAATATTACAAGCTAGTTATTATTTACTATTACAGAATTTATTTACACAGATATTCATCAGTACTGTAAAACGATTTACTAATCAGGAACTGTTTTAACAGTTGTTTAAATTTATTTAAATTATTATTGTGCCATTTCTTTATTTCTTCTGGTAGTCCATTATAAAATTTTATTCCAGTAAAACTAGGCATCTTTTCATACAAATGTAATCTGTGACTAGGAATAGCATAGTCATTTTTATGTCTGGTATTGTATCTATGAACATCAGAGTTGGTTAGTGACAAAGAGTTGTACTTTATAAAATGTAGAATGGTTTTGTAAATATATAAGCTTGGTAGGGTTAAAATATTTAATTGCTTAAAGGTATTTCTGCATGGCTCATTGAAATTTAGTTTGCCTAAGTATCGAACTGCCCTTTTTTGTAAAATAAATATTTTACCAAAATTTGCTTTAGATGTGGTGCCCCATAGTTCAATTGCATAAGCCATATGCGAGTGAATAAGGGAGTAGTATATAGCTATCGCTGCTTCAATTGGAATAAATTTATTTAAATATTTCAGAACAAATAGATTTTTGCTGATAATTGATCCCAGTTTTTGTATGTGTCCAGCATAGGTAAGTGATTTGTCTATATTTAATCCAAGAAGATTTACAGAGTTGACGCTATGGACCACATTGTCGTTTATGGAAAGTTGTAATGATGGCCCAACTGTTTTAAATCCAAAGGTAATTAATTCACATTTAGCTGCATTTACATACATATTTAGGCTGCTGAAGTATGTAACTATAGTATTTACAGTATCATCGAGACTTCTATTCAGTGCACACAAATTTTTATTACAGTCTAAAATGGTTGTATCATCAGCATATTGTACTAGTCCGGTATTATCTGATATAATTTCATTTATGTCATGAATATAAAGAATAAATAATAAAGGTCCTAATATAGATCCCTGTGGTACTCCATAAGTTAGATCCTGCATCTGTGAATGGTGTTCATTGTTTTCTGCATTTATGGTCACAAGTTGTTTTCTATTTGACATAAAGGATTTTATTAGCTTATTTGCTATACCTCTAATGCCTAAATTGTATAGCTGAGTTAACAGTTTGTTCCTATCTACACAGTCAAACGCTTTTGTAAGATCTAGTAGAACAGCAGCGGTATGTGTATCTGACTCAATGTTTCCAATAATCATTTCAACTAGGTCTGATAAGGCGCTGATAGTAGATTTATTACTCACAAAGCCATTTTGTTGCTTGGGAATTAAGTCAAACTTGGTTAAGTATTTTGTTATACGATTATGTATGATCCGCTCAAAAATTTTTGACAATGCTGATAGTATTGATATGGGTCTATAGTTATTTATGTCATTTTTAGCCCCCTTTTTAAATACAGGTATGACCTTAGCTATCTTTAGTTTATCAGGAAAAATGCCATATTGAAAGCAGGAGTTTATTATTTCTACAAGAGGATTCGCTATTTCATGGCCACATACTTTTATTAGAGAGGTAGGTATACCATCAAGACCTATGCTGTTTTTAGATTTTAAGGTCTTTATTACATCAAGAACTTCTTTGCTGTTTGTAGGATGCAAAAAAATGCTATTGGTATTTTTTGATTTGTTGGGCATAGTTGGTGGAACTATTTGTGAGTTTTGATTCAAGTGAAGATTTCTTCCAACTGAAGCAAAGTGATTGTTCATTATTTCAGCTACTGCTTTGGTATCCATTATGGTAGTATCACCAACTTGAATTTGAATGTGGGAGTTATTGTTTTGAGGTAGAGACCTGCGAAATTCATTAATTACTTTCCAACTAGCTTTACTTACATTATGAGAGCTTAGTATTCTATTGCTGATGCTACATTGTTTGGCTTTGACTACGGATTGGTCATAAAGTTTTTTTAAATTTTTTAACTCAGCATCAGTGAAATTTGAAATGGCATTATTATTCTTTTGCACTGTGGCAATTTTGAGAAGGGTTCGCAACTGTTTTATTTTAGGAGTGATCCATTGGTAATTTGTAGTTTTTGAATTATTTCTACTTATAGCAGTGGGAGGACAATATAAGTCTATGTAGTAATATAACGTCTGATAGAACTTATTCAGTTTCTCATTAGTGTCTTGTGCAGCAAATACTGTTCCCCAGTTTTCATTAATTAAAGCGCTCTTAAGTGTTTGCAAGTTGGTTTTACTAAAGGAATGATGAATTTTTGTGTTGGACTTTATATCATTATGTTTTGTATGAGCCACGTTTACACCATTACAAATAATACTTTGTGCCAAATGATCTGATAAACATGACTCAACAATGTTTACCCTGTACGGTAAGTCTGTTATATTAGTGATAATATTATCAATAGCTGTCCTTGAGCTGCCAGTGATGCGAGTAGGTTCATTAATAGTAGCATGCAAGTCATACTCATTTAAAAGATATTGAAACTTAGCCTTATCATTTGAGTTTTGTAGAAAATCAATGTTTATGTCTCCTAAAATTATTATTCTACATCTAGTGTTCACCAAAATTTGATTTAGCAGTAAGTCCAGTTTATCGAGGAAGGTATTTAAATTTCCTCTAGGTGGCCTGTATAAACCAATAACTGTAATCTTAACTTTCTTAAATGCAATGCTTATTGCAGCCAGTTCTATATGTCCCTCAACACAAAAATAATCAGTATCAATTTCTGTAGAATATTCTGATATATCTACCCGTGTAAAGATCCCCACCCCACCCCACTTTTTGTTTTTTCTGCAGAATTTTGCTGTTAAATTCATATTTGGAATAAAGTTATAACTACACTCTGTATCCTTTAAGCCATGTTCAGTTAGTACTAGTATATCAGGACTTTCTTCTGCTATGAATATATTCAGCTGATCAATTTTATTAGAAAGCATTTGTATGTTTTGATGAACTAATTTCAACGACTTACCCTTATGCTTTACTGTTGAAAAGATGCCTAGTTTTTTGGACATGATAAGCTTACCCTATTTGAGTCACTTTGTTCTAGTTCACCACTTGTTTTATCGTTTACACAAACCGAAATCACTTTTATTATTGTTTCACTGAGCATCCTCTTCCCCAGTTTATTGAGATGCATCCCATGCCTTGTGTGAAGTTCCCGCCTTACGTTACAGTTGACAAGCTTCACGTGTTCATATTTTCTACACATCTCCGTTATATGCGAGTTTGTAGAAGCAGTTTTGTTATTTACCCAGGAATTTGAGTGCATGTCGTATCTAGTAGGTAGTTTGACAACGATCAGATTGGTATTTTGTAACTTATTTATCGTGCGTTCTAATTTTGGAATGATGTTCACCGTTGCCAGCGTCATTTGTGCCCGCGATAAGTACTACACAGTCGTCCTTCGTAAAATCGGAACATTTTCCCTCCACGTTTCTGCAAACCTCGTCAATTTTTGCACCTGGTTTCACAATAGCACTTGCCATCAGCGTATCTTGTCCCAGGTGATTTATTTTCTCGGCAAGACCTCTTCCGTGACTATCCGTTAACAATAATACACGATTTCGGATGCGTTTCTTACCAGCGTTAACCGTATTTGCCGAGTTGAGCTTCACATTCACGTCATCCTTTTTGGATTCAGAATCCAATGCCAAAGGCGTGTATCTGTTATAGCTGTTGTAGGTGTTGTAGGTATCTTCTTGCTGATAAGTACATTTGCTGCTGGCCTCACGCCGCTTTTGTCTAGTAGGTACAGTGCTCCACTCCTCGTAGAATTCACGCTGTTTATTGCCGTTATTTATTCTTGTTTCCAGTTTGTAGTTTTCTTCTTTCAATCTTTCAATTTCACAGAGTGCGCGATCCAAGTCCATCTTCATTATTTCAATGACCTTATGAAGCGACGCTACAGTATCACGCTCTTTTCCGGTAATATTGCAACAATTTCCACAGCTGACATGTTTCAAGTTGTATCTAACTTATTTTCAAAGCTATACAAACAAGTTACCATAGTTACTGATGCTCATTTTAAAACTCTATCTCTCACCAATCTCTGAAAACAAAAGTCTACTAATACAATCTATTGGAGGTATTTCAAAATTCATAACGCAGTTCTTATTTTTTAAAATAAATATCTTTTCCCATTAAATCTATAGGTCCATTTAATTGTTTTAATAGTTTAAACTCTAGATTAATTTCATGATTAAATGACCAAAAATGATCTGCCACAGCTGATCTATCAATTTGTTTATATTTAATATTTCTAAAATGCTCTTTTATTCTGGTTTCTAAATGACGTTTAGTTTTACAAATATAAACCCTATCACAATCCAAACAGCTAAATTGATAAATGGCATATTTTTTATAATTTGAAATTTTATCCTGTTTAAAGGAAATAAGCGGTTACATCAAAAGAAATGAATTTATCATGATCAGACAATACTATGTTGCTAATCTTTTCTACTAATTCAAAAGACTTTTTAATACTTAAACTTTCAAACTGATCAAAGGCACTGAATTTTTTATTTAAAAAGTTAACTTACAATCCGTGGGTCAATAAAAAATTTACAAAAATTTTTAAAGAATATGGAATAAATTTGGTCCCTGAAAATAAATTTAATATACAAATTCTAAACTAAGAACAAATTAGAAACTAAAAACTTCACTTATCTTAGTAATGTTGCAAGTTCTTGTTGCAAAACTGACTCAAGTTTCGAGTTGACTCCAACTCATTCTCAAAGCTATACAAACAAATTTGTTACCAAAGCTACAGATGTTCATTTTAATCACTAATCTCTGAAAACAAAAAACATAGATACTGATGCTCATTTTAATTACCAATCTCTGAAAACAAAAGTTTATAAATACAATCTATAGAAGGTGTTTCGAAATTCATAACACGGTTCCTGTTTTTTAAAATAAACATTTTTTCCCAAACCATTAAATCTGTTGTTGTTAGCTAATGCTGGATTTCTGACAATGAAGTCATTAATCCTCTTGCTCTCCAATATTTTTCACTGATGGATGGGGCGCTAGAAGTGGCCGGGCATATTTGAAGGTGGTCTCAGTCCATTTCCTCTTGCAGATCACATAGAGGGCAGAGTGGTGAAGAATATATCCCAATTCTGTTTAAATGTTTAGCCAGACAATCATGTCCTGTAATCAACCTGAAGGTTGCAACTGCTGTTTTTCGAGGATACTCAGGAATTACTGTTTGAATGTTTGGTAGTTCCCATCTTTTATTTTTTGATTGTTTATAGTAATATTTTGCAATAACTTTTTTGAATTCAGAGTTGACTAATCTTTTAGCTGCATAAAATGGTAGATTAACTATAGATTTCTGCACATTGCCGAAACCATTAAATCTATAGGTCCACTTAATTGTTTTAATAATTTAACTTCTGGATTAAAATTTATACAAAATTTACTAAATGTTTCTAAAAAGGATAAAATTCCAAATTATAAACAAATCTGGCATTTATCAATTTAGTTGTTTGGATTGTGATAGGGTTTATATTGGTAAAACATTTAGAAACCAGAATAAAAGAGCATTTTAGAAATATTAAATATAAACAAATTGATAACTCAGCTGTGGCAGATCATTTTTGGTCATTTAATCATGAAATTAATCCAGAGGTTAAATTATTAAAACAATTAAATGGACCTTCAGATTTAATCGTTTGGGAAAAGATGTTTATTTTAAAAAACAAGAACCGCGTGATGAATTTTGAAATACCAGCAATAGATTGTATGTATAAATTTTTGTTTTCAGAGTTGTGACAATTTTAAATTGAGCATCAGTAATTATGGTAACTTGTTTGTATAGTTATTTATTTATTTATGCCAACAAGCTTACTGCTGGTGTTTTTAAACACACAAGTCGTGCGTGGGCAATGTTTAAGAGGTGGAATCAGGTGGAATCAGCAGCCACTTGATAAGCGGAAGATCCATGGTTTAAATCCCGGCTATGGCATTGAATTTTTCAGTCCTGATTCCACCTCTTTTTTTGTATAGCTTTGAAAATAAGTTGGATTACAACTTAAAACATCTAAGCTGTGGAAAATCTTGCAATATTACTAAGATAAAAGGAGCTTTTAGTTTCTAATTTGTTCTTATTTGAAAGCTTTCATACTGTCATAGTGTTGTTAATTTCTGTTACCTTAAGAATCATAAATACATGTATGTAATATATTTTATATATTGTAAGTAGTATGGAAAATATAAAAGTGTTGATAAAAATGAAGTGCTTAAAACAGTGGTACATGTAAATAGAGTGTTAAAAACCCTTGTTGAGATTTAAAAACACTTTTGCTCCACTTAACAATAAATCGAATCGAAACTGCAGAGTTCAATGCGATATCCGGGATTTGAATCATGGATCTGCCACTGTGCGCACGCGGATGCTGAAACCACTGAACTACCATGGCAACTTGCCAGTATGACATTAAACTCCCCAAGCAATTCGTATTTTCCTAAGAGACCACCAGGGAATCTCACATCTGAGATAAGTATCCCCAAGGGGGGTTTACAATCGAAGTACTTTTATGTCCTGGATTTTAATTAAATAACCTTCAGATGGCAATTTAATTAAATCCAAGACATAAAGTAGTTATAATTTTTTTTTTAATTTATTTATTATTTGAAGTCGCTTCAACATAAAAGTCATATTGCGACTAAACATTGAGGAAAAAAAGGAGGAAACATATCATGAAGTTTACAATGAGTTTAAATATTAAATTTGCATGCTTTGATGAACTTGATTATTTTCTTATGATACTGTTGATCACCCAAAGCTAGCTGAAGGTTCTCAGGAACTCCATACTGAAGTCGCTGGTGAGTGTATCTTGGGCAAACAGTGAGCACATGCTGAACGGTAAGAGTAGAATCACACAGAGTACATTTAGGAGGAAGTTCACGGGACAGAATGTAGGAATGAGTAAGCGCAGTGTGCCAATGCATAATCGGGTTATTAGCACCTGGTCTCGCCGGGTTAGTGTTCTAATTGTTGTGGACAGGTTAGGTATTGGACAGATATCATGCAGTTTGCTGTTGGATGTAGTTGTCCAATCTGTCTTCCATCGGTGTGGGATAGTTCTTTTAAGATGCCGTAAATAGTCTTCATGTGGTAGCTTAAGATCTGGTAAGCTTGGAGGATGCTTGGTAGCTTCTTTTGCGGCAGTGTCAGCAAGATCATTTCCTGGTATGTTACAGTGAGATGGTATCCATGCCAAGATTAGTTGTTTACCTGATGAAATAAGCTCACTGTATAATTCACGTATCTCCCTTACCAAGGTGTGGCAAGGAGATCATTGTTGTATAGCCATTAATGCACTAAGGGAATCTGTGTATATAATGAATGATTTGAAGTCTCCATTCTTTGATATATAGTCCATGGTGAAACGTATAGCAAACAGTTCACTAGAGAAAATGGTGAGAGTGTTTGGTAGACTATACATCATGGTGTGGTTAGGAGCAACCACCGCACAGCCATTATTGTTGTCACACCGGGAACCATCGGTATAAATTGGCTCAAAATTGGCATACGTGTCACACAATTCTTTGAACAGCATGTTAAAACAAGATTTTTGGGTATGAGCCTTCACATATTTTGTCAAAGTGGTGTTGATGACAGGTAATTTTATTCTCCATGGTATATCATTTATGTTGAAGGTACGGGAAGTGAAAGAAGGAATAGTCAGATTAAACTCTTCAAGGTATGTAACAATTCTTTGGGAGAAGGGTTGGATAGGGAACCCTTTGGGTTGAGTATTATCTTGGCGTGATATATGAGCAACTGCACCAGAATTAGGTGTGGTTAAGGACTTGGTAAAATAAGTAAGACTTAACATTTTACGTCGGAAAGAAAGTGGTGGTTCATCTGCTGCAATTTTTAGACTCTCTGTAGGACTAGTATGGAATGCCCCAAGTGCAATTCTTAGAGCTGTGGTTTGAACAGTGTCCAGCATTTTAAGACTTGATAGTTTGGCGGAGTTATAAACAATAGAACCATAATCCAACTTGGAGAGGATGGTCATTCTGTAAGTGCGAAGTAGAACACTGAGATCGGCTCCCCACCCTTTGGCAGATAAGACTTTTAAAAGATTAAGCCGCCTAACACAATCAGCTTTAAGAAGCTTAAGATGGTGTATCCAAGTCAACTTATGATCAAAGTGCAATCCCAGTATACGGACGGTATTTACCACTGGGAGTTGGCAGTTGGTAATGTGTAGTATAGGGTTTGGGCTAGGAGTTTTCAATCTGGAGAAAAGAATAGCTTGACTTTTTTGGGAAGAAAAAATAAGGCCAGTGTTGTGGCTCCAATTTTTAAAATTGTTGAGTGTTGATTGTAGTAGCTCTTGTGTAGTAGTAATATTCTTTCCTTTACAATATATTGTCAGGTCATCAGCAAACAGTACAGCCTTTACTGGAGGTTGAATACATGAAAATACTGAGTTAACAGCCACTAAATAAAGTGTTACACTCAATACCGAGCCCTGCGGTATACCTTTATCAAGGACAAAACTTTGTGACAAGACACCATTGTAATTGTAATTGTAATTCACCTTGGGGTACTTATCTTAGATGCGAGATTCCCTGGTGGTCTATTAGGAAAATAAGAATCAGTTGGGAAATTTAATGTCATACTGGCAAGTTGCCAAGGTACCTCAGTAGTTAGACCAGCCGCATGTGAAGTAGATCTGTGATTCAAATCCCAGCTATAGCATTGCATTTTTCAGTTCTGAAGTTGGTTGGCATAAAATAACATTTATATAAGGACTAGTTTCAGAGAGACATCTTCTCCATCCTTAATTGGGTGGCCGACTGATTTCTTTGTCAGGTAAGTGCCTTCACTTTCCCTCTAGCCTGGTCTGGTGCTCTTCCCATTGGTCAGTTGTAAGACATTTGTGGCTGGTATTTCAGAATTAAATAAATCATTCAATATTAAAACATAACACTCCGAGTAATAAATTATCAGGAATCTACTGCATCAATTATGAAGATTGTCATAAAATATGTATAGGTAAAACAAAGAGAAACTTTAAGACCAGAAACATTAGAAATATAAAATATCGACAGACAGATAAAGCAGTCTTAGCTCATCACTTTTGGTCAACCAACCATAATATTAGCCAAGAAAACAAAGTCATTGGGAATTAACAATGTGGGAAAATAATTACATCATTAAGAATATGAATCACATAATGAACTTTGAAATACCAGCGATAGATGACGTCTTAGGATGGGAAGAGCACTAGACCATGCAATGAGGAAATGTGGTTACCGATGAGAAAATCAATTGATCAACCAGCTGAGGATGAAAAGGATGTCTCTGAAACTGGTCCTGTTCTACTGTAAGTGAAGCAGAAGCTTTTGTTCACAAGTGTTTTATCTCTTTTTTTTAACATATTTTAGTATGAAAAGCCATATACTTTATGCTTATGTTTATGCAATACAAAAATGTCATTAGTTTTGTACTTAAAACCTGTACTATATTTCTGAGTGCTATAAATGTAATATATTATTAGTTAATGAATATGTTAGAATAAAATTGTACAACTCATATTCTAGAACAGAATGCCAAAGTTATACATCCCAGGTTTTTCTCTATATTTTGTAACATGTGGAAATGTGCAATGTACAAAAATTGTGTCTAATAAATAAAATAATTTTAAAAAATAGGTCACAAAATAAAATAATTATCTTTACAAATTTGCTTAAACCTGAAACCAAAATATTCCAATATTTCAGGAGTCTGTGTATTTGTGCTGTTACTAACAAGGTGAATCTAAGTTATGTTATTGTAACAAATGAGAAAACACCAGTTAGTGCTAATCACACTTTATTACCTTCCAGTCAGTTAGCATAGTGCTAATGTTACACTTAGATCACTTTTGTCGAATCGAATCAGAATAAAGAACTGTCAGATTACACATGTATTGAACTGCTACTTGGCGCGATGCACAGGTGCTGTCCACTGAATGTTTCGTATACGTTTTTCTTCACTCCAGCACTTCATCACAAGCACGACTGGAACGACAACTTCTACTCCCTCTCTACTACTCCTCTCGGGCACGAGCAGGTCCCTTATCAGTGGCAGTTCGTTGACATTGAATACAGGGGTGCTGCATACAAAAATTATTAGAACTATTAACAATGCATCTTAACTTATTTGTAGATTAGTTCTATGTGCCTCCTCTTGTAGGTCGTGAACTTCTGAATCATCTTATTGAAGTGCAGAATGTTGTTAACCATAGACTTCTCAGTAGACAGCATAGCTAACACGATCAACCTCTCTTCTCCCATTGTATTTCTGAGATAGGATTTTACAATTTTCAAACATGAGAAGCACCGTTTTGGTTTGGAAGTTGTCATTGACATAGTGACAGCTATGCACAGTAATTTTACAACTTCTGAGAACAAGGCTTGTAAGTTCTGAGATCGAAGAAACTGCAAGAGCTTGACAGCGGCACTGATGTTTCTGAATTCTGGTCTCTGGTAGAATACAGTGAGTTCCATTTTCAGTCTGTCTTTCTTGAGCATTGGGAAAAGCGTGACACACATATTTAGGTCACTTTCAGGAAAAGTTTGATAATTTCCAAATTTGTCTTAACATAGAATGGAAGATACTATCAGATGGTCTGTGAACTGGAATTGGGTGTTGGTTTGTGATATAATGAGATCACACACTTCTTTTGCAGCCGCAACCCGTGTCTGATTGCCATCAACCTTGTGGCGTTTGCTGGAGTTTTCGTCTTCACATTCCTCTACTCACCTCTACATTGTTCCGTACAGTCTGTACGGCAGGGGAAGACAGGTATCGCTGCTGTGACGTCAGCCCACTCAGCACACATGCTCCCAGAGCAAGCCAGTTGAATGTGTGACGTCACAGCGGGCAAGAGGAAATGGGATACGGGACATCGTAATCTTAATGCTGACTGTTTCAATTACAGAATAGTCACAGATTATAAATAATTACATTTCGGCTTTATGCCATATATATAATTCTAGTTTATGTGAACAGTCATGTTATAACGCAAGCAGAACAGAAATTAACTATTTTGCCTGAGCAAGAGGAGAGCTATACAGAACAATTAGGTGGACATTTTCCGACATTTGTCGTTTCGCTTTTCTTTAACTAGTTTGTCAATGTTAGGGCGTAATGTACGGCACATTTGTAACCGAAGACTGCATGTTAGATTGTGATCTGACAATATGCTTCGGCATTTTGACTTAGAAAGGTTCATAACTGAAAAAAATTGTTCGCACACATACGTGGAACCAAACATACATAATACCCGTGCAACAAGTGCATACAACCTCAGAAATCTGGTTTCAGGAACATTCTTATAAAAATCACCCAAGTCTTCCTTGTGTTTATATTTGTCCTTCAGCAAATCGTCGCACTGTAAATTTATCAATTCAATTTGCAACCTGCTAGAAACATTGTTAACATCCAATGAATACGGGGTCTCAAAGATTTGAAACATAGTTGACAATGTTTCTACATCTTGAAGCCTGGTCTCAAACTGGTGTGAAACACGGGGAACTGAACACATGTGCCGCTGATCTAGGCAGCATAGCAATACACTGCTCTCGCCTGACGTCACACGAACGTACAAGCTGGCTCTTCGTTTAAATACATCACACGGCCCAAAGTTGTCTTCCCCTGCTGTACGGCATGCCGAAACCTTGATATGCAGTCTTGTGCCTTAGAAACATCTAACTGGCGATGTTGCAGTTGGTTGTATAAAATGTCTACATTAGGCATCAATAAATGGAAAAAAAGGTGAACCAGAAGTTGAATTCAGAATCTTCAATAAAATGTATCAGAGCACTTGCCTCATTTATTGTGATGTTTGATCTTTCAGATTCCATTATAGTTTGAAAATATTCCAGTAATGACTCTTTCTTCTTATAGACTACATTTACTATTCTTGTTTTAAAATTCCATCTTGTAGCCCCAGCTGACAGAATTCTCTTTGAAACACATGCATCTGATACAGACTGTCATTGTGAGAAGAAAGCAGGAATACTTAACAAGTTAGCAAAAAATATCCGTGCCCTTGTATTTTGTTTAGCTGCTTTTTGCATTATCAAATTGAATTGATGGGCGTAGCAATGTACAAAATACCCATATTTGTAGCAGTCCCTGATTTTTGTGTGTACCCCATTTAAAGCAGCACTGATCACAGCTGCTCCATCGTAACTCTGTCCAATCAGCTTATCTTTCTTGCTTTTAAGAATTACTTCTAACTGCGAAAGAATGCACTCCGATATTGAATTGGCATCTTAGCTGGTTGCGTTGAAGAAACCGTAGAATCTCTCGACAACTTTCTTTCTTTGTTACAATAACGAAGAACGATCACAAGCAGAAATATTCCTGAAATGTCTGTGGTTTCATCGGCAAGAATGGAGACAAATTCAGTTTCTTCAATCTCAGATAAAATTTCCTTTCTGCATACTTCCAGCATACATTCAAGGAGCTCATTTTGAATCGTCTTTGATAAGCCTTTAAAAGGCGAAAAACTCTCCAAATGTGACTGAAACAACTAATCAACTTCATCCGTATATTTGACCAAATTGAGAAATATACCTTGGTTTTCAGAATCTACATTTTCATTATGCCCTCTTAATACCAACTCTTGATTCCACAAAACTTAATACAATCGATAATTCTTGACAACACCTCTCTGTTTTTCCTTACCTCATTATTATGGTGTTCAATGGCTTCTTTATCAGCTGAACTAAAACGCTCTTCCCAACATAGTCAAGTTCACAGTGTTGTTTAAATGTTTCTCAGATTTTGCATGTTTTTTTATCTTTTAAAGCAGTTTTCTAAGATCGGTTATACCTTTCTGAGTCCAACTAGAGTCCCCACCAAACAAACTACCTGGAAAACAAAATAATGTGTTTTTAATATCACAGTCGGACAACTATTCAAACTTTTTGTACACTTCACTATTAAAACTCCTCGCATATTCTTTTTGTTGACTTGTGGATGATTGTTTAATGTCTAGCATGGGTGTAGGCCTTCCGCGATGCTTAATTTCACATTTCTCCTGTAATGTTAATGTACTGAAGGGAATAGACTGCAAATATTGTACAGAATTAATCATTGTTGGCGACACTATTGTAGTTACTACACACACTTAGAACACACGAAACAGCGCTCTAACTGCTCGCTCCCAACTTCTCCAAGCACTGAGAGCTGCATGTTTTGCAGCTCATTCCAGAGGTAATGCAGCAGTTCTGGAGGGGGAGGAAACTCAAGGAATGTGGGCGGAGAGTCAACTCTTTTAGCATGGCAGCGGCAGGGGAGGGAATGGTTTCGCCAGTTGCACGGGAGGAAGTAGCTACTGTAAGCAACATTTAAAACTATTTTAAAAGCAGAATACAAATCTGTATTACAAAACATAAGGTAAGCCATTGAGTCAGAAACAGCTGGCGTTGCTGCAGCACTGCAGACCCTCATCACCAACCGCCACTGTCCCTTATATAATTCTTTAGACAATGGTAAGGTTCTGGAAGTTGATCGGGAGTGACTGTGAGAGAACAATCCAGACACTGCACCGCTATTGTTTCTGGAGGCTCTATTGTCCCACTGGTGGGAGGGTCTTTCGGGCAGGTAAATGCCTCCAACCCATTCTTGTTGCCGGATAGAGATCAGGCCCTGACTAGTATTTCTTACCAGCTGCGTCCAAGCTGATGGCCAGTGTGGCATTTTTTGTATAAAAGGTATGCAAAGAAAATTTCTTTCTATAGCAGACACAAAATTTAATGTCAGGAGGAGTTGGTCAACACAACATCCAATCAGTGGCTTGCCATGCCTTGTAGTGTTGTATAGTCAAACATGTGAAATCACGCTGCATAGCCAGTGATGTAAATATCATTTGTACCCACAAAATTTGTTTGTGGAATAGGAAAAAGAATAATCAGCTGCCATTAAAGTTTGTGTGCCATAGTTAAGTTATAATGGTGTATCTTTATGATTATGAACTGCATCTCCAGAAAAATGTTATGCTGTGGGAAAAATCAACTGCATGGAAAACCAACTTACGAGGTACAATTAGTAATTATTATTCTCATTTACATTAGGACTTAATTTATCTTGTGTCCATTTCATACTTTGTCTTCACAAAGAAATTTTAATAAAATACATGTACACCAAATTAGAATAACTATTAATCATAAATATAACAATTAATTAGACACTAAAAGTTTCACTAATCTTATCACTTATACTAAAGCTGATAAAGGAAGTAGGACTGTAATTTTGAATGAATCTGTATTAAGAGTATAACTTTTACTGCAAAGCAAGGATTACATCAGAATTAATAATGACTCATTAATATAATGCATTTCAACATTTAACAAAGAAGTGAAAACAATACGTAATAAAAAATCTTGTAAAAGTCAGTAATCCAGTTCTACCCAGATTGTATATGCAATTCCCAAAATTCACGAACCAGGAAATAAAATGAGACTCATAAAATTGTATAAATTCACCTACAATCTGGCGAAATGTTTGAATAAAAACTTCAGTACTTTTGATAAATTTGAAAGCTTAAGTATTAAAACTTCTTTTGAATTGGTTGAAAAGATCAATAATACAATATTGTCCCATAATGATAGTTGTTTCTTTTGATGTTTTTTGCTTTATTTTCTAGCATTCCTGGAGAAAAGCGTTTGATGTTTTTGAAAAAATTGCTAAATTCTATAGAATTAAATTAATTAATAGATGATTTTGTGAAGCTTACCAATCTTTCAGTTTTAATGGTAATTTTCTTCAACAAACTTCTGGCTTGGCAATGGGCCGCTTTCACCATTTGTTAATCTTTCTTGTGAGCGTTTTTGAAATATGAATCACTAGAGCATTCCCTTTCATTTTTAAACCATGCGGCAGATATGTGGATGACATTTTTGCTGTTGTTCCTATTGAGAAACATATAAATGATGCAATAGTTGGTAGATTTCAGGCTTGTAGGCAGTGGTCCAGTCGATAAATTTTCTGACATTTCGCCCAAGACTGTGTTGGGCATCTTCAGAGAATGACTCATAGCTGGTTGACTTGCTGTCACAATGTCTGTGCCTAGTATGATGCTGAACAATGAAGTAGCTACTTGAAAGATTCTAAGGTGACCATGAGCGTCGGCAGACTTTTTTTTAGGGCGGAGCCGCATGTTGGAAGTTTGCAATTAATTCATTATTCTGTTGCCAAAAACTGTAAAAATTGAGTTACAGACAAGCATGTTAATTTATGCTAAATAAAATGTGTACTTTGCCTCAAAATTAAAGCAATAGTCTAACAGTAATTGATTGCACATTACATTTATTTTCCAAGCGGGGCGGGCGGCTCCCCTTGCCTCCCCCTTCGCGACGCTCATGAAGGTGACTAAGGTGTAAACCATGTAAATCCTGTAGAATGAAGTATCTTCCGGGCTGTTATGATGTACTTCATTCTACAGTTTAGACGCCGGCCGTGAAAGCCTACGTAGCTTCATGTAAATCCTCTTCTGTATTCCGTTAGAATGTGCTTGAAAGTGGAGAATCTGCATTCCACTTCACATGAGGTAAGAGATGCGAACTTCATTTCGGCTATGTATTTCCTTGGGGTTCTTACACTTATTCTCCCCCCCACACACACACGCACGCACGCACGCACTCACACTCACGCACGCACACACACACACACACACACACACACACACGCGAGGTGGATTATTGCTACGGCCTTGAAATCTGACAGCACAATAAAACAGTCTTATAGTATATGTTAATTGTAGGAGCTCCCTATAATGAAAGATGCAGTAATGCATACTACCCAATAATGCTATCAAAAGTTTGGAGAGTTTGCCTGAAAGTTTTAATCGATTTTTTGCGGCACGTAAATGTTATTTAGAGTAAGAGATCAGGAATAAAATGGATCAAAACTTCGGTATCAGGGACTTAGTAATGACACACACTTGTCTAGAATATTGTTTGGACATCTCATTAATTTGTAAGATGAAACCACGGAACATATATCTATAGATGAAACTTTGACCATTTTGTCTGAGACATTTGATCCCGCATTTTTTCTACTACATTTGGTATTGGCTGGTATTGGCGCAAATATCGATTAGTCCTGTACGATTCGAGATAGTGCGTCCATAGATCTCAACATCATCAGCTACTAGGTGTTATGCTTGGTTATATGTTCTGTGATCAGTAGCAACAACAATTAATTGCTAAAGAGAATAAAATATCTAATGCTAATGAAAACTACGACATGATTCAGTTGTTTGCGACTATCGAATACTGGATAGCTTTCATTCGGATTGCCCATGCTGCCAATTCATGTTTTATGCCTCTTAAGTATCAAAAATTCAACACGTGATCTTAGTAAACATAACCTTATCTTTCAGATTCTAATCATGATTTATGTCATTATTTGAAAAACAGAAGTTGACCAAACTTAAAGATATTAAGAGCTACACTTATTGCGGGATTATGAGTGAATTTATTACTCTACAAGGTAAGTATTTTGATTTGAATGTGCCTATTAGTTAAGCGGGACGAATAAGTAATTAAATTTATCTATTCTCACCATATCCTTTTCAGCACCTCTTCTTTTGAAATTGTATATATAGGTTAGATGAATTATAACACTTACGTAATAAATTGTAAATATTGTAAATAGTCTTATATGTTGTAAATAGAAACTTCTAATAGCAATACCATATTATATAGCAAATGTGTGTGTATAATCAATTTATTTTAATTTTGTTTTTCAAATATTAATGTTTTACACAGGGGAGTAATTTAAATACACCAAGTGCTGTTATGGACTAGACTTAGCAGTTATATGGTCCCAAATACATGATGCTCATTATCTTTGTTTCAGTTGGTCAGTGTGGGAACCAGATTGGAGAAGCATTATGGCCACTTCTCCTACAAGAACATGGCATTGTGGTTCAGAAAGAAACTCAGAAGAATGTTCACCACACCAGTAATTATAACCCAAAAATGTTAGATGCTTTCCATAGCTTCTTTTCAAGTTCCAGTGAAATAAGGGGAAATCACAACTTAAAAACTTTGGCTGACTTAAAAAGTGCTGAAGTGAAGGCCAGAGTATGTAATGCTTTCATTTTTGTTTGTTTACTTTTAATGTTCATGTACCGGGAGAGCAAAAAAGCTCTGAACGGGCTGCATGATGTTTTGCCTGTTGGCATCCTCGGCCTCATTGCCATTTGCTACTATCATAGAAAGGTGCAGATGACACCATGCAACATTTTTGAAACTGCTTTTAAAGGCTTTATTGATCAACTTTATGAAAGAAGATGCCAAAACTGGTCACTGTCATCCATATATACATTTTTGGCACCTCTTTAGGAAATTATCAATTGCTTGCTGTAGTTCACATTGAGAAATGCTGACAATTTTGTGGCAGATATTTTGTTTTGATTTTTCTAGAATGTGTGGGTTTATCTTGTACACCTTATGTTTTAAGCTACCCCAGAGATAGAAATCACTTATTGGAGCTCTGAGAAGCTTTTCTCCACTAATGGTGCACCGTACACCAAATTTTTCGTGAAGGGTTACTTCATGAACAGTATTAGCTTCTGAGTTATAGGGTCAATTTTTTTCAAGTTGACAGTTGATGCCTGTACATACATGAATACAATTTTGCCACTTTTTATTAGAGAATAAACAGACAGAAACTATGATTTTGCCTTTTTTCAACAAGACTCTTCAACAGCTCATATGGCCATTCTTTTGATGAGAACAATTGAAAGGTGAGAGAGCATAGACTTTCATGGCCAGAGTCAATATAACTAGGAGTTATTTCCAGGCTGTTATGCCGCGGTCTGCTGGAGTTTAAGTACCCAGACGTTTCATCCACAGCTGCGGTGGACATCTTCAGGGCGTGGTCGTAGTCTCCTTTTAGAAGTTAATGTGGCGTCTGAGGTGTGGACTTTCTGAGCTGCTGTATACATCTCTCAAGTGGCCTCCGCTGATTGGTCCAAATGGCGGACAGCAGGAGGTTGTTGTTGTTGTTTCCTCCTGATTGGTTCACTTGAATTTCTCCTGTTTTGTGCTGTTTTTTCCCTTCAATGACAGGATACCAGTTTCTGTTAGGTTTCAAAGCTTCTTCTTTCTTATTGAAACTGTGGGGATGTTATAAATTTCAATAGCTTCTCATTGTAGCCGGGCATGGTAGTGTATTGTGGATGATAGAATGCTCGTGTCCTGGAACTTAATTATGTGTTCGCCCTCCACTTCAATGGCATGTTGGGCAACTGCGGACTTATCCCTTTGGCCCAGGCAGCAGCTTCTTTTGTGTTCAGTGAGTCTGGTGTTGAATGGAATGGAGTTTAGGAGCCTGTCAACAACTAGGTCATTTGAGGCCTGGTGTTGATGCTACGCTGTGTAATTTCGATGTAAACCGAACTGCAGGAACAGGGAATACGGTATACACGGTAGATTGTTGAGTTATTTTGTGGGCTTGAAGACGGTGTTGACACTGTCTTCAAGCCCACAAAACAACTCAACAGTCTACTACGCTCAGCTAAAGATCCTCGGGAGCTCTTGTCATCAGCCGGTGTGTGCCGTATTCCCTGTTCCGTTTACATCGAAATTACACAGCTTAGCATCAACACCAGACTCACTGAACACAAAAGAAGCTGCCACCCGGGCCCAAGCAGATAAGTGTGCAGTTACCCAACACGCCATTGAAGCAGAGGGCGAACATATAATTAAGCTCCAGGACACGAGCATTCTATCATCCACAATACACTACCATGCCCAGCTACAATACGAAGCTATTGACAGTCCACACTTCAGACACCATGTTAACTTCTCTGAGGAGACTACAACCATGCCACTGAAGATGTCTGCTGCAGCTGTGGACAAAACATCTGGGTACTTAAACTCCAGCAGACCACGGTGTAACAGCCCGGAAATAACTCAGAGTTATATTAAATTGAAAGTGTGTTTTAGGACAGAATTATTAGTAGAGACTTGTGGTCCCCCGACCTATTCCCCTGTGATTTCTATCTCTGGGGTAACTTAAAACATAAAGCATGCAAGACATATGCACATACACTGGAAGAGTTAAAATAAAATATCTGCCAGGAAATTGCCAGTGTTTCTCAATGTGAACAATGGCAAGTGATGAAGTTTCCTAAAGAAGTGCCAAAAATGTATGGACAATGATGGTGACCAGTTTCAGCATCTCGTTGCATAAAGTTGGAAAGTAAAGCTTTTAATAGCAGTTTTAAAAATCTTGTTTGGTTTCATCCATGCCTTTCCATGATAGTGACAGTGGCAATGAACACCGAGGAAGTGGACAGGCAAAACACTTTACAGCCCATTTGGAGGTTATTCGCTCTCCTGATACATAAAAGACTTTGTGCCTAACTTATCTATGTTTGACCAAATTAGCATCAAGGTGGTGGATTTTGTGAGAAAAGTGTTTTATTTATTGTTTCATGTGTCTATTTACCTTAGTTACGATAGTTATTAGTTGCAGTATGCATACCTGTCATGAGAAAGTTAATTGCTTATTTTCCTTTATACAATAAAACTAATGTATGTAGCTAGTGCTCTGGAGTCAACAATGAAGTCATTTTCCTTCTTGCTTCCCAGTACTTAGATATTATATCTTGATAATTTTGTAAAGCTGCACTGTTTTGTAGATGTTCTCTATCCATTTCTATACCTTGAGATCACAATACCCAATTTGTAATTATCATAAATGTTTTTCTTTATAATCCTTTTAATTGATTCATATGAAAAGGCTGTAAAGCTGTGATTAACTGTAAACAATGAGATCTTTGTGTTTTGTTTATGTGTTCTGTGTCTGTTTCTTGGATTAAGATTGTATGCCTTTCTAAAATAAATGCAGTGCTAACTTGCATTCTTAATTTTGCCATAAATACTTAAACTGGGTGGGAGGCAGTAATCTATGATATTAACTCGTCTAGCACTTAAACGAAGCACCCCAGCAAAAAACTTTCCTTAACAAAAAGTGTTTTAAGATAATGTTATCTATCAGCTCCCAAAGTTTGTCGGTCTAATTTTGGGACACTGTATATAAAAGTTCAAAACTTTACAATATGTACCATAAATGTTTCAACCATAGAAAACGGCTTTTAAATTTATGTACAAAGGCAACAGATTTAACAGCTGTTATAGTGTAATAAAATTTCTGGCAATCATTTGAATAAATTTCATCCCTGTGTATGCCTTACAGGCTGTATGCATTGATATGGAAGATGCTGTTGTGAGTAGATTTCGTACAGGCCAGTATCGTCACTTGTTTGATGAGCAATATCTACTTACACACTACCCTGGCTCAGGAAATAATTGGTAAGATAATACTGTAAACTAGAAAATCTTATTATAATGTTTCAAATACAAAAATGGTGTTTACAGTAAGTAGAGGAAGTATTGTATTTCATGCAAAAATGTTATACCAAGATTTGACCAAAAATGCATGTTTTGAGGTCCCTGAAATCAAGAAAAGCATTTTTAGAAAAGTTATGTGGTCGTGTGTCTGTGAATGGCATAACTCTGATAAATACCAAACCTGGTACAGTGGAATCCCGATAACTGGACCTAATGTGGACTGAGAGGCATTCAGTTACTGATGTTTAGTTTTACAGAATTTGAAGTCTGTTACATACAACTCATAACCAGGGCCTGGAAGTTCGTGCCATAAAAAGCTATGAAATATGTGCTAAAAACTTGAAAATATGTCCTTAAAATATAATTTATATTTAATATTCTTCACTATAAACAAAGTAAGATAAAATTGAACTTAAAATTTACTGTTGTGAAGTAGAAGCTTCTGGTTGAATGTCCAAAAGAAGTGACGAATTGCAGTTCACAACCGCCATGTGACGGAGGTTTTCAAACTTGAAAGAACGCTTGTTATCTCTGTAGATGGTTTTATATATTGAGAAACTCTTTTCTTCATCACAGGATGATACTGGCACATACCTAAATAATTGTAACTAGTTTGCAGTAAAAGGCAATTCTTTCTTTCTTCTTTCTTTCCCTGATTACCCTCCCCTTATGTAGGACTTACACTCTCTAGGACTTATAAGCCAGTGCCTAGAGTCAGACACCTGTTGGGGAGCAGAGGGACCTCTGGACCAGACAGAGTGAAGACCTTGAAGCAGGTGGTCAGCCAAGCACCAGGTATGATAGTGAGGAAGAGGATGATATGAAATGCTGGTGAAATGGATGATTGAAAGGGTGATAATGGAGCAATTGGTGGAATGAATGGCGGGGGAAACTGGAGAACCCCTAGAAAACCTGTCCAGATGCCACTTCGTCCACCACGAATACCACATGTGGGTCCCGCCTAGGTAGTAGGCAAGCGGTCTAACCACTCAGCCACGGCACCACCATTATACTTCCAGACTCAGGGAAGGATGAGGAATTATCCTGGCTGGAGAAAAATTCCTACCCTGGTAATCGAACCCGGAACCCAGGTGCTCTACCAACTGCACTACGGGGCCAGCCGTAAAAGGCAATTCATATAAGTTAATTGTAGTGTTTCCATTTACAATGTTTCCAGTTTTACATATCTGTTCAAGTCCAGGATTTTTTGATATTGCACGCTTCCCTTTATTCTTCAGTATTTCCCCTATACAACCGGAAACATAATTTAAGTTAGGTGAGTACCCGGAGTCAACATCGCTTGAAGTTGCTGAGCAAACTTATGGGCAAAACTTGGGTGTCATAATTAGGCATTGTTTTGCTTAAGGACAGGTGACAGTCATTTAAGGAATATGATGAACATTCAAGCATGTACATACTGCAGCTTTAGAACATTCAAGAATGTTAGCTGTTTCATTTTTGATCAATGTTGTGAAAGACTAAATTTATGGCTATAACACATTACCACAAAATGATCAAAATGTTTTATCGCAATACTTTGTAAACATGTAATATAACAGATGGAATGACTAAGGACATATTTTGACATTTTCAAAGTGGCAAAATAAAAATGAATTAGTCACTGTTCTTTGATGGGGTGTTTTAAAAGCACTTGTAATTTTTTTAATGTTTGTTCTTTACAGGGCTGAAGGCTACCACGCACACGGGAACAATTATAGAGAACGTATTGCCAACTTGGTTCGGAAAAATGCAGAAGGTTGTGATGCTCTCCATGGTTTCCTGATGCTATATTCATTAGGTGGGGGTACTGGCTCTGGGTTAGGAAGCGTGATTTTGGAAATGTTAGAAGATTATTTCCCTCATGTAGACAGGTAAGTGTTAACCAAACCTCAAGTTTTTTTTTGGTTTAAGGGCAGAAGAGAATGAAATCTACATTTTCTGTAGTTTTGATCTAGAAAGTTCCTTTTTGGCACACAATTGCATACTAATAAATAGGGCTCAAATTTTAAGGTAACTACATATTTTGTTTGCAACCTAATATAAACTTGAAACTGAATTAATGTTCTGGATATTTACACCAAAGAAAATATTGTAAGTTTTATTGCACAAAAATGCATATTTTCTGATTTGTTATGTAAATAAATATTATTGGATATTTACATAAATTACACAAAACTTGCATAAAGCAAACTTCTTTTTAAAACAATTTTTGCTTATTTACATAAATTCACATAAAAGCAGTAGCAGAATTATTTTTAGCAAGTCACCATCCAACGTCTTTAATGCACAATCGCGTAACCAGGACTCAAAATTGCCTTAAAGCACTAGCACATAGACTTGCCTTATTTGAAAAAAAGTTCATTCTATGCAGGAGTAAAGTGACTAAACTAGCAACATTTATTTTTCCTTTGTTTTTTCCACAATTTATACTTGTCAATGTTTGCCATGCTCACATTAGTGTACCAAATAGTTTCGGATGCAACAATAAAACTTACAAAATAAAATGTAACATTTACATAACAAAAAATTGCCATTTTTGATAAAAAAAAAAAAACACACACACACACACACACACTCACACACACACACACACACACACACACACACAATAAATGCCTGCATGAATCTATTCCTGTTTTTTCTAAATTAAGTATTTTGGGCTTACAATTACCCCTATATTTGTCACTATTAAAGTTCCAACTCTTGTAATTTTTTGGAAAACTGAAATAGATACATTAAAACTTCATTTATATGTTTTCCAGGGGACCAAAAGAAACAAAGTGTGAATAATGCATAAATAAAAGTTGGAAAATTTATACAGCATATGGGTCATAGTTAGGAAATGAACAACAGAAATAATAATAGGATTGCTTGACTATAATCGGCAATATGAAACAATACAAACACAAGAGAAAAGCATCCAAATAAAAATAAATATGTACAAAGAAAGTTGTCTTGGCTTGTTTTTGTTGGTCGCTGTCATGACTTGAACAGTATTTTGAAACCGGTATAATTCAGCCATTATTTCCTCAGAAACGTTATTGCACATCACAAAAGGTTTGATAGTTCATAAAGCACTAACAGCATAATTAAAACCCACCAGTTTATAGTACGGCTCTCAGTAGATGGAGCAATCCCTCATTTCTTAGCAATTTTTGCCCATTTGATGTTGCCACTTTCCTTCACTACATTCATAATGCGTAATTTCTCAGTAATTGTAATGCGCTTCAGTTTCCTTTCACCCATGTTCACTAATGAGGTTAATCACAACTGAAACACAAAGCACAAATGAATAAAGCAAGTAAGGTTTGGTATTTCACAACTTTGCTTAAAAATAGCTTCAGGGTCGCTCTCACTTCCACACTGAGGGTTGTTTTTCGAGAAATATACAGTGAAATTGTAGAAAGAAATATCTTCCGGGCTGTTATACTGTGGTCTGCTGGAGATCTGTCTTCCAGACGTTTCGTCTACAACTGTGGTAGACATCTTCAGTGGCGTTGTCGAAATCTCCTCGTGGAAGGTATCACTGCGACTGATGCGTCGACTGTCTGTGGGGCTCCATTTATACCATGCACAACGTGCGCTGATTGGCCCGGGGCATCCAGAGGCGTGGTGGCTGGTGGAGGGGGTTCTATCTCTCTTATGCTGCTGGTCTCTTCTGATTGGCTTACCTTGCTATCCTGCTTCTTATGATGTTCTATGACTGGATGCCAGTTGCTGTTTAATCTTAAGGCCTCTTCCCCACAGACAGTCGACGCATCAGTCGCAGTGATACTTTCCACGAGGAGACTTCGACAATGCCACTGAGGATGTCTACCGCAGTTGTAGATGAAACGTCTTGAAGACAGATCTCCAGCAGACCACGGCATAACAGCCCAGAAGATACTTCTTTCTACAATTCAGACGCCAGCCGTGAAAGCCTACGTAGCTTTATACAGTGAAAGTCAAAAGTTTTGGCTTCAAATATTTCTTGAGATTTTAAAGAACAAAACCGTAGTAAATGTATAAATGGTGCATTTGCTCTCAGTGACGTAAGCTATGATCATATAAATTGTATAAATGAAAGTCATAATAATGAAATATTGCCGCAATATATTATAGGATTTTGCTGAGACTGTCAAAAAAAATGTGTAAGTGTAAACATATAAGTGTGAAATGTATAAAAGAAGTTTTAGTGTAACAGTTAGTACATTTCTCAGGAGCTGTTCCCATCATTGTGTTTATGCTTGTTATGGATCTATTTTTAGAAAGTTCAGCAGAGGAAATGATGTGTTTCAATTGCAGGTTTGCAACATGTGTGTATCCTGCAGGTAATGAAGATGTTGTGACAGCACCGTACAATGTGGCTTTAGCAACGCAGAAACTTACGGAACATGCTAGTTGTGTTTTCCCTATTGACAACAAGGTTCATATACATATAACTAAAAGCACATCTTAAGTATATAGAACCCTGGCTTTTGTTTTATATGCATGTCAAACAACAATCTTTCCAAAGAGAGTTAAGGGGAGAACGTTCAAGGGCGAGTGATTCAGACTCTATCTTTATCTATTGCATTTGTCTTCCTCAATTCTCAATAGAAAGAGATAGAAGAAAATTCAATAGAACAAGGCTGTGTAGATTGGAAATAAAGATGCTAATAGTGCATTTCTGGCATGCTCAGTTATATTAGTAATTAGCCACTATACCTGATCTGGCTTAAAGTGTGTACGGATGTCAACATTATGCCGCAGCACAACTTAGTGAAATAGTGAAGCATGATTGAAAATAGTTCATTACTACTTTGCCTATACTATCACTTATTTTATACATTCAAGTAATGAATGGGGTGAATAAATACTGTAACTCAACTTCCAAAACATTTAAACATGAGCATAAATATTTTATTTCCATTTATTGTCACAGGGTGCCCAGTACTTCCCCGATTGCATTGTTTACTGCAATGAAGCGATGCTCTGACACTCATCCTGTTATACTTGAATTAATGTAACTTGTGTATTCTGACAGTTTCTTTGGCGTACGTTACCTGCGTGGTAGGGGAGTGGCACAGGGTTTGTTGTCATGACAACCAGGATTGACCGTGAAGTAGCCAATGGACCTTGTGGCTATGCAGTTCTGTCATGAAGCCTATTGGCTACTTCAGGTCAAACCTGGTTGTCATGACAACTGACCACTGTGCCACTCCCCTACCATGTGCATAGCACTTGCCAAGGGAACTGTTAGAATACCCAAGTTACATTAATTCAAGTGCAGTATTGTGTTTAATTTAATTTAAAAGGTGAGTTAATTAATAACACTGAACAACACTTACAACATATTTTTCCGGGACGCATTTCGAAGGTTAACTTTCCTCCATCATCAACCGGACAATAACTGAGCTTCCATGGTGTTTCATGGTGCAGATGGCGATGCTTCCTCTGGTGTCTCCATCATGCCATCTGCACCATGAAACACCATGGAAACCCAGTTATTGTCCGGTTGAAGATGGAGGAAAGTTAACCTTCGAAACGCGTCCCGGAAAAATATGTTGTAAGTGTTGTTCAGTGTTATTAATTAACTCACCTTTTAAATTAAATTAATTACAACAACACTGTTTTCAAACTTCTATGAAAGGAAGACAGTATTGTGTGTTTGTGCATGCAACCAGTTAGGCATGTTCAGTTCCTCAGAATAGTGTACAGAAATATAAAAACAGAAAGCCTCTAATAAGCAGTGAAAAGACTTGCATTAAACGTGTTTAATTTTTCTTTCAACGTTATAACGCCTTGACTGTGAAACACAACCCAATTGATGTCTGAAGTAACTTGTGTATCTGTGAACACTGTTTCAAATGTGAGAACAGAAATGAAACAAGCAGGAGCTCTAAAAGTCCCTAAAAAGAAAGACCATTTAGTGTCTTAGGGCAAGCGGATGATTTTGTTAAAAGTGTTATTCGTTTCAAAGTATGTAATTTCTTTTATAACAATAAGCTTCCTATCATAGATAAGGTATTTTCTTTAGTGAACAGTGACCCAGATCTTCCAAATTTTAAGAAAGGCTACATTCCACAGTTTGCTAAAAGACATTGTCTTCAGTTTGTGAAAAGAAACAAAATTAATGTGATAATTGATCGTGAAGACATTGTGGTGTGGAGAAGACATTATATGAGATCCGTGGTTGCCGAGCTTCTATCTGACAACTCAGATTAGCGTAAATTTTTGTGTACAAAATTATATTTCATAGTCTTTCTTAATCAATTTCTTTAATTATTTAATTTATTTAGTAAATATAAGCCGAATACAATTGTAACCCTGCTCTGCTGCAGTGAAAGATATGACATTAACACATGTTTGTTGGCAGAGTGATACAACCGCAGTGTTTATGTGCATCCCCACTTTAAGCCTGGAGGGACTATAGTTGAGTGCCAAGTTTTATGTATGCATGCCTGTTTGGTATATTCAGCTTAAGGTAAAGAAATTACTCTTGGAACGCAGAGTTGCATGTTGCTTAGAAAGAACTACCTATCTGCATTTAGTGCTGTCATATTTTTGTGCTTTTGGTTACTCTTTATGCCACAGTTGAACATGTGACTTGTGTTTCTATTGCTTTTTTGTTACAGACTGTTGATATTACCAATCTGTATGAATATAGTATTACTTTCTTTTACGTTTTTCAAGTAACCAAAAGAATAGTGATGTAAATTGGGGAGGTGGGGAGATCTATTGAATTCAGTTTTCTGAGTCACTTTATTTACACTCACCTTATAAAAGGTTGGAAAAAGGGGAACTTTTTGAGATCATTCGATCTCGTCAGCCATTGGTTGCTTCTGGTTATCTTTTCTGCAATGTTTTCTCTTTTCTAAGATTTTGGAGATTTTATTTCTTTTTTGGCAGATGCTATAGTTTGCATGTGGCTGAAAGTTGCAAGGCTGCTAGCTGGTTTATGTTCCAGAAGTTACTGCTCTTTATTGTGTACAACATTCACTTCTAAATTTAAAGCATGCTCTTCAACCTTTCAGGCTCTTCAAGATATATGCAGCAGATTGATATCAAGAGATACGTTTGGAACGTTCGGAACAGCAGGATATCTTGCAGGATGTAAGCCGTTCCAAGATATGAACAGTATCATAGTGAATATGTTGCTTCATCTCACAAGGTTGGTATAAGTATTACAGTGACTGCTAGTTGTTTGGTTGTCTTAGCAGGCCTTAGGAGTTTCAGAACCTACAACAATGACTCAATCAAAACAGCTAATTTTCATGGTAACTGATGATAAACCTGGTTTTAGGTTTCTCTTTCACAGCTAAGCACTGGAAGCCCCTAAAGCCAAGATGCCCTTGCATTTAAATACCCTCATGGCTACCTCAGAAATCTTATTTAATAGTTATACTATGCAACGAGACTATAATGGTAGTAATTAAGTTGCGAGTATATATTAGGAAACAAGCAAAGCGAGTTTCATAATTTTCATGTGAGCATTTTAATTACCATTATAGTTAAGTTTCATACGACAATTTATGTTTGACCATATACATAATTTTATAGTTGAAATACTGTAAAATGTTGTACAGTCACCAGGGACAGTGACCTACATATTGCATCAGCTGATATTTGGAGTTCTGCGCAGATGCTGAATGATCCATTCATTTCCAGCACGTAACAGCTGCATGATGAAAATGATAACCTTGGAATGCTATGTAACATTGAAGAATAGAAGGCAAATTGAATATATTGGTTTTCATACGAAACTTTATTTCCTGTATAAGTTATTTATTGTGCAATTAGTGAAATTAATTTGCGGGACTGTGCTTAGTGAAATATTCGTGGAAGTTGATGCTGTGTTGAGGTTAATTTGTGTGTTTTTTGTAAGTTACATCTTACTTAGGTGGAATAAGTTGCATCTCACTGTCTTTAGCGTTTTCTAAACTTGCGTTAGTTGCGTTTAGAGAATTAATCGATATTGCGCTTTGCCTTTGCTGCATGGGAATTCTCTGATTAGTGGAACACCTGTCCTTTCATAAAAATTGAATTGTCCGATTAGAAGAAGAGCAGTCCTTTAATGAACCTCCTTAAGGAGGTCCATTAAAGGATTACTATCAGACTTATAATTAATAAATTTGGATATGGTCAAGCAAAAATATCTGTATAGTTGCACACAATTGATGTTCATTATTTCTTGAGGAAGAGCATTTAAGGCTTTGTTTCAATTACTTTATAATACTTTGATATTTTTTGTTTGAATCCAGCTTTTTGAGTCACTTTATTTACACTCACTTTCACTTATAGAATGTTGAAAAAACTGTAATATTTTCAAGATCATTTGATCCAATTCCCAGGCGTTGGGTGAATAAAACCAACTTCTTCCTCTCTTCCCATGGTTCTGTTGCCATATGGTGTTAGTGGTGCAAAGTTTCAACATTTCATTCAATGCTGAGATTTTGAAATTTATCACTCTTTTATTGTTTTTGATGATGTATATGTTTTCCCAAATGTTCAGTTCTATCGATGAAGTAAATGATTCTAACAATTTTATGTGATGAAATTTGCCTAAAGATGTCCCCACCCGGAGATCCGATTGGGGGACAGTTTTAACTCCGGAATGTTTATCTTTAGGACTCATATTCATGTATGTGGCTTTCATGTAACTGTTTTCTTAACGGGCACCAGTTTTACAATGTGGCAGTTACATCATCCGACTAAACCCCCATTTTGCAAGGGGGACCACACCTGTCGTTGGTCAACGGGTCCATCGGACCTAGCCGGGAAACTACAGTTCAAAAGTATTGGAAAGCACGAATGCTAATGGCTTCATTGCCAGATGCAAGGCACTAGAAAACAACAACAATTTTATGTTACGGCCAATGTTGTGGTTTATTATTCATAAATGGTGTGACATGCAGACTTTTCTGTTTGTTTCAGTTTTGTGTTTCTCTGGTGTTTCTTCAGCCTGATTTCCAAATTTCTTTTAGTTTTACCTATGTAACTTTTTCACAGCTCTCACAGTTGAACTGGTAAATTCCAAATTTTAAAGGTATGGGGATTGTATAGGGTTATGGAGAAGTCGCTTCACAGCTCTCGTGTAACCAAGATTCTCCTAGAGACAGAAATTCTGGTGGCAGTACTGGTTGCTGTCACCTTACACACACATTAATATCAATAATCGCATCACAATAACAACTCATCTACTGATAACCAACGATTACGTGCGATAAACATTTGGAAGCAATAACAAATGGCCAGTCAGTCAGTGTGGAGTGGGGAAACTCTAGGAGTACCAACATTATCTCAAGCGACAGGCATCAACCCTGTACAGAGGAAGTTGTTGATAACCTGTTGGCTTGTTTAGCAGGTGTTTCAGACTGAATTTGTTTTGAGGTGATAGTCTTATGTTTAATTTTTCGGAGATATGCTCAAGTTCAACTGAGGATTAGCATTTATAAAACAGAAAAAACCTAAAGCTATAATAATAAACACTGGAAGTTGATGACTGTGTTGTTGGATCACATTAAAATATGAATTTTGAGTCAGTTAATAACACTAAACAACACTCAGTTTTAAATTTTCCTGGTACATGTTTCAGAGGCTAGCTTTCCTCCATTATCAGTCGGCATCAACTGAACTATAGAGGTTGGTTCCCAGGGCTGGTAGGTATCTCCTGTATACGGCTGTGGTGGTTTTAGGAACTTGTATAATGGATCGTCTTGTGGTATATCAAAGTTGAAAACTCTTGTCTTTGTTTTTCCAGATGAAGATTTGTTCCCACGTTGACAATTCTTGGTTTCCCGATATGTGTTTTAATAATTTTGTATCCGGATTGTCGTGATTTTCTTTCCAAAAATGGATGGCAACTGCTGATTTTTCCTGATAGGAAAAACTAAGCGGAATTTGGAAACGAGAACAAAAGAACATTTCAGATGTATAAAACAAACATTTAGAAAAATCCTAATAGAGAAAACTAAAAGGAATTTGGAAACGAGAACAAAAGAACATTTCAGAACATTAAAAGTTAGTGTTGTTTAGTGTTATTAATCGACTCAAAATTCATATCCTAAAGCTATAGTTTAAATCTAATTGGAAGCTTAAACCTCTTTTATAATAACAACCCTTAGAGTATTTTCTTAAAAATGATTTTATCACAAATATAAAAATTGCAGGTTGCTAGTTACAACAAATAGAAAACATAAAAAGAAAGAAGCTTTATTTCTCAACTGGATGTATGTTGTAAATAATTTAAATGTGATTGCAGTGGGTCCAGATTTCCTGGAAGCCTGAATGTTGATATGAATGAACTGCATACAAACATGGTGCCCTTCCCTGGACTTCAGTACATCTGCAGTGGTGTAAATCCAATTCTGTTTATTGGGAACAAACAGAACAAAACAAGAGTTGGGAAACCCATCAAGTTAGTGTTCTTTTATTTTTCATTGTTAGCAGATAGCAAGAACAAATTTATATTTTGAAAATGCAAACTCTCACTGGGTAGCAAAACTATGATTTCATTAGAGCAGATTGCTAAAGAACATGGTGTTATTCTGTAGTAGTGACTTATTCTTGAGAGAGTAACTTAAGTTATTGATTGGTGAATTATGTTTTTAGTACTGCTTGGTATTGTATATCTTCTTATTGCAATGGTGATAAGCCTATCTTTTGTTTAGAATAGGGCTGGGCAGCTTGCACGTTACCTTGAGTGACCATCTTTTTTACCTGCCAAACATACAGCTATCAGTCAAGGTCGTGAGCAATCTGCACTCTCTGAGCACCGGTTGTTCACCCCTGGTTTAGAATAAATTTTGTACAGTAGTAGGAACTGCTAGAATTTCAATATAACTAGGAGTTATTTTACGGGCTGTTATGTCGTGGTCTGCTGGAGTTTAAGTATCCAGATGTTTCGTTCATAGCTGCAGCGGACATCTTCAGTAGTGCAGTCGAAGTCTCCTTGTGGTGTGGTGTGGACTGTTTGAGCTGCTGTATTTATCCCTCGAGTGGCCTCTACTGATTGGTCTGGATGGCAGACAGCAGGAGGGAGGGGGCAGGCTTCACCCAAGGTGTTGTTTCCTCCTGATTGGTTCACTTCAACTTCTCTTGTTTTGTGCTGTTTCTTGCCTTCAATAACAGGATACTATTTGCAAGAGAAATTGGACCCTCCCTCCTCCCATCTGCCATTTGGACCAATCAGCGGAGGCCATTCGAGGGATAAATACAGCAGCTCAGACAGTCTACACCTCAGACGCCACGTTAACTAATCCGAGGAGACTACGATCACGCCACTGAAGATGTGTATTGCAGCTGTGGACGAAACGTTTGGGTACTCAGCAGACCACAGCATAATAGCCCGGAAATAACTCCTAGTTATATTGACTCTGGCTGTGAAAGCCTACGCTCTCTCATGCTAGAATTTCCTTTTTGCATTTGTATAAATACGTTGCCCTGTTGATCAGGCATCATAGGAGCTACTTCCAGTTCATCTTGTATAAGAATTTGGTAAACTTATTTGTCATTGCTGTAATTATCTTTTTTTTTAAATATAGCACACTTTTTATGCCAAGTTTTGGAAGTATTTTTGTTTTTTCAGTATATCTAGCTGCAGTTCTTTACATTTGCAATTTTTCTAAATCATGTTCTAAAATAATTCAACATTTCTGACTTAACCATATGAAATGTTAGTTTTCTGTGTTTGAAGATGTTTTTATTTAAGCAGTCTATTTGTGCTAATCTTATATATTTAAACGAGCAATTCTTGTATATAAATATATTCTGTGCAACTTGGAAACGGCTCTAACAATTTCGATCAAATTTTATATTCAGACGGGGTTGCTTATTAAGTTTATCAATATAGGTGTAATTCCTGTGAAAACGTGATTTTATATGTAACAGCCACAATTACTCTAAACCTTATTTTGGCCATAATGTCTCTGTTAATGGGCCAATTTCAACAAACAAGCCAGGATATTAAAGGTCTCATCAAGAGCTTTCAGAAAACCTAAAGAAAGTTGACTTAGCTGTCTTAGTCTATGCGTAACAGTCACAATTAGTCAAAACCTTATTTTGGACACAATTTCTCTGTTAATGGGCAAATTTCAACAAACAAGCTAGTATATTAAAGGACTTGTTACGGAAACGGCTCCAACAATTAGGATGAAAATTTATATTTAGTTAACTTTTCCTTTTCAAGTTTATCTAAATAAGTATCTTCTTCCAAAAAAAACACCCACAATTAAAAAAACAGAAAAGAAAAGCCGAGCAAAGCTTGGTCGCCCAGGTACTTATATATTTATACAACATAGATTGTCTTCATAGAACTGCTTAAAGGCAATTAAAAATTGTCTTATTGAGAGTTTTAATGGTTTCAAGTAATGACACAGTCTCCTGAGTTAGAGTGCTTTTGAAGTTCTTTTGTAGCAGTTTGTTAAAATTATGTACGAGGGCTGGAAAGAAATGAGTGGCAACACTGTTTTAGCTCTGCACAGGGATATTTGTTGAAGCTGCAACTGCCATCACATGTAAAGGGTTGGTGGAGCTGTACAACTCGGACGGTGGCATTAGTGTAGGTGCTCCAGTGATAGGAGTGGCGTGTGTTGAATGTACATCATCAAATCACACTGCCCTAAAAGGAATGTTTACCAGGTTCAAAATGGATAAAGATCAAAGTGACCCATAGAAAAAATACCAGGTAGTGTCATCCTGGGCTGTAGGAATGAGGCTGTGCCATGTTGGACTGTGGCAAGTTGGATTGCAGCTTTTTGTGCAGGACGTGGAAGTGTGCATCAGGAACAGGTGGAAATCAACATGGGCTTGAAAACAGCATCATTGAATTGATTCAATCTTTACTGCACGTGGACACCATTTGGAACATCATCTTTGTCCAGCACAGTACAGGATACAACCCAACTTCCAAGAGAGGGGTCCACCTATTGTTTTACAGGATAACGACTATTGTCACAATGCAGTAGCTGTGCAGAGCCTCTTTGCATGATGGGGTTTCTAGAGCACCACCCTGTTCATCAGACATGAGGCTGTGTGACTTTCATCTGTTCCCTAAGATGGAAAAATCACTGGGATGGTTACGTTTCTGCACCAGAGAGGCAATACTTGAGCAATAGGGTGCTCTCTTGTAGACATCAATAAAGAGGGCACCACTGCTGGTGTCCTGCGACTTCTCCATATCTGGCAATGGGTATCACATGTGGCAAGGGATTACGTTGAAGGCCTGTATAGGTATCATGATTGTACAAGAAATAGTTCACACAAGATTTATATGTTGCCACATATCTCTTTCCAGCCCTCATAGCAAAATTACTGAATAAACAGTTTAACATAACTAATATAAATTTTTTCATGTATCAGATAAAAGAGAAATATATCCCTGGAACTATGACTATGGTAGCTCCTAACCCTCAATTTTACTATTTACTGTTGTTAAAACCAGGAATGCTTTTTGCAGGACAGACGATATATTTATATCAGCATGGTCCCGTGAAAATCAGCTACTGAAACTAGATCCTTTGAATGGAACGGTGCTTGGGCTTACTGTAGTGAGTCGAGGGCCTGTAAGCGTAACTGATATGCGACGAAATGTGAACAGGTATGTGTGCTTTTTCTAGACTTTGAAATCCATAAGTATTAAATAACCCAAGAAAATGTTAGGTGCTCTGCATTCATCTCAAGCAGCAGATGTTGTGGGGGAGCAAATACTTGCCTTGTAGTTGAAGTTACTTTGATTCATGTGCTACTTTGCTTAGCTCTGCCTCTTGCTGCATATCTTTGTGCTCATCTATCCAGGGTGGAAGGGAAATTATTAGATTCCTTCTAATATGTGCTTCATAGAAGCATTACAAACAGAAAAGTCAAATGGCATTTTGTTCTTTGATCAGCCGATTTCGAAAAAATAAATGGTTTTTGTGCCAAATTGGGTGCGTAATTCCACAAGAATGTACAAAGATAAGTTTGTTACTTGTAAGATACGAAGAATAACTTATTTCTGACATAGTTTTGGTAGTAATTATGGGACATCACACAGGGTTTCGAAATAATTAATCACTTAAAGACATGAGGGAATAGTCCAAGCAGCATTTTCAGACGTGAAATAAGTCAACAATGTTGCGTTGAGGTTGGTCAGGGAATTGACTTGGCTTGTGGATGTAAACAAGTCGGTCGCCTGCGGAGTCATGTTATGTTTTGGGAGCTAAGGCTTGTGATAGACCTACACTGACACAGTAAACATGGAAGGACAAGGTAGGGTATGTGTTTATGTTCCCAAGACGCACTATTATGGTGTTTGCTTATGTACTGAGCTAAGGAAAGTGACACCCACACAATCTGCAGTGTTGCCAGCTTGTTTTTGATAGAACTAAACTATCTCCGTAGGAAATGGTCAGAGACAAAAATGTAAGATACAAAATGTGTTCCAAATACTGAAATCTACCACTGGTTTAAATTAATGTAATGAGAGGTAGAACTGGAACTTAAAAATTCAATGCCACAACTGGGATTTGAACCACAGACCTTCCGCTTACCTGGTGGCTGCTCTACCACTGAGCTATTGTGACAAACTGTCTGTGGTTCAAATCCCAGTTGTGGCATTGAATTTTTAAGTTCCAGCTCTACCTCTCAAACTTTGCCCACACACGGCTTGTGTGTTTAAAAACACCAACAGTAAGTTTGTTGGCATAAATAAATAATTACCATCTGAAGGTTATTTAATCCTGGGATATAAAGTACTTACAATAGTAAGTCACCATTGGGGTAATTATCTCTGATGTGGGACTGCCTTTGTGGTTTACCAGGAGAAATACGAACTGGTTTGAGAATTCAAAGTCATTCTGGCAGTTTGTCACAATAGCTCAGTGGTAGAGCAGCCGCCCGGTAAGCTGAAGGTCTGTGGTTCGAATCCCAGTTGTGGCATTGAATTTTTAAGTTCCAGTTCCACCTCTCAAACTTTGCCCACACACGGCTTGTGTGTTTAAAAACACCAACCGTAAGTTTGTTGGCATAAATAAATATATTTTAAAGTGAGAAAATTTGTGTGTGTGTGTGAGCGTATGTGCAAGCGTGCATTCACTGTACTGCATTGTGTACTGTATATTCTTAAAATAAGATAACTAAAGCCCAGTCTTTGGATTTTTATATCATTTATTGTTTTATATTGCTTCAAGCACCTTTCTCATTATCTCCTCTCAAACCCTTTAAAAACAATGCTCCTGAACACATGCATGCAAATCCTTCCTTGCCAAATTATAATAATCTGCATTGTATCTCCCTTCCCCAATCCTTAATTACATTCTGTCAAGAAAGTACCGGCAGTTGATCATTCAAAAATCCTGCTTAAAGGGGAAATCGAAATTATTGTTGTTGCTAAGTTGGTACAACTTTCCTCTACACCCATTCAGAGTTTGATCATCATCTGTCATCTATAATTGCTCCACTCTTAGGTCCCTACCTAATGTAAACACAAGACATCAACAACTAATTCGTGATGCGCTGAAACCAAAGCACAGTGGAAAATATAGTAGTAACTTAAATATTGGCAATTATCTGTGAGTTGTCAAGATGTATGATAACCCTGGTAAAGACTAATTGAATGTAATGCGATAGCAGCACTATTCCTTAAGCTCCAGAGTAAATGTCTTCTGTTGCATCATAAACACAAGACATGAGTCCACGTGGCATTTGCTTGTATTAGTTGCAGATAATACAAAGACCAGGTTATCTTGGAGGGATACAAGGTGTCTATAAAGGCTCAATCGAGTGTAGTTTGCTTACAGTGTGCCATTTTGCTAGTTCATGTCAAAGGTGTTTTGTGATTTTACGAGGGATAAAAATATTGAACAAAGAATCTGTCTCAAATTTTCCATTGGAAATAGTATTTTGTATGCTGAATCACTGAAAATGTTACAGAGGGCTTACTTTATCAAAATCAGTGCATATGAGTGGTACAGTGCATTCAAAAGTGGTTGAGATGTGGTGGAAGGTTTGCCTCACTCTGGTTGACCGTCAGCAGTCTCAACCGAGCTGAACATCGCTAAAGTGAAGAAAATAGTGTCTGAAAATCACCATTTAGGTCTGAGAGAGATTGCCACTGAACTTTCTGTGCTTCACGAATCAATTCCATTTTAAACGATTGTTGACATGCGTTGCTGCTCTGTTAATTCTGAAAGATTTGAATTTTCTGCAAAAACTCAATCGCCAAAGGATCGTTCAAGACATGCTGGTGGTGCAGTTTTTAAATGATTAATACGGGGAATTGGCTGTGCTATGAGACTCGTTTTCTATCTACAGGGTCGTGGTAACAGATGGAATGCATATATTAATGTTTCTTTATTACAATGTATTTATTTATTAACACTTCGATATTTTACACTCTCAGCACCATATTAAATACTCAAAAAACTTTACACTTTTGTGATTTGGTAGAATTTACGCTGGATAAAAGTTTGGAGAAAGTTCCATGTTCACACGCTACCAAAACACGTCTTATCACTTTGAACATATAGACGCTACTAATCTGTTTCTTGGCGTCGCTTTGATACGACACACCGCCATTTTGTATTCATCCGCGCAAATAGTTTTTATTGTTAAAACACAAACAATTCTAATATTTATACACTTATAACAAACATTTATATGAACGATTTTCTATTGGGGTCTAATATTCTGTCTCACTGGAACAAGCCATTTCTGATCCCACATTCATGAAACACATTGTAACTGGTGATGACATGCTAACTAGTCAACAAGCTTCCAAATGGCTCCTTCCAACTGAACCGAAACCCAAAAGGATACATCAAACTTGATAAAAAATGCATGTCATGCTGACAGTTTTTTTTTATTCTTGCAGTGTTGTGCACTTCGAGTTCTTACCAAGAGGTCAGACTGTAAATAAATACTATTATCTGACCATTATGCAGCGTTTGAGAGAACAACTATGACGAAAATGACCAGATTTGTGGAAAGAAAATTCATGAATTCTGCACTACGATAACGCACCAGTTCACAAGGCTATCATTGTGAACTAATTTCTGGCCAAAAACTGAACAAATAACATCGAACAATTTGCATATTCACCTGATCTGGCTCAAGCCAACTTCTTTCTTTTTCCAAAACTCAAGTTATCACTTAGAGGCACCTGTTTTCAGTTAATAGAATACACAAAGGAGAATTTGCAGCAATTGACTGGATTCCAAAAAATGTGCACAAAAAATGTTTTGATAATTAGATTACTGGTTGACATAGATGTATAATTTTGGAAGGGGCCTACTTTGAAGGCGATAAAATAAAATTGGATGAATAATGCATGTTATATCTTTTATTGACCAGTTCCCAGTACTTTCTTGACACAGTAGCATTGTATATAGTTTAAGGAACTTTTTCCTTAAAACTAGCCCAAATTTGCCTATACATGTATATATGTTCAATTCTTTGCTTAACTTCCCTACTCTTTGATCTCCAAATTTCCAAGGCTACCGTATCCCAATTTCTTATAAAATTTCCCACACTTCATCCACCCAACATTAACTCTTATTACTCCTATTTGCACTTTCACATATTTGTTTAAAATGTATGATCCACTGATGTTAAAATCCTGTGCCAATACTTTAAAATTCTCTCCATCTTCAAACATTTGCTTCCTACACAACCTCCTCCCCTCGGTAGTGTGATGGTTAGCGTGTCTGCCTCACGTCCAAGAGGTCGCGAGTTCAAATCTCGTTTAGAGTAACTTGTCTGGATAACGTTTTTTTCTGAGGTTTTCTCTTATCCTGAGAAGACGAATGTCGGGTAACTTAAAGCTCTATGGACCTTAGTCTCATTTTCTCATTTGAGTATCATTTCACCCATTTCACTCTTTCACCGTCCGATATGACATTATGTTGGAGGATGTTAATGAAAGAAAAAAAAAACCTACACACTCTAACTCGGCCAATGCCACTCCCTTCAGTGAGGCTTTACACAACCAAGCACAATATATTGTGTGAATTGAATCAATTTTCAACCAACAGTTAGAATGAGGCTGAGCAGTTGGACCGTTCGCCTTCCACCTAGATTGTCCAGGTTTGACCCCAGGAACCCACATGTGGTATTCATGGTGGACGAAGTGGCATCTGGGCATGTTATCTCTGGGTTCTCTGGTTTCCCCTGCCACTCATTCCACCAATTGCTCCATAATCAACTTTCCATTCATCGATTTCACCTGCATTTCACACAATCCTCTTCCTCATTACCAAACCTGATGCTTGGCTGACCACCCGCTTCCAGGTCTTCACTCCGTCAGGTCCATAGGTTCATCTGCTCCCCAACAGGTGTCTGACCCTAGGCATTAGCTTGTAAGTCTTAGGGGGTGTAAGTCCTACATAAGGGGAGGATAATCAGATAAAGAAAGAATGTTAGAATGAGAGAGTGAAAACAAAAATTATTGCAGTTTTCACAATGTAGTGCTTATTGGCATATTTCTCCTTCACTGCTGCTAATAAAATGTGAACTGCATTGTTGTCTTAGGTTACGAGAGAAGATAGATTTTGTGCCATGGTGCAGTGGTGATGGTGTGAAAGTTGGGCTATGTTCTGTGGCACCGCCAGGAATGAATATCTCTGTACTGTCATTGGTGAACTCTTCTAGTATCTCAAATCTATTTGACGATGTTGCACAGAAGTTCAGCAAGCTCTACAAGAGAAAAGTAAGATAATTTTTCTCTCTTTCATTCAGTGTTTGCTTTGTGTCATGTTTTTAATTTTCATAAAAATTTTTCATTTTGATAAAACGTTGGGTCAGAAGACAATTCTTTTTTACCCATGTATATGCCACCTTTATCCTGAGGTCATGTCAATAGCACTGGAACAATTGCCAGTCAGCAATGTTAACTCATTGACTTGTGTTAATCTTTGAATACACAATGGACTAGCCATCCTTTCAAAGCCAAACGTAAGTTCCAATCCCAGCAACTTCAGTCAAACATGTCTGTGGTAAAGGAAGGGGTGGGCATAACCTAATTCACAGGGACATATGGGATGGGTGTGACAACTGTATGGACATAACAATGGTGGTGTGGTGTGCATTTTTCAAAGACGGCCGTGGTAATCTTCGTGATTCAGCATGTTCCAGACAGCCAGTAACAGCTGCAACCTGCAGAATGTCACAGGCATTGAGGCGGTAATTTAAAAAGTGAACTGTAGCCGCACACACCCTACAGTCTAGATCTTGCACTGTTGGACTTTCATCTGTTTGGTCTCAAGAAGAATTTTCCTGGCCAGCCAATGTTTTGTGCTGATGCAGAAATGAAATCAACAGTCTGCAATGGCTATACTCCAACCAAGCCAACTTCTATGAACTGGTATCAAGATGAGAAAAATGTTTGAGAGGCAGGCCTGGAACTTAAAAATTCAATGCCACAGCTGGGATTTGAACTACACACCCTCCACTTACTAGGTGGGTGCTCTAACGGTTAAGCTACTGTGACAAACTGCCAGAATGACATTGAATTCTCAAACCATTTCGTATTTTTCCTGGCAAACCACAAAGGCAGTCTCACATCAAAGGCAATTACCCCAATGGTGACTTACTATTGCAAGTACTTTATGTCCCAGGATTAAATAACCTTCAGATGGTAATTATTATTTATGTGGTTTACCGGGAAAAATACGAACTGGTTTGAGAATTCAATGTCATTCTGGCAGGTTGTCACAGTAGCTTAATGGTTAGAGCACCCACCTAGTAAGCAGAGGGTCTGTGGTTCAAATCCCAGCTGTGGCATTGAATTTTTAAGTTCCAGTTCTACCTTTCAAACATTGCCCACACACGGCTTGTCTGTTTAAAAACACCAACAGTAAGTTTCTTGGCATAAATAAATAATAATTCACCAATATGTGTCCTGTGTAACGATCCAGCAGAAATGAATGAAGACCACTTGAAGACCTGTGAAGCATTAAGATCAGAAGAAACTACAGTTCAAAAGTATTGGAAAGCACAAATGCTAATGGCTTCATTGCCAGATGCAAGGCACTAGAAAACAATAAACAACATAAATAATAATTACCATCTGAAGGTTATTTAATCCTGGGACATAAAGTACTTACAATAGTAAGTCACCATTGGGGTAACATCTCTGATGTGAGACTGCCTTTGTGGTTTACCGGGAAAAATATGAACTAGTTTAAGAATTCAATGTCATTCTGGTAGGTTGTCACAATAGCTTAATGGTTAGAGCACCCACCTAGTAAGCAGAGGGTCTGTGGTTCAAATCCCAGCTGTGGCATTGAATTTTTAAGTTCCAGTTCTACCTCTCAAACATTGCCCACACACGGCTTGTCTGTCTAAAAACACCAACAGTAAGTTTGTTGGCATAAATAATGAGAAAAATGTGTTGAGAAAGTTGACAACTATATAGAAAAGTAGCTAAAAGATGTTAGTTCATTTGGGCATATTTTTGTCCTTTTATCTGTTAAATTTTATTTTTAAAAAATTATTGTACGTTACTTTCTGATCAAGCCTCATACATATATTGAGGGAAGTAGAGGATTGGCTAATTTTTAGTTAGTTGACTGATTAGCCAAAAATGGGGACAATAGTTCCTTAAAACATGTTCTGCCACTAATTTGATAGATGAAGAAATATGAGTGCATAGCATTGATTTAATTTCTATAAGTAACTATCATATTTGTCATCACAGGGAAGTTTATTTGGAAAGGTAGCCTCTGTTCTCCAAATTAAATTAAGACTTTATATCCTGCAGTGTGAATCACTGGGTAATATTAATAAAATACAAATATTGTTTCTTTAAGGCACACATTCATCATTATCTCTTGGTGTCGGGATTTGAGAAGGAAGATTTTGACAAAAGTCTAGAGAACCTTGCAAACACAGCTAAAAGCTACTCTGAAATGGAAGTATTGCCAAAGGAGCCATTTCCAAGATTAGAGGTGAGTTTACGCTAGCATTATTTCAGTGTTATTGAAATGTACAGGAACAATGATGAACAGGAAAAGGTAGTAAAGTGGAAACTCATGCTTCAGTCAACTAAGGCCTCACCAAAGCGGCCCGGGTTCAATCCCAGGCAACCACATGTGGGATTTGTGATGGATGAAGTGGCATTGGGGTGGGTTTCCTCAGGGTTCTCTGGTTTCCCCTGCCATCTCATTCCATGTATTATCAGTGTCACTACCTGCAGTGCCGTAGTAGTAAAAGCAGGCATTGAACACTACAAAAAAAAAAAATGATCTAAAGCAGAGTTAAAATGATATGGCACTTTGATCTCCTGTTTTTAATTATATTTTTATTCAAAGCAAATATTTTGTTTTTATCTTTCTTTTCTTGGAAGAGACTCTAAAAGCTCACCATGGTATCGATTGATGGTATACATATAATGGAATATTTAATGCCACAGAGGTTTCATGGAAAAACTACCCCACATGTGCAATGCTTCCCACTATTTTGTTTCCAAGTCTCCCCTCATTACTTAAATGCCATTTTGAAGTGTTGCTGTAATGAGCTTTGTGAAGTTGGCTTTAGAGCAGTGCATTTAAAATGTCTGTCAATGACTTCACACCCTAGGCCTATACAGTGACGGTTAAATATTGTTTCTTTCTTTTCAAAATGTTAAATTTGACATGTCTAAGTATTTTTTAAAGCTGAATTAATTTGGGAGGTAGAAGCAGAACTAAAAAATTCAATGCCATAGCCAGGATTTGAACTGCGGACCTTCCACTTCATGTGTGGCTGCTCTAACCTTGAGCTACCTTGGTGAGTTGCCAGTATGACATTAAATTCCCCAACTGATTCATATTTGTGAGTAGTTGGAGGCTTTCACGGCCGGAGTTAGAATTAAGGCTAGAGATTTCTTCCGGGCTTAAAAGCCGTGGTCTGCTGGAGTGTTGAGGTCCAGACGTTTCGTCCACATCTGCGGTGGAGATCATCAGTGGCGTAGTCTGAGTCTTCTCGGTGAAGGTTCAGTTACAACAGAATTGTTTATGACTGGAGGTGCCGTATTTATATGTGGGCTGCTCACAGGGGATTGGCTGGGCTTGAGTGGAAGGTGTGTGTTAGATGGGTGGGCCGTTCTGATTGCTGATTGGTTTACGTGATTTTTCTGCATTAGTGCTTCTTTTTTTATGTTCGAGTATCGGATGCCAGGTTTTGTTCAATTTTAGAGTTTCTTCCTTCCTTCCTGTTAAAATTATTGGGATGTTTGTAAATTTCTATGGCTTCACGTTGTAGTCTGGCATGGTAGTATGGCATAGATGAAAGAAAAGCAGTCTCCTTATACTGAATTATGCGTTTGCCGTCGGCCCATATAGCATGTTCTGTGACCGCTGACTTGTCTGTTTGTCCCAACTGGCAGCATCTCTTGTGTTCTGTAAGTCGGGTGTTGATGCTGCGTTGGGTGGTACCTATGCACACTGCACCGCAGGAACACGGAATCTGGTAAACACTGGCTGAAGCGAGCGTGTCCCTGGGATCTTTGGCTGACCAAAGCAAGGTATTAATCTGTCTGGTAGGTTTGAAGATAGTTCTGATGTTGTGGTGCTTGAGTAGGCGTCCTATTCAATCCGTGAAGTAAGGCAGAAAAGCAGTTCCTTTGCTCTTGGGTGGATCCCGTTTGAGGTTGGCAGGGTGAGGCCCAGGTGGGCATATTGGCACATGGGCATATAGTAAAGCAGAGCAAAGGCACTGCTTTTCTGCCTTACTTCAAAACTGTCACGGATTGAATAGGACGCCTACTCAAGCGCCACATCAGAACCATCTTCAAACCTACCAGACAGATTAATACCTTGCTTTGGTCTGCCAAAATCCCAGGGACCCGCTCGCTTCAGCTGGTGTTTACCAGATTCCGTGTTCCTGCGGTGCAGTGTACATAGGTACCACCCAACGCAGCATCAACACCCGACTTACAGAACACAAGAGGTGCTGCCCTCTGGGACACATAGACAAGTCAGCGGTCGCAGAACATGCTATATGGGCCAACGGCGAACACATAATTCATTATAAGAAGACTGCTGTTCTTTCATCTATGCCATACTACCACAACAGACTACAACGTGAAGCCATAGAAATTTACAAACACCCCAATAATTTTAACAGGAAGGAAGAAACCCTAAAATAGAACAAATCTTGGCGTCAGATACTCGAACATAAAAAAAGAAGCACTAACGCAGAAAAATCACGTAAACCAATCAGCAATCAGAACGGCCCACCCATCTAACACACACCTTCTGCTCAAGCCCAGCCAATCCCCTGTGAGCAGCCCGCATATAAATACAGCACCTTCAGTCATAAACGATTCTGTTGTAACTGAACCTTCACCGAGAAGACTCAGATTACGCCACTGATGATCTCCACCGCAGATGTGGACGAAACGTCTGGACCTCAAAACTCCAGCAGACCAAGGCTTTTATTCCAGGAAGAAATCTCTAGCCTTGATTCATATTTTTCTGGTAGATTACTGGGAAACCTCACATCTGAGATAAATACCCCAATTGCAAGTACTTTATGTTCTGCTGCCCACACACAGCTTGTATGTTTAAAACACCAGCAATAGTTGGTTGGCATAAACAAAATAATTATTGAATTAGTTTCGGTTTTATTTGCATAGTGAAAGACACACTATATGTATTACATTGGTGTTGATCTAATATGCAAGATTAATCCATCAATTTTTTCCTAGCCAGCCAATATAAATTATGTATCTTCCCATATGTATTATTATGAGCAGACATCTCTCTCTATACCTCCTATGAACACAGTTAATGTGCTTTAGATTCCATGTTTACTGCATGTATTTTTCATGTTTACATTGCTTTTCACAGTATGTTTATGTAGTCTGTTCCAAGAATTTTAATTTCCTTCCAGTTAAATTACCTTATTCTCTCTAATGTAATAAAGACACCCAAAATCCCTCTTTATTTTAAATGAGTATGGCAATGCAAATATCTAGGGTATACATCTATTGCATATTATACATAGAAAGTGGTTCACCCTTTCAAAAAAGGTTTAGGTATGTTGTCTACTGTTCATCTTTTTTTCTCTTTTTTTCAGTTACTGTGATGGTATGATTGGAAGAGGAAAAGGTCCTGTTAAGGCTGTGATTTAGTATACTTGCACCTAAAAATGTATTTTTTTTATTTTATGCATACAAATACACAATTATGTGACATACAACTGTTACTAATTTTTTATGCAATTAAATATTTGTTAAGAGTGAACTGTTTCAACTTGAATAAATAAACATTTTTTTAAATGTATGCATTTCATTTTTATGAACCATTGCCTATCTCCCATTTCATACATTTTAATAGGCTAGTCTTGTATTGTATAGGCTATTCTTGTATAGGCTATTCTTGTATAGGCTATTCTTGTATAGGCTAGTCTTGTATAGGCTAGTCTTGTATAGGCTAGTCTTGTATAGGCTAGGCTTGTATAGGCTAGTGTTGTATAGGCTAGTCTTGTATAGGCTAGTATAGGCTAGGCTTGTATAGGCTAGGCTTGTATAGGCCAGTCTTGTATAGGCTAGGCTTGTATAGGCTAGGCTTGTATAGGCTAGTCTTGTATAGGCCAGTCTTGTATAGGCTAGGCTTGTATAGGCTAGTCTTGTTTAGGCTAGTCTTGTATAGGCTTGTATAAGCTAGTCTTGTATAGGCTATTCTTGTATAGGCTAGTCTTGTATAGGCTAGTCTTGTATAGGCTAGTCTTGTATAGGCTAGTCTTGTATAGGCTATTCTTGTATAGGCTAGTCTTGTTAAGAGTGAACTGTTTCAACTTGAATAAATAAACATTTTTTTAAATGTATGCATTTCATTTTTATGAACCATTGCCTATCTCCCATTTCATACATTTTAATAGGCTAGTCTTGTATTGTATAGGCTATTCTTGTATAGGCTATTCTTGTATAGGCTATTCTTGTATAGGCTAGTCTTGTATAGGCTAGTCTTGTATAGGCTAGTCTTGTATAGGCTAGTCTTGTATAGGCTAGTCTTGTATAGGCTAGGCTTGTATAGGCTAGTCTTGTATAGGCTAGTCTTGTATAGGCTAGTCTTGTATAGGCTAGTCTTGTATAGGCTAGTCTTGTATAGGCTAGTCTTGTATAGGCTATTCTTGTATAGGCTAGTCTTGTATAGGCTAGTCTTGTATAGGCTAGTCCTGTATAGGCTAGGCCTGTATAGGCTAGGCCAGTATAGGCTAGGCCTGTATAGGCTAGGCCTGTATAGGCTAGTCCTGTATAGGCTAGTCCTGTATAGGCTAGTCCTGTATAGGCTAGTCCTGTATAGGCTAGTCCTGTATAGGCTAGTCTTGTATAGGCTAGTCTTGTATAGGCTAGTCTTGTATAGGCTAGTCTTGTATAGGCTAGTCTTGTATAGGCTAGTCTTGTATAGGCTAGTCTTGTATAGGCTATTCTTGTATAGGCTATTCTTGTATAGGCTATTCTTGTATAGGCTAGTCTTGTATAGGCTAGTCTTGTATAGGCTATTCTTGTATAGGCTAGTCTTGTATAGGCTAGTCTTGTATAGGCTAGGCTTGTATAGGCTAGGCCAGTATAGGCTAGGCCTGTATAGGCTAGTCTTGTATAGGCTAGTCTTGTATAGGCTAGTCTTGTATAGGCTAGTCTTGTATAGGCTAGTCTTGTATAGGCTATTCTTGTATAGGCTATTCTTGTATAGGCTAGGCTTGTATAGGCTAGTCTTGTATAGGCTATTCTTGTATAGGCTAGTCTTGTATAGGCTAGTCTTGTATAGTCTAGTCTTGTATAGGCTAGTCTTGTATAGTCTAGTCTTGTATAGGCTAGTCTTGTATAGGCTAGTCTTGTATAGGCTAGTCTTGTATAGGCTAGTCTTGTATAGGCTAGTCTTGTATAGGCTAGTCTTGTATAGGCTAGTCTTGTATAGGCTAGTCTTGTATAGGCTAGTCTTGTATAGGCTATTCTTGTATAGGCTAGGCTTGTATAGGCTAGGCCAGTATAGGCTAGGCTTGTATAGGCTAGGCTTGTATAGGCTAGTCTTGTATAGGCTAGTCTTGTATAGGCTAGTCTTGTATAGGCTAGTCTTGTATAGGCTAGTCTTGTATAGGCTAGTCTTGTATAGGCTAGTCTTGTATAGGCTAGTCTTGTATAGTCTAGTCTTGTATAGGCTAGTCTTGTATAGGCTAGTCTTGTATAGGCTAGTCTTGTATAGGCTAGTCTTGTATAGGCTAGTCTTGTATAGGCTATTCTTGTATAGGCTATTCTTGTATAGGCTAGTCTTGTATAGGCTAGTCTTGTATAGGCTAGTCTTGTATAGGCTATTCTTGTATAGGCTAGGCTTGTATAGGCTAGGCCAGTATAGGCTAGGCTTGTATAGGCTAGGCTTGTATAGGCTAGTCTTGTATAGGCTAGTCTTGTATAGGCTAGTCTTGTATAGGCTAGTCTTGTATAGGCTAGTCTTGTATAGGCTAGTCTTGTATAGGCTAGTCTTGTATAGGCTAGTCTTGTTTAGGCTAGTCTTGTATAGGCTATTCTTGTATAGGCTAGTCTTGTATAGGCTAGTCTTGTATAGGCTAGTCTTGTATAGGCTAGTCTTGTATAGGCTAGTCTTGTTTAGGCTAGTCTTGTTTAGGCTAGTCTTGTATAGGCTAGTCTTGTATAGGCTAGTCTTGTATAGGCTAGTCTTGTTTAGGCTAGTCTTGTATAGGCTAGTCTTGTATAGGCTATTCTTGTATAGGCTAGTCTTGTATAAGCTAGTCTTGTATAGGCTAGTCTTGTTTAGGCTAGTCTTGTATAGGCTTGTATAAGCTAGTCTTGTATAGGCTATTCTTGTATAGGCTAGTCTTGTATAGGCTAGTCTTGTATAGGCTAGTCTTGTATAGGCTAGTCTTGTATAGGCTATTCTTGTATAGGCTATTCTGTATAGGCTAGTCTTGTATAGGCTAGTCTTGTATAGGCTAGTCTTGTATAGGCTAGTCTTGTATAGGCTAGTATAGGCTAGGCTTGTATAGGCTAGGCTTGTATAGGCTAGGCTTGTATAGGCCAGTCTTGTATAGGCTAGGCTTGTATAGGCTAGGCTTGTATAGGCCAGTCTTGTATAGGCCAGTCTTGTATAGGCCAGGCTTGTATAGGCTAGGCTTGTATAGGCTAGGCTTGTATAGGCTAGGCTTGTATAGGCTAGTCTTGTATAGGCCAGTCTTGTATAGGCCAGGCTTGTATAGGCTAGGCTTGTATAGGCTAGGCTTGTATAGGCTAGGCTAATGCTAAGGTAGCCTATAGGATAGGCTAGGCTATAGGTAAGACAACTCTATGGGCAGGGCTGAGCTATGCTATAAGAAAGGCTGGGACAGGCAAGGCTAGGCCGGTGTTACAGACTAGGCTACATACAAGGATAAACAAATGTTAAGGTAGGCTGTAGGCTAGGTTACGTTAGGCTAGGCTATAGGATACGCAAGACTGGGCTAGGCTATGGCAAGGCTAGACGAGGCTATGGGCAAGGCAAGCCTAGGCTACAGGCATGGCTAGGCTACAGGCAACGCAAGGCTAGGCTGGTGACAAGGCTACAGGCTAGGCTACAGGCAAGGCAATGCAAGGCTACACTTCAGGCAAAGCATGGCGAAGCTACAGGCTAGGCAAGGCATGGAAAAGCTACAGGCTAGGCAAGGCATGGCGAAGCTACAGACTAGGCAACAGGCAAGACAAGGCTAGGCTAGGCTACAGACAAAGCTAGACTACAGGCAAGGAATGCCTAGGCTATAGGCAAGGCAAGACAAGGCTAGGCTACAGGCAAGGTTAAGTTACAGGCATGGCTAGGCTAGGCTACAGGCAAGGCAAGACGAGGAAAGGCCAGGCTACAGGCATGGCTAGGCTACAGGCAAGGCAATGCTAGGCTACAGGCAAGGCTAGGCTACAGGCAAGGCTAGGCTACAGGCAAGGCTAGGCTACCGGCAAGGCAAGGCTAGGCTACAGGTAGGGCTAGGCTACAGGCAAGGCAAAGCTAGGCTACAGGTAAGGCAAGGCTAGGCCACAGGTAAGGCTAGGCTACAGGCAAGGTAAGTCTAGGCTACAGGCAAGCAATTCTAGGCTTCAGGCAAGGCATGGCTACGCTACAGGTAAGGCAAGGCTACAGGTAAGGCAAAGCTAGGCTACAGGTAAGGCAAGGATAGGCTAAAGGTAGGGCAAGGGTAGGCTAAAGGTAAGGCAAGGGTAGGCCAAAAGTAAGGCAAGGCTAGGCTACAGGCATGGCAAGGCTGGGCTACAGGTAAGGCTAGGCTACAGGCAAGGCAATGCTAGGCTACAGGCAAGGCAAGACTTGGCTACAGCCAAGGAATGACTAGGCTACAGGTAAGGCAAGGCTACAGGCAAGGCAATTTTATTAATTTAATCCTAAAGAAATTAATCACAAATCTTAATTTCAGTCCAGCAAAATAAAAATTACTTTAAACTACAAAATTTAGGCTACAGGAAGGCAAGGCTAGGCTACAGGTATGGCAATGCTAGGCTACAGGCAAGGCAATGCTAGGCTATAGGCAAGGCAAGACAAGGCTAGGCTACAGGCACGGCATGGCTACAGGCATGGCTAGGCTATAGGCAAGGCAAGTCAAGGTTAAGCTACAGGCATGGCTAGGCTAGGCTACAGGCAAAGCAAGGCAATGCTACGCTACAGGCAAGGCAATGCTAGGCTACAGGCAAGGCAAGACAAGGCTAGGCTACAGGCAATGCAAGACAAGGCTAGGCTACAGGTTAGGCAAGGCAATGCTAGGCTACAGGTAAGGCAAGGCAATGCTAGGCTATAGGCAAGGCTAGGCTAGGCTACAGGTAAGGCTAGGCTACAGGCAAGGCAAGGCAATGCTAGGCTACAGGTAAGGCAAGGCAATGCTAGGCTACAGGTAGGGCAAGGCAATGCTAGGCTACAGGTAAAGCAAGGCTAGGCGACAGGCAAGGCAAGGCAGGGCTAGGCTACAGGCAAGGCTAGGCTACAGGTAAGGCAAGACTACAGGTAAGGCAAGGCTACAGGCAAGCAATGCTAGGGTTCAGGCAAGGCATGGCTATGCCACAGGTAAGGCAAGGCTACAGGCAAGGCTACAGGCAAGGCAAAGCAAGGCTACAGGCAAGACAAGGCTAGGCTACAGGTAGAGCAAGGGTAGGCTAAAGGTAAGGCAAGGGTAGGCCAAAAGTAAGGCAAGGCTAGGCTACAGGCAAGGCAAGGCAATGCTAGGCTACAGGCAGGGCAAGGCTGGGCTACAGGTAAGGCTAGGCTACAGGGAAGGCAAGACTAGGCTACAGGCAAGGAATGGCTAGGCTACAGGTAAGGCAAGGCTAGGCTAGGCTACAGGCAAGGCAATGCTATGCTACTGGCAAGGCAATGCTAGGCTACAGGCAAAGCAATGCTAAGCTACAGGCAAGGCAATGCTTGGCTACAGGCAAGGCAATGCTAAGCTACAGGCAAGGCAAGACTAGGCTACAGGCAAGGCAATGCTAGGCTACAGAGAAGGCAATGCTAGGCTAGGGTACAGGTAAGCCAAGGCAAGGCAATGCTAGGCTACAGGTAAGGGAAGGCAAGGCAATGCTAGGCTACAGGTAGGGCAAGGCAATGCTAGGCTACAGGTAGGGCAAGGCAATGCTAGGCTACAGGTAGGGCAAGGCAATGCTAGGCTACAGGCAAGGCAGGGCAAGGCAAGGCAAGGCAATGCTAGGCTACAGGTACGGCAAGGCAATGCTAGGCTACAGGCAAGGCTAGGCTACAGGCAAGGCTAGATTACAGGCAAGGCAAGACAAGGCTAGGGTACAGGCAAGGCAAGACAAGGCTAGGCTACAGGCCAGGCTAGATTACAGGCAAGGCAAGTCAAGGCTAGGGTACAGGCAAGGCTAGGCTACAGGCAAGGCTATGCTACAGGCAAGGCAAGACAAGGCTAGGGTACAGGCAAGGCTAGGCTACAGGCAAGGCAAGACAAGGCTAGGCTACAGGCAAGGCTAGATTACAGGCAAGGCAAGACAAGGCTAGGGTACAGGCAAGGCTAGATTACAGGCAAGGCAAGACAAGGCTAGGGTACAGGCAAGGCAAGGCAAGGCTAGGCTACAGGCAAGGCTAGGCTACAGGCAAGGCTAGGCTACAGGCAAGGCAAGACAAGGCTAGGCTACAGGCAAGGCTAGATTACAGGCAAGGCAAGACAAGGCTAGGGTACAGGCAAGGCAAAGCAAGGCTAGGCTACAGGCAAGGCTAGGCTACAGGGAGGCTATGCTACAGGCAAGGGAAGACAGGGCTAGGCTACAGGCAAAGCATGGAAAGGCTAGGCTACAGGCAAGGCATGGAAAGCCTAGGCTACAGGCAATGCGAGAGAAGGCTAGGCTACAGGCAATGCGAGACAAGGCTAGGGTACAGGCAAGGCAAGACAAGGCTAGGCTACAGGCAAGGCTAGGCTACAGGCAGGCTATGCTACAGGCAAGGCATGACAAGGCTAGGCTACAGTAATGGATAGGCTACAGGCAAGGCAAGGAAAGGCTAGGCTACAGGCAAGGCATGGAAAGCCTAGGCTACAGGCAATGCGAGAGAAGGCTAGGCTATAGGCAAGGCAAGGCTAGGCTACAGGCAAGGCAAGGCAATGCTAGGCTACAGGCAAGGCAAGGCAATGCTAGGCTACAGGTAAGGCAAGGCAAGGCAATGCTAGGCTACAGGTAAGGCAAGGCAAGGCAATGCTAGGCTACAGGTAAGACAAGGCAATGCTAGGCTGCAGGTAGGGCAAAGCAATGCTAGGCTACAGGCAAGGCAATGCTGGGCTACAGGTAAGGCAAGGCAATGCTAGGCTACAGGTAAGGCAAGGCAATGCTATGCCACAGGCAAGGCAATGCTAGGCTACAGGCAAGGCAATGCTAGGCTCCAGGCAAGGCAATGCTAGGCTCCAGGCAAGGCAAGACTAGGCTACAGGCAAGGCAAGGCTAGGCTACAGCCAAGGCAAGGCAATGCTAGGCTACAGGCAAGGTAAGGCAATGCTAGGCTACAGGTAAGGCAAAGCAAGGCAATGCTAGGCTACAGGTAAGGCAAGGCAAGGCAATGCTAGGCTACAGGTAAGACAAGGCAATGGTAGGCTACAGGTGAGTCTAGGCTACAGGCAAGGCAACACAAGGCTAGGCTACAGGCAGGCTATGCTACAGGCAAGGCTAGGCTACAGGCAAGGCTACGCTACAGGCAAGGCAAGGCAAGGCTACAGGCAAGGCAAGGCTAGGCTACAGGTAAGGCAAGGCTAGGCTACAGATAAGGCAACGTAATGCTAGGCTATAGGCAAGGCAAGGCTAGGCTACAGGCAAGGCATGACAAGGCTAGGCTACAGGCAAGGCAATGCTAGGCTACAGGCAAGGCAATGCTAGGCTACAGGCAAGGCAATGCTAGCTTACAGGTAAGGCAAGGCAGTGCTAGGCTACAGGTAGGGCAAGGCAATGCTAGGCTACAGGTAAGGCAAGGCAATGCTAGGCTGCAGGTAAGGCAAGGCAATGCTAGGCTACAGGCAAGGCAATGCTAGGCTACAGGCAAGGCAATGCTAGGCTACAGGCAAGGCAATGCTAGGCTACAGGCAAGGCAATGCTAGGCTACAGGCAGGGTAATGCTAGGCTACAGGCAAGGCAAGGCAAGGCAATGCTAGGCTACAGGCAAGGCTAGGCTACAGGCAAGGCATGGCTAGGCTATAGGCAAGGCAAGACAAGTCTAGGCTACAGGCAAGGTTAAGCTACAGGCATAGCTAGGCTAGGCTACAGGTAAGCCAAGGCAATGCTAGGCTACAGGTAGGGCAAGGCAATGCTAGGCTACAGGTAGGGCAAGGCAATGCTAGGCTACAGGTAGGGCAAGGCAATGCTAGGCTACAGGTAGGGCAAGGCAAGGCTACAGGTAGGGCAAGGCTAGGCTACAGGTAAGGCAAGGCAATGCTAGGCTACAGATAGGGCAAGGCAATGCTAGGCTACAGGTAGGGCAAGGCAATGCTAGGCTACAGGCAAGGCAAGACTAGGCTACAGGCAAGGCAAGGCTAGGCTACAGGTAAGGCAAGGCAATGCTAGGCTACAGATAGGGCAAGGCAATGCTAGGCTACAGGTAAGGCAAGGCAAGGCAAGGCTACAGGTAGGGCTAGGCTACAGGCAAGGCAATGCTAGGCTCCAGGCAAGGCAAGACTAGGCTACAGGCAAGGCAAGGCTAGGGTACAGGCAAGGCAAGGCAATGCTAGGCTACAGGTAAGGCAAGGCAATGCTAGGCTACAGGTAAGGCAAGGCAAGGCTACAGGTAGGGCTAGGCTACAGGCAAGGCAATGCTAGGCTACAGGCAAGGCAATGCTAGCTTACAGGTAAGGCAATGCTAGGCTACAGGCAAGGTAAGGCAATGCTAGGCTACAGGCAAGACAAGGCAATGCTAGGCTACAGGCAAGGCAATGCTAGCTTACAGGTAAGGTATGGCAATGCTAGGCTACAGGCAAGGCAAGGCAATGCTAGGCTACAGGCAAGACAAGGCAATGCTAGGCTACAGGCAAGACAACGCAATGCTAGGCTACAGGTAAGGCAAGGCAAGACAATGCTATGCTACAGGCAAGGCAATGCTAGGCTACAGGCAAGGCAATGCTAGGCTCCAGGCAAGGCAATGCTAGGCTCCAGGCAAGGCAAGACTAGGCTACAGGCAAGGCAAGGCAATGCTAGCCTACAGGCAAGGTAAGGCAATGCTAGGCTACAGGTAAGGCAAAGAAAGGCAATGCTAGGCTACAGGTAAGGCAAGGAGAGGCTATGCTACAGGCAATACAAGGAAAGGCTATGCTACAGGCAAGACAAGGAAAGGCTAGGCTACAGACAAGGCAAGGAAAGGCTAGGAAACAGGCAAGGCAAGACAAGGAAATGCTAGGCTACAGGCAAGGCAAGACAAGGAAAGGCTAGGCTACAGGCAAGGCAAGACAAGGAAAGGCTAGGCTACAGGCAAGGCAAGGAAAGGCTAGGCTACAGGCAAGGCAAGGAAATGCTAGGCTACAGGCAAGGCAAGGCAAGGAAAGGCTAGGCTACAGGCAATGCGAGAGAAGGCTAGGCTACAGGCAAGGCAAGGCATGGCTAGGCTACAGGCAAGGCATGACAAGGCTAGGCTACAGGCAAGGCAAGACAAGGCTAGGCTACAGGCAAGGCAAGAGAAGGCTAGGCTACAGGCAAGGCAGGACAAGGCTAGGCTACAGGCAAGGCAAGACAAGGCTAGGCTACAGGCAAGGCAAGGAAAGGCTAGGCTACAGGCAATGCAAGACAAGGCTAGGCTACAGGCAAGGCAAGACAAGGGTAGGCTACAGGCAAGGCAAGGCTAGGCTACAGGCAAGGCAAGACAAGGCTAGGCTACAGGCACAGGCAAGGCTAGGCTACAAGTAAGGCAAGGCAATGCTAGGCTACAGGCAAGGCATGGCTAGGCTGCAGGGAAGGCATGGCTAGGCTGCAGGCAAGGCAAGGCAATGCTAGGCTACAGGCAAGGCAAGGCTAGGCTACAGGCAAGGCAAGGCTAGGCTACAGTATGGCAAGGCAAGGCTAGGCTACAGTAAGGCAAGGCAAGGCAAGGCTAGGCTACAGGTAGGGCTAGGCTACAGGCAAGTCTAGGCTACAGGTAAGGCAAGGCTACAGGCAAGGCAACGCTAGGCGACAGGTAAGGCAAGGCTACAGGCAAGCAATGCTAGGCTTCAGGCAAGGCATGGCTACGCTACAGGTAAGGCAAGGCTACAGGCAAGGCAAAGCTAGGCTAGAGGTAAGGCAAGGCTACAGGCAAGGCTAGGCTATAAGTAGCGCAAGGGTAGGCTAAAGGTAAGGCAAGGGTAGGCCAAAAGTAAGGCAAGGCTAGGCTACAGTCAAGGTAAGGCAATGCTAGGCTACAGGCATGGCAAGGCTGGGCTACCAGTAAGGCTAGGCTACAGGCAAGGCAAGGCAAGGCAAGGCAAGGCTGGGCTACAGGTAAGGCAAGGCTAGGCTACAGGCAAGGCAAGACAAGGCTAGGCTACAGGCAAGGCAATGCTAGGCTACAGGCAGGGCAATGCTAGGCTACAGGCAAGGCAATGCTAGCTTACAGGTAAGGCAAGTCAATGCTAGGCTACAGGTAAGGCAAGGCAATGCTAGGCTGCAGGTAAGGTAAGGCAAGGCAATGCTAGGCTACAGGCAAGGCAATGCTAGGCTACAGGCAAGGCAATGCTAGGCTAAAGGCAAGGCAATGCTGGGCTACAGGCAAGGCAATACTAGGCTACAGGCAAGACAAGGCTACGCTACAGGCAAGACAAGACCAGGCTACAGCTAAGGCAAGTCAATGTTAGGCTACAGGCAAGGCTAGGCTACAGGCAAGGCAAGGCTACAGGCAAGGCAAGGCTAGGCTACAGGTAAGGCAAGGCTAGGCTACAGATAAGGCAACGTAATGCTAGGCTATAGGCAAGGCAAGGCAATGCTAGGCTATAGGCAAGGCAAGGCTAGGCTACAGGCAAGGCATGACAAGGCTAGGCTACAGGCAAGGCAATGCTAGGCTACAGGCAAGGCAATGCTAGCTTACAGGTAAGGCAAGGCAATGCTAGGCTACAGGTAGGGCAAGGCAATGCTAGGCTACAGGTAAGGCAAGGCAATGCTAGGCTGCAGGTAAGGCAAGGCAATGCTAGGCTACAGGCAAGGCAATGCTAGGCTACAGGCAAGGCAATGCTAGGCTACAGGCAAGGCAATGCTAGGCTACAGGCAGGGTAATGCTAGGCTACAGGCAAGGCAAGGCAAGGCAATGCTAGGCTACAGGCAAGGCTAGGCTACAGGCAAGGCATGGCTAGGCTATAGGCAAGGCAAGACAAGTCTAGGCTACAGGCAAGGTTAAGCTACAGGCATAGCTAGGCTAGGCTACAGGTAAGCCAAGGCAATGCTAGGCTACAGGTAGGGCAAGGCAATGCTAGGCTACAGGTAGGGCAAGGCAATGCTAGGCTACAGGTAGGGCAAGGCAATGCTAGGCTACAGGTAGGACAAGGCAATGCTAGGCTACAGGTAGGCCAAGGCAAGGCTACAGGTAGGGCTAGGCTACACACAAGGCAAGACTAGGCTACAGGCAAGGCAAGGCTAGGCTACATGTAAGGCAAGGCAATGCTAGGCTACAGGTAGGGCAAGGCAATGCAAGGCTACAGGTAAGGCAAGGCAAGGCAAGGCTACAGGTAGGGCTAGGCTACAGGCAAGGCAATGCTAGGCTCCAGGCAAGGCAAGACTACGCTACAGGCAAGGCAAGGCTAGGGTACAGGCAAGGCAAGGCAATGCTAGGCTACAGGTAGGGCAAGGCAATGCTAGGCTACAGGTAAGGCAAGGCAAGGCTACAGGTAGGGCTAGGCTACAGGCAAGGCAATGCTAGGCTACAGGCAAGGCAATGCTAGCTTACAGGTAAGGCAAGGCAATGCTAGGCTACAGGCAAGGTAAGGCAATGCTAGGCTACAGGCAAGACAAGGCAATGCTAGGCTACAGGCAAGGCAATGCTAGCTTACAGGTAAGGTAAGGCAATGCTAGGCTACAGGCAAGGCAAGGCAATGCTAGGCTACAGGCAAGACAAGGCAATGCTAGGCTACAGGTAAGGCAAGGCAAGACAATGCTATGCTACAGGCAAGGCAATGCTAGGCTACAGGCAAGGCAATGCTAGGCTCCAGGCAAGGCAATGCTAGGCTCCAGGCAAGGCAAGACTAGGCTACAGGCAAGGCAAGGCTAGGCTACAGGCAAGGCAAGGCAATGCTAGGCTACAGGCAAGGTAAGGCAATGCTAGGCTACAGGTAAGGCAAAGCAAGGCAATGCTAGGCTACAGGTAAGGCAATGCTAGGCTACAGGTAAGGCAAGGCAAGGCAATGCTAGGCTACAGGTAAGACAAGGCAATGCTAGGCTGCAGGTAAGGCAAGGCAAGGCAATGCTAGGCTACAGGTAAGACAAGGCAATGCTAGGCTACAGGCAAGGTAAGGCAATGCTAGGCTACAGGTAAGGCAAAGCAAGGCAATGCTAGGCTACAGGTAAGGCAATGCTAGGCTACAGGTAAGGCAAGGCAAGGCAATGCTAGGCTACAGGTAAGACAAGGCAATGCTAGGCTACAGGTAAGGCAAGGCAAGGCAATGCTAGGCTACAGGTAAGACAAGGCAATGCTAGGCTGCAGGTAGGGCAAAGCAATTCTAGGCTACAGGTGAGGCAAGGCAAGGCAATGCTAGGCTACAGGTAAGACAAGGCAATGCTAGGCTGCAGGTAGGGCAAAGCAATGCTAGGCTACAGGTAAGGCAAGGCAAGGCAATGCTAGGCTACAGGTAAGACAAGGCAATGCTAGGCTACAGGTACGGCAAGGCAATTCTAGGCTACAGGCAAGGCTTTGCTAGGCTACAGGCAAGGCAACACAAGGCTAGGCTACAGGCAGGCTATGCTACAGGCAAGGCAAGACAAGGCTATGCTACAGGCAAGGCAAGGAAAGGCTAGGCTACAGGCAAGGCAAGGAAAGGCTAGGCTACAGGCAAGGCAAGGAAAGGCTAGGCTACAGGCAAGGCAAGGCATGGCTAGGCTACAGGCAAGGCATGACAAGGCTAGGCTACAGGCAAGGCAAGACAAGGCTAGGCTACAGGCAAGGCAAGAGAGGGCTAGGCTACAGGCAAGGCATGACAAGGCTAGGCTACAGGCAAGGCAATGCTAGGTTACAGGCAATGCGAGAGAAGGCTAGGCTACAGGCAAGGCAAGGCATGGCTAGGCTACAGGCAAGGCATGACAAGGCTAGGCTACAGGCAAGGCAATGCTAGGTTACAGGCAAGGCAAGGCAATGCTAGGCTACAGGCAAGGCATGACAAGGCTAGGCTACAGGCTAGGCAAGGCATGGCTAGGCTACAGGCAAGGCATGACAAGGCTAGGCTACAGGCAAGGCAAGGCATGGCTAGGCTACAGGCAAGGCATGACAAGGCTAGGCTACAGGCAAGGCAATGCTAGGTTACAGGCAATGCGAGAGAAGGCTAGGCTACAGGCATGGCAAGGCATGGCTAGGCTACAGGCAAGGCAAGGCATGGCTAGGCTACAGGCAAGGCATGACAAGGCTAGGCTACAGGCAAGGCAAGACATGGCTAGGCTACAGGCAAGGCATGACAAGGCTAGGCTACAGGCAAGGCAAGGCATGGCTAGGCTACAGGCAAGGCATGACAAGGCTAGGCTACAGGCAAGGCAAGACATGGCTAGGCTACAGGCAAGGCATGACAAGGCTAGGCTACAGGCAAGGCAAGACATGGGTAGGCTACAGGCAAGGCAAGACAAGGCTAGGCTACAGGCAAGGCAAGGCATGGCTAGGCTACAGGCAAGGCAAGACAAGGCTAGGCTACAGGCAAGGCAAGGCATGGCTAGGCTACAGGCAAGGCATGACAAGGCTAGGCTACAGGCAAGGCAAGGCATGGCTAGGCTACAGGCAAGGCAAGACAAGGCTAGGCTACAGGCAAGGCATGACAAGGCTAGGCTACAGGCAAGGCAAGGCATGGCTAGGCTACAGGCAAGGCAAGACATGGCTAGGCTACAGGCAAGGCAAGACAAGGCTAGGCTACAGGCAAGGCAAGGCATGGCTAGGCTACAGGCAAGGCATGACAAGGCTAGGCTACAGGCAAGGCAAGGCATGGCTAGGCTACAGGCAAGGCAAGACAAGGCTAGGCTACAGGCAAGGCAAGGCATGGCTAGGCTACAGGCAAGGCAAGAGAGGGCTAGGCTACAGGCAAGGCAGTACAAGGCTAGGCTACAGGCAAGGGAAAGCTAGGCTATAGGCAAGGCAAGGCTAGGCTACAGGCAAGGGAAAGCTAGGCTACAGGCAAGGGAAAGCTAGGCTACAGGCAAGGCAAGGCTAGGCTACAGGCAAGGCTAGGCTACAGGCAAGGCTAGGCTACAGGCAAGGCAAGGCTAGGCCACAGGCATGGCAAGACAAGGCTAGGCTACAGGCACAGCCAAGACAAGGAAAGGCTAGGCTAGAGGCATGGCTAGGTTAGGCTACAGGTAAGGCAAGACAAGGTTAGGCTACAGGCAAGGCAAGACAAGGAATGGCTAGGCTACAGGGAAGACAAGGAGAGGCTATGCTACAGGCAAGGCAAGGAAAGGCTAGGCTACAGACAAGGCAAGGAAAGGCTAGGAAACAGGCAAGGCAAGACAAGGAAATGCTAGGCTACAGGCAAGGCAAGACAAGGAAAGGCTAGGCTACAGGCAAGGCAAGACAAGGAAAGGCTAGGCTACAGGCAAGGCAAGGAAAAGCTAGGCTACAGGCAAGGCAAGGAAAGGCTAGGCTACAGGCAATGCGAGAGAAGGCTAGGCTACAGGCAAGGCATGACAAGGCTAGGCTACAGGCAAGGCAAGGCATGGCTAGGCTACAGGCAAGGCATGACAAGGCTAGGCTACAGGCAAGGCAAGACAAGGCTAGGCTACAGGCAAGGCAAGACAAGGCTAGGCTACAGGCAAGGCAAGGAAAGGCTAGGCTACAGGCAATGCAAGACAAGGCTAGGCTACAGGCAAGGCAAGACAAGGGTAGGCTACAGGCAAGGCAAGGCTAGGCTACAGGCAGGGCAATGCTAGGCTACAGGCAAGGCAAGGCTGGGCTAGGCTACAGGCAAGGCAAGGAAAGGCTAGGCTACAGGCAATGCAAGACAAGGCTAGGCTACAGGCAAGGCAAGACAAGGGTAGGCTACAGGCAAGGCAAGGCTAGGCTACAAGTAAGGCAAGGCAATGCTAGGCTACAGGCAAGGCATGGCTAGGCTACAGGCAAGGCATGGCTAGGCTATAGGCAAGGCAAGACAAGGCTAGGCTACAGGCAAGGTTAAGCTACAGGCATAGCTAGGCTAGGCTACAGGTAAGCCAAGGCAATGCTAGGCTACAGGTAGGGCAAGGCAATGCTATGCTACAGGTAGGGCAAGGCAAGGCAAGGCTACAGGTAGGGCTAGGCTACAGGCAAGGCAATGCTAGGCTCCAGGCAAGGCAAGACTAGGCTACAGGCAAGGCAAGGCTAGGTTACAGGTAAGGCAAGGCAATGCTAGGCTACAGGTAGGGCAAGGCAATGCTAGGCTACAGGTAAGGCAAGGCAAGGCAAGGCTACAGGTAGGGCTAGGCTATAGGCAAGGCAATGCTAGGCTCCAGGCAAGGCAAGACTAGGCTACAGGCAAGGCAAGGCTAGGGTACAGGCAAGGCAAGGCAATGCTAGGCTACAGGTAGGGCAAGGCAATGCTAGGCTACAGGTAAGGCAAGGCAAGGCTAGGCTACAGGTAAGGCAAGGCAAGGCTACAGGTAGAGCTAGGCTACAGGCAAGGCAATGCTAGGCTACAGGCAAGGCAATGCTAGCTTACAGGTAAGGCAAGGCAATGCTAGGCTACAGTAAGGTAAGGCAATGCTAGGCTACAGGTAAGGCAAGGCAATGCTAGGCTACAGGCAAGGCAAGGCAATGCTAGGCTGCAGGTAAGGCAAGGCAATGCTAGGCTACAGGTAAGGCAAGGCAATGCTATGCTACAGGCAAGGCAATGCTAGGCTACAGGCAAGGCAATGCTAGGCTACAGGTAAGACAAAGCTAGGCTACAGGTAAGACAAGGCAATGCTAGGCTACAGGCAAGGCAATGCTAGGCTACAGGTAAGGCAAGGCAAGGCAATGCTAGGCTACAGGTAAGGCAAGGCAAGGCAATGCTAGGCTACAGGTAAGACAAGGCAATGCTAGGCGGCAGGTAGGGCAAAGCAATGCTAGGCTACAGGCAAGGCAATGCTAGGCTACAGGTAAGGCAAGGCAAGGCAATTCTAGGCTAGAGGTAAGACAAGGCAATGCTAGGCTACAGGTAAGACAAACCAATGCTAGGCTACAGGCAAGGCAATGCTAGGCTACAGGTAAGGCAAGGCAAGGCAATGCTAGGCTACAGGTAACACAAGGCAATGCTAGGCTGCAGGTAGGGCAAAGCCATGCTAGGCTACAGGCAAGGCAATGCTAGGCTACAGGTAAGGCAATGCAATGCTAGGCTACAGGTAAGGCAATGCAATGCTATGCTACAGGCAAGGCAATGCTAGGCTACAGGCAAGGCAATGCTAGGCTACAGGCAAGGCAAGGCAATGCTAGGCTACAGGTAAGGCAAGGCAATGCTATGCTACAGGCAAGGCAATGCTAGGCTACAGGCAAAGCAAGACTAGGCTACAGGCAAGGCAAGGCTAGGGTACAGGCAAGGCAAGGCAATTCTAGGCTACAGGCAAGGCAATGCTAGGCTACAGGCAAGGCAATGCTAGGCTACAGGCAAAGCAAGACTAGGCTACAGGCAAGGCAATGCTAGGCTACAGGCAAGGCAAGGCAATGCTAGGCTACAGGTAAGGCAAGGCAATGCTATGCTACAGGCAAGGCAAGACTAGGCTACAGGCAAGGCAAGGCTAGGGTACAGGCAAGGCAAGGCAAGGCAATGCTAGGCTACAGGCAAGGCAAGGCAATGCTAGGCTACAGGTAAGGCAAGGCAAGGCAATGCTAGGCTACAGGCAAGGCAAGGTAAGGCAATGCTAGGCTACAGGCAAGGCAAGGCAATGCTAGGCTACAGGTAAGGCAAGGCAAGGCAATGCTAGGCTACAGGTAAGGCAAGGCAAGGCAATGCTAGGCTACAGGTAAGACAAGGCAATGCTAGGCTACAGGCAAAGCAAGACTAGGCTACAGGCAAGGCAATGCTAGGCTACAGGCAAGGCAAGGCAATGCTAGGCTACAGGTAAGGCAAGACAAGGCTAGGTTACAGGCAAGACAAGGCTAGGCTACAGGCCAGGCAATGCTAGGCTACAGGCAAGGCAATGCTAGGCTACAGGCAAGGCAAGGCTAGGCTACAGGCAAGGCAAGGCTAGGCTACAGGCCAGGCAATGCTAGGCTACAGGCAAGGTAAGGCAATGCTAGGCTACAGGCAATGCTAGGCTACAGGCAAGGCAAGGCTAGGCTACAGGCCAGGCAATGCTAGGCTACAGGCAAGGCAATGCTAGGCTACAGGCAAGGCATGGCTAGGCTACAGGCAAGACAAGGCTAGGTTACAGGCAAGACAAGGCTAGGCTACAGGCCAGGCAATGCTAGGCTACAGGCCAGGCAAGGCTAGGCTACAGGCAAGGCAAGGCTAGGCTACAGGCAAGACAAGGCTAGGCTACAGGCCAGGCAATGCTAGGCTACAGGCAAGGCAATGCTAGGCTACAGGCCAGGCAATGCTAGGCTACAGGCCAGGCAATGCTAGGCTACAGGCAAGGCAATGCTAGGCTACAGGCAAGACAAGGCTAGGCTACAGGCAAGGCAAGGCTAGGCTACAGGCAAGGCAATGCTAGGCTACAGGCAAGGCAATGCTAGGCTACAGGCAAGACAAGGCTAGGCTACAGGCAAGGCAATGCTAGGCTACAGGCAAGACAAGGCTAGGCTACAGGCAAGGCAATGCTAGGTTACAGGCAAGACAAGGCTAGGCTACAGGCAAGGCAAGGCTAGGCTACAGGCAAGGCAATGCTAGGCTACAGGCAAGGCAATGCTAGGCTACAGGCAAGACAAGGCTAGGCTACAGGCAAGACAAGGCTAGGCTACAGGCAAGGCATGGCTAGGCTACAGGCAAGGCAATGCTAGGTTACAGGCAAGACAAGGCTAGGCTACAGGCAAGACAAGGCTAGGCTACAGGCAAGGCAATGCTAGGCTACAGGCAAGGCAATGCTAGGCTACAGGCAAGGCAATGCTAGGCTACAGGCAAGATAAGGCTAGGCTACAGGCAAGGCAAGGCTAGGCTACAGGCAAGGCAAGGCTGGGCTACAGGCAAAGCGAGGCAAGGCAAGGCTAGGCTACAGGTAAGGCAAAGCTAGGCTACAGGTAAGGCAAGGCTAGGCTAGCGGGAAGATTAGGTTATAGTCTAGGCTATGGGCAAGCGTAGGTTATATACCATCATAATAATGTATAACTAGTGTCCAAGGAGCATTTTAAAAGGTGAAAAATTCTGAAAAAGAAAAACTGAGATTAATGGATTTTAAATAAAATCCAATCAACTCTTCTGTATTTTTAGTTTTGATGAATGAAGCGATAAAGATGAGTTTCGTATTTGGTGAATCATTGTGCCTTTTATTTTTATTGCTAATAGTTGCTTCATTACCAAGGATTCTACAGTGCAAGGGGATCCGTCCTAAAATTATCGATTTATAAAGAGATTGTAAGTGTTTGATAGTTTGGCAGATTATAGCTGTATGTGCACACACTGGTATTGATCTCTAGCAGTTAAGGAGTTCATCAGCAGTAACCTACAACAGAAGTCAACAATAATGGTGAGCCTTGATGTCAGAGGGGCCTTGGACGCATCCTGGTGGCCTTTGACAAACATAGCCAAGAAATCTAGCATCTTAATACATAGGCTAGGAAGAACAGCAAAGCGTAACTGGGGCCTAAGCTACAAGTCCCTAAAAATAATCTCATTCTTATAATAACATATGGTGCTCCTGTATGGGGAAAAGCTATAAAGAAGCAAACAAACCTGAAGAAATTGCAGAGGATACAAAGACTAATCAACATGCAAATGATAAAATGTTACCAAACAATTTCTTTTGATGCTTCTTGCATAATGGCAGATGTACGCCCAATAGGATTAGTAATAAAAGAGAAGATTCAACTGTATAGATTGAGGCATAACCTAGAGAAAAGGGACCTAGAATGCAAAACACCAAAACCAGTCAAAGATTGGCCACATCCACCCCAAATGGTTAAGATAAATGAAAATAAATGATATAATGCATCCCATAGAAATCTATACTGACGGCAGAAGAATTGAAGGTCAGGTGGGAGCAGGAGTAGCAGTATATGTGGAAAAATCCATTTGGATAGAACTTAAACCCTGCCTGCTCAAACAACCAAGCGGAAGCTATTGCTATCCTTAAGTCTCCAGAACATTTACAGACCTCCCCGGATTATGGCAACCACAGCACCAAAGTGGCTATATTTACGGACAGCAAAATCACCGTTGAATCACTTAGAAACAACACCATACATTCCCAATTATAGAAGAAATAAGGAATAAACTCTGCCAACTTACGGCAGAAAACTGGTTGATAGACTTCAGATGGGTAAAGGAAATGAACAAGCGGACCACCTTGCCAAAGAAGCAGCCCAAGACATAGTACCTACAACATCAATAGCCTCCAAACTGAAGAGGACAACTCAAGAAAAATGGCTAGAACAGGGGGAGAGCTCAATAAAAGGAGCTAAAACAAGATCATTCTTCCCAAGTATAGAACAGAGATTAAAACTCAACATTCCTATAGTATCAGAAATCACAGCAACAGTAACTGGACACAGCATAACAAAAGCATACCTCTACAGGCTCAAAATAATCGACAACTCAACATTTATCTGCAAACTAGGGGATCAGACAATAGATCACCTGATACATGACTGCAAACTACTAGAAGGAGAATGCAAAATCCTCAAACAAGAAGCAATCTGAGCTGGAGAGAGATGGCCAACTACCGACAATGCACTAATAACGAAATGCACCAAGGCATTCTACAGATTTGTGAAATCAATAGACTGATGAACTAAAATAGCATGATAATTAACAAAATAATATAAATTGTAAAATGTAAATTTAACTTCCATGAATCCTTGTAAATGTGCAATACTTATCTTTTAGGAAATACAATTAACTACACATAGATTCTAGTTCATAGTAGCAGCATTATGTATTCTAAAACTCGACTGATACAAGAGAAACTGAAAACTTAAAGAAAACTAAGACATGTAATATTACTTTGTAATGGAGCATGTTGTTATATGTACAATAAATAATAATAATAATAATAATAATAATAATAATAATAATAATAATAATAATAATAATAATAATAATAATAATAATAATAATAATAATAATAATAATAATAATAATAATAATAATAATAACAATAACAATAATAACAATGATGATGATGATGATGATGATGATAATAATGATAATAAAAGTTGTAAACCTAATCACTATCAATTATAACTATTTTAAATTTTTATCTGAGAATGATTAACTTATTTTCTGTGATTTCTTTACCTTTTTAAGGCACATTGAAAATAAGCTGTTCAATTTGAGGAGGAAATGTTCCAGGTATAAGTTTAGGCTATCTACCTGATGTTTACTAGCTACATATAAGGACTAAAGACAACGTGGGAAAAGCGTCTGTCATGGAAGAGTTCTGGTGTGCCCTCAGTGTACTATCATCATACCATAGCAAATATGAAACAAAAGCATGAGCAATGTGAATAATTAAATAAATTATCCTTTTTATTTTCTTTTTCTTTTTAGAACTGTTTAACGCCACATGCAGTGACATAGTATGAAGATGGAGCACCTGGAATGAGATGGCCTAGAACCAAGAGGAAACTCCCCCCTGCACCACTTTGTCCATCACAAATCCCATATTTGGTCATTTGGGATCGAATCAGGGCTGCTTTGGTGAGAGGCAAACGGTGTAATCCAGGCATGGGCATGAGAGAAGAAGTAGCGATTGAACTGGCCTTACTCACCCTACGTTCTCTTGCTGAATGACAAATGTTATTTTGATACAAGGCAGTATTTTAAAACTATTTGGTCAACATAATGATTTGTTTGGTTTTAAACTGAATATTGTCTTCAAACTTTGAAATGCGAAATACAATAGCTTATATTAAATAAACTCATAAGAAACTAAACCGCTAAAAAGTGGAACCCTTTTATACATTTAGAAATTCGAGTATTCAGGATTGTAAATTTAATTATAAATAAATAGCTGTAAGATCGTTCAAGTTTGATTTATGCTTCTGATCAAAGTGGTATTTGATATTGTAATGCTTTATACTTGCAGATCGAAATCTGCATATTGAACAGCAAACTTTCCTGTTTTTATAACTGACAAACAATTCTGCCACTCTTCATGAAACAGCCGTACTGGCCATTGAATGAGGCATGTTGGAAGCTGAACAGCACTGAAGGGAAGGGATGGCCGTGGAGTGAGGCAAGAATGTGTTTCAGTGCAGTGACCCTTTTGAGATGATTTTGCCCATGCCTCGTCTAATCACTCGGCCATGGTGTGGTGGGAAAAAAAGATTAGATCCTATTTTGAGGAGGGAATCATGAAGACATTTGGAAGTGAAAGGGTGCATTAGGTAGTTGTTTGAATATAAGAAAATTCCACTTTTTGTTTTCATAATTATAAATCCTTGTTTATTTTCATCCATTAAAGACCATATCTACAAGCTATGCTAAATTATTCAGTCAGTTACAAAATATTACAACATGTATTCAGCATCATAGTAAATAAATCTTATTATAAAAACATGTTTTCTCTAATATAATGTAAAGTTATATAAAAATATAAATAGATATCTCTTCTCTGGAATACCCATATTACACCTTTAAGTGTTCATAACAAAGAATACAAAACATATATATTCTTATTGGCAACAACATTTTGGCCTGAACTTCTCAAATCTAATGGTATCTTTTATGCGATTTGAGAAACGGTAAAGTTTGATACACCTAAGTATCTCAATGGGCAGTTTTGTGATGAACATCAGATATTTTGTGAGTAGAATTAAATAACATAAGTATGCATAGCTCATATTATGATGATTTATGTCTAATTAACATTTGAGTTAATATGTAATAGTGATTCTTACATGAATATAAGTTGAAAGGAGCTCTGTAGGCGTAGCACATACCATACCATAATAACATGTAAGAACACAGGAATGGTAATTGTATAAAAATTTATAATTACATAACAATAATAATAAAATAATAATATATAAACTTTTATCAATAAAGATTTTTTTTTTGTTTAATATGTGGTAAATTCATCACAGCTCAAATAGAATACATAATAAAATTTACAACAAAGGATAGGAACAATTTTTCTTGTGAATACAACCATTATCAATGATATACAGTTTATGTGGATTACACATGTGTATTTGACAGAATGGCGTGTTGGTTTATACTGTTGGTTTATACTCATGATTCAAAATATTAGCAATGAAGTACTGTTATCAGTCTTTCCACCACTGAATAGAGTAAATATACAGCATCAGCTTTTCCTGCAAGTGCTTCTGATTAATACTTACTTACATATGTAATCAGATAGGTCACCATAACAGTGAACCTGTTGAAAATGTGCCACAAATTCATATTCAATGCAGAAGTGCACAAGGAATGTTATGAAGCAGAGAAAAGAGTGTGATAAGTTTAATGCCATTTGCAGGGCATCAGCAGAATGTTTACTTTCTCTACTGTGGAGTGTTTGAATCAGACTTTTTGATGAGGGAGGAAACTTAAGTTTGTGTTATATTTATGGAAATAACAGTAATAATGCTAGTAATAACATTGGTGTGTTTTATACATACAACAGTATTAGGTTGTCTCATAAGTAATGTCGGTTTTTTGATTTTGGAAAATTTATTGGGTCTCTTTGGTTTGACAAGCTATTTACAGGATGCGATGGCTAGTGTTGCATACATTGCGAGGATGTATCAGTCTTCAATTGTTAATAAACAATCAAAAAAGGAGATAAAGTTTGAATTTAGTGTCTTTCTAAAGCACTACTGGAAACAAGCTGCCGCAGCTCGAAGAATATATGAAGTGGAAGGAGGTGTCGTTAGTGAGCGTATGGCACAACGATGGTTCCAACGTTTCAACAATGGAGATGAAAATGCTAAAGATTTACAACATTCTGGAAGACCTAAAGTATGGAATATTGAAGATACACGCCAATTTTTGCGAGAAAATCCACAAATGAGTACCCGTAGGCTTTCAGAAGAACTTGGTGCATCAAAAGATGCCATACATTGCCACATTAAGACACTTGGAAAATCATACAGAAGCTGTAGATTTGTATCTCATAAACTGACACCTCAACAGGTTCAACGTAGAGTGGATATCTGTTGTCAATTCATCCGTAATCCCATGGATGACAGATTTGTCACTTGTGATGAAAAATGGGTATATTACCAAACCCTGCTGCCTCAAAACAGTGGCTTGGTTCCCACCAGCCTGCCAAAGTCATCGTTAAAAAAAATCGGTTCAGTCCCAAAGTAATGTGTGTCTGGCGGAATTTTGAAGGTGTGATTCACTGGGAGTTTGTTCCAAATGGGCAGGCAATTGATGCAGATCTTTATTCTCAACAACTGGAATGAGTTCATGAAATTTTGAGATGGAGATACCCAGCATTAATTAACTGAAATATAGTTCTATTGTAACAGGACAATGCAAGACCCCATACTGCACAAACAACCATGGAAAAAATGGTAGGAATTGAACTGCCACCACACCCAGCATACAGCCCTGATCTTGCACCATCAGATTGTCATCTTTTTTGATCCATGGCCCATTTTCTACCTGGAAGAGATTGTAACAACATTGAAGCAGTGCAAGTGGGTCTATTTGCATCAAAAACCAGAGACTGGTGCCATCGTGAGATAATAAACCTCGCTGAAAGATGGCTCAAGACCATAGAATCTAATGGTCTGTACTTTGAAGATTAGTTAATTGCTTATTGGAACACATTTCAAATAACTGTTTTTCTTAAAAAATGACATTACTTATGAGGCAGTATCTGTAGCAGTGGTGGTAATAGTAGTGCTGCAATTTTATCTGAGAAATGTCAGATAAATAAATGTCGCTTTCTTGTCACAGATTTATCCATCTGACAAACAAGAGAACAGAGAGTTGCAAGAACTGAATACTGCAAGCTGCAGTCGTCATTGCTGGAACTGTGACCCTAATGGCAACCCAGCTAATGAACCTGAGAATTTTTTATTGTTTAGTTTACTTGTGATATGATACTTTTGCTTACTCACAGCTCGCAGTTGTATTATGTACAGTCTGCATCAAAAGTGTTCTATGTCTTCTTCTATTTTAAAAATAATAGTAAATACAGTAAAAACAAAAAATACTTCCCTGGCAGGGAAGGAAGTTTTCTTTGACATGCTGGGGAAATTATTTAATGAGAGGGGAAAATCCCCCATCAATTCAAACCCTGCTACTGAGTATATTCAGTAGAGAAAGTATTGTGTATCACCCAAAAATTTGACATCAAGATTTCACCAGGCCCTCTGAATCCAAAACAATCATTTTTAGAAAACGGTCTGGGTGTGTATATGGGTGTGTGAACAAGCATAACTCGAAAATGAAAAGTTAGTTAAAAACCAAAGTTGGCATTTAAGTTGAATACTGCAACTTGAAAATTTTGAAGGAAATTCTTCTACCCTAAACGACCTTTACATGGAAATTTTTTGAAAAGTTTGATTTTCTCAAAAATGGTTCTGAAGATTTTTATTAAAATGCTGTATGTTTAAGATATTTTTAACTTTAAGGCTATAGTCCACGTAGTCCTGTTTACTGTGGATGACTTTTGGGTAACTGGTAGACCGTAAGAAATAGATCAATCTTACTATACAAAAAACGTAGATCTTGTTAAAATGCACAATTTATGTCCAAATGAATTTTATTGTGGAGTGAACCATTTCAGAGATATTCCTTTTTATTTAAGTGAGTTTTGCAATAATAGTTTTCTCAAATGGAAGGTCATTAAGATTTTTAACTGTTAATTGCGTTGATTGATCGTACAGTCGGTTAAACTATGCAGCTGGGACTTATGTACTTACAATATGATAAGTTGCCATAACAACAAAGCAAGTATTTGTGTCTTCCAATACTTCTGCATTTCTGCAGGTTCTTCAGATAATGCACTGTGTATGTTAACATGCTCTTTATTCATTTCTGCATAAGCAACAGTTGGCAGAAGGCAAGATTCTAGTTCTATGCAGATAACTTGCAAGAAAAGGGTGCTCAGTTATTAATCTGAAGGATGCTATTGCTGTTTCATGGGGCTGTTATGGTTAGCTCTCCTAGTGAATAAGAAAAGCTTTCCAATTCTTTTTTTCAGTTCAGTTTTAGTTTTTTTATTATGAAAAAATTGTAAATTTTCATGAAATCAGTCTTTTAATAGATTGATATGGTAAGTTTAGTGTCTGTTTTTGAAGTAAATTATAACCTTTCCTAAAAGCCCCTGATGTGACAGAAGAAACTAAAGGGACTGTCCAAATGAAACAATTAAAAAAGTGGAAATAAATTAGCAAAACTAAAATGCCTATTGTTCACTATGTTTTTTTGGTATGCCGTAGTACAGGGGAAGCAAAAGGTTCTGAATGGGCTGCACACTGTGTTCTCTGCACTCATTCCCATTTGCGGCTATCATAGAAAGGCATGGATGAAACCATACAACATGTCTTAAAACTACTTTTAAAGGCTTTGCCTACCGACTTTATGAAAGGAGATGCTGAAACTGCCCACTATCATACATACATTTTTGGCACCTCTTTAGGAAACACTCGCCGTTGCTCACGTTGTGAAATGCTGGCAATTTCTTGGCAGATATTTTGTTTTAATTCTTCCAGGCTGTGTGGATTTCTCTTGCACACTTTGTGTTTTAAGTTACCCCAGAGATAAAAGTCGCTTATTGAAGCTCTGAGAAATCTTTCTCTGCTAAGGTACACCAATTTTTTCGTCATGAAGGGGTACTTCATGAACAATATTAGGTTCCGAGTTATAAGGGCAATTTTTTTCAAGTCAACAGTTGACACCCATACATACATACATGAATACAATTCCCCTCCCCTTTTCTTCTTTTTTTTTGTCAGTCTCAATTGTTTAGACACTGATCCCAAGGTCACAGGTTCAAATCTGGCCCAGACCAATGGTTTTTAAGTGTCAGTAGATTCATTGGCATGTGAAAGAACTCTTGTGGGACAAAATCCCGGCCCACCACCAACACTGATGTCATCCTGGCAATTGACAGCATTGTTAAACAACAAAATAATTTTTAATTAACTAACCTCTGGGGTTACTTAAAACATAAAGTTTACAATACAAACTCACACACCCCGGAAGAATTAAAACAAAATATTTGCAAGGAAATTGCCAGCATTCCTTAATGTGAACAATGGTGAGTGATGGATACTATGCTAAAGAGGTGCCAAAAATAGATGGACAACATTGGTGGCCAGTTTCAGCATCTCCTTTCATCAAGTTGGTAACCAAAGCCTTTAAAAGTAGTTTCAGACATGTTGTATGAATTCATCTGCCCCTTTCTATGATCTCAGCAAATAGCAATGAGCACAGAGAATGCAGAGGTAAAATACCGCACTGCCTGTTTGGAACTTTTTTGCTCTCCCCGTAGTGTGAAGACAAACTAATTTTGTTTTCTTTTTGGAAGCTGATAGTCCTAGAAAATTGTGAAAGCAGAGTGCAGAACTCTGTGTGTTTGTGAAACTTTCAAAAGTATTTTCGTTCAGGAGTGAATGTAATTAAAATGATAAAACAGAATCTTACTGACATCAGAATATATAAATTGGAAAAATATTGAGATGACAGCAATAGCTACTGATCCAGAATTTGAAATGAGCTTGGCTATCACACAATAGGTTATATAGCACATTTTTCAGGTTCACTGAATGCTGACAATTAGGTTTATACATCTTTTAAACTGGTGCAAATATGCCCTATTACACAAAATTGTTTATGGTTTTACATCCTATATTAATATTTCTAAATATTCTAACTTGAGTAGCACTTGCAGATTAATGATTTCTAGCTTATTAATGAAAATGTCATTGACAGTTGTATTTTTCTTTTGCAGGTACACATTTTTTTTTCTTATGAGATGAAATTTTGTAAATTATTTATATTTAAACTTCAGGCAAGATAGGGCACCAAGAATTAGCACCAGGGAATACAGAATCTGTATTCTGCATTTTAATTCATTATGTTAGGTATGTCAAATGGTAATTAAATAATGTCATTTGGTATAAAGGTAACATACTTTCAAATATGAAAGTGTAAGAATTTCACATAGAAAGAAAAGGATAGATGTGAATTGGTGAAATGTGTCTAATCCTAATACTAACTGTACCTTTTATTACAATAATCATGACCCTCTAAGATGTAATCTGTGGAAGAAAGAAAAAAGGTGAAACCTATGCTGTTAATATCGCTGACAATAACAGTAACAGCTTTTACATATAAATTACAGAATGGGGGCTGTAATTACAACTGCGCCAAATTATTGTTTATTTTGGATGATTTTACTGAACAGTTTTGAAACTAATTATTACAGCTAGAACTGAGTTCTTAAAATCACATGTTTAATAATAATTAGCACTGCACTACAAAGAATATTGTGTTTTACTCACACTACTGGAAGAAATTGTGAATCTTAAAATGGTGTTTTAGCATAGGAACCTTATTTTTTTCTCCCTTTAAGATGAAATTAGCTGATGAAGATAATGAACTAGAGTAGCTGTCAGGAACGATGGCGGTAAGTGACAGATAATGCGCATGCAGGGGAAAGAGGGGAAGTACTGCATTGCAACTGTTTCCCATCTTTCTAAGGAAGTATTTGTACACATTATACGTAATTTTCCTGGTTTGACTGTGAATAACGCAACGTTTATTTGCTTCTGCCATCTTGGAAACTGTTAATGAACTTACTATCTCATAACAGAGTGCACTTATTGCTCGGAATTACTTAATGTCAGTGTAAAACTGTACAAATACTCTCACACATATGCTCTGAAACAGACTACCTCTGGTTAGCCAGAAAACATGTCACTGTGACGTCATTGGTTATTTGTCTACTGCGCAACTGCCTTTGTTCCTGACAGTGACTGTAACAAATTTTATTTTCTGAATATGTAACTATTGGGAGACTCGCTTTATTCGGTTTGTCTACACGCAGTATCATATGGCAATGGGATATAATTTCTCTTTATGGTATTCACCTGTTTTGAATTGTTTTAGGCTGAAGGCTATTAGTAAATACTTTCTCCACAAAACACTGTATGTACATTATACATACTTCATTTTCATTTTATGAAACCCTGAACATCAGGTGAATTAGCCAACATTGAAAACAATTCAGGATTTTACTTCCATAACAGAGATTGCTGGTGAATACTACAATTCTTTGTTTGCTGTTTTCATACTTAATCATCTTCAGGCCCATTCCCTTTTTTATCCTAATAAAAACCATATTATTACTCATATAATCTCAATATCACTATATAGGGCATAAGAGTTTATAATGCCAACAGTGTCCACTGATCTTCTTCTTGAAAATCTGACAGAGTTACAAACTTGAACTCATCACTCGTATGTCTCCTAATGAAAAGCACTGCACAGTCCTTACAGAAAACAAGCATTAGAACTTGGTAGCTTGGCAGAATAAAACTGAATCACTGCTAAATGAAGAATATCTGACGATCCCAGAAACCAGAAGTGTTTTGTACACAAAAAGAGCAAAATGGGGACATGTGTGGGATATCATGACGTCGGTGCCTTGGCGCCGTTAAACCGTCCTTTACTGCTCTTGTAGCCACTAGCATTTCCAGCTTGGCCACTGTTGTTCTTCTGAGTGATGTGAGTTTGGTAATGTTTAGCTAGGTGAGCCTTCTGACGGAAGCTCTTACCACAGACTGTGCATGCAAAGGGCTTCTCCCCAGTATGAGTGCGAATGTGAACATTGACACTGTACTTGTCCTTGAAACCTTTATTGCATATGTTACAGTAATGCAATGATCGCTCTTTACGGACACCATTGCCATTGCTGCCCTGATGTTGGGAACCCTGCATATGAGATTTCACTCCACCAGTGGGCTTCTTTGAGTATTTCTTGGCTGGTCTGGACGTTGTTGAGATGGAGGACTGTGGCGGCGGTGGCTGTGGTGGTTGTTGAAGTATTGGTGACAGGTGATGGTGGTGGTGATGGTGGTGGTGGTGTAGGTGGGGTGAAGGGGATGACATTATGGGGCTGTGATGGTGAACCAGAGTGTCTGTGGCGAGCATTGGTGAGGGAATGTACATGGAAGAGGTGGGACTGCTGTTGCTATTTTGATCGAGGCTACAGTATGATTGCTGCTGACGTCTGCTAGCAGACTCCAGTACATCATTTGCTATTATATTAATCTGCTGCTCGAGGTCTTCTCCTTGGTAGAGAAGAATATCATCCATAGTGTGGCTCGACCCCGTTGTCGAACCCCCACCATCAAACATAACCACGCTCTCGGCCATCAAGGGCGACGATCTGTGTTCATCTGTGGCCACTACCATATCCCCTGTGATGTAGGCTTCCCCTGTTTTTGGCGGCGACGAGGAGGATAACGTCCTAGTGGTATTGTCCTTGCTGCTGCAGCTCATCTTCTGCTGCCCTCCAGCTACATTGCCGTTGTAGCGTCCCAGAAAACAACTCTTGCCTTGGAGAGCGTTGCGTAATAACGAATCAGCTGCCGCTGCCGCTGCCGTGTTGCCCGTTGTATTATTGTTGCCGTTGTTATTGGCCATCTTCCAGTCGTTATTGTTGAAGCCACTTGCGATAGGCGATTCGGTACCATTATTCGGCGAGTGGCTTATGCCGTTGGAAATGCAGTCTTTATTGTTATAATTGCTGTCCTCGAAGACGGCTGTGTATTGCTCTGATTTGTCTTGATGTGGACTCAGAGCGTTACTGGAGGTGCTGAAACCGTTGTGATGATAATGGTGATTAGTGGAGGGAGAACTCGGAGGAGGCTGTTGTGTGGGAATGATGCTGAGTATGGAGTCGAGATCTAGGGCGGATGAGGCTGATGAAGAGGGAACTTGGCCGTGTGGACTCATTTGCTGTTTATGTTGATGATCATGAGGAGATCCATGGTTGTTTTCTTCCTCCTGCTTTATTGCAGCAGGATTCTCTGGTGTCCGGTACCAGGATCCAGGACTATGGCCTCCATTGAGAACCGTCAAGGTATAGATGGCACCGTCGGTGTTGTTTCCATTGCCATTCCCCTTGATGCCGCCAGCTTCTCCGGATGGTGACTCGTTCCACAGTTTGCTGAGGTCCTCTAATATCGCAGATTCTATCCGCACAGCCTCTTTATCACATGTGTTCGTGGACGATGTTGTAGTAGTAGCAGCTGTGCTCCAGAAAGATGTGGTAGTTTGTTCGTATGTACTGGGGATGTGATTATGTTGGTGGTGGTGGTGATCTGAAACGGTGTTCATCATTACATGATTGTTGTTAGTTTCCTTCACGTCTTGGACATATACAGATGCGCTGTTTGATGTCGGAGGCTCGATGTAGATACCCATTGACTTTAGGGTTCTGTTCAACTGCTGGGAGTCTCCTACAACGTCCTGCCCAACTACGAAGTCGAAGAAGTCTGTCTTTGAAATGTCCTCACTTCTAAAGGCTTCCGTTATATCCATTATCACAATTAGCACTTTCCACACTCACCTTTTTCCGCTACTTGCTGTTTCTTCAAGGTTTTAGAACTGTCAGTACAATAATGGATCCGGTGGTAAGATATTCGCTACATCAGCAGCGGTGATTTTCTTCACGGGTACGTTATTTGCTTTCATTGGTGTGATGGTTACTGTTATCCTGTGCTTTGTACTTGGTGTAGATATCGCCTCTGTTGCCTCGTCTTTTTTCCATTATTGTTCCTCCTGCAACAAAGGAAATAAATGTAAGAGCACGAGTTTGAAAAAAGATTTCATTGATTATCCTAATAACTAAGACCTAAAAAACAAATTTGATTATGTGATTATCCTTAGCCCACCATTGTAAGATAACATCTGCTTATATTTTGGATTATTTAAACCAGTAGCTATGCTATTAATGTAACAATGTACATTTTGGCCTATCTAACTCTGAGGTCCGATTGCGACACTTTTTCTGTAGGGTCTTCGCTGTTGTATACGAGTCTGTATGTGCCGCATAGATGACCTCATTGCATGGTCACCTTGCTATCAATTTTATTGGAGATTTGGTTCCTTAAGAAATTTTTTCCTCAAGATTTCGCAACTTGTAGTTGGTGAAATGCTGGAAGATGACATTAACCATGTAGTCTCCTTCCAACATTATTTATTCTATTCTTATTTGTTTTACTCTGTGGATGAAACTTAAACCACAGTCCCGACATGTTTAATTCTACTTCCATCTGAGGGAACTGCGAAGGCGCTGGACCGAAAATAAAAGGGAAACCTGCCTTCAAATATATTCTGGAATAACTTTGAATGTATTAATTTGGTAACTACACTTGGTATTAACGCATAGCTCATTTTTAAACGTCCTATTGTATTAATACACCACATTAGTGGTTAAGGATTTTAACAGTGTGCGTGAAGTAGGTTCATAAAACACAAACAAAAATGGAGGACAGTTAGCTGCATATTCAAAACATGTTTGCATTCTTTCTCTGAAGAACAATGTCATATGACATGAAGGAATGTAACTCGAAGTAGCATTTCTCACCGCCACCGTTATTAACTTGACTAGTTTTTGGACACAATAGAATTTTGGAAATGTAATTAAGAGAAGAAATGGAGGCTAAGCTAGAACGATCTGCTTTTAGACCAGGTCAACAAACGCAAGGCCACATAAATAGTCTTAGACTGCTTATAGAGAAACTAAACAATACTGGAAAAGAAACACACTTTGGATTTATGCATCTAGCAGCAGAACCTTCCGCAATTCATTCCCTGAAGATGAGAGCAACGTTAGCTCTTGAAAGCTTCAAGAACCTTCCGCAATTCATTCCCTGAAGATGAGAGCAACGTTAGCTCTTGAAAGCTTCGAGAACCTTCCACAATTCATTCCCTGAAGATGAGAGCAACGTTAGCTCTTGAAAGCTTGGAGAACCTTCCGCAATTCATTCCCTGAAGATGAGAGCAACATTAACTCTTGAAAGCTTCAAGAACCTTCCGCAATTCATTCCCTGAAGATGAGAGCAACGTTAGCTCTTGAAAGCTTCGAGAACCTTCCGCAATTCATTCCCTGAAGATGAGAGCAACATTAACTCTTGAAAGCTTCGAGAACCTTCCGCAATTCATTCCCTGAAGATGAGAGCAACATTAACTCTTGAAAGCTTCAAGAACCTTCCGCAATTCATTCCCTGAAGATGAGAGCAACATTAACTCTTGAAAGCTTCGAGAACCTTCCGCAATTCATTCCCTGAAGATGAGAGCAACATTAACTCTTGAAAGCTTCAAGAACCTTCCGCAATTCATTCCCTGAAGATGAGAGCAACGTTAGCTCTTGAAAGCTTCAAGAACCTTCCGCAATTCATTCCCTGAAGATGAGAGCAACATTAACTCTTGAAAGCTTCGAGAACCTTCCGCAATTCATTCCCTGAAGATGAGAGCAACATTAACTCTTGAAAGCTTCGAGAACCTTCCGCAATTCATTCCCTGAAGATGAGAGCAACGTTAGCTCTTGAAAGCTTCAAGAACCTTCCGCAATTCATTCCCTGAAGATGAGAGCAACATTAACTCTTGAAAGCTTCGAGAACCTTCCGCAATTCATTCCCTGAAGATGAGAGCAACATTAACTCTTGAAAGCTTCGAGAACCTTCCGCAATTCATTCCCTGAAGATGAGAGCAACGTTAGCTCTTGAAAGCTTCAAGAACCTTCCGCAATTCATTCCCTGAAGATGAGAGCAACATTAACTCTTGAAAGCTTCGAGAACCTTCCGCAATTCATTCCCTGAAGATGAGAGCAACATTAACTCTTGAAAGCTTCGAGAACCTTCCGCAATTCATTCCCTGAAGATGAGAGCAACGTTAACTCTTGAAAGCTTGGAGAACCTTCCGCAACTCACCTAGCTGACAGCCTGAGAAGTGTATTTTCATATCGCGCCAGGAAAGCTTCAAGACTAAAATCTACTGTACTTCCACATTTATCCTTGCACATACAAGGAAATTAGCAATATGATGCATTCCACAAATGCCAATTTCGGTTAGCATGAAGTAGTTAGAGGGATATCTAAGCGTTGTAAGAGCCGAGAAAATCCGTGAATGCAACGCATCAACTTTTTGTTGCCGGTGATTTTGTTTTCATCTTCAAGCGGTCCACGAAGAAAACTAGGTCAATGATCACTGAGGGTGTATTAGATCATCTCCGGATGTGGGAAGCCGCCATAGTGCAGAGGAAATTCGAGAAGTTCTCAAGAAACCTTATGATGTAGGCACATTCTCAAGGCAGTGTAATAAAACGTAACCTCAGGTTTCTGGTACGTAAAATAAACACACAAGCAAGTATAACAACCTGCTTTGATGTTACCGAACTGACGAAATTCTGGTTATTATTTCTCTTCTGAAGCTAACAAAGTATTGCATAACCCAGGTTTAATCATAACCTTTTAGTAATTGTAAGTGTACTTTTTTAGTTTCTCTACTACGTGGAGTAAGTAGGGAAAGTATTGTATTCCACTCAAAAATTCGATGTCGAAGTTTCATCGGAAATGTAAGTTTTGAGGCCCCCTGAATCCAAAAAGGCAGCTCCGTGTGTGTGTACCTGTGTATCTGTGAACAGCACAGCTCAAAATCTAAAAGTCGGTTAAAAACCAAAGTTGGTATTTAAGTTTAGTATCTTTTAAGGATGCGACACAACGATTTTGAAGAAAATTCCTCCCTTGAATTTTCTGTCTATAGCTTATGCAGTTCTGTTTACTCTTGATGACTTTTGTATAAGTGGTAAACCGTAACAGGTAGTCTAAATCTTACTAAAGAAAAATATAGATCTCTTTAAACACACAAGTTACGTCTTCATTCATTTTTTGTGGAGTGAACCATTTCGGAGATAATCCTTGTTATTTGTGTGAGTTTTGCAATACTTATACTTTTCTCAAATGGAAGGTCGTTGTTCATTTTATCTCTTGGCCGTGCAAAGAGAACGAAACTTCCAAGCCTTCATATAGCGACCAGCTTTTAAAGATTTTGACTATCACTCAAAGCCTACTGTATTTCCTTTGTACCTATGAGGAAATAAGCAATGCGATAATTTCTGCAAATGTTTATCTCGACTAACATGAATCAACCCAATCTCCATAGAGCTTAGACTCACCCGACAGTAATTTTTTTTCAGGATACGGAAAAGAAACCTTATTCCGGGTACCTCGCCCTAACCGAGGTTCGAAGCCGGGACCTTTTCACTGTGAGGCAGACAAGACACGCCCACACCACGGAAGTAAACAGCAGGTGTGATTACTACGGAAATAAAAGCATCACAACACAGAGAATGCGCTAGTCAACTGTTACCGAAGCCATTGTATATCGCAAACAAGCTTTTCATTGTAAAACTATGATACAGTAACCTTACACAACTTTCTCTGATCATGACCAATTCACTTTACATGTTATACTTTCATATAAAAATGTATTTTTCTATAATGTTACATTGTTCACCATATCTTCTTTTTTATCTTGGAATGATTTCAAATTGTAAACTGCATTCCAAATGTTTAGTGGTGATATGGTGATATTTGAGTTTTTGCGATATATATATATATATATATATATATATATATATATATATATATATATATATATATATAAATATCTGACGTGATGCACTCATATGAGTTTCTCTACTCTTGTACTAACATTCTTACAAACTCTTATTCATATATCTTCTTCGTGTTAGTTGAGATAAACATTTGTACAAATTATCTTATTGTTTATTTCCTTGTAGGTACAAGGGGGATATGGGAACATAGTACAGTTTGAGCGATAGTCAAATCTTTTAAAGCTTTCAAATTCCGTTCTCTTTGCACGGCTAACATAAAAAAAGGAATAACGATGTTCCATTTGACAGAAGCATAAGTTCTCCAAAACTCACACAAATAACAAGGAATATCTCCGAAATGGTTCACTCTCCAAAAAAAAAAAAAAAAAAATTATTCAGTGTTTTAGCAAGATCTACATTTTTTGTAGTAACATTTTGTCTATCTCCGTTTATCAGTTATACAGAAGTCATCCAGAGTAAATAGGACTACATAGGCTATGGCCACAAAATTCAAGACATACATTTCATTTATCTCACATGTGGCATTTTGATCAAAATCGTTGGAGCCATTTTCAAGAAAGTCAAAATTTAAAACAAGTTTTCAGTGCAAAGGGTAGTTTAGTTTTGGTTTTTAACCAACTTTTCGTTTTCGAGTTATGCTGTCCTCACACTGACACAGACACACAGACAGACAGACAGACAGACAGACACACACACACTTTATACAGTACTTCCTCTACTTTACTATACATAGAGAAAGTAAAAGATAATAGTTGGGCATTTATAGGGTGTCTTCTGATATCGGTCTCCACCAGTTTGAAAGGGGATACGTTACCTTCTCACCCTACCAGTTGAGGGAGGTGGCTATACCTATTTTTAATTAGCCATTGAGTTGATTACACCAGCATAGGTATATTGACTCGATACAGAACACAGGGTTACGTAATAAGGCAACCTACAAATGATAAGGAATGAGGCGTATGCAAGAAGGCAGTGCTGATTTCTTTGCGTGCTGCCTGTATCAGAATAACCAAGATAGTTAAGTTTATTTATACATTTTATTATTATGTTTATTTTCAAATTCTCTGCCTTCCATTTTCTATTCCCCTTTTCTTGTCCTACTATGAACTGGTCTCTGTTTATTTCTAAAATATTTTTTTTCAAAATGTTAAATTTGACGTTTTCAAACATATTTTAAGTTTAGTTTCGCATTAACACTGTGTGCAGCACCTGTATACATTTCACTTGGATTCAGTTGGAATTCAGACTCCCTCTATTACCTTCTAAATAGTCTGGTTAATATTCCATAACACTTGATCCAACATGCTAAATTAATATCTAATCCAGTAGCTTTCCCATTATTTGGCATTTTTAGGACATTCCATAATGCATCTTCTCTAACAGGTTCCATATACTAATTCTTTACAATATCAGTTAAAACAAGTTCTAAAAATGTATTTCTTATTTCTGTTAAAAGTGATTCAAAATATTATTTAAAATCGTTCAATTGTACAAAAGTAAACTATTTTGATACATTTGTGTTTCGATATTTTTTAAGAGTCCTCTAGGCTTTAGTGATCTTGCATTGTCAACAGTGTGTTCAAGAACACATAACCTACCCACTTTGAAAGAGTGTGAATTAATAAAAACTTGCTATGAAAGTTGTTCCTTTTGAAGTAGGTACTCTATCTAATGATACCCTATTTGTCTCCACTTATACATGTGCTCTAGTTGTAATATTTTTGTCTCGAAAATTTTAATGCCGTATTTTTTAAAAGAAACGACTTAGTATAATGCTTTTGGGGATGGTATATAGAAATGTAGGTGTATCAGAGAAATTGACTGTCAGGAAACTGAAGAAGATGGCTGCATTAAAGTTACAATATGGTTAATGTTCTTAGTCTTAACTATTATTGCAGTAGTTTTGGACTCCTAAAGTTAATTCTACTGTAGATTGATCCTTTCACAATATCTATTAATGCTGTGTTTCTCTTAAGAACAAAAACATATCAGTGAGCGTATAATTGCATTCTCCAAAGACGATTGAACAATCACTGTCTTCAGTATGGACGTAATCAACATGCTCTCAGCAGGACTATCCTATGGAATGTGTATAGGAATTTCCAGGATCGAGAATTTGCATGAAATTGCAGCTCTCCACTGACATCATATTACATCTGTGCCAAGATATCAATCAACCTGGTAACACCGCTTTTGGGATTCAAAGGATGCTTTGAGTAGCGGAAATTGTATTCATGAATGCTTCATTACTCTGTTTCTCCCTTAGAAACTGAATATATATGGAAGTGAGCCAAAGTTCCGCCAGAAATTCATCAAGGGAACGAAATAATGCATACTGCGACACAAGTGAGGTAAGTGCATCTTTGAGAACGAGGAAGAAGTCTGAAAATGTGAGACAGAGTCTCCGATTATCTGCTAACCACTATCTCCATACTATTTTTCGATGATTGTGAATAATAGAAATATTTATCTGAAAATAAAACTAATTACTGTTGAAAAGTAATTAGTCGACCGCGAATGATTAGCCACGCCTGATAGTGTTGACCGAGCCAATGAGCAACTGAAGGTAAGTAGGTTGCTTGCACCGAAATAATTGTATTTAAACGTTGCATGAATTAAATCGTAAGTAAATGTTAATAACTAAAGGAAAATGAAGACGGCAAGGTTTAAATGGTAACATTCATATCTCAAATATGATCATATTGCATCTCTGCAGCAAGCAATAAATATACAGGATGTCCCAAAATTAGACAGAAAAATTTTGGGAGCTGAAAGATGACATTGTTTTAAACACTTTTTGTTAAGGGAAGTTTTTTGTTGCGGTGCTTCGTTTAAGCGCTAGGCGAGTTAATGTCATAGATCACAGTTAATCACACTTTTACTATTCAAAGTAAATGTTGGAACGCACGCCCATTGCGATTAACACAAAGAGTGCATCGGCGTACCCTATTCTGCAGTACTCTCCCAAAGACACCAGTCATTTTTCTGGTTTGAAAGTTTGTCGGTATAATTTTGAACAGTGAGCATCATTACCGATAAGCAATTGCTCCTAATGTAAAAGCCAAGACGTTGAAGGTGGCACATAAATACACAACAATACATTTTTCTGCATTAATGCTGTGCCCTGAAACGTATTTATCCCCTGAAGAACTTCTGAATGCCTCTGGGTTTGTTAATTTCTTTCCGGAATTAACTTGTCTGGCTGGGAACGTACAACTTTACTGTGTTACATACTCAGTCGTGCATATCAGTTCTGTGCATATGATATGATCTAGGAGCAGAGCAGAGCGACACAGGATTTCAGAGATCCAAGATAAATGTTAAAATACTTCCACAAGTTGCCGAACAGGAAAGAGGTGACCCATAAAGGTTAGATCTTTGATATTTCTGTCTTCATCACTTTGTCTTTAGTCGTTGCTGGAAAAAAAAAGATACTCTGATGTGTTACATTCACATGGATTTCTCTACCCACTGCCATTTATCTTGTACTCCTATTTAGCTTCTACAAGTTATCCTTATTGCTCTTTGTAGTTACAAGAGGATTACGATAGTCAGATGTTTAAGGGTGGGCGATATTTGATGGCTTTAAAATTCCACACTCTTTCCATAATACTGCGAGAAATAAACAAGTAGCGACAGAACTTTAAACAGTAATAATGAATATGTTGGAAATAATTGATGTCACAAAACAGGTAGCTTAAATAAAGTGTGTTTTATAGAGTAATAATTTTCTGTGTAGTACGTTTTTTCTTATTTCTTATAGTACCTATGTGAGTTATAAAACTCTTATCAAATGAAGAGGATTTTCTATGCTATTCTCAAAAAATTCAAGACATGCATTTGATGTCTCATTTAAATATATTAATATGACATTTTAATAAAAAACGTTAGAGAAATTTTGAGAAAAACGTCTAAACTTTTTCCATTTAAAGGGTTCTGCGAGCGGAGGAGCGTTTCTTGAAAATCTTCCTGCTGCATCTTTGGAAGACATTGAACTCGAATACCAAGTTTGGAATTTATCGGACTCCTTGTTTTAGTTATACTGTTCACACATAAACACACGAATCTTCTTCTAAAATTACTTTTTATTCAAGGGCCATCAAAACATGTATTTTCAGCGAAATCTCGGTATTGAATTTTTGGCTGGAATGCAATAACTCTACTTATAAACATTGTTTGTTATAACCTTGCAGCACTGGCTTGTATTCTTCCGCGCTGTGTTTCTTTCCCCTTTAGTGATTAAAAAAGCAACAGCGTTGCAAATTTTCCACATTTTTACTTTTTTGACATTGAAAATATATTTAATTTCTAGTAAAATGATATACATAACTAAATAATTGAGGTTCAGAAGATAGCTGATTATACTAAGAAGAAATATGCAAAAGTGTGATTCTGTATTGAAAGTAGTTTCAGAGAAAAAGATACGAGAATTCACTTGTTTTAAGAGTAAATTTTTTTTATTTTCTACTGGGTGAAATTATTTTTATAGCCTCAACAGCATAAGCTATCAATACAAATAACCATCTGAAATAATTATGATTTATAAAATAATTTATAAATATTTTAGGAGCTTTAAGAGCAGTGGTAATTTAACTTAACTCATTAAGGCGTAATTTCTGTATATTCAGTCTGCCTTATCCCTTTAAATAAGGAACTATTTTGCACCGCACAACAACCTATTCCACTATAGCAGCCAATGAGAGGTGACCAATGCACGTGACAGTTATGTGATAGGGGAAAAGTTATATGGAACAAATTTAAGGCAAGTACTAGAGTCTAGAGAAAGTAAAAATACATTTTAATACGTGCTTTAGATAATAACCAGCTATAGAATAAACGTCACGTTGTCCTTAAACAACACTTCTTATATTATTGAGTACATCCTGTAAAACGTCGCATATCCTCTTATTTGCGAGTGACGGAGTAACTGCAAGTTTTGTAGATATGCTCACACATAATTCTGGAAAGTACACTCTCGTGTATGAGATCATTAGAACGTACAGCTGCTGCACACTGCGAGAAGGATGCATCTACTGACACATGATGCAATTTGTGGAATGTATTCATTTAATGCCATTGAACATGCAGTGACGTATTTCCGTATCCCAAAGCTAATTCAGTTTCCCATACATAACCAATGAAAGTGTCGTTATCAAGGTGTAAAATGTGAAGATTGGTTATGCATGACAGTTTGCTGCACCTGTGTGCGCGCGCAGCTAAACATATGCAAATGGAGTCGCGTATCACTTGACCTTAGTTGGCACAAAATGGGCGTTTACAGCATCCATGGATCACTCGCTTTCTTAGTGAATTATGATCAGCGCTCCACTGTGCAGCCATACAAGGGTATCATGCTATTAGCTTCTCGTAATCTTGGCATTTTATAATGCAGAAATTGTCGCTCTGAAATGGCAGAATTCTGCAACAGAACGGCCAGTGCATAATAGGTTATTTTTTGTTGGTAGTTTAATTAGCCCGGGGTCCATAGCACCTCTGTTTCCCGACATTCATCTGTTCAGGTTGAGGAGAAACCCAGTAAAAACCTTATTTGAGTAACACCCTAACCGAGATATGAAGCAGGGACCTATTGAAAGTGAAGAGACACCTACAGCATTCTTTCTTGAGAATTTTTACTTTCGCTTTTTTACAGCAAGTAGAGTGAGTGTGTCGTGTTTAAGGGCCCGTCGACAACTTGGTCATTAGAGCCTATAGCAAGTAGAGGAACTATAGCTTATCTACCTTCGATATCAAGATTTCAACAGAAACAATTACTTATTTTATTCCCTGAATTAAAAAAAAAAGACATTTTTTGAAAAATATTTGTATTTATCTTCGAACAGCTTAACACTGAAACGAATTTTTCCACATATTGTGACAAAAATGACAAACTCCAGTTACTTTTTTGGTCACTTTATTTTTCTTTTACAAAAGCACAAACACAGTTCTCTATTTTATAGTTGTGAACATAATCGTGACCTTACAACTCACAGTTGTTCTGTTCTATCGCAACCTACTTCATTGAACACTCACTGAAACTGCTTCAATTCTAGACTAATTCATCCCTTTTGTCCCGCAAAACTGCCCCACTCTCGCCGTCCTGCAAACTTTTATAGGCGAGAATGGCGTAGTATGGATTTTTCTGGAACTTTGCTCTTTCGCAACGTTTCCATAAACCAGAGCGTTCTCAGAACGCTTTGTTCTCTCGCGTTCCATTGTTGGTTGTTTATTCGCCTCCAACTGGTGTGAGGTAGCTTGACCTTAAGTATTTGAGGCGTGTACCCGCGGCTGGCATCACAATATTCAACTTGATATTTAAATTTGTTGTCTTCCAAAGATACTACATGAAATTTTCAAGTAAACCCCCAACACTAACTACCCTTTGCATTTGAATGAATTGTTAGGAGCCTTTTTTTGAGAAAAGAAAAACAAACATTTTTCAATGTAAAGGGTAGTTTAGGGTTGGGTATTTTCTTGAAAATGTTCGTGTCGTATCCCTGGAAGATGCTGAATTTAAATACCAAGTCTGGTTGAGAGGTAGAATTGGAAATGAAAAATTCAATGCCAGAGCCGGAATTTGAACCACAGTCCTTCCTCGGCTGCTCTAACCGCTGAGCTACTGTGGCAACTTGCCAGTATGACATTGAATACTCCAACCGATTTGTATTTTTCCCGGTAGACCACAAAGGGAATCTCACATCAGAGATAAATACTCCAAGGTCGAGTTACTTTATGTTCCGGGATTAAATAACTTTTAGATGGTAATTATTATTTATTTATGCCAACAAACTTACTGCTGGTGTTTTTAAATACACAAGCCATGTGTGGGCAATGTTTGAAAGGTAGAACTGGAACTTAAAAATTCAATGCCACAGCCGGGAATTCAATGTTATATTGGCAAGTTGTCACAGTGGCGCAGGGGTTAGAGTAGCCGCGCGTGAAGCGGAAGGTCTGTGGTTCAAATCGTAGCTGAGGCATTGAATTTTTCAGTTCCGATTCTACCTCTCAAGTATTGTTCGCACACGGCTTGTGTGTTTAGAAAACACCAGCACTAAGTTTGCACACACACACACACACACACACACACACACACACACACACACACACACACACACACACACACACACACACACACCTTTTACAAAACGCATTTATTAGACTTAGAGGACCTCAAAACGTATCAGTGAAATCTCGGTATTGAAGTTTTTGGTTGAATATATAATACCATCTCTGTCTATTGTGGCTGAGGATGTAGAAATGACATGTTGCCTTAAATAATAGAATTTATATTACTTTATTATAAAATATTGTTTGATTTTTCACTATTTTGGACAAATTTCACAGATGTATTACCTTAGTGTATCAGATTGTTCTTTGCATTGTCCTAGAGTTCTGTGAAGTTTGCTATTGAGGATTTTATAAGTGTTATGGCAATTCAGAAGTCTACTAAGCAAGTGCACAGGTTGGTTGCTTTGGAGTCAGACAGGAAGACAGCGTTTACAAATTTATCTCGGTGTTTAACTCAGGTTAGTGTCATGGGCATGGCTTTTACTTCTCCATCAGGAGCTGAAAGATCATGGTCAACAAGTATGTAAAGGAAGAACGTCTTCTGTAGGCTTCAGCTTCAACTTTAGGGCGCTCTTCAGCTTCTAACTAAATTACCAGAGTAAATAGAGATCTAGTTACCTTCAGGATACCTGACTTTGGTTGTTTCAAGACCTATCTGTCGCGATATGAAGAGTTAAAGCGACTGCAAAAAAGGACACAATAAAAAATCTCATGTGCTGGACTCTCATGACTTTTTCTGCCCTTGTACTACCCATTCTTACAAACTCTTATTCCTATTTTCTTCGTGTTAGTTGAGATAAACATTTGGATAAAATATCTTCTTGTACGTACAAGGAGAATATAGGGATACAGTAGACTTTGAGCGATAGTCAAATCTTTTAAAGCTTTCAAATTCTGTTCTCTTTATCACGGTTAACATAAAAATGAATAACGATGTTCCATTTGACAGAATTATAAGTTCTCCAAAACTCACACAAATAACAAAGAATACCTCCGAAATGGTTAACTCTACAAAACATGTATTTGGACATAGTGTGTTTTAGCAAGATCTACATTCTTGTACATTAAGATTTGGTCTATGTTTACCACTTATGCAAAAGTCATTCAGACTACATGGGTTATAACCCGATAATTCAAGATATAGATGCATTTCATTTGTCATAAAAATATCTTAAACAGATGACAGTTAAATCAAAATCGTTAGCCATTTTCAATAAAATCAAAATTTTTGAAAAAAATTCCAGGTAAAGGGTAGTTTAGGGTGGAGGAATTTTCTTTGAAATCTTCGTGTTATATCCTTGAAACACATTAACCTTAAATACCAACTTTGGTTTTTAACCGACTTTTCGTTCTTTAGTTATGCTGTCCACAGACTGACAGAAACGGACCTTTTTCTAAAAATACTTCTTTTTGGATTCAGTAGGCTTCAAGACATACATTTCCGGTGAACTCTCGACTTCGAATTTTTGGGTGGAATATAATACTTCCTCTAGTTTACTATACGTAGTAGAGAAAGTAAAAATTAAAATAAACTACATCTCTGCAACCTAAAGCACAGAGAAGAAACCATTAATGGACGTACACCATAAAACTAGGAGTAGATTTTGCTAAAAAGACAAAAGTATATTTTTGAAGCCACAAAATTCTGAATGGCTTACGAATGCCCTAAAGACGGAATGTGTCAATAATGTTGTCCTCAATAATATAGAAATTGAATCAGAATCTAGACTTAAAGATTGCTCAGTAATCTAAAGGGTATTAAAACTGAAACAGTTATAAAATAAAAAGGTTGAACATTATATATTCTATGTTATAACAACATGGTATTTTTCCACATACGCTCTTATTACACCCAGGTGTTCAATTCTTGTAATAGTTGAACTACAGACGCTTAGCTCGTAAGTACGAATATATGAAGGTAGGAGGCTCTAGTGTCTCTCTAAGCGACGGAAGACATCTTTCCGGAGCACAAAGTCCACCGTCCTATCTCAAAGCACCAACTGCCGTCGACTGGTTCTACAACGCTGAAACAAATGAGCTGAAACAACGAAAAAATCCTTGGCCAGAGTTGAGCTACGGTCCGGCTGGAATCAAACCCGGAACCTCCCAAATGCGAGTCTCAAATGTTATCACAGAGCCTTATCGCTCGATGCAGTCACTTTAATTATATTATACATTTTTCGTTTTTTCCTAGGATTCTGTTAATGTATATACACATACATTTACAAACACCAATGTCCAAGGCGGAAATGAACCCGCGATGCCCTGCGCCACGAAGCCCCAAAGCTAAGCACTTTAATGAGCGCGGACATGGGCACCGGCAGCTCATTAACTCCAGACTCCGCGGAAGATAGTGAAGTTTATTTATTTATTTTTCAGCAGGAGTTCAGGCTTTCGCACTTCCCACATTTCGACGGCGATAGCTGTCTGTCACTCAATCTTCTCCAAAAACCTTAACGAGCATAACCGTTGTAGTTTCTTCTCTCCATTGCGTTGCAGGTCTTTCTTGTCTCTTGTTCAGTGGATAGTAATTTAGAACTGTTTTTGGCTCTTTCCTTTTCCATCCCAACACACTGCCCAGTTTGTATTCTCTCAGCGCTTTTAGAAACTCTTTAGATTCCTCCTAAAGTTTCTGCATTAGGCACTTGTTGCAATTTTCTCCTTAGGTAGTCCATTTCCATTACTCTTTGTCCTTTGCCGACAGTGACCAACATTCAGACCAATAATACAATATCGGTTCCAGTGCACGTCCTCATTCTCATCATCTTTCACTCTCAAGGGCATTGCAAGTCTTGGTCAACAGCCTCTCGAGTAACAAGTAAACTTTGGATTACAGCAGATCCAGAATGACCAGCCCTGTATCTCCATGGCGATGAAGAAGAAGGAAATGAAATGTAATGAAAGAGATCGAAGGAAAATTTGAGGTTCAATTCATCCAACCCAGTATTCGTCTGGCGACCACAAAAAACACTTTGGCAGGTAAGCCGAACCCGTGGTCTCTCGCATGTGAGTAACATACGTTACTGTCGCACCATCTCATTCGATTGCATCTTTGATTTAATTTTCTTTCTTTTTGGCCTATTTAGCTTTCTTTCCTTGTACTGAATTGTGAATATCTTCACGACTTGTATGATAGAATGCTTCTGGATATTAAAATCCATTACGTACCTTGATGTTGTAATGTACAATTTTAAATCTTCTTATCCTCCTATTCTCAGGCGTTTGTTGAGGTCCGGTCTCTTAAACTCCTCCAGTTTCCTCAGCAAAAAATGAACATCATATCCTTATTAAGCTATGTACTTGATCATTGGTAAACAAGGGCGTCGCCAAACAAGAATTCTCCATGCGAATCCCTAGTCCTGGCATTTTCTTTCTCCATTCACAAGCGTTTCCTGAAAATATAGGGAATCCACGAACTTTGGATTGAGAAGCTAGAAGACCGTCCACAGCTCATTGCTGTGTCAGTGCGATGAATTCTACAGGATGAGGAGGCCAGTTTACGTGCTTGATGATGCAGTGATAAATTTACGGACAAGGTGAGTGTGATAAATCGATTTTCGGACGTGGCGTGCCCGATGACATGCAGGCTATGCTGATGAATATCTAGACAGGAAACGACCAAGTAGCTAAGGAGATTATGTTTTCACGCCGAATCTGCTCGGCGCCAAACTGAGACGGGATTATCAAATGCATCCCACCGGTTTTTCATTCATAAGGTTGCCGGCAATCGGATGCATGAATCGCTTCATTATTTCAAATGTCATGTTCAAAGTCTGTCGGCAGTTACGTAAAGACCCCAAAACGATATTTCATTTGTAATGCCCTTTTTCACAAAATAAACATTTTATTCTCTACCGCTCACTCAACGTGGATGCTGCATTGGACCAAACAGTTCGAGGAGTTCAGCGGCATATAAGCTTTAAGACATCCTTAGTAAAACGCATTTGTTTCCTTATATTTATGTCATATATTTTTGGCGGAGTTAACAACTTTTCAGATATTTTTTGTTATTGCTTGAATTTTAAAATATTTCTACTTATCTCAAATGGGAAATGGTTATTCGTCATGCAAAGGCATCACAGGAACCAACTCTTAAAAGATTTGACTATTATTTGAAGCCTACTGTGCTCCAATATTCCCCTTGTACCTACAAGATTATCTGTGGTAAGACCATAGGATGATAAAAGTAAATAACAATAACATTCAAAAATTTTAATTAAGATTTATTTTCACAGTAGGCACTACAACTAATCGAATAGGCTTTGAGAACAATAATTTTAGTGTTTAATCCAGGGAAATGAGGAATTAGACATATGAATATAAATGAGCGAATTTGTGTTAGGGCTGCGCCGTGGCCGAGCGATTAGACCGTTTGCCTACCACCTAGGCGGCCCGGTTTCGATCCCAGGGATCTGCATGTGGTAATATTGGTGGACGAAGCGGCGTCAGGGCGGGTTTTCTCCGGCTTCTCTGGTTTCCTCCACCATTCACTCCACCAATTGCTCCATAATCATCGACTTCGCCTGCATTTCCTATCACCCTCTTCCTCACTATCGTACCTGGTGCTTGGCTGACCACCCACTTCCAGGTTTTCACTCTGTCCAGTCCATAGACAGGCGTCTGACCCTAGGCACTGACTTATAAGTCTTACATAAGGGGAGTGTAATCAGGTAAAGAAGAACAAGAATTTGCGTTAGTAGGATATTCATTAAAGATAGGTCTGCTCTATTCAAAATTACAGTTGTTAAATATACAATTTTCAAAAATAAATGAAAGCGGTGCTGCGTTTGCTGTGTCACATTCACGGTGGGCAGGATATCTTTTGTTTCGAAACAAAAACTGATTCCACACGCATGACCTATTCTTTTCCACATTTTTTGACTTCGCCTCTTCAATTAAAATATCACATCCTCACTAGAATACTCGCCAAATCTTTTGTCTGCCATTTTTGAATGACCCACTAATTGTTTTTATTGCGAATGGACACTTCAGATGTTCAGAAATGTAAGAAAAATTTTAGTTTGGCGGAACCGCAAGGAGGAGGTGATACAACCAAAGCGATAATATTAAAACAACCCGGCATAAGTGGAATACTCAATAAGATAATTTCTGCAAATGTTTATCTACTTAACATGAAGTATAAGCATTTGTAAAACTATTTTTACAAGAGTCAGTAAAGAAAGTCATGTGAGTGCAGCATATATTTATTTAAGGGGCTCAATTTCAAGTGAAATCCCGACAGAAAGTAGAAAAGTGTAAGATTTTCTGGGAGTTCCCCCACCAAGGAAACTTTATACCTTTAAAAAGACTCATAAAACTGTTTAAAACATCACGTCTGAAAAAGTAGTATTAAGCTTGCATGTACCTAGCAGTGGCAGAACGAATAAAATGCATAACTTGAATTTTTTCTATGTACATGGCGAATTCCTCTTCATTCTCTCGAACATTACATAAAGACGAGGTTATAAAAGGAGAGAAAAAACATCTAGTTGTGCGAACAAGGCAGACCTCGTTAAACGCACAATCTACGCCAAACAACTCCCTTCTGGGGTAATATTCGCAAATTTATGTTCAAATTTTCCTAGGCTGAAATTCTCATTAATGAGCCATTTATATAACATACTTGTAAAAGTGCGGTTATGGCATTTCTTTTTTTCTTTTCTATCGCGCGACTAGAGGATATCGATTTAGCGATATGCATTTTTTTTCGTGTTCTGCATATTACTGCAAGGTTATGTTAAAGTAATTTGAAATCAAGTCCGTCCGGTTCCGAGGCTTGTAATGAGGTGATTAAAGCTATCATATTTGCTGATGATTTAACATTACTATCAAACAGTGAAAATAATCTTCAATACTAAATGGATATGGTAATTAAAGATAAATCGAAAATAGTGGCTTTCATGGGAAATATAACATCCACAGTAAAATTTGTATTAATAATAAATTGTTAGAAACAGTGACTGCATTGGCTACAAACTATTTTCCCTAAACTATTAAATTTAACAGAGCTGTATTATCGTACTAGTGCAGCAATATACCAGAACATGCCTTTATAAGATTGGTACGATCCACTCTTTGCTATGGAAGTGAGGCATGGACACTCAAAAGAACAGATGAACATCGAATAAGATGCGATTCGTGAGACTTCGTATAAAAGCATCAGAAAAATTGGAGTGATACATGTTGCGCATGCGCAGGACTAGGATCCCTAAAGCAGTGCTCCATTTTCGTCCAATAGGAAAGTGATTTCTCGAGCGTCCAAAGAAGTGGACAGAAAATTCTGCGGTGAGATCGTAACGGACGAGAAGGTGAAAGCCAGATGAAGATGACGATGATAAAATAATTTACAAGCAGATAGTCTTCATGTTTAATTTTTTTTTTAATTGGTAAGGAAAAAGTCTTCAAAACACTCTAAATGTTCTGATTATTTCTTTTAAGGGGCATCAATGCGAACAGTTCGAGAAATGTCTTCTGATGCGCACTTCACATGAACAATAGCATCAGGCAATGAGCAGGTATCAACTCAATATTCCAGTCGAGTTGTGCAATCTTTGCTTTCACTATTATGAATATATGATGACATTGAATACATTACCCTTAACGTAATGACCATAACAAGGGAATTTATGAAAAGTTCAAGACTGTTTATTTATCCTTAATGAAACTTAATTGAGCAATAAAGTAATACGCTGTAAATTTAATTTATATTAACATAAACAAGGAAAGGTGTGTGTGTGTGTGTGTGTGTGTGTGTGTGTGTGTGTGTGTGTGTGTGTGTGTGTGTGTGTGTGTGTTCTTACGGAGCTTAACATTTCCAAGAATTTCAAACCTTATGAGTTTTTTCGTATAAATATCAGTCAGCTTCATTCCTTTTACGCGGTATATAAACCTCACAGTAATTATTGGTATTTTGTTGTAAAAGTAACAGGTTTTTAAACACTTTCAAACCAAAGGGATGAAGCGGAAGGTTTAACATTTTCAAAACTGAGCTGTTGAAGGGAGAATCTCTAAATATAAATAAATATTCTTTGCCTATAGACAAAACTAGACAGGCTACCTTACAACACTCAAAAACTGCTGCTACCACATTTTCAACCTCATATGCAGATACCTGTACTATTTAAGTCATCTTGCCAAATATTTTACAATAATTACACTATAGGATAATCCTAGATTACCTTACAGCTTCAAAAAACTACCGAATCCTTAGTTTCAATCATGTGGTACTCCGACATTTTGATAATTTTAATACTTTTTTTACATATTTTGTTGTTTAATCTACTGACATGGAGCTGTCATTTTTAAACACACTTAAAAACCATCGGTCTAGGCCGGATCTGAACCCGCGATCTTGGAGTCAGTAGGCACCTAGACCGACCCGAAATTTTGAGACTACCTCGTCGATATTTTCAACCCCTCATTCACAAAACACTGCTATTTTGCAGTTATTTACGGTTTTAAAAACAATACCTCTAACACTCCCAGCCTTTTTCAACCTCTTTCTTACCTAGCATTTAAGCAAGAAGCAACTTGTGACAGTTCACTCACAGAAGCAAGTGGTTGTTGTTGTTGTTGTTGTGTTTAACGCCCGCTTTTACTACTACGGCACCGCAGGCGGTGACACTGGTGATTCATGAAGATGGAGCACCGGTGGAATGAGATGGCGGGGGAAACCGGAGTACCCGGAGAAAACCCGCCCTGACGCCGCTTCGTCCACCATGAATACCACATGCGGGTCCCTGGGATCGAACCCGGGCCGCCTAGGTGGTAGGCGAGCGCGCTAACCGCTCGGCCACGGCGCCGCCAGAAGCAAGTGGGAGAACAATGTTGCCAGGTTATATTAGAAAGCCAAGTCCCTCCAGTAACTGTCGCAAGTCACTTCTTGTTTAAAATAAACTGTATAGAGTGCATCTTTATAGGCCATGGTTAATAACTTACAGACTTAATATTGTAAAATAGGGTCTTAGAACGTTGACGGTCAGTATTGTAGAAGTTCCATCAAGTTCATGTGATGAACGACTTTATTACGATCCTGCTCCCAATTTACTAAAAGGTTTTTTGATTAAAGAGGTTTGCCTTTATAGCCTATGCTTATCTGTTGGATTTGCATTTATAATTTCAATATGGCCGCACTATGCAAACGCAATAGCTAGCCCACTCTCCAAAATTGTCTTTTACAATGTCAGATAGGTTCTAGATCAAACTTGTTTGTATCTCTCTCATTTTCATTCGTCCACTTACGTTAGTGGACCAAGAGCATAAAAGTGTATAAAGAGAAAACCAAGACCGGAGAGTAGAGGAGATCAAACTCACAGCACCAGGATGGGATTGACATCTTTTTGGTTATGCGTTCTTGACAATATTTCCACCACATTAATCAGGACTTCTGGCGCTTTGCTGTCGGCTTATGCAAACTAAACTATAAATTAACTGGACACTTAAAGCTTCTCTGCTTTTTAGATTGCGAAGAAGTTCGTTTAGCTGTAGTCAAATGGAATCAACATTCATATCAGGAGAGTCTGTTTTCTCTTTACAGAACGAGATGCTGTAACTGCTGAAGCTCGTATTCGGGAGGTACCGGTTGCGATTCTCGTGTACCACCCATTTTGACTTTGGAGTTTCCCCTAGGTAGACAAATGCCGGCGGTTATTTCTCTCCCACTATGATTTCCTTTTTCTATTTTCTCCTTCATTCTGTTTGCGAGTGTCTTCTAGGTTTTGTGGTGTGTGGTGGTGCAGGTCAGATGGTACGGATGCTTACTCTAGCAGCCCGTGGTGGTCAGAGGTTGTCTAGTTGAACAAATCGTTCATTCCCTCTGGGCGCTCTCAGTAGTTGGACCAGTCATCGACGTGGAAGCTCTTCGGGACTTCCAAGCGTCTTTGTGGTCTATTAACTTGCGGTTCCTTCACCTCGCCACTTCCTCCTGGAGAATGGAAATTACTGAACATATGGTGTACAAGTTTTAGGAATAAGAGCTTGGGAAAACATAGATTTATGACATAACTTGATGCAAAATTACGGTCTATGCGATGAACCGCCTGAACATGTATGCCTTCCAGGTGAACGGATGTTGAACAGAAAAGGTTCGTCAGCATGTTACAAATTTCGTTCAAAGTGGCAAATACAGGGTAGTTCATTTGGGGAGATCCATATAAATCCCTGTGTACTTGATCAAACAATGAACTTATACCTATTATGTAAGAATTTGAAGCACATTTGTCTATAATTTCAAATTTGGTTGAAATTGCTATAAAATCAAAGCTAGTTTGCATAGAAAATCTAAAAAATGAAAAGAAAAAAACAAATCCATATAGTAAGCTTTACTCGATTGTATCTGCAGCATTTTAGTACGCTAGCCTTCAAACCTAGAAGTCCAGCATTCCATATCCAACTAGAGGAATGATGGATACCTTTACTTTCTCTACTAAGTAGGGGAAATATTATATTCAACCCAAAATTTCGAGGCCGAGATTTCACCGGAAATATGTTTTGGGACCCCCCCCCCCCTTTTTTTAGAAAAAGATCCGCTTTCGCGAGTGTGTCTGTGAAAAGCATGACTCAAAAATGAAGTCAGTTATAAACCATGATTGATATTCAAGTTAAATGTGTTTCAAGGATGCGACGAAGATTTCTAAGAAAATTTCTCCACCCTAAATTAACCTTTACATTGAAAATTTTGATTTTCTCGAAAATAGCTTAAACGATTTTAATTAAGATATTTTATAGCAAATGAAGTGTATATTTTGAATTTTCTCACTATAGCTTATGTAGCCTTATTTACTCTTGATGGCTTTCATAACTGATAAACCCTAACAGGATGACCAAATCTTACTATACAAAAGATGTAGATCTCGTTAAAACACAAAATTTATGTCAAAATGCATTTTTTTGTGGAATGAACCATTTTGGAGATATTCCTTGTTATATGTGTGAGTTTTACAGTACTTAAACTTCTCTAAAATGGAAGGTCGTTATTCACTTGAGTATGTTTTGGGCGTGCAAAGAGAGCAGAATCTCAAAACTTTAAAATATTTGACTATCGGTCAAGGTCTACTGTATTCCCATATTCCCCTTGCATCTATAAGGGAATCAGCAGTAAGATAATTTCTGCAAATGTTTATCTCAACTAACATGAAGAAGATAAAGGCGTAAGAGTTTGTAAGAATATTTAGTACAATAGTAGAGAAAGTTATGTGAGTGCAACACATCAGATATTTTTTATTCTGGATTGTTTACTGATCTCTTTAGAGTCTGGAAGTATCAATGAGAGAGCGTGATTAGGTATGTGCATGTGTGTAAAAATGAAATTGACTTTTCAAGTATGGTTACTCTTTAACTGCTGTGGTTCTCAGCGCCCCATCCTATATTGGGCGTGAAAGACCGCTTAATTTTGCACAGAGGCATCTTTATTAGTCTTGGGGTTCTTTTACGTGCCGTAAATCTGCGACAGGGGACCGCCCCCCAAGTGGAGTGTGGAGAATGCATCGTGGACGCCGATACAGCGGCGGCTTCATCATTAGAAATCAGCAGTAAGTAGTCACTGCCAAACTTTAATGCAACAAACGTGTTCCTTTGCTACTATTTGGTGATGCGCTGGGTGAAGTTAGGACTCATTGTATCTGATAGTTTCCTTTTCACTTTCGTTACTACATATAGGTAAGTAGGGGAACTATTGTATTCCACTCAAAAATTTGATATCGAGCTTTCAGGGAAAATACGTTTCGAGACTCGTTGGATCCAAGAAAAGCATTTTTAAGAAAATGTGAGTGTGTGTGTGTGTGTGTGAGAGAGAGAGAGAGAGAGAGAGAGAGAGAGAGAGAGAGACAGAGACAGAGAGAGAGAAAATCTTACTTCAGAAAAACGTAGATCTCGTTAAAATACACAATACATTTTTTGTTGAGTTAACCATTTCTTAGATATTTCTTGTTATTGGTTTGGGTTTTAAAATGCTTATAGTTTTCTCAAATGGGAAGTCGTTTGTTTTTGTGTTCTCTTCGCTTGGCCGTGCAAAGAGAACAGAATTTCAAAGTCATTGTAAAGCGACCAACTCTTAGAAGATTTGACTGTATTCTCCTTATTCCCATTGTACCTACAAGGAAGTAGGCAATAAAACAATTTATGCCAGCGCTTATCTCGGTTAATTTGAACTATATAGAAGAAGAGGAGACTGTAATGCATGGCATCAACAACTCTAGCATTTTCTGAGAAAGATTGCGGCTAGAGGTTCCATATTTTGTGACCAAATGAAAGTTTGACAAATCGTACTTCTATGACACCAGTGTGGCAAAAACGACAAAATCCAACACACTTCTCTTTTAATGGCGTTAACAAACTCCACAGTATTTTGCGATATTAGAATTCACAACTGTTTTCTTTTCGTAACCTTGACTCACTTCTTTTTGTCTTCACTCTCTGTCTCTCAAGCAGCTGACTTGGACGGTACAATCTCTCGATGCTCATTAACTGCTTCACCGTCTTGCTTTCGACGTGACCGTATACGCGCAGCTGACACACACACACACACACACACACACACACACACACACACACACACACACTAAAGCTGACGGATTCCCGAAGGCTCATTCTGTAACTAACTCGTTACCTGGCGTCCTTATATAGCGAGGATGACGTAACATGATCCTTACTCGAATTTCACCGTTCTGGAATCTCTACAAATACGTCGGTCGCCGGATACTTCTCAACACTTTTCGCCTCGCTCGGCCGGCATCACAATGTCACAAGGTTTGGGCTTCTTACGATCACGCAACGTTAGTATCCGAGTATTGATAGCACAAAAGCGTATGTTTTCTTAGAGGCCTAAGCCTTGTTGATATGTGGACACTCGCCGTAGTCTTTCTCAGAAAACGCCAGAGCTGTAGGTGTCAAACATGTTCGTTATATGTGAGAGGAACGCGATACTTGGATTGCAGAGCTTGAGGCATATCGTCTGCTGCGGCAGGATTCCCGAGCTCGAGGCTATAACCCTCCAGACATTTCTTGCGCTTTCCGTAACGGCTAACAGGTGGTTGTAACACGAGACAACCACATTCAAGGTTTTTGTTGCATCGCTAGTGCAAAGTCATTATATGGGTTTGCTTGATTTATGTGAGTTGTTTAACGTCTTCACAGCAATCCACAGAGTACAAAACACTCATTAACACATCATAAAGGGAGAAATATTTCATCATATCCTAAGAAAGAAAAGATGCGTTTGTGACAGTTTTGTCAGCCAATTATCAATGTAATCCTCAGTGCTGCATCTTGAAGATTTTTCAACATGAAACATAGACATTGTACACGAATAAACCCGATGTTTACCGTTCCAAAGAGATTTATTCTTCTCGAGCAACAAACAGCCAGTAGATCTTGTACGAAGTTTCAGAGACTCATAAACTATCTTTCTATAAAGTTTACAATTAAAAATACGTTCTTCATAAATTTTTCAAATTGGGAGCAGGTCTCCCTTTTTAACCAACTCTAACTTATCACAAAATGAACGGGATTGAAGATATTTATCAAATACGCTTGATTTATAACACAACTTTCAGAATTACTTGGAATACTCAGCAGCAAAATTCACTGGAACGTACTCAATAGCAGCTTGAATGCACTGACATGTGGTGCATGCATTTCTCCATTTCTCTCAGGTTGATATTCTGGCGTCCTGATAGCGAATATCGTGGGATTACCTCAGCGCCTTGCCTAGGCTGTTAGAAGAACCAATAAGCAATCACCTGTCATCTGCTATTTAGCCTGCTAAACACTTCTTTGGAACAGAATTCATGAGATTCCCTCTTAGTTCGTGAGTTGTTGTTGATTCCTTTGCCATTTAAATGGCGATATTTTTATTAACGATGAATGTTAGTTATTTCATTATATCACAACACATGAAGCGTTCATGGTGAACATACCACTGTTAATTCTGATTACTGGTTTCACCGTTGTTTTGTTGGATTCACTTTGTACTTATCAGATGTTAGGATATTATAATAATTATGACAGCTATTTAGCTCATGGTACCGATTGGGTTTCTGATAATTTACGGCTTCCTTCAGATTTTCCATGGCTTCCCATCAGTGTTGCCAATACAAATTGTGTTAAAATTCGCAATAAAGCACATCCTCGCACATAACTTCTAAAGGAGATCATTTTGGATAACTATCTGCTCTTTGCATCCACTATATGAAAATGTTTTGGGTAGTTATTTAAGAGCTTGATGCTACGTATATACTGGCTTTAGAATTCCACATTCTTTCTACGCAATCGTGAGAAGCAACTGGTGACTATTAAAGCTAAACCTTTCATTTATCATTTAAATGTCTTTAACATATGTAATTTAATCAAAATCATTAGAGCTATTTTGGAGGAAAAAAGGCATTTCGAAAATGTTTTCATGTAAAACCCTGTTTGATTTCTTGCATCTTTGAAGGTTACTAATTTAAATACCAAGCTTGGTTTAAAGGTAGAATAAAAAATGAACAATTCAATGCGATAGATGAGATGTGACTATGAATATTCCCCTCTACGTGCGGATGCTCTTAACAGTGAGCTACCATGACAATATACCGGCAGAGTCTTGAATTCTTCATCTGATTCATATTTTCCCGGGACTTGATGCTTACGATAGTGAGTCGCAATTCGGACAAGTGTATCGAATACGAGGTTCTTTTGTAGTCCACTGGAACAATACGAATCAGATGAAGAACTTAAGGCCATGCTGGGATGTTGCCATGGTAGCTCAGCGATTAAGAGCAGCCGCACGTAGAGTGGAAGATCCATGTTTCAAATCCCGGTTGTAACATTGAATTTTTAATTTGTGATTCTACCTTTTAATGTTTAGCGACACACGGTTTGTGTGTGCTAGAATAATCAATTATCATTTTTTGGCTGATATATGGAAAACAATTATCGGAATATGAGTAATGCAATCGACGCACGTTGCAACATTTCCTCACTTAATGTAGACAAGCAGCAGGGAAAGCAAAAATAAATTAAAAAGTGCTGAGGTAGCTGACTGAGAAATACCTGTCTCTCCAAGTTGGGAAACCCTTGGGGCTGTCTCTGAAACCGTGACTTCTAATTCATTATAAATCAATTTAGGACACCACGCTCAAGACAAATCCCACACAGTTGCTTGCAGCTTCCATTTCGACGCGACTTTTTGTGTATCTCTACTCTGGAATATAATATCCCTGGCGTGAAATTTAATTGTTTTAGATGGGGAATTTATAATTTCAATGGAAAGCGTGGAATCACGCTCATTTGTTTATAAACAAATGTGGAGGTGCATTTATCGATCAATGAACGTGAGTGGGTACTGAGATGGTTTTGATAAATGGCGAATATTGTTGAGGTTCTATGGCGTTGGAGGGTTGTATCTGGTACTGTTGTGCACCTGTTGTTGCCCATGGTTGCGTGTTGTACTACGGCGGAGTAAGAGCAGGAGTACCCCTAGGCTGGGTATGGCACCTGGTGCTTTTACCCAAGCGCTTCTCCGTGTGTGGTGGCTGAGGGGTTCCACACGCTAGCAGAGAGATCTGCTGAACTCGAGCACCGCCTGGGATCGTCACACAAGCGGATGGAGGGATAGAGAAGAGCAATAGCGAGGTCTAGACGGGCCGTCGCATTAGAAAAAGATGAACTTGAGGTTAAGCTACAATGGTAGCCTGTGCAGTAGACCGCATGAGGTGAGAGACTGCCTGCCCTATCTATTTCAACTCGCAATCGTTGTATAATGGTTCGGCCGTCTCGTGCAAGATATCGGTGGCGCTATCTAGCATATTAAGCTCAACTATATACTCGTACATTCGCGCTGCCGTGTCGCGCACTTGAAGTATATACATATTTATATGTGTGTTTTATTAGCGCTGTACTGCGCGTATCACAAAATTGTCCTCTCGGGGTGAACTTATTTATTTTCAGTAGGGTTGCCACTACAGATACACCACCAGCAACCTTAAGAATCGCAAGAATCCGATACTGTAAATGCTACTTCTAACATCATCTTTATACCACCTCAACTTAAAGAGAGAAGTTGAAGGTGGAATAATGTTGTAAAAGGTACTCATTGAGTTAAACTGATATTAAGACATTTCCAAAGCGTAGGATAACTAACTAACCGGTTTTATTGCAAACACATCCAGTGACTTGCAATTCTTGGACTGACGAAGCAAAACTACGAGAAGCTGAAAAGTAAGGGCTTGGGTTTTTATTGTGAAAATAAAATATTTACAGCTTCCTCACTACACAGAGCTATATACACACGTTTTCTTAGTTGTGGTTTAAGGGAGGGGGGAGCACAAGGCTCAGTGAATATAACCACATCATTATGTATTCCTGTATGTACCTGGTGGTTGGTATAAAACGGTTGTAAAATCGACACTGAAACAGGAAAGCGGCATCAATAGAGGCTATACATATGAGATATAACATTCTAAAAACAATATTTAGGAATCTTTGATATGTTCGTATATATCTTTATTTGTTATTTGCATTAGGTACTTAAATATCTAAGTGAGGAAAACGCTTTTACTTCTGCAACTGTCATAAGAAATTCATTACCTAATAAAATCATTATGTAAATATTATTATGACCGCAAATTATCCTCATTATCCTCCATGGCTCCGTGGTAACATGTTTAGCTCCCATTTGGGAGGTCGAGGGTTCAGTTTTTGATGGTTTTCCGTAGTTGGTAGGCGAAAGGGTGTATGATTTCTCATACACCACGATTTCCTTTACACAGTTTCTCTTTAATTCCGTTTCCTTCTCATCTTCTGTGCTTCTAGTTTTCGTGGCTTATGGCGGTTCCGGACTGATTGCGCGGAGGCTTAATCAAATGAGACTAGACGGATCATTCATCGCCTTCTCTATGCAGCTGCAGCAGTGGAACAGCTTCAAGCGTGTGGGACTTTCACGTGTGTCTATGATCTGTTTGCTTACGACCTATAGCCTTTGGTTCCTCCATTTTATACCTCCCTTCTGAAGTAATAGCTTCAATGAATTTATGTAGGCCCAACTGTGCGAGGTGTTCCCCTAACAAATACATTTTATTGACCGTCACGTTATTGACGGTCAATACTTAGATATTCTTTGAACAGTCTTATCAGCAGCAGTTTTAATTTTTATTGCTTTACCTTCCCTACTTTAACCTTAAAAACTGTTGGTCCACTTAAAATACACTTTCTGTTCTTTAAAATCCAGTCACCACAATCATAGTATTGAAAATCCAGAGAGTTGATACCAATAGTACAAGTGACAGAACATGATTCTCTCATCCTTTTCGAAATATTGCCCAAAATGTTAAGCAAAGTATATTAAAATGGCCTACGTTAGCACGATATCGCGTCTCTCATATAAAGCAAGACCGTCCAAGCGGCGTGTTCACTCTCCGAAACGAAAGCTGCAGTATTGGACGTGCGCACACAGCTCCTGACCTTGCAAGAAGCAAGCACGTGTTCGACCCCACAAGCAACAGTCGCTGCATTTGTACAGCAAGTTCCTTCATGAGCATAAATTCACCTAATTGTAAATACATTTGAAAATACTTTCAACAGAGGAAAAGCTAATGACATTGGTGCGACCTTTGAACAGTCACCGGATAAATCACTCGCAAAATTAGCACAAGTAGAGGTCCCGGTTTCTTCTGCACAGAAAGCTACCGCGTTCTTCAGATGTAAAAGTGTGTTATTTCTACTTGAAATATTACAGTGGCAGACTTCACTCTCTTCAGCCAACAGAGCATGTGCACGGTCTTTGTTTATATGGGAAAACCCAAACTGTATCAACCTGTTGCAATGGATCCCGGATGCGCTGATATATCCCTGGGGCGTAGAGCTTCATGTAGTATGTTGGTACGTTCTGTCCCATACCTATGAAGAGTGCTACAAAATGAGTTATAATGTGTTTCCGGGCTCATGACTATATAAAATATTTTCCTCTTCTATGTGTGAAAAATCTATCCTTAAAGTTTGGCTGTGCCTTATTGTTAAATTCTGTAGCCGGATTTCCAGTTATTCTAGGTAAATATTACAGACAACAGTAAGATGTATAATGGAAATATTAGACAATAGCTGCTATAGGTAAGGGCAAGGCTGTAGTCATACCTCTTTGGCATAATGAACTTACCTAAGCGACCTTCTAAATTTGACGTTATCGATCAGTTGCAGAGAATGCGTCAAAGGTTTATGAAGGAAATTATACAAGGGAAGAAGCTGTGGAATTGATGACTACAAAATTAAACCTGATTTGACAACTTTGGAAGGTTCGTACCGAGAAAGGACAGTGTGAGTACAGAAACAGATGATGCAAATGAAATTTTCCAGCACTGCAGGCAACGTTACAAATGCAGTTGTTCATTATTTTGAGGATGCTGGTTCAAAATAAATTTAGTTCAGGAGAATAAATCATATCGTGTTGGTATAGATTGGAACATGTTGGACAAGTGAAAATAAAGGTCAAGATTGCGTCATTTAAAAACCAGCATACCAAACCCGCGTGATGGAAACTTTTTATTTAGTAGAGGAAGACTGCATAGCCGGTTTGAAATATTGTTTATGACTTAGCAATCATGACTCCTGTGCTGGGCATAGGTGGGGGATGCAGCGGGTGGGAGGAAAGGGCTGTTGCGCCGGCCGCCGGGTGAGTTAATTACGCAAAATACTCCCTATGTGGAAGCATGAAGTACTGCATTCACATTACTTTCTCTGCCCACTACAGATTGTTTTTACGAAAGCTTATTTTTCGTGTTAATGGAAATAAAACATATGTTAAAATTGTTCATCATTATACATTTCCGTCTAGGTTCCGATGGCACTGACAAGATCTTGACAAATTTAAAACCGATAATAATGAATATATCGGAAATGGCTGGTGCCGCAGGAAAGCTTATTTGCAACAGTGTGTATTTTAACAAGTTCTAATTTTTTGTACAGTGTGGTCCTGTTTATCTCTTATGGTTATCTGTTGCACAGAATTACACAAAGTGCTTCCAAATCAGGACCTCGCAGACTATTATTTCTTAAAAATGTCTAAAATAACTTCTGCGGGACGAATTTTGAGCACACCGGCGGTACAGATATGATCCTAGCAATTGACAGCGGCGTTAACAAAACATATTTTTTACAGCCTATTCCGAGAAAATTCAAGATAATTTTATTTATCATGTTAATATATTAAATATATAATATTTTAATAACAATCGTTATCAGTTTTTAGAAAATAAAAAATATCGAAAAAATTTGCATGCAAATGGGATGGTAGGAGTTTCTTTAAAAGCTTGGTGGGGGTAGTGTTTAACACCTGCTTTTAATACATACGGCACCGCAGGCGGTGATACTGATGATACATGGAATGAAGATGGACAACCGGTGGAATGAGATAACGGGGGAAACCGGAGAACCCTGAGGAAACCCGCCCCAGCTCCGCTTCGTCCACCACATATCCCACATGCGGTCGCCTGGGATCGAACCCGGGCCACTTTGGTGAGAAGCGAATGGTGTAACCACTCGTAAAAGCTTGGTGTCGCTTAGTTGCTCTTAAACAACAAGTTTGATATCCGTCGGAGTTTTCGTTTGAATTATACTGCTCTCTCTGTCTCTCTCTCACACACACACACGCACGCACACAGATAGAGATAGAGTGAGAGAGAGAGAGAGAGACAGAGAGAGAGACAGACCGATCGACAGACAGAAATACATAGATCTTTGTCTAAAATTTATTGTTGTGGGTTCAGGGGCCTCGAAACCTATATCGTGAAATTTTGACATAAAATTTTTGGGTGGAATAGAGCCGGTATTTCTTCTACTTACTAACATATTAGAAAAGGAAAAAATGCATGAGTAGGTAATGTATTTTCACATATATTTGCGCCGATGTTGCTGAAAGCTGGTGAAAATTTATTGCAGTCATCATTTACCAGTCTGAGAAAGTGACTTTATGGTCGGAAACAGAATCCGAACGAGTCGGTTTATGTCATCTGGCCTTTATGATGCTATTGCTTCATTCATCCAAGGGGAGACGAAGGCTGGGCATTCTGGAGATTCTCCTGGGTTACCATCGGCCACCTTGGGGTTTCCATCGTTTTCCCTGGTGGGTAGGTAAATATGGAGTAGTTTCTCACTATCATAGTTTCCTTTCCATTCCGTTTCCTCCTCATATTTCAGTTGTGTTTCTAGGGGTCATGGCGTGAGGCGGTGCCAGACAGATGGCGGGGATGCTACCTCCAGGGAAAGAGTATACCCCATGAACACTAGAGGGCTGCTTGGTTCGACCGGTCGTTCATCGACCTTGCTAGGCAGCTGCAATAGTGGGATAGGTCCTTGACCAGGAACTGTTAGGTATCTATGTAGCTATAATGGTTCCTAAGAAATGCATCTTATAATACACATATTACGAGAATGGGACTTTCCTTATCCCGGACTGATAAATGCAGAGAACACTTCCTTTCTATTTCGGAAAGGGAGAGGTCCATCCATGTTAAAGAAGTTGCTTTATAACGCCCAAAATGGTTATGAATGAAGTGGTAAAATGCTAAAAATAAACTCTAGGTCCACAGAGATTAAAGTTACCCGACATTCGTTTTCTAAGGATAAGGGAAAACCTCGGAAAAAAAACCTTACTCGGGTAACTTACTCTAAGCGAAAACCGAACTCGCGACCTCTTGGATGTGAGGCATACACGCTGCCACCACACCACAGAGGCGGGCTAAGCATCTTCAATGGGCCTCTGACTCACTGAAGATGTCTGTCGTAGCCGCAGATGAAACGTCTTGCAGCTCGGAAGATAATTTTAGTACTCAGACACCGGGCGCGAAAGCCTACGCACTTAGAAACTGGTAAAGTGGTCTCATTTACTTTCATCCTCTTCCTGACTCATACCTGGTGCCTGGTTGACCACCCACTTCCAGGTATTCACTCTCCCCGTTCCTCTCCTCCCAGACAGGCGTGTAACCCTAGGCATAGGCTTGTAAGTCCTAGGAAGAAGAAAGAATCATTGCTTATTTCTGCCTTGAAATGTTGAGAATGTGCTACCTAAGGCACCATTTTGGGAATCTACTACTCCTAAGAACTATCACTCAAGACAAAACGACGATTTTTCGATGCTCCGTCTCTTGCTTCACCCAAAGAACGAAACCAGAAACTTATAGCTCATGAAGAAAGGCAGCTCGTGGATATAAACCGTTATGATTTCTATTTCCAGTTCTGTGATAAATTTATAGGGATAATCTTTTCAGTCAGAATTGGAGGTTTCCTCCAAAAAAATTGGGTGTGGTCGGACGGGTGTAATAACTCAGCTTCCTCTTGAGCTAGTTTATGACGTCACCCTTCGATCGGAGGATTGGGCGACCGGTTTTTTCTTCTTTCTTGCTGCTCCACTTTCAAGTGAAGTTCCGGAACATCACTAAATGCAACCTCCACCATCAGTCATATGTTACAGTGCATCATTTTGCAAAAATAATCCTTTAACTTACGGATTCATTTCATTTCTATCCCTTCGCTCTTTCGTTCTGTGTACCAGAGGCGAACTATTTTTGAACCTTTTTACAACGATACATTTATATGCAGTTTTTATGTTGCACTCCACATGACTATTATATAAACAGTTATTTCTTATCGATTCCCTTTCTTTCCCCTTTGCAGTTCAGCATCTTTGAGTCCATTTCCTTTTCATTTCTATTATTCTTTTCCTTCCTCTAAACAACTTTCTTTCCATCTCTAGTTACTTTCTCTACTACGTTTAGTAAAGTAGAGGAAGTAGTGTATTCCACCGGAAACATGTTTCGAGACCCCCGAATCCGAAAAAGCATTTTTAGAAAAAGGTCCGCGTGTCTATGGACAGCATAACTCAAAAACGAAAAGTCGGTTAAAAAACAAAGATTGTACTTAAGTTTAATGTTTTTTAAGGATGCGACTCCAAGAGTTTTAAGAAAGTTCCTTCACCCTAAACTATCCTTTAAATTGAACATTCTTCGAAAACTTTGATTTTCTCGAAAATGGCTCTAATGATTTTTACTTTCTCTACTGGTAAGTAGGGGAAGTATTGTATTTCACCCAAAAATTCGATGTCGAGATTTCACCGGAAATACATGTTTTGAGGCCCCCTGAATCCAAAAAAAGCATTTTTAGAAAAAGGTCCGTGTGTGTCAGTCTGTGGACAGCATAACTCAAAAACGAAAAGTCGGTTAAAAACCAAAGTTGGTATTTAAGTTTAATGTCTTTTAAGGATGCGACACGAAGATTTTGAAGAAAATAGTCTCACCCAAAACTACCCTTTACATGGAAAATTTTTCCAAAATTTTGATTTTCTTGGAAATGGCTCTTACGATTTTAATTAAAATGTCATATGTTTGAGATATTTTTATGACAAATGAAATGTATATCTTGAATTTTCTGGCTATAGCCCCTGTAGTCGTATTTACTCTGGACGACTTTTGCACAACTGGTAAACCGTTAGAGATAGACCAAATTATACTCCACAAAAAATGTAGATCTTGCTAAAATACACAATTTATGTCTCAATAAATTTTCTTGTAGGGTGAACCATTTCGGAGATATTCCTTGTTATATGTGTGAGTTTCGGAAAACTTAGAACTTTAGCGAAATGCAACAACGTTGTTCATTTTTTATATGTTAATCGTGCAAAGAGAACGGAATCTCAAAGGTCAAAAAGATTTGACTGTCGCACAAAGTCTTCTGTATTCTAATATCTCCCTTGCACCTACAAGGAAATAAGCAATAAGATAATTTGTACGAATGTTTATCTTAACTAACATGGAAATATAGGAATAAGAGTTTGCAAGAATGGTTAGTACAAGAGTAGACAAAGTCATGTGAGTGCAACACATCAGATTATTATTTTTCCTTTCTTACTTTACTGTAAACTTTTACATTTCTTGCTTTTATTTTCTATTTTCAAACTCCCCACTCTCACATTTAAATTATTTATTTTTTGCCTAGTTGTGTTTTAAATATTTAATTAAAACATTTTGAATGTCTGCTTACTCAGAATATATGTACAGTTACGCGCAACAACATTTCGCGAAGGTGTGAGATCATGAAATGCCGGTGTATAATGTAGCATCATTCCTTACACCATGAAGGGAACCCTAAAATACGGGAAATAGTGAAAAGTTAGGTTAGGTTAGATGATATGTCCAAGCTCTGTCATTTCAAGGACAACCGCGGCAGAAGGGTAATTCCACGTTGTTTTAGCATATGTTGACTTTTCCTGAACTGTCTAGGATCTTCACGAAATAGCGGAATTCAGCAAACACCTGCGACATACATAACATCAGAAGATGATGGGTTGTATAGAATAATCGCGCATTCCTTGGAGGTTAGGTTTACATTTTCAATTGTATGATTTAAAAATATTACTGTTTATGCTCAACCATACCCAAAATTAATTATAAGTCTAATAGCGATCCTTTAATGGAACCTCGTAAGTTCAAACTTTCATTAAAAGACTGGTATTCTTCCAATCGGAAAATTCAATTTTCATTAAAGGACAGGTGTTCCACAAATCAGAGAATTCCCATGCAGCAATAGCATAGCGCAATATTGATTAATTCTCGAAACGCAACTAGCGCGAGTTTAGAAAACGCTAAAATGTCGGACAATCACAAAAAACACAAATTAACCTCAATGCAGCAGCAACTTCCAAGAATATTGCACTAAGCACAATTCCGCAAATTAATTTCACTAATTGTACAATAAATAACTTATACAGGACATAAAGTTTCGTCTGAAAAGCAATACATTCAATTTGCCTTCTATTTTGCAATGTTACGTAGCACTCCAAGGTTATCGTGTTCATCATGCAGCTGTGATGTGCTGGAAACGAATCGATCGTTTAGCACCTGCGCAGAACTCTAAATTTAGCTGTTGCAATATGTAGGTCATTGTCTCTGGTGAGTGTAAAACATTTTACAATATTTCAACTATAAAATTAGGTATATGGTCGAGCATAAATTGTCGTATGAAACTTAACTGTAATGGTAATTAAGACGTTCGTATGAAAATATATGCTCGTGTCTTATTACCTTTATAGTCTCGTTGCATAATGACTATTATTTCACCCTCCTTTACTGGAATAGTTTCCTTAGTTTTAAAATGTTCTACATTTTAGTTATAGACTTCTTATAATTTCTTCAATATTCTCTTACTCTTAGGTTAGGTATACTGATCACTTTAAACACGCTTCTATTTGAGCTTAAATATGTCTATGCTATTCATTTATTTGAAAAAAAAAATTATCACAAATTTTATTTGTTAAATAGTGTAACTAATTTTGACTAATGCAGTTCGTTATACAGTATAAAATGCTGTTGCAAATGATGTAACTAAAAGAAAAACAAGACATGATATTAGATAATTATAGGTTAAAAACAAAAACAGCCGAACGTTTACTAGTTTGATACAACAAATTAGTCACTGAATTTTTAGCTTGTCATTACGAATTAAGCACCACATTTACAGGATTTCCTTTATAAGAATGGACCAATAAGGATAGAGTTTGTACAAGTACTCTTAACAATTGAAGATGAGGTTGCGATTTTGGCGATTTGTTTAGTAAACTTTTTGCTCTTAACACATGTAGCGCAAGGAGAGAAAGCAACTACGTTAATACAGTACTTGGGCTGGGAGAAAGTTGTTCTGCAAATTAGTAGAGGAGACCGTAAATAACTCGACCTCAATAGAGGATGTGCCTTCAAGTAGATAGTGCATTAATATTATGCTTATATCTAAAGTCACTTTAAGTGAGCATTACTTAGGGTGACACATTGTATTGCAGTGGAGATTTTTATCTGCAAGTGTTTGTCCAAATGTAATCTTCAAGAGTGAATAACAACTTGAAAACCTTCGACAGCACAGGCCTGTAATGAACAAACCTTTCTAAAAGTCCTAGCTCGTCTTATTGTTATATGCTGAAGCCAAAAACGACAAACACATGCTCCAATGAATGCAAACTTTTACTCCTCTACCGCGTAGCGGAAATACTGTACTGTATCCAAAACTTTGATATTGAGGTGCACCTTATGAGGTCCCTTAGTCAAAAGATTCTGGGTTTTCCTGCGAGTCTTCGAGCCAGGAACTTTTAGCGACTTCCGCGCGACTCTGTGGCCTGTCTACATGCGACCTGCACCCTTCTGTGCTAACTGCACTTCATCCCTTCCTCTGGGAGGGTAATAGATCACGTGTTCCTCTCCGTTGTATAGCCTTATACTCTATACCTATCAGCTCATTCAACATTGAAAATCATCAGAAAAATTTTAGTGTGTTCTTTATACAAATTCCGTAATATGGTACTTACCTTAGAAAGTTTTCGGAAGCATTTACTCTACATATCTTAACTGTGTAACAACTTAGGTCGATGTCAGGATTAACAAGTGTATTTCTTGGGCTTCTAACGACCAACGCAAAAAGTTGTACGTTCAGTCACATTTCTTTCTGTACTCATTGTTGTACAAATTATTCTTAAAAACGCTTATCCTGCTATTTCATGTCAATCAACATAGAAGTTTATAGAAATGGTTTTATTGCATATTTGCTTACAGGTACAATGAAATAGGAGAATACAGTAGATTTAGCAATAATGAAATCTTTTAAGAGCTAGTCGCTTTGAAATTGCATCCCCTTTGCACATCCAGGAAAAAAATAACCACCTCCCATTTGAACGAAGTATGTGTTGCAAAATTTAAACACATAACAAGGAATATCTTGGAAATGGTTCATACTTCACAAAAAATGTGTTTAACATTGTTTCAGCGACATCTACAGGTTTATGCAGTAAGATTTTGTCTGTCTCTCAGTTTACCAGGTCATCCAGAATGAACAGGACTTCTAAAGACATTCTTAGAAAATTTAGGATATCCCTTTTATTTGCTCTAGAAATGTCTTAAACATATGACATTTTAATCGAAATCGTTACCTATGTTTTTCGAAAATTTTGAAAAAATATTTCATGCTAAGGAATGGGGGATTTTATTGAAAACATTCATCCTTGAAAGATGTTGAACTTAAATACCAACCTAGACATTTAGCCAACTTTTTTTTTTATTTTTTTTAAATTTTTTTTTTTCTTACTTTCTCTATTAGTAAGTACATTAAGTATTGTATTCCAACCAAAAATTCGATGTCCAGATTTCACCGGAAATATATGTTTTGAGGAACCCTGAATTCTAAAAAAGTATTTTTAGAAAAAGGTCCGTGTGTGTGCCTGTGTCAGTCTGTCAGTCTGTGGACAGCATAACTCAAAAACGAAAAGTTGCTTAAAAACCAAAGTTGGTATTTAAGTTTAATGTCTTTCAAGGACGCGACACGAAGATTTTGAAGAAAATTGCTCCACCCTAAACTACCCTTTACATGGAAGATTTTTCGAAAATTTTGATTTCCTTGAAAATGGTTCTAACGATTTTGATTAAAATGCCATATGTTTGAGATATTTTTATGACAAATGAAATGTATATCTTGAATTTTCTGGCTATAGCCCCTGTAGTCGTATTTACTCTGGACGACTTTTGCATAACTGGTAAACTGTTAGAGATAGACAAAATCTTACTGTACAAAAAATGTAGATCTCACAAAAACAGACACTTTATGTGCAAATACATTTTTTGTAGAGTGAACTATTTCGGAGATATTCCTTGTTATTTGTGTCGGTTTCGAAAACAAACTTTCGTCAAATGCAACATCGTTGTTCATTTTTTTATATGTTAACCGTGCGAAGAGAAAAGGATCTCAACGGTTTAAAATATTTGACTATCGCACAAAGCCTACTGTATTCTAATATTCCCATTGTACCTACAAGAAAATAAGCAATGAGATAATTTGTACAAATGTTTATCTCATCTAACACGAAGAAGATATAGGAATAAGACTTTGTAAGAATGGTTAGTACAAGAGTAGAGAAAGTCATGTGAGTGAGTCCGAAAGCATATTTCAATATCCAACTTTTGGGTGGAATACAACACTTCCGCTATTTACTATACGTAACAGAGAAAGTAAAAGAATCAAGCAATGCATTTGTTTAGTGTTTATTTAATGCAGAACAGCGCAACGTTTAAAAGGCATCCTGTATCTTAAACGGAAGTCGTTCATCAAGATAGACATCTCTCTGCAATCTTTGCTTCGTTGTTGTTTCTCTTTTTTATCTGACAGACAGCGAAGAAGATGATAGTACTTTTTGTTTTACTTCTAGTGCTTCAGGGCTCAAACCTCAATATGCGGCTGCAGTTCGTAAACGCAATAAAACTTAATGGCTTGCTTGTCATTAAGAATAAATTACATGGCAAAAAAAAAAAAAAAAAAAAAAAAAAAGAAGTAAGCTTGAGAGTGTGCTCTATAAAGAAAACAATCTAAGTGCAAAAGAAGATGCGACGAAAGGGTTTTGATTACTTTAAAGGTTCCGTATAAAACAACAGTGTGAGGAAGTCGCCTACTCTTGAAAACAATGTTCCTAAACGCATGAGCATCGCTCGGTAATAAAGACAGAGAAGAAGTTACTGAAACAATGTAGTTTTTCAACAAAGCTGTAACAGCTCAAGACAATAATATCCCACCTCTGTGGTGTGGTGGTAGTGTCTGCCTCCCAGTCAAGAGCTCTCGAGTTTGAATCTCGGTTGGGGCAAGTTACGTGAATAAGGGTTTTCCCTTGTACTGAAATATAAATGTTGGATAACTAATATCTATGGAATCCGGGCTCATTTGAGCATAAGTTCATCCATTTTATTCATCGTCCGAAATGACCTAAAGGACGTCACACATACAACATCTGATGGCTGCACTCACATGACTTTCTCTACTCTTGTACTAACCATTCTTACAAACTCTTATTCCTGTTTCATCTTCATATTAGTCGAAGTAAACATTTGTAGAAATTATCTTATCTGTAATTTTCTTTTAGGTGCAGTAGGCTTTGAGCGATAGTCAAATCTTTTAAAGCTAGTCGCTATATGAAGGCTTTGAAATTCAGTTTTTTGCACGGCCAAGAAATAAAAAAGTGAATAACGAAAAGTTTCAATGTTGCAAAACTCATAAAAATAACAAGGAATAGCTCCGAAATAGTTCACTCCACAAAAAATGCATTTGTACATTACTTGTGTGTTTTTACAAGGTTTACATTTGTTATATAGTAAAATTTAGTCTATCTCTTATGCTTTACCAGTTATGCAAAAGTCATCCAGAGTAAACAGGACTGTATACATTTCATTTGATATAAAAATATCTCAAACATAGGACATTTTTATCAAAGTCATTAGAGTCATTTTTGAGAAAATGAAAATTTTCGAAAAAAATTTTATGTAAAGAGTAGTTTAGGGTGGAGGAATGTTCTTCAAAATGTCCGTGTCGCATCCTTGAAACACATTAAACTCAAATACCAACTTCGTTTTTAACCGACTTTTCGTTTTTGAGTTATGTTGTCCACAGACTGACAGACAGACAAACAGAAACAGACACACAGACTGACACACACACGCGGGCCTTTTTCTAAAAATATATATATTTTTTTTGGATTCAGGATGCCTCAAAACATATATTTCCGGTGAAATCTCGACATCGAATTTTTGGGTGAACTACAATACTTCCTCTACTTAATATACATAGTAGAGAAAGTAAGAAACTAAGCAACTAAGGCAGAAAGAGTCCTGATATTAAGTACCCGCAGATATAAACTTTAGAACAAATTTGGTTTTCAGTAGGATTCGTGCGACAAAGTAATAAGGGTTCCGGTTGGAATTTGTAACGGAGATGTTGACGCCCGACACTGGCTTTCTTATTTTGTGAAATTTAAAGGGATGCAGACGTACCGCATTACCCAATGCTAGTCACATTAACCCTGCACAGCTACGCCACTAAGCCAGAGTGGAGAGAGAAAACGAGGATGACCACAGTGTCGATGTTTGGTATCTCTGTTCTCTCACCGAGCTTCATTTGCGACGCCGAGGCCTTTGTGATCCACAAAGTGAGGTTTATAAAGGCACAAAGAATAAGATGGCTAGGACATGTTGAGAGAATGACAGAAGATAGAATCCCAAAAATAATATTGAAAGGAAGGTTTTTTGGTGGAAGGAAAACAAGATGGTTAGATAATGTAACAGAAGATTTAAGAAAGATTGGAATTAGGGGGTGGGAAAGTAGAAGACAGAGGTTTGTGGAGGATTGCGCAGGCCAAAACTCATCAAGGACTGTAGAGCCAGAAGAGAAAAAGAAAGTTTTCTCCGAATAGCTTTTAGCTGCGTAAGAATGTGCGCAGACGCCGAAGTATTGATCACTGAATGCAGATCTTTTGATTGGCGGCTAGCAGTGTCATGGACTGGTGCACCTTTGATTAGTGGGTAACATATCGTTATGGAGAGAGGCTATACAAGACTATAATGGTAGTATTAAGACGCGAGTTTCCTAATTTTCATACGAGCGTCTTAATTCCATTATATGTAAGTTTCATACGACAATTTATGCTCCACCATACACCTAATTTTGTAGTTGAAATATTGTAAAATGTTGTACACTCACCAGGGCCAATGACCTACATATTGCATCAGCTGATATTTGGAGTTCTGCGCATGCGCTAAACGATCGATTTTTTCCAGCACGTCCATGATGAAAATGATAACCTTGGACTGCTACGTAACATTGAAAAATAGAAGGCAAATTGAATATATTGGTTTTCAGACGAAAGTTTATTTCATGTATAAGTTATTTATTGTACAATTAGTGAAATTAATTTGCGGGACTGTGCTTAGTGCAATATTCTTGGAAGTTGATGCTGTATTGAGGTTAATTTGTGTGTTTTGTGTAAGTTGCATCTCACTGTCAGTAGTGTCCGTCCGACATTTTAGCGTTTTCTAAACTCGCGCTAGTGGCGTTTCGAGAATTAATCGATATTGCGCTTTGCCTTTCCTGTATGGGAATTCTCTGATTGGTGGAACACCTGTCCTTTAATGAAAATTTTAACTCAAGGAAGCCCATTAAAGGGTCGCTATCAGACTTATAATTAATAAATTTGGGTATGCTCCAGCATAAAATACATTTTAAGGCCATAAAGTGATTTTTGGACATGCGGGTCATAATGATAAACAAGTACAATTTGTTTTGCGGCATTTCCTTTAAAAATGTTATGGACTATTGAGATCCGGTTTAAGAAACTGCTCACTGAAGTGGCCGAACCAAGTGTGGTCTACATTTCTTAGTGAATTTCTATTCTTTATTTGGTTGGCTGTGCACAATAAATTACAGGTTTTACTTATCACTTGGCAGTGCACGACACACATTAATTCTATATTTAACACGTGTGGCCTGTAAATCTGATAGTGTCAGACTGCCAGAACAGCATCTCAGCAGGAGAGAAGGGCCACTCCAAGATGCTCGCGGAATACCAAGATACAAGCCACTTTCGGAACGCACCATATGACATTAAATTAAAAGATCAGGCGCTGAGATTGCAGCCAAGTTTATGAGAAACACGCCCATTCTCATACCCTGCATCTACACAGAGAAGAAACCGCGAAATAAGACGTTAAGTTAATAATTGCAAATTGCATAGCACATTTAATTGTACCTGTCTGAGTGGACTGAAGATAAAAATAAATTTTTTCCTTTCTGACGTGTTTAGTGTAGCCCAAGAACCGAACCGAGTCATATAATCTGATTCAAACTTTATATATTGTGCCGTTTTAAAACTTCTATACAGAATGAGATTATCATTCTGACCTCATCTAAATCAAGGTTTTCGGAGAGGAATTTCTGAAAAGCAGCGATAAACGTTGAAAGCTGTGCACCTAAAACTGACGCAAAAATACACAAATCAACATTAACATTCGTGCAAAATATGATACATTTGTCCAAAATTGTGCTAGGAGGAAATTTTATATATTATACAACTAACGACCTCTTAACTTAACTATTATTTTACAATGTGATTCCTCTTTCTTTATTGGTAAAATGAAACATTCTATTTAGTAGAGTAATAATAGTAAGAACGAACTTAATTTTTACGAGCTTAACAATAAAGATTTTAATCTCTGAATATGCCCTACATTAAAATCACGAGTATATAACCTTTTTCTCCTGCAGAAATCTTGGACATTGAAGCACTAAGAAATGAACAGCAATAACAATAAATACACTTAAGCAAGCTTTAACATACATCATCCAATCTAGTGAGAGTAAATTTCTTATAATTTCTGATTCATTAAGCTCTCTCCAAAGTCTCAGAGATCGTTCAACTGTCTTTATTCCATTGCTCTAAATAAAAAGAAAATAGTTACTTTCATTTGGGTCCCTTCACATTGCGGCATTAAGAAGCGGACAAAGCTGCTAAAGAAGCAAGTCGGTTAACAGACACAGATGAACAGCAAGCAGTACCTTATCGTGATATTACAAAGTACTTCTCCAGACTAATAAGAACAAGATGGAAACAGGCCTGGAATCAATCGCCTCCAGAAAAACTACACATGGTAAGGAAAGGAGACACTAATTCTTCCCCTGTCTATTCTCTTAGCAGGAAAGAGCAGGTGATTATCTCATTGGTCATACAAGGTTAACCCACTCATACCTCCTCAGCAAAGGCCAGCCACCACAATGTGAAGTCTGCAACACAGTAAAACATCTCCTCACAGAATGCAAGCAATACACAGCTTCATCACATCACTGGAGACTTATCCACCATTCTGAACACGCCATCCAACTGCAGAAGGGTATTATCATTTCTCAAAAGTACAGAATTACATACGAAAATATAATATGAAGGATATTTTTGTTGTACTGATTTGTCGATTAGTATTTTCATGTTTTTGGTTAAATAATTGTAACAAGTTTCTTGTATACCGCTGTATTATCTAGAATAGTCGCGATATGACGTAATTGTTGAAGCGACTCTAAATAAATTTAAAAAAAAAATAATAAATCTTAGAACCACTGTTTACATGTTTTGACTGTGTGAAATACTCCGAAGGTCTGGAAAGATCAATTTCGCATCATACTTTGGCACTCGCAATAATATTGTCAGATGAAACCGATTCATCACTTTTAGTCCTGAGGTCTTCTCATAGTTATCTTCCGAACTTGTGAGAAAGCAACACGTAAACTGCAAGATTTGTAACAGAAACCTCTAGTATGAATGAAATGCGCGGAAAAATGTGGAACTGGCTGGTTCAGAAACATTTGTTGGCAGAAATATACATTCAAAATATCAGACCACAACGAAATGTACAGAATGAGCCAAGGGACTATTAAAACAGAGACAGAACGAGCAAATTCGGTCTTTTAAAACGTATATCGGTTGGAAATGTTAAGCCTGAGTACACTCGGCGTTTTATTGGTTTGTCAAAATTAAAAATACGAGTATACTCGGGCTTGTATGTATATATTGAATTAAAATCAACAGTAATCTCCTAAATTAAATGTAATTTTTTAAAATCATAGACGAAGCGGTCTCTGGGCGGGTTTTCTCCGGGTTCTCCGGTTTATCGATTTCGCCTGAATTTCAAATCATTCCCTTCCTCACAATCATACCAGGTGCTGGGCTGACCACCCACTTCCAGATCTTCACTCTGTATGGTCCATAGGTTCCTGTGCTCCCCGACAAGCGTCTGACACTAGGCACTGGCTTGTAAGTCCTAGGGGGTGTAAGTCCTACATAAGAGAAGGGTAATCAGGTAAACAAGAAGAACTTTTATATATCCACACATTCCATATCATATCTACACTACGAGTCGTTAAAACCAATGTACTCGTAGCTATCGCTTCTTAAAAATCGAGAATGAGTGAAGCAAGCAGATCAGATCAAAAGTGAACCCCACTAGCTGGGAGAAGAGGGGCATATCGTTTGTTTCTGTGGCAGATTGTTATACTTGTTGAAAGGTTGTCTTTGTAGCCTCTATCGTTTGTTTCCCTGTCAGATTGTTGTCGCATTTTTGCGAACGCTGTTTTAAAGCTTATGGCACCGCCACACCATCCACTTGCCTGATCCTCCAACCCTGAAACATTACAAACAAACAAAACAGCGGCAAAGCTCAAGTTAAGAGTGACTGATCAAACGATAATCGAAACCGGGACCTACTGAACGAGCGTCACACGCTACCGCAGAGCCATCTCGTGCAGTTTCTAATATACATGCAGCTTGTAGGGAGTGGTACCTGATTACGTCATGCGTATTATCTATCATGCCTTGTGTTCTGTATAGAACCAGCTATGCTGGTGTTGTCAAAATATTGGCTAATTACAAATAGGTAAAGCCACCTCCCTCAACTGGAACGGAACGGAGGTAACGTGTCCTCTTTCAAACTGGTGGAGACCGATATCAGAAGACACGCTCTGTAAATGCCCCCACAGAACATCAGAAGTTCGATGTCTATTACTATTTGTGCTATGTGTGCAGCACACGTGTCACACAACCTTAAGGTCGCATTTAACACTGGTTTCTCCAAGAGTGCTGCTATAGGAAAACCGAGTTGCAGAAGTTAATAAACAACTAAGTAGATCAGCTATCACGTTTACGAGTTGATGACGTTGAGATTGCAGTAGCGTAATTCCAGTATGCTTCACGGATCTCTTGGGAATTCTTAGTGCACTAACAAAGAAATTATCTTGTTGTCTTATGAAAAATCTGCAATGTTATGGGAGTGATGACTGCTGCTTGACATCTGCAAGGTTTTTATGGAGGTCAGGGAAATGTCGTTAACTTCGCCTCAGATATTCCACCCGCGTAGGGTAAATGTAACAGTGACTATAGGCCAGCAAAACCTTTCCTTCTCTATAGTTGTGCTCCGAACTCATGAACCCTAAAAGGAATGTATACATCCCGGAGCTCCTACTGCCATTTACTCAGAAGAATGTCTATGTCCTTGAATGCCCAATCGCGCTGTAGAGTGGGGAGCTTCTTGGTACGATGTAAACAGAGTAATACCAGCAGCTCAAAATTACTGTCTACAACGCAATTGCACTTGTTAGCTTCAGACACTGTGAGCATAAACTTCTTGCCCCTATTCCTGAGGCAAACATATGCAGTAGCATTAACCAGCCCACTTGCATATGAAGAGAAATGGGGGACAGTGTTCCACCTTCTGTGAGCGTGACAGTGCAATACGCTGTACATGTGATTGCCTCCGAGTTGTACTGACATTTGTAGTTCCTTGCTCCCCACCACTCTCAACACTTCCCTCACTCCTCTCCTGCGCATATGGAGTGTCAAGAAGTTTTACACAAGCTGTACTTATTTGAGCAAAGAAGTCTACGTGATATTGCAGATGAATGTGCACTGTGTTAGACCGATAATGTCGAACCTTATGCAAAAGAGGGGAGACGCACTTGTCCTCATCTACTTGAAGACTTGAAAGCAAACCTCTCTAATGCTGTGTTCCTAAAGCAATGAAGGGGCAATACTTACACAAAAAAGGAAGTAGATGGAGTGAAGCGACAAGGTGACGTCATCTGCACATAAGATCCAGGGTATAGACCAGGGGTGCAAAAACTGAAAGAGCGAGTCATTTTCCACCTTTCCCCCACCACTCGCTTTGGCTTACTGGCGTGGCCGTGCAGTGTAAGGTGACTGGCATTGGATAATCCGGTACGCCTGCACGCCTTTGAATTTCACAGCATATTATTAGGATCGGGCGTTTACATTCCGGAGTCCTCCCAGCATTCTTTCTTGCTCTCATATACTACACGTATACTACGTCACCAGCGAAGGGTAGCTAGAAGAAGTAACCGCCCTCTTTCACCTCAGTGACACCATCGGTATAGAGTATAGACCAGAAGTCCGTCTCTCTAGTATGGTGGTAGCGTTCACATTCAAAAGGTCCCGAGTTCGAATCTTGGTTAGGATGAGTTACCCAGATAAGAGTTCTTTTTCCCGAGATTTTTCCTTATCCTAAGAAGACAAATATCGGATGATTTATTTATAAAATAGACCAGAGTACTCAACTTTATGCAAAATATAGTTTGAAGAAGTAGATAGTTCGACTGTTTATGGAGCTATGAGACATTCATAGGATTCAAAAACAAACCTCTCTAATGTTTGGCTACCTGAGTGCGTGAAGAGGAAATGCTTCATGCACAAAACGAAGCAAGGGAAGTGAAACAAGATGACGCCATAAGCACATAAGAGAAGTTGCTGGACACAGCTGTTATAGACTATAGACCAGGAATGACACACAATACTCACCAGGTATGAAACTATTCCCCTACTTCGTGACGACCAAACGGAGAACTGGGGAAAACAAAGTGAAACCGGTGCTACCTAACGCGTACTACTCTCTTCAAACCTTCGAAATAATGTTCGTCTGGCCTGCTCGCTTTACTATCTCCCCGTAACGGAAGGCAGTTATACCATCTTGTTCTGCACGTATCCACAGAGACCCTCATGGTAGACTGTGACGAGCGTCTATAGATGACGGGTAGATGGTACATAGTCTAGAAACGTATTCACCGAGACCTTGGTGCCAGGCAACTGTATCTCTGCTTGGGCACGTGTCGGCCAGATGTCACTAGGATGCCATTCAGTCTACGTGCTTTCATCATCTGTGGATATGTGACTGAGAATTGGCCTTTAGCACATGAATTAGTTTTTACCATCGTTTTATAAGATGGAAGTTTGGGTTTCGGTATTAAATGTCCAATCCAGTATTCACCTCGTCGCTCACGGGATTTGAACCCGGGAGCTCCCAAATACAGGCCACCGACATTTCCGCCTGAGTCATCTCGCTCTGTAAAGTATTTTTGTAGGGACCACATCTTCCTTTTATTCTTGTTGTGCGGACGAGGCGATTATAAATTTTACGACTGTCATTAAAGTGAAAGTAAAGTGCAACGTGCCTTTAATTAGATCTTGCTAGAGGGGTTTTGCGTCCTCAGAGCAGTTGATTTCACGACAGGTTACGAGTGAGGATGGCAATATCTAGGCACCTCACAACAATACGTCATACGTTCAATTCTATTTCTCTTGTACTGATACTGCTTGAGGACTGCGTATTGAATTAAGTTGTAGACGTTCTGGAAACATCTCTAGGGCTAACCCTTTCTGCACAGAGCTAAATTCTGTGACGCAACAGCCTGATGCCGAGCCAAGGCCGACAGCCCGACTCTAACGGGCGTTATAATTTGGGTACAGTACTGGAAGATGGAACGTGGATAGCGCATCGAGTGTATTTATAGCCAAAAAGTGCCAAATAAAAGTAAACCGCGAGAGATTTCTTGTAGTTCTAGTCACTCGATGTCGTCCCCGTGGTCTGGAGAAGTAACATGCCAGCCTCTGGTTCCCAAGGTCACAGGTTCAAGTCATAGGCCTAAGGCATGTAAATGAACCTCAAATATGAGAAGAGAGGCCCTAAGAGCAAAAATAAGCGGTATTTTGCGCTCATTATGACTGTGAGTCATAACAGTTAAAGAAGGTTCATAAATACATATTTATACTGACTCCCATTACAGTATTAGACATTTGAACAGCCTTCGCACCGTCAACTTCGTATCCGATGGGAACATTAACTTTGGACTTACCGTCACTTCTACTGTAGAAAACAGTTGACATATATGACTGGTATGCATTTATACGACACATTTCTCATTCCTTCCTCCTCAGGGCCGTGCCTCTAATCATATTACATTTACATAACCCACCTCTCCTTATGAGCACCAATTACAGTAGAATTCTTTAAGAAAGAAACTACTTCTTATCCTTATTTGTTTCAACTGCATGTACTTACCATTTTCAAAGTTCATTTGAATTTCTTGGAATTTGCTTCTAGTCAGTCATAGACAGAAGTAATAACGCTGAATGAAGTCAGATGTTAGGTAAACATGGAAAACTTACGAAGGAAATATTTCGACAATGTTTAGGTTTTAAACGTGCAAGATATATATTATTTGTTAACAAAACTCCTTTAAAAAGACAACTCATTGACAGTGATATAATAATCCTTGGTGTATAGGTTACTCAACAAAGGGGGACACCTCGCACACTGCGTCTTACGTAAATCTATTGTGGCTGCCACCTTCCGTGGAGGGATGTAGTGAGTGAGTTACAGGTCCCAAACAGATGGGCCACAGAGGCGCGCGGTAGTCCCTGGGCCCTAATGACCAAGTAGTCGACGGGCCCTTAAGCACCCCGTCCCATTACTGGACCTACCAATAGAGAGCGATTAAAGAACCATAGACCAAGCCACCCTCTAGTGTCCACTGGGAGTATTCTTTTCTTTAACAAAAGCACATCTAAAAGCTAAGAAGCAAAAGCAATAAAAAGGAAATGATGAAAAAGAAATCGTGATACATGTGAAATTCCCCAACAGCCTCGCACGTTGGGGCAGAGCCACCTCACTCTTCTTAAAATATAGGTGAATTATGGTAGAAGCAAAATTTAATGGCGGCTGATAGCTATTAGTATTCTTTTTTCTGGTGTGTGTGTGTGTGTGTGTGTGTGTGTGTGTGTGTGTGTGTGTGTGTGTGTGTGTGTGTGTGTGTGTGTGTGTGTGTGGTTCTGTCTGCCAGTCTGTGGACAGCATAACTCAAAAACGAAAACTCGGTTAAAAACCAAAGTTGGTGTTTAAGTTGCGACACGAACATTTTGAAGAAAATTGCTGCACCCTAAACTACCCTTTACATGGAATATTTTTCCAAGATATAGATTTTTTAAATGGCTCTAACGATTTTGATTAAAATGCATATGTTTGACATATTTGTATGACAAATGAAATGTACGATATATTTTGAATTTTCTGGCTATAGCCTATGTAGTCCTGTTTATTCTGGATGACTTTAGAATAACTCATAAACCGTTGACAAAATCTTACTATACAAAAAATGTAGATCTCGCTAAAAGAAAATTTATATCCAAATAAATATTTTCGTAGAGTAAGCCATTTCGGAGATATTCCTTGTTATTTGTGTCAGTTTCGGAAAACAAATTTTCGTCAAGCGCATCATCGTTGTTATTACTTTCTCTACTGGTAAGTACAGGAAGTATTGTATTCCACCCAAAAATTCGATGTCGAGAGTTCACCGGAAATATATGTTTTGAGGCCCCCTGAATCCAAAAAAAAAGCATTTTTAAAAAAGGTCCGTGTGTGTGTCTGTGTGTCTGTGTCAGTCTGTCAGTCTGTCAGTCTGTCAGTCTGTGGACAGTATAACTCAAAAACGAAAAGTCGGTTAAAAACCAAAGTTGGTATTTAAGTTTAATGTCTTTCAAGGATGCGACACGAAGATTTTGAAGAAAATAGCCCCACCCTAAACTACCCTTTACATGGAAACTTTTTCGAAAATTTTGATTTTCTTGAAAATGGCTTTAACGATTTTGATTAAAATGTCCTATGTTTGAGATATTTTGATGACAAATGAAATGTATATCTTGAATTTTCTGGCTATAGCCCTGTAGTCGTATTTACTCTGGACGACTTGACTTTTGCACAACTAGTAAACCGTTAGAGATAGACGAAATCTTACTGTACAAAAAATGTAGATCTTGCTGAAACACACACTTTATGTCCAAATAAATGTTCTTGTAGAGTGAACAATTTCGGAGATATTCCTTGTTATGTGTGTGAGTTTTGGAAAACTTAGAACTTTCGTGAAATGGGTCGTTCATTTTTTTATATGTTAAACGTGCAAAGAGAACGGAATCTCAAAGGTCAAAAAGATTTGACTGTCGCACAAAGCCTTTTGTATTCTAATATCTCCCTTGTATCTACAAGGAAATAAGCACTAAGATAATTTGTACAATTGTTTATCTTAACTAACACGAAGAAGATATGGAAATAAGAGATAGTAAGAATGGTTAGTATGTGAATGATTTTTTTCTAAGTATTCAGAACGACATAACAGTCACCCTGCGATTCAGCAGATACAGGGAATTGACCTCTCGTTAGATACAACCTGTGGTTCTTCCTTCCAAATCTGGAGTTGTGTTTTTATGTGTAGTAAATAGCAATGCATCTTCGGTTTCTTTGATGCAGTACGTTGCCTGAATGTTGAGTGGTAGAATTGCACTGATATCTCTGTAAAACACTATCATAATGGATGGTTTACAGTGAGTGAGAGAATTTAATCTAATTGAGATCTCGTGTCGACTAAAAACTGTGTAATGTGAAAATACCGTTGACACCATTAGAGGAAGAAGATGAGCGAGGATTTCTGTGGCCGTTGACAAATGACTAACAGCCGACAGCGACGGCGAACAAGTTCCACCAAAGAACAGAGTTGAACTTCAACATGTGACGTCTGTGATACAGTAGCTATTTGGACAACCAGCTGTGATAACGATCATTAAGGAGCCAAAAAACAGTCCGGGGAATGGCACCACAATACTTCACATCGCAACATGAAATTCAGAAGCATGTCTTGTGTGAGATGGAGCGTTGACTGGGGCTTGTGGTGTGCAGCGGCGCGTTTTGATGCTTTGTCCCTTGCAGCATGTATATCATCATTGAACTGACTTCAACTGACAGTAAAGAATTCTAAATTGTTAGGATACAATCTCTCACTCGTAAATGACACACAAGACGGTGAGTGTATAAAAATTTAACACAATATTCATAGAAGGCCCTAGGTAGGTTAATCCATGTAAGTTCCATAATAAAAAAAATCTGATGTGTTGCACTCACATGACTTTCTCTACTCTTGTACTAACCATTCTTACAAAATCGTATTCCTAAATCTTCTTCGTGTTAGTTAAGATAAACATTTGTACAACTTATTGCTTATTTCCTTGTAGGTGCAAGGGGAATTTTAGAATACAGTAGGCTTTGTGCGATAGTCAAATGTTTGCACACTTAACATATAAAAAATGAACCACGATGATCCATTTCACGAAAGTTCTATTTTCCGAAACTCACACACATATCTCCGAAATGGTTCACCCTACAAGAAAATTTATTGAGACATAAATTGTGTATTTTAGCAAGATCTACATTTTTTGTATAGTATAATTTGGTCTGTCTCTAACAGTTTACCAGTTATGCAAAAGTCGTCCAGAGTAAATACGACTACAGGGGCTATAGCCAGAAAATTCAAGATACACATTTCATTTGTCATAAAAATATCTCAAACATATGAAATTTTAATCAAAATCGTTAGAGCCATTTTCAAGAAAATCAAAATTTTCGAAAAATTTTCCATGTAAAGGGTAGTTTAAGGTGGGGCTATTTTCTTCCAAATCTTCGTGTCGTATCCTTGAAAGACATAAAACTTAAATACCAAATTTGGTTTTTAACCGACTTTTCGTTTTTGAGTTATGCTGTCCACAGATTGATAGACACACACACACACGGCCCTTTTTCTAAAAATGCTTTTTTTGGATTCAGGGGGCCTCAAAACATATTTCCGCTGAAATCTCGACATCGAATTTTTGGGTGGAATACAATACTTCCCCTACTTATCAGTAGGGAAAGTAAAAAAAAAAAAAAAAAGGTCTGATATGCTAAACTCACATGACTTTCTCTACTCTTGTACAAACTGTCCTGATAAACACTTTCTTCTAGCTAATTCATGTTATATTTTTCTACAGTAGTTTTTGAGCAATAGTAAAATCTTTGAATGATGGTCGCTAAATAATAGAAAATCTGTTTTACTTGCATGTCCAGGATACAAAAATACGAATAAGGACTTCCCACCTGAAAAGTGTCTATAAGTAGTTGAAAATTCATGTAAATAACAAGAACTATCTCGGAAATGGTCCACTAAAAAAATTGACAAATTACGTGTTTTAATGAGATTTGAATTTCCATTAGCAAGATTTTGTCTGTGTCTTACGGTTTACCAATTATACTACAGTCATCCAGAATGAAGACTTCTCAGGACCTACCCAGAAAATTATAGATTTAATGTGTTATAAAAACATATTAAACATATGGTATTTTAATCAAGCTACCTTTGAAAACATTTTCGAAAAATATTTAATCTAAAGAGTAGTTTAAAGAGGGGGTATTTTTTGAAAATCTTCGTGTCGCATCCTTGGGAAGATACCAACCGACGACGAGTATGTTGCGGCGGGGCGGTGAAATATTTTTGTTGTGGAAAGGTTCCTTTCTAGCGCTTCGCTATCTGATTGCGGATCCTTGCTGGAAGTCACTTGTTTTATTTGGGGATCACCCTAGTTGAGGTGGCGTGGCGTCTGGATTGAGTTAATCTAGGAATGTTAGCGGCCCCATACTTGTTAGCTGGTATTGTCGTCCGGATGTGGTTGCCCTAGATGTTCCTTACTTCTAGGGTTCATGTTGGAAGCACAAATGGATCTACTATGGCCTTCGTGTGATGCTGTGCTCCCAGACGGGAGGCCCCTCCTGTTGACTTACTTTAATTGTATCCTAAGCACCATGTTATAATAAAAGCAAATAATACAGGAAATGTATTATCAATTAATAGAGTTGAACTACATAATTATTGTTTTGAAAATAAGCTTCAAATATAATTAATAGATACTTTTGAAAGCTGAAATAATAAAAAACAAAGGATATGTCAGTCACTGGGTGCTTTACCCTGCTCGAGAGCGGGAGTAGAACAAAAGGTCTCTAATAGGTCCCTGACATTCATTGTTTCCTTTCGCAATAAAGGCTCATTAACTCTTGCGGGTAATTTGAATTTTAAAGCTCAGGAATTTGAGGAAGCTAATTTCCACCTCCTCATTTTTGCTAATTGGCCTTGGTTTGTTTTATTGTTCTCTGCTGGGAGCTCTGTTCACACGAGAGCAAACAGTTCGACATGTGAGCAAACAGTGGGCAAAGTTCTCTGTCTGTCTCTCCCTTTTTGAAATTGGAATCGTAAGAAAGCAAAACGGTATTTCCGCACATCGTTTTTATCAACAAGCCCATGAAGGAAAACATAAGAATCACGTAAGTTGAGTTATAGTCTAGCCTGGGAAGACGAGTATTTCGAAAATAGCTAACGCTACAGAAAAATTTGTTTGATTCAAACTGCGTGTGGTCTACATTTTTAATGTAATGACCTTTTGTCTATATTTTGTAGTTTAATAATTATACAGTATTATACGTTCATTCAATACCAAGATAGGCTTGCAGGATATTCACAGATAATTGAAGCTATACCCTTATTTGGTCGTACAAAGATCTTAAATGTGTGGTCTATTAATAAATTAGAGATATTTTGAGAAAATAAACAAATAACGAAAACTTGTCCATGAAAATGGATACTTAGAGATGGAGGAACTTTCTTGAAACTCATGTTGTATCCTTAAAAACGTTAAACTCATATCAAGTTTTCGTTTTTGTGCTTATGAAGATTAAAATACGTACATGCAGTACTTTATCTACTATAGATAATGGTAGAGAAATTAAAAAGGATTGTCTATGGCAGTGAGATATAGACTTTCCTGACAACAGAGAAAAGTAGAATGACTGCTATTGAAATGAGGTTCATGAGATGCACAATGACATGCACCAGTGCGATTGCAATCGCAATTATCACGTGATGAAACAACTGCACTTAGAACCAGTCATCAGGTACACACAAGAATACTGGATGAATCATTTGTAACAAATGAGTTCGAATATAGTCAAGCTTTTCGCCCAAGAGGGAAGACAAATTTAGGACAAAACTCATCTGTGAGTTCGTAACAGAAAGAAAAAGAAAACGATATAGATTGAGCGATCGTTTACTTAGAGCAAAATAAAATATGACAAACAAATAAAATAAGAAATATTGATGACCTATCATATGTTGAAGTGTGATGACAAAGTTTAAAGCACAAGGGCATAATTTAACTTTTAATTTTACATCCTATGTAACTAAAGCAGATGTGATGTAATTAAAATTGTGTTAAAGTATCCCCGGGTCATTCTCTTATTCCCCTCCACTCGCTTCGGCTTAGTGGCACGGCCGTGTAGAGTAAAGGAGACTGGCATTGGGTGTGCACCCCTTTGAATTTCACAAATTAAGAATGTAAGTGTTGGGCATCAAAATTTCTCTTATAAATTCCAACCAGTATCCTCCCAGCGTTGTTCCTTGCCCTCATATATATATATATATATATATAAACGTCACCAGCGAAGGGCAACTTCGCTTTTCCCCTCAATGACACCACTGAACTAAACTATCATAAAGGGAATTAATTACCCTGATGTGTAAATATGTAAGATACTTTTAATAATTTTACGAGCTATTTGTGCAAATAAATACCTGATTGATTAATACCCACCCCTAACCCCTTTTAGATACAAATATTCAGCCTCAGCATTACAGCATACGACATACCAGAACATGCCTTTATAAGACTCTGGCACGACCTACACTTTCCTATGGGAGTGAGGCATGGACACTCAGAAGACAGATGAACGTCGAATAACAACTACTCAGATGAGATTCACTGCAGGATGCAGCACATCCGTAATGAAGATATATTGAAAGAACTTCAACCTGTTTTAGACTTCATACAGCAATATCAGAATAACTGGAATGACCACATATTCCGCATGTCCAGGACTAGGATCACTAAAGCAGTGCTCCATTATAGTTTAATAGGAAAGCGACTTCTTCGGAAGACATGGACAGAAAATTCTGCTCTGAGATCGTAATGGGTCACAAGGTGATGATGAAATTGCTATTTGATAATTATAAATCTTGAAGCCTCATCATTAGAAAGACGAGAGACATTGGAAGTTGTACATAGATAGCCATTTTTATCTTATTCTTGTTAAAAGGGAATCATTATAATCTGAGTTATAAATGAAGGTATTTAAGGTTCATTTTTTGTGCTTGTCATAAGCAGTCCAGTGTTAAAACAAATTTCAATGTCTCTATGAGAACCAAACTCCGACACAGAAGCAGCAGAAGGGCGACGGCAGTAAGAGCGATGTCAATAAATTGTCCTGGTGTGAACGCAGCTTCGTGAATTCGCACACAATGCAATGCCCCATGTAAATACCTGTGAGAACAAAGTTAAACAGCAACTTCCTTACTATGCGGGAAGAAGACAAGAAAAGTAGCCCGAGAAAACACGGATTTGATTTTGTAGCTCCACGAGTCCTGTTTAAGAGACCATTACTTCGATACAGGATAACATCAGATGTACAAAACTTGAAATCTGCATAACATCACTTCACAGACGAAACTGCTTTCTGCATTTATGCTAATCAGGCGATTAAATTGAACCACAGTGATGATAAATACCGTACTTAGGTATTAAAAATTAAGATCAACTGCACTTTTAATCACATGTCATTAGTTTTAAGGCATAAGAATGCGGTTAAATCGTTTTACATTATCGCTGCATAAAAGCAAGGAAAACAGCCTTGTCATTTGTCTGTGTACAGAATATGCTTGTAAACTTTTGATAAGTTAATGACCCAAATAAACTAGAGGTTGCGAAAAAGTGCATGCTGATACATTCTTGTTAAAGTACTTGTATTGCCGACACCTTCCACTGAAAACCCTGTCATAATTATATATATTTGCCAATCCGTTTACATTATATTTTGCCCTGTCGTGGTATACTATACAGGTCATTGACAATATTAGCTGTATGAAACAAGTTAATCTCTTTTGACGTGGGCTACATTGTCTGCTCTAGCATATAAATTGAGATAAATGTTTTTTACTCGCATGACATGACGTGAGGTAACAAGGCTATTTGTTATGAAATCTTCAATAAGCTGAAGATTAAATATTAGGTAATGTACAAGAACTGGACAGGACGGGATGGAAGGGGGTAGCATGGAGAAAAGAAAATCTGATGTGTTGCACTCACATGACTTTCTCTACTCTTGTACTAACCATTCTTACAAATTCTTATTCCTATATCTTCTTCGTGTTAGTTGAGGTAAACATTTGTACAAATTATCTTATTGCTTATTTCCTTGTAGGTGCAAGGGAAATATGGGAATACAGTAGGCTTTGAGTGATAGTCAAATCTTTTAAAGCTTTGAGATCTGTTCTCTTTGTAGGGTTAACATATAAAAAAACGAACAACGATGTTCCATTTGACGAAGGTTTAGGTTTTTCGGAAACTGACACAAATAGGAATATCTCCGAAATGTTTCATCCTACAAAAGAATTTATTTGGACATAAATTGTGTGTTTTAGCGAGATTTACATTTTTTTGCATAGTAAGATTGTGTCTATCTCTTACAGTTTACGAGTTATTCAAAAGTCATCCAGAGTAAACAGGACTACATAGGCTATAGCGAGAAAATTCAAAATATACATTTCATTTGTTACACAAATATCTTAAACATATATTATTTTAATCAAAATTGTTAGAGCCATTTAAAAAAATCAAAATTTTCGAAAATTATTCCATGTAAAGGGTAGTTTAGCGTGGAGGAATTTTCTTCAAAATCTTCGTGTCGCATCCTTGAAAGTCATTAAAGTTAAATACATATATGTGGACTGTGCCACTCTTTTAACATTCCATTGTGTTGCAGTGGCGGTACGAGCTTTGCACTTGATTTACGAAAACAATTTCAAATTTTATGCGATAAACTTCTGTTCATTAGTAACTTTTTCGGTATTGCTTACGTTTAAGAAGTCTGTTAATATTTGGTGACAAAGTCGAAGTGTATAGCCTTAGAAGATCCACCAAGTGATCGTCGCGTAACGTATTGTGATACGAGCTTTTAATGTAGTTCAATTTGGAGAAACTCGCTCTTATACAAACTATTCTTGGAAATGCTTATTTCTCTATGTGCTTCATTTTAATCGACAAACATTTTAAGAAATTATTTTAATTGCTAATTTTCTTGTAGGTACAAGTGGGATATGCAAATACAGTAACCTATAAGTGATAGTGAAACGTTTTAAGAGCTGGTTGCTATTCGATGTCTCTGAAAATCCGTTCTCTTTGCAAGACCAAGAGGTAAAAAAAAAAAAAAAAAAACCTATAATATATTCCTATCTGAGAAAAGTGTATTAGCAAATTCACACAAATAAAGAATATCTCGGAAATGGTTCATTCAAAAGAAAAAATAAGTAACAAATTTATTTAGTGAGCTCTTGTCTGTCTCTTACTGTTTACTATTTATGCAAAAATAATCCAGTCTTCTGAAGGCATTCCCAGAAAATTTAAGTTATGATTTAGAAACCGTCACCGGATACTGACCGTCCGGTTGTGAGCTGATTCACAGGTGGAGAATAGCCGCTAATTACTTAAAAACCTCCAAAGGGACAGGGTTGGACATCGCTGCTATTACATTTACAACAGCTTTAGTTGTTTTAACACTGCAGTAAACTATAATTAAATGGGTGCTCTCCCTTGCGTCCTTCCGTCCTTTATGTACTTTATAGGTTAAGAAATATGGACTAGAATTCCTATAAAAATACACTTTTTATAAATAACACTTACATCTTTATTAATTTTCCCCCCAGGAGCTCGTATAAGCGCCAGTCTCTCACCTGTAACAAAGAAGAAAATATGAATCAGAAAGTTTTCGTACACAAATATTAAACATTGATATATGTATACAATATCACTTCGACAAGATAATCAAACTACAATAGTTTATTGATATATGTTTATAACAGCAGGAGTTAGTTGCTGACCTATTTAGAACTAGGACAGTTGTGCTACCCCTCAAGACTATTTATGTGATAGATAGCTTAGAAAACGTCCGTAGCTTCTATTATTATTATTATTATTATTATTATTATTATTATTATTATTATTATTATTATTATTATTATTATTATTATTATTATTATTACTACTATTATTATTATTACTATTATTATTTATAAAGCTTGATAAGGATGGCTATTCAATATACGTGTTAATAATAATGTCAGCTGCAATATTTATTTCTCAACATAGTTCCCTTTTAGCGACATATATATTCTCCTAAACTCCCTACCATTTTTAATTACCCCTCCCCAAATAGGAATTATTTTAGGACAAATACTTTTACTTTTTCTCCTTCCAAGTTACTCTTCGCTGATGAGGACAAAGAAAAGTGCTGGGAGTATTCGCTTGGAGTTTATAAAGGCACATGGCGTCCCAAACTGACTTTCGTATTTGTGAAACTCAAAGGAACGCTAAAATACCTAATTTTTCAATGCCAGTCACCGTTACCCTGCAGGGCCATGCCACTAAGCGAAAGCTAGTGGAGGGGGGGGGGGGAAAGAGAAGAAGGGTCCACTTTGGGTACTTCTGATTTAAATGTTCTGCCTGAGAGCAGTTTCTTCACGAAAACCAGTATTAAGTATTTCTAAAGTATTACAATTTTAACTCGCAGCTAATCCTTTTGTAGGATCTGTGCAGAAAGGTTGTCCGAAACAACGCTGCAATATGGATGTGTACACAGAATTATCCTAAGGATACGTGGAACATACGTTCCTTTTGTGTTGAATATCATAAGATAGAATACAAATTTATTATTAATTTGGGAAGCAGTTATAAACTATCGAATTAACTACCCTCAGTTTTGTAGCAATTCAATAAATTTAAGACGTGTGGAGAAATTTTCTTTGGACTCAAAATTGCTTAAAATATACTACTAAAGGTAGATCTAAAAATGTAGATCTCGCTAAAACACACAATCTATGTCCAAATGCATTTTTTCGTAGAGTGAAACATTTCGGAGATATTCCTTGTCATTTGTGTGAATTTCGAAGTTTTCTCAAATGGTAGGTCGTTATTCACTTTCGTGCAAACAGAACGGAATTTTAAAGCTTTAAAATATTTGACTATCACTCAAAGCCTACTGTATTCCCATATTCCCCTTGCACCTACAAGCAAATTGGTGATAAGATGATTTCAGCAAATGTTTATCTCGACTAACACGTAGAAGATATAGGAATAACTTATAATATTCGTTGGAAAAACTTTCTATACACGAAATGGAATTTGTGAGCTATTTTATGCACAGTATAGGACAGAATAACAAACCTCTCTTAAAATGAGATGCGCAGTAGCGAAGGCATTCTTAAAATCACACGCATTACGTACCACCTCTGGCTAATAAATGTTAGTGCATAAATCATAATACTGACTGTTTTTGCGATGACCCTCTTTCAGTACAATGCTCTATTTTCAGTGCCTGAGGCCAATAAATGCTGTAATCGATTTTGTTTTATGATGTATAATGAACATCAATAAAACTGCTGACTAACTTCCTACTTCAATTACATAGAGTAGTATATGACTAAAGACATAAATAGATATTATGAGGTGCACAGTAAATCGCTCACACGTTGCAGTCTCAACCGGCGGCGATAGTAAACCGGTTGTAAAATTTCACAGCCTATCACAGTGTCGAAATGTCCCTTACAGCAGAAAATAGTACTGCCTACTTTATTTTTACTTTCTCTACTACGTATAGTAAGTAGGGGAAGCGTTGTATTCCACTCAAAAATTCGATGTCGAGATTTCACCGGAAATATATGTTTTGAGGCCAGCTGAATCCATAAAAGGCATTTTTAGAAAAAGGTCCGTGTGTGTGTCTGTGTGTCAGTCTGTCAGTCTGTGTGTCAGTCTGTGGACAGCATAACTCAAAAACGAAAAGTCGGTTATAAACCAAAGTTGGTATTTAAGTTTAATGTCTTTCAAGGATGCAACACGAAGATTTTGAAGAAAATAGCCCCACCCTAAACTACCCTTTACATGGAACATTTTTCGAAAATTTTGATTTTCTTGAAAATGGCTCTAACGATTTTGATTAAAAGTCATATGTTTGAGATATTTTTATGACAAACGAAATGTATATCTTGAATTTTCTGGCTATAGCCCCTGTAGTCGTATTTACTCTGGACGACTTTTGCATAACTGGTAAACCGTTAGAGATAGACCAAATTGTACTCTACAAAAAATGTAGATCTTGCTAAAATACACAATTTATGTCTCAATAAATTTTCTTGTAGGGTGAACCATTTCGGAGATATGTGTGTGAGTTTCGGAAAATAGAACTTTCGTGAAATGGATCATCGTTGTTCTTTATATGTTAAGTGTGCAAAGACAACAGAATCTCAAACATTTGACTATCGCACAAAGCCTACTGTATTCTAATATTCCCCTTGCACCTAAAAGGAAATAAGCAATAAGATAAGTTATACAAATGTTTATCTTAACACGAAGAAGATATAGGAATAAGAGTTTGTAAGAATGGTTAGTACAAGAGTAGAGAAAGTCATGTGAGTGCAACACATCAGATTTTTAGAAAAGAGTCCGTGTGTGTCTGTGTCAATCTGTGGACAGAAATGAAGTCGATTAAAAACCAAACTTGGTATTTAAATTTAATGTCTTTTAAGGATGCGACACGAAGATTTTAAAGAAAATAGCCCCACCCTAAACTATCCTTTACATGGAAAATGTTTCCAAAACTTTGATTTTCTTGAAAATGGCTCTCTGTAAATGTTTATGTCAACTAACACGAATATATAGGAATACAAATTTGTAAGAATAATTAGTACAAGAGTAGAGAAAGCATGTGAGTGCAACACATCAGATTTTTTTAAAGAGCCGTCAAAGGTGATTTTAAACGAGCATGTGAAGTATAGATACTCCTAAAGCATGTCTGAGATTTGCTTTTGAACTTTGAATTAACCTCATTAATCATTTGGCATTTCAGGAGGTTTTGAAGGTTTGAATTGAGCACGAAGTATAATGTTCTCAGCATTAGTGAATTTCTGAGAAACCTCTAGCTGTATTGCTGGAATTGTTCCTAGTTACACCTACATTCAAGCATGTTCAAAGGAAGGGCCTGAAGCGAATGGAAATAAATAAACAATTTGCCCAGTCAGCACACATGAAGGTGGGCCCACAAATGCAGTGGGAACTGCAGGATGACCTCCGAGAAGGAATGGACCTTAATGGTTCACCTTGAACTTGGTGATGAACATGATGGACAGAACCACTCCCAATTGTGCGAAAGCTGCACCTACGTACAGATGAAGTACTTCAACTAAGGTGCAAGAGATTCCAAACTGCAATCATCATAACGTCGTGTTTTTGCAGGTCTTCCTCCAGCGTTCAAATCACCTCCTCAGAACCACCATCTGCCATCAGCAGGACCAACAAGGGCTCGCAGTTGTTACATACAATTACACTGAACGCATATTTTGAATTAATGATAATTAATTTGAGAGAGAAGGTCACAATTATTAAGTGATAACAAATACGAGCTTTAAAGTGAGGTTAGATTGCCCCGTTTCACTTTCTTTCATTTCATTCTCTCTATCCGGTCTTTCCAGGTTGGAAGAATCAGCGGGGTTGCCAGTGGGCTGCACTACGGTGGTCCTTGCTCTCTGGAAATACGGTGCTTGACTGAGGGGAGGCGCTGTGGTGGGCTGACCGCTCTTCCAGGGGGACTGATTAATCCACCGGATCTGACTGGCTAGTGGTGGACTCTCCGTGGCTACCTAGTTCTCTGTCGAGCTGAAGAAGTTACCTCCACCTGTTTGGGACCCACCGCAGTTTGTAGTTCCGCCTACAATGCGCTCTGACCGCCTGTAAGGTACTTTCATCTCATCCTTCTTCCAGGGGTCTGACGCAGCCATCAGCTGACGTATCGGAATCCCTACCGTGATAGACAGATGGGTGACAATAACATAAAAATAATATGCAAAATGTAAACAATTTATCCGAATACAATGAAACTACAAATTACTAAAAACTAAAACCGAAACAAAGGAACAAATACTTAATAGTATATCCTCATTTATTTACAGTTTTATCTAAAACCATATGTTTTATGTTTTCTATTTTACATACAATATTGCGATGTACCTATGTCAGAAGTGCGTTGACATCGCCTAAGATAACTTCTCTATAGACGAAGTACTATTACTAAAAGTAAATAAAATACTGTGAATCTCGTAGATTTACAAAATTCCACGCAGTTGTAAAATCTCCAATTGGACAGATACCTCACAACGGGGGAGGCCCATGCGATCCGCCTCTCATTTGTCAACAAGATGGCCCACCTTCCCATTATGCAAACGTAGTGAAATTACCTGCATGGGCTGAAACAAGAATAACAGCGGCGTGATTGCCAATAAATCTAACGGCGTGTGTTTCATACAACCTCAAGGCGATGAGAACAGTTTGTGACGTGTTGAACTACTTAGGTTTTATAAATCCTACTCTACCCTAATATAGCGCTTATTGTGTTGTAGCAGGCCAGTGTATTGTCACTTCTATTGTGTAATGCCACGAGCTGTTTTAAAATTTACGATAAATCTTAGACTCACGATGACAGTCACAGAACATAAAGGTGATGCTGCGCATTGTAACACATTCTTATGATCTTCTCCGTTTACTTTTCTCATGTTAGCTGCCAAGTCTGTTAAAATATTTGCGGACTGCTGTTTTGGTGTTTGCTTTTCCAGTCCATAAACTTTCACCTGACAAAATCGTTGAGAGACTTGATGTTTCCCGTTCTCAACTAGGATGTACTGTTTTTAAGTATCTCTGCCACTCACTCAAGTGCAGGGAGAAGAGGAAGTATTATATTCTACGTAACAATTAGGAAATACGGGTTTTGAGGTCCACTGAACCTGTAAGAACTCCTAGGAAAAATGGCCTATGTGTAAAAACAGTGTAAGTCAGAAAAGAAACGTCAGATAAACATCAAACTTTGTATTTAAGTCCAATGTACTATACAGGATGTTCATAAAATACTCATACTTTAAACTGATATTACGTCGCTTTCTAATATAAAGTATTACAAACGTATTTGAGTTTTTCTTTCGAATGTCACAAATTTCATTTAAATACAATTATCCAAAGCGGCATAATACTAGTTTAAAGCTTGACAGTATTTTTATGGACATACTGTATATTTAAGTCCGCAAACCACCTTTTATATGGAAAAAATTCGTAATGTTTCATTTTTTCGAAAATGGCTTGTGGTTGATTAAAATACCATTTTTATACTGTGCGTCTAATAAAATATACACCCTGAATTTTCTGTACATAGCCTAGAACCTTCCCAAACTTACTTTCCACTTCATGTATCACCGATATGCAATGAGAACATACGTTAAACGTTACTAAAAAGTCTCTATAGTTCTTCTACACTTCATGGTTTAGGCAAATCGCCTATTCCGAGTCATAGCATGTACTTCCATGTTTTCTCCGAATCCTGATGGTCTACTGGTATACGAACTTAAAAATCCTCGTTTGATCCATTCTGGATACACGTTTACACTTATTTCTTTAGTGCTGAATTTTATCGCGTATCGAAAAAATTGGGAATTCATTTCTGATATCTTCATTTCGTATTTTAACTAATCTTATGCAACCTTTGGTTTTTCTTAGAATGATTCATTTCTACATTCTGAATTCTGGTTTTCATTTTCCTATTTATTATCCAAGTTTCACTGACATATAAAAAGTAAGAGAGCAGCCATCGTTTTATACAATTTTATTCTTGTTTCCTTCGTTTTCTTCGTCTTAATGTTCTGTGAATGGTGCCGCATATATGTTAAAATTTCACCAATTTTACTTTTTTTATAAGTATCCCCTTGTGTTTCTTGACTTAAAATGAATTTGCATTTGTATGAGACTTCATCATTTAGTATTATTTTCGATCCTACTGTTTTCTCTATCCACTATGTTTATCAATTATTCTTATTCTTCTATCCAGTTCATTTTAATTGAGATGAATATTTACTACAGAACTGGAGGCGAGGAAAAGGGAATCTTCCAGAAGATCACTATCTGTCGAAATCTCTTCTAGTTTCACACTGGTCGAGCTAGGCTATCATGCCTATTTATCTCTCCATTAAATGTTCCTGGATTTACGCACTGATTATCTGGGTTCGTATTCTAGACAAACAGACGATGTCACGACGGCGTTTTACAAGTAATTAATATGAAGCTATAAATGGATATACAGACCTTGAGACTAGACTAAAAAACTTAGGAGTGCTGCATGTTTAGAAATAAATTAGAAAGTTTACAGAGGATTGGTTTATTTAAACATAAGTAAGGCCATAAATATTAATTTTGCAGCATTTACTGTTTGTTAATGAATTAACAATAACAGAAGCATATCGAGATTACCATGCGAGTTGACTGTGACGCTAATAGAGAGAAAACATCTCTAATTGCTAATTAGCTGCATATTAGGAAGGATATTCATTAGAAGAAATACATCTCCCGGGGTATAATTTTCTTTAGCAACCATATATGCACCAAACAGCTCCAGCATGTTCCCTAGAAGGAGAGCAATGCGATTAGCTGAGCTCGATACTGGATTTTCCTTGCTTTTGGTTACAAATTACTGATGGAAATTATCCTGAGGGCGTAACGCCTGCCGTGGGTGCTGATGACCTCGATGCTGCGCCTCTAAAATAGAGATTCTAAGGTGTGCTGCCACACCTTCGTAGAAATCTAGTTTTCTTTCGGATGTTCAACTTTTAACAAAATCTGACAGCATGCTACTGAAAATGAATTGGGTAAAGAAATATGTGTACATTTGATACGAAAGAAGTTCATAATATTTATAATAGAAATAGAGGAAGTTTGGGAAGTATGGAATAGGCGGTAATATGGTGTTGGTGTTGATGCCCAATGGTGTCTACTAGAACTACACCAGAGGTTACTTTCAGAGCCCTGCAAAAAGTTTCGCCTGATTTGCACATGCATTTGAGAGTAAATTATTGATTTATATCATCTAAAACGTTTTGCAGATGAGTTTTTAAATATTTATGAAAAATATTTGACTGCATATAATAGATCTAAGCTAATATTATGATTATAACAAAGATTGAAACATTTGTGCTGCACAGATCTTTCGTTTTCTTTTTTAATTCTATTTTCGTATATAGCGTGGCAGGTAATATGGAATTGATATCCCTATTGCCTCTCCCATTTATATCAAGTATTGCATAATGCTCACATTGGTTCTGATGAATAACATTTATAATTTTAGAACTCTTTATAATAAATCTGCAGAAATTCCAAACAAACGTCGCAATATTGGGAGAAGGTGTTTCCTCGGATGGAGATGCAGAGTGCATTTTCTGTAGTGGCAAGTTTTCAAAAGATAGAAAAGGGGAAGTTTGGGTCCAGTGCCTAATGTATAACATTGATCGCGCAGGAGTGGAAAATCTTGATTATGTTTGCAATTTCTACAAATTAATTCTTCAACGCAAAATAAAACTATCACTATGTTTTGTAGCTTGTGCTCATATTATTGTAAATAAATACAGTGTAGATCTTGCTAAAACACCGAATCAATGTCCAAATAAATTTTTTGTAGAGTGAACCATTTCGGAAATATTCCTTGTCAGTTTCGGAAAACAAACTTTCATCAAATGCAACATCGTTGTTCATTTTTTGTTTACCGTGCAAAGAGAACGGAATCTGAAAGCTTTAAAAGATTTGACTATCGCACAAAGCCTACTGTATTCCCATATTCCCCTTCTACTTACAAGGAAATAAGCAATAAAATAATTTATGTAAATGTTTATCTCAACTAACACGAAGAAGATATAGGAATAAAAATTTGTAAGAATGGTTAGTACAGAGTAGAGAAAGTCATGTGAGTGCAACACATCGACTTTATTCCAGATATGGCACTGAATTTTTTGGTGTGGTTCTAACCTTTCCTAAATAATGAGGTGTTTTGTAAAAACATTGGAACTACTTGGCCTGAAAAAATAGTGAATGGCAAAAGTTGGATGCCGAGGAAGGTTAAGATAAACGATTCACACCTGGAGACAAGACGAAAACGGAAACCGGGGAGGATGGAGGAGGTTGATTGAGATCTTAAGAACCCGTCCTTGGGTAGAAAACTCATTTATTGACTGGTTATCTGATGACATCGGAAACCTTATCTTTACGGACTTTATTAAGGAGCTGTTGACGTTTTTATTTTACTGCCCACTTACATCGTAATGTTCTTACAACCATATTCAAACGTAACCTGCTCTTAGCATTAATGTACCATTCAGTGCTGTCCCACTGGTTGTGTTACTCCAAGCAGGGGTGTGCGTAGGGGGGGGGGGGGCGAAGCGCAGCTGCTTCTCCAGTCAACCTTACCCTCAGCTTTGCTTCCTGTAACTCGTACAGTTACGGTCACCTGTTAATAAACAAGCAAATAATACTATATTATGCAACGAGTCTATAAAGGTAATAATATTTTCATATCTTACCTGTAATTACCATTACAGGTAAGTTTCATACTACAATTTATCCTCGCCCATGTACCTAATTTTATTGTTGGAATATTGTAACACTTCCCAGGGACAATGGCTTTCATATTGCGTAGCTGATATTTGAAGCTTTGCACTAAACGATGCAGCACGTCACAACTGCATGATGAAAATGATAACCTTGGAATGCTACGTAACATTGAAAAATAGAAGGCAAATTGAATATGTTGGTTTTCAGACGAAATACTTTATTTCATGTAGAAGTTATTTATTGTACAGTTAGTGAAATTAATCTGCAGGACTGTGCTTAGTGCAATATTCTTGGAAGTTGATGCTGTATTGAGGTTAATTTGTGTAAGTTGCATCTCACTGTCAGTAGTGTCCGACATTTTAGCGGTTTCTAAACTCGCCCTAGTTGCGTTTCGAGAATTAATCGATATTGCGCTTTGCCATTGCTGAATGGCAATTCTCTGATTGGTGTAACATCTGTCCTTTAATGATAATTGAATTGTCCGATTGGATGAAAGTTTGAACTTAAGGAGGCCCATTAAAGGATCGTTATCAAACGTATAATTTATAAATTTGGATGTGGTCTAGCATAAACGTGTATTCTCTTAATTGCCATTACACTCAAGTTTCATACACCTATTTATGCTCAATCATACAGAGAGTATACCGGGTGGAAGAAGTCTTTAGATTAATATAAACCAGAGGTAGATCTTGATATTTGGAACACATTTTGTATCTTACGTTTTTGCCTCTAACCATTTCCTATGGAGATATTTTAATTTTGTCGAAAACAAGCTGGCAACACTGCAGATTGTGTGTGTCACTTTCCCTAGCTCAGTACATAAACAAACATACTAACGGTGCTTTTTGAGAGCATAAACACATACCCTGCCTTGTGCTTCAGTGTTTACTGTGTGAGTGTAGGCCAATCACAAGCATTGGTTCCAAAACATTACAGGAAAGCGTGACCGCCTGACTTGTTTACATCCACAAACCAGGTCAATTCCTGACCAATCTCAACGCAACTTACTTTACGTCTGAAAGAGCTGCTTGGAGTATTCCTTCACGTCTTTTATGTCATTAATTATTTCAAAATCTTGTGTCATGTCCCATAATTACTACCGAAGCGAGATAAGTTACTCTACACATCTTACAAGTAACAAACTGTTATCTTCGTACGATGGGCCCTAATGACCTAGTTGTCGACGGGCCCTTAAACCCAATTCACTCACTCTTCGTACGTTCTTGTGGAATTCCGCATCCAATTTGTATGAAAAACCATTTTTTTTCGAAATCGCCTGGTCAAAGGACAAAATGTCATTCGACATAAACTTTAAAAAAGTATACTTTTAAAAACGAGAGGGAAAATTGAATTTATTAGAGTGTTATTAACAATATTAGCATTGATTATTCAATAAATAGATTAGCTTTATTTCATATACGGGAATCAATATTTCGCTTTCACTTGCGTAGGAATGTGCGCAGACGGCAAAGTATTGATTGCTAGATGCGAAACTTGATTGGTGGTTAGCAGGGCCGTTGTGAACAGGTGCACCTTTGATTGGTGGATAGCTGTGTCGTTTTAAACGGATGCACCTTTAACTGGATGGCACTATGGTTATGAAGAAGTGGATGAAATGAGGTCCAATTTAGTCGAATATAAAAATGCTCTACACCTTAAACAGTGGTAAATATTGGTGGATGGCAGGGAATGTTGTCCGTTTTTATTTCCTTTGAAAATCGTCATTCCATACGTTGGTTGGCAATTTTACTATTCATGTTGCTTAGATAGTAGGTACTAAACGGTTACAGAGTTGTAGTTATAGTACAGTGAGTGGGTCTTGTTAAAACGCCTGACTGGATTTGAGTCCACCTGGTAAGTGTCTATTTCAATTTGCCTTAAAAAAATCACTTCAGCACGTTGACACACCAAATCTTTTATTTCGTCAGCCTTCCAGTCTCTGTTCGGTGATCCATTTTATATTCTCCTCACCTGCACAAATGTCTAAGTGACCACAGTGTGACAAAAACGAAAAATCTAGTCCGTTTTTTTTAATCAAGTTTATTGTTTTAAAATTTTACCGCAAATACCCGGTTTTGTTCTGGTCGTTAACACAGTCTTCCGGGCTATCACAACTCACAATTTATGCTTATCATGACCTTGCTGAGTCCTTTTAGTGTCTTTATTCAGTTCCTCTGTCATACTTAATTACGACGTCACAATCACTCGCGATTCTTCTTGAATCTTCTTACAACTACCGACTATTCGTCTATTACGACTACGACGACCTACACACACTGCTGTCTCACACTCACTGACATAGTGACCGTAATTCAATTTTTCCAAACTAACTCCTTTGGTCTTCTAATCTACACACGGATCTTTCTCGACTTCTACACACACATACGCACCAGAAATCACTCAGGCACAAGTCTTGAGAACGTTCTCGACACCAATTTTGTTTGAGCCGCCTCGATTGTTAATAGTCGCGTACACACAGCAGTCTTGCGAGGCAACACAACTCCGTCCGTCCTTTGTTGAGCGCTATGTCCGACGTCAGTGGAATGGAGGTATTATTGAGATCGGGTGTTTAAGCTATTTCTGTTTCAGATCTCCTTCTAAAATGCATTATCTACATTCGCCAATGTCTGAGACACACTTGAAGATATAAAATAGCAAGGAACTTCTGCTGGCAGTTAACAAATGCCCCTAGTCTTGAAGGGCAAGAAGAAAAGAGCAAGAACTTCAAGAGGAAAGCAAAAGGAAGGTGGAGGATGTACTCCTGTTTTTTGTGCTGGGTTACGGACCGAGAAAGCGTTGCATCTACGTACTTCCGGTAAACAGGTGGGTGCGCCTGTAATTGCAGGTTGCAGGCGCTGTTCAGACCACTTCCTGAAGCAACAGCGACAGGCAGCGAGCGAGGTTAATTCCGAAACCAAGCGCGTTCATACCGGGTCAAGAGGCCCTCCTAATAACACCTCCTGGAAACCGTTCGCGGGATTTTGCATTTCTGGCACGTCCCCGCCATGAAATGCGGGTCAAACTTTGTTTATACTTGTTATTTCGTAGCTTGCCCTCAGCAGCTGTGACTCAAAATCAAGGTTGTAAATACATCATCATCATCATCTACCTCACGTATGCGCCCGTTAGATTGATCCGACCGTCTTTTTCTAGACCGGCCTAAGTTTCTATGTCCAACTGGTTTGTGCCATTTTATTATTTGTTTTAGTATTCCACTACTCTTCACTGGTTGAAATGGGCCTACCGTTCGTTCCTTCTCTTTATCACATCATTTAAATTATTCACTATTAAAAGAGTTCTGATATTTTCATTTTTAACTCATTCTGTTCTTTGTATACATTTCTTAAAAATCTCATTTCTGCTGTTTAGAGTTTTCATTCATCTGCAGTTTTGGGGGCCCACGCTTTATAGGGGAGCTCAAGCGTTTTGCAAATATACTTCGAGTAAAAACTACAACTGATGACTACAAAGGAAATAAAACAATTACATCATCGTCAAGGTCATTGTCTTTTCATCCTCTTCTATAACACAGCATGCATATACCTATGTATAGAATTACGTATCTATGTTTAAGCACTCTCTGATTTCTAGGGTCACTAGCTGAATCTTTTTAATTTCTCTATGGCTTACCCATAATAAGTAGAGAAAGTATTGCATTCCATCCAAAAATTCTATACCAAAATTTCATCGGAAACACCCATTTTGGGACACAATAAAACATTTTTAGAAAAAAAAAACAGGGGTGTGTGTAAACAGTTAACTCAAAAAGGAAAAACACAATTCCAAATTTGAACGTATAACTTGCTCTTCGAAGAGTGTGACACTATAGAGAAATTTTCCATATTTTATAATTGTCGTTAAAATAGCTCTAACAATTTTGATTAAATTACCATATGTTTAAAATAATTGCATGAAAAATAAAATTTATATTTTGAATTTTCTTGGAATAATCCTTGAAGTCCTCTTTGTTTTAAATGAGTTTTACATGACTGGTAAGCCGTAAGAGATAGACTCAATCTTACTAAAAATATGTTGTTGTTAGCTAATGCTGGATTTCTGACAATGAAGTCATTAATCCTCTTGCTCTCCAATATTTTTCACTGATGATATCGAAGAGAGCAATAGCAGTAATAGTAACCGCTTTTTAGAGAGCACCATATTTTTATGTTTCGGCGGTCACATCGCTCTCTCACAACCCCCAGAATGTCTGGAGGACCACACCTGTCGTTGGTTTACGGGTCTCACCGACCTGACCGGGAGAATTATCAAAATAAATTCACCGACCATATCCTCTGATCACCAATCAGAGGACGCATTACATGCCATGACAGGTCAGCATGTTAGGAGTTAAGATTTTATAGATAAATTAGAGAAATGGAGAGGTTGGAAAAATAAAGACTCCCTAGCCCTCGGGAACCCTAATAGCATCGGGGTCGGAAGAGAAGAAGAGGTGACCAAGGTAAGGTCAGATAGAAAAGTTACAGTGAGGAGCAAAACACCAGTAAGTGGAAGTAATGTTCTGCTCAGCTTGGGTACCTTGTGGTCACCATACACATATCCCCTAGACGGAGACCCCTGAGTCTTAAACTATAAAAAATATAGATCCCGTTAAAGCACACATGTTATATATACACATTTTTGTTTGAGAGACACCATTTTCGAGATATATTTCTTGTTATGGCGTGAATTTTTTAATTCTTTTCTCAAAGCGCTGTTATATCTTTATGTCCTAGACGCGCAAACGGGAATGAAGCTTCATAGTCATCACACAGAAATCAGCTCTTAAAATATTTGTATCTACAAGGAAATCGGTCAAATGAGCAATTGCCCACGGAACCTTAAGCCCCTCTCATTCACCACTCACTTACACACTCGCTCATTCGCTTGCTCTACAAGGAAACATGTTATAAAACCATTTCTACAAATGCATATCTTGGAACACGTAGCAGATAAAACAATAACATTTTGTAAGAATAGTTTAGTTGAAGAAAGTCATGTGAATGTAAGTAATACGATTTTTATTGTGTGGTTCGGCAAGCTCAATTTGAGCTAAGTTAATAAACAAAACGTAGTATACGCTGATATTATTACAAGAGTCAACTGTATTTATCCACAACAGTAGATGTATTATTGTTCATAACACAACATTACTACATGAGTATATAATTTTTTTGCCAGTGATTGATGAAGATAGAAGGTTGGGCGATGCGCTGTCGAATTGGCATCTGCAGCAATCATCTTCGGAGGCAGAGATAAAATCGTTTGACCCAGCACTGCTCCTGGTTTTATTTAGAAGTCATATTTATTCATATAGTCAAATTATAAGAGGTAGCTATTTTAGTGTTCGCTGCACTGTAATTGCGTGCTATTATCCGCATTCCACGGCAAATAAATCCTTGTCCACCCATCAGTTTGATAGGGAGTAATCCATCTTCCTGCGAGAAACTTGATACCTCGTGCGATGTCACTTTGAAAAACGATTCAGCTTACTCTTTGCGTTTCGTATTGCTGCTTCCTCAATGATTCTGTACACGACCTGCTATTAGCTGCACAGGGCGGACAAGCAGGTGAGATACAACCCATCTAGACCCATATACTTGTTCAAGCTTGCTGCGCGGTACCCAAGATTGCACAAATAAACTATGTAACCACGCCAGCTACCCTTGAACACTGTTCTCGTGCTAACAACTAGGGCCTAAAGAGCTTGTAATTATTCTTTATCACCTTTAAGAGTTTAGGATGCAATATAACACATCAGCATAATCAATAATAAAGTAAGTAAATTCCAGAACAGTTGCGGAATATTAGCAAGAACATTAAAAAGAAAAACAAGAAAACAAACAAGCTTAAAATTTCACGAAATTTAACATATGGTTGTGGAGCATGGACGATAAGGAAAAAAATCTGATGTGTTGCACTCACATGACTTTCTCCACTCTTGTACTAACCACTCTTACACTTTTCTTATAACTTCTTCGTGTTAGTTAAGATAAACATTTGTACAAATTATCTTATTGCTTATTTCCTTGTAGGTGCAAGGGGAATATTAGAATACAGTAGGCTTTGAGCGATAGTCAAATATTTTAAAGGTTTGAGATTCTGTTCTCTTTGCAGTTATAAAAAATGAACAACGATGTTGCATTTCACGAAAGCCAAGTTTTCCGAAACTCACACATATAACCAGGAATGTCTCCGAAATGGTTCACTCAACAAGAACATTTATTTGGACATAAAGTGTGTGATTTAGCAAGATCTACATTTTTTGTACAGTAAGATTTGGTCTATCTCTAACGGTTTACTAGTTGTGCAAAAGTCGTCCAGAGTAAATACGACTACAGGGGCTATAGCCAGAAAATTCAAGATATACATTTCATTTGTCATCAAAATATCTCAAACATATGACATTTTAATAAAAATCGTTACAGCCATTTTCAAGAAAATCAAAATTTTCGAAGAATTTTCCATGTAAAGGGTAGTTTAGGGTGGGGCTATTTTCTTCAAAATCTTCGTGTCGCATCCTTGAAAGACATTAAACTTAAATACCAACTTTGGTTTTTAACAGAGTTTTAGTTTTTGAGTTATGCTGTCCACAGACACACACACGGACCTTTTTCTAAAAATGCCTTTTTTTTTATTCAGGGGGCTTCAAAACATGTATTTACGGTGACTCGAATCTCGACATCGAATTTTTGGGTGGAATACAATACTTCCCCTACTTACCAGTAGAGAAAGTAAAAAGAATGGAATAAAATAAATGCAGCAGAAATGAGATACCTTAGAGTCATAAAAGGATATACAATAATGGATAAAATAAAAAATGAAGAAATAAGAAAAGAACTAGGTATTTGTCCAATAATTAATAAAATAAACCAATAAAGCGAAATCTGGAGAAATTATTTACAAAGGATGCACAATACCCAAAATGACATACAATTACCAACCATATTGGGGGAGAGATGTTGGAAGACCGATAGAAGGTGGAGAGAAACTTGAAGCCGGAACAGAAGTCTCCTGTTGATGGTGATATTGATGACCTTTAAGTGTATTAAAATGACATAAAAAAACAAAGAATAACTTAATAATTACCTTCATTTGTTGATCTTGCACATTTTATTTACAGTTCACTGAGTACTGAATTATAATTCGTTTGCAATGTTTGATATGCAAGTTAATCATTGCAAACACATATTTGGTAGTGTAACATAAATTCACTTATGGCAATAAGGCTAAAACTGGTCATTAATACTTGCGGTAGCAGTGAGAAATGACGTCACACCCAACAGCATACTAACCTAAAGATATAGTTGATCGCACCATAAGCACTGCAAATGTATATTTTTTAGATTTCTCATGAAAATATGCCAAAACAACAGATCGCTGGTATAACTGTTAACCTGTTTATCAAAGCAACACTTTCGGAAAGCATTGTAAGCTCCAATATATCCTTGTTTCAATTTCGCTGGTAAAAGTGATCCACATGCTAGATCCACAGCTTCTTCAATAGCATTATCACTCATTTTTATAGAATTTTACTGCTTGATAATAACTATCAAAGGTCGAAAGATTCAATTCGGCTACATAAACAAATACCTAACCTAAAAACCAAGACATGTGCTACTTTAAGTAAAGAATCTATTGCGAAATTCATTAACAAAAGAATGGATAAGAAAGTTTTTTCCATATAATTTAGATGAGCTTTTCGTTTGTTCACATAGAGAATTCATTTTTTCTTCTCAAGTATTGCAGAAAGTAACTGACTAACCACAAACCTTAAGATACTTATCAGATCTTGAATGCTTGGGAAAAGTCGGCCCTGTGGGTCTCGTATTTCCAAAATTCATTCTCGACCTGATAAGTATCACTTACAGTTCTTGCTTCCTTTTATACTATTGGAGTGGACCAAGTGGTGGACAGAGTACGATTTTAAAACCAAATAATTTATTATGTTGATTACATAGTTTTAAAATATTTTAGGCTAAATAGCAATGCATCTTTACTGCTTTATTTATTAACAATTTAGTATGTTGATCATAAGACAGTGTAAGAATATAATGTGCATAAGGTAACGGACGATTATAAATTTGAAGACTACCTAATTAGCATAACCAGAGTAGGTGGCTGTAATAATTATTGTATGCAAAATATGTTTAATATAAACAAAATAGGTGGAACCACTGCAAGTGTTGCATAAAAAAAAAGACTGTCACTTGGCAAGATAATGTGGGGTGAGTGAGGCAAGTTCAATCGCTACCTCTCCTCTCGTGCCCATGCCTGCCCTAGCAGCATCTTCAGGAGGAAAAAAAAAAGGTCCTAAGTCATTAAAATCCGGGCCCTTCTAATGACCTTTACATTTAAGGAATCTACCGAATTCTTTAAATGACAAATTTGTGTTTCCTGATTATTCTGAAGAAAGTTAGCAATTATATGGATAACTTTAGGGAGATATAGAACGGTTGTGTTAGACAGCTACACGAGTTCCGGTGCCTGAATGCCGCTGCTTTACGTATGCCGACATGGGCTTTCACTTAGATATAATTCAACAAATCACGCACGCAAGCGTAAAATGGGAGATGACTCTTACCGACTGTTTAATCCCTAAATGATGACGTGAAAAATGTAATGTGGCTGGTGACATGGTTCATCTACTGAAAGTGCTGCAGTGTTTCTGATCGACTGGCCTGATTGGTTTCTGAGGGAGGCAATGTAAGCAAAATTAACAAGGAAATCTAGTCCAATTTCGATTTCAACATCTTTTAAAATATTGGTTTACATGTACCGCGCTGGTTCTTGTGTAAATGAACTCTTCTGAGATCTTCTAAATCTAGACTTTATTAGTTAAACGCGAAAACATCTGAAACTATAGGGCTCAAAGTATAATTTAATGCACATGAAGAGGCTCTACTCAAATTTAACCTTGTTAGTTCAACATTTCGTGAGTGAAATTACTTAATTATTCCATTCCAAAACTTCCAAAGAGCAAACTATAGTGTACAGGAAGCAGTGATTTGCTAAATAGGTAGTTTGTATTCCAAAGATTATATCAGCAGAATAGGTGATCAGTAGAACTGCAAATTTATCTGAATTTCAGATCATAATAGATGCAGCTGCCTGTAGCGAATAATCAATCTAAACGCCTATGTGCATTCATAGATTATTTTGATTTATGAGGATACACTTGTTGATATTTCACTAGGACTATTCCTAAACAGATGAAAAAGGCAGTTTTAAAGTCATTGATCTAAGCATTTTTCTCCTGCTGTCGCGTGGTCTGAAATATTAATAACCATAGGTACATTTTAAAACTTATTAAGATTTTAAACGTGTTGTATATAATAATTTTAATTTTGTTTTGTTCTTTAATCAAAATAAATGCAATTGAAACGCATTCTCTTAAGGTTAATTCCTTATCTGTCATAACGTTTACTCCGATTGATGCAATTTGCAGTCTGCATCATTAAAAATGTCATTAGTGTTAGAAAAGAACAAAAACAAACAAAAGAACTCCTCGTATTACAGAATTATTTTTTCAAATGTAATTATCTTTTATCATTCCGCAGGCAAACATTACATCAGGGTGTTAGAAGTTTAGTCTCTTAAAAAGGAAGGTTTTTCCCATTTTTTTTCCTTTGCTTTCCTAAAAAATTCTCTTAGATGTTTTGTTAAAGTCAGTGGTAGTATTCATTATATACCTATCTGTAATTTTTATATTATATATTTCAGTTCCCAAATTGATAAGATTGCACCACAAGGAAAGGGATTCCTAGAACATCTATTTGTCAGTCCCCTGGGAGGAAGAAGAGAGATGAGAGCGCCCTAAGGGCGTGCCGGAAGTCGGACGAGGGACACGAGCCAGCGTGAGGGTTCGTAACGTGAACTGGAGATTTTTCATCTCGACACCAGAGTTCGCCATGTAGCCACCAACGCATGGATTTCGATATTCCCTCGGCATGTTGGGCGATTAGAACGCCCCCCTACGTCGAGAACAACAATTAGTGCTCAAAGTGTCCATACGGTAGTGTCAACCTCGTTCATCGCCGACACTTCCGAGCCCGGTTTCCGAAATTATCTTTTTTATTGTTAACACATCTACACTCTAACAAACAACTGCTTCCAACCATACATTCACTGAAAACTGCTTCACCCAACAAACAACTCCGACACGACGATTGTCTAAAACTATCTCTGACGATACACACACTCAGACTCTCTCAACAATGACTGTAGACAACCAAACTTAAAAAGTAACTTATTCTGTCCGTGCTCAATACTTGCTTCTCACAACACTACATTCACTTATGCAGCCGAGAATGACAGAATAGATTTTTTTTTTTTCAAAATCAACCTTTTGCTAAACAAGCTTGGCCCAAGAACTGTTTCTGAAACTGTCTGGAAACGCTTTGTTCTGCCGCGCTCATTGTTAGCGTGTTTACTCGCTGGAGTGAGGTAGCTAACACCGAGCTTGTCTTTGAGACGCGTGGCCACCGAGTGGTGTGAGGTAGCTTAACATTGGCTTCTTTTGATCCATGGCCGGTGGCTGCACATCTTGTGGCTATTAATAATTTAATTTAACTGCTGAGAAAAGTGGATCTTAGACACTCCAACATTCCTGCAACGAACAAACTCATCGAGCAAAGTTGGGCGGCCGTATCCTTCGTGATTTAAACGACACGTCCAAATCGCTCTCTGTATTGCTTTTGAGAACTGATCTATATAAAAGGGGCGTTTTTTAATTGGCGCAGCTTCACAGAGACAAGCAATAAAGCGGTTTGGCAAAACAAACAAGTGCACGATAAATTGTGCTTATAATCAAACTGCATGCTCCGGGACACTTAAATACAGACTATTTATCGCCTAATCATGAAACGAATCATTAACCAGTATCGCTTATAAGTTTTCCATTTGAAAAATGGAACAATAAATTAAAATCAAGCACCTTCTCTTTAACATACATTACACATGCAACAACAAAAAGCAGTTACAGCAGTTAAATAAGAACACTTCAACGAAATTCGTATAAGTATACCAGTTTAATGAACTGGTAAACAGGATATTGTGCAGACATTTTTCATTTTCTCAGCTCATCTATCATTCTTCGTGCTTCAGATTTGCATTTTTAAATGCATGATGGATTGATTTTAATTATTTTGAGAGTCAGTATGGAGACTTCGATTTTTTAAAGCAGCGTACTTAACCAGTTTTGAGTCATCTGCAACTGGATACAGGGGCACCACAAAAATTTAAAGGAAGAAATTGTGCGGAAAGTAGTTAAAATAAAAGTGTAGTTTTCATTTTAAATGGCATATTCCTCTTAATTAATTTCCGAGAGGAAAACTTTTGGCAAAGATTTAAATACTAACTAAACGAATGTGATGACTCTAAAAATAATTCAAATTGACTCATTCAAATGGGAAGATCAGAAAGAGAGAAAGAGAGAGATGGACAGAGAGAGAGAGAGGGAGAGGGAGGGAGAGAGAAGACCAGTTAAAGAAAGAAAAAATGACAGATTTTGTATATAAATAAATAAGAAGACTCCAATATACACATAAAAACATCGTCCTATGAGTTTCTTCCATCTATATAAAACTGGCAGCGCAAATTGATTATGCTTTCTTGAGTGTATTATACTGAAGTAGATATGACAAACTAGACAGTTTACGAATAGGGGTAAGCAGCCCCTGGTAACTTTAATATGTTTCGACTGTGATTTATACTTTGCAATATACATAACATTTTGAACCCTACTTTAAGGATGAGGATAACAATTTTTGTAGTTTACAGTCCCTGCCTTATGACAGTCCTAAGCCTGCACAGAATGGGAAGGAAAATGATATCAATAGGATGTCTCCTGTGCTGGGGACCGAACTAGTGAACACTGGACACAAGTCTTATCTTCAGGTTTAAATGGTACAGTATGCCATTGTGTCTCACCTGTGCATATAAGTATTGTTTTAGTATAAGTGCTTCAGACTGTCTCATTATCAGTACAATTCGATATATTTAAATGGAAAGTGTTATTTAAGATTTGAAAAGTAGGTTTTCCGGACTACGCGTAAATCCCATTGTAAGGTTGGCAGCACTTCGATTTACATGGCCATGTTAAACTTTTGAGAGTTGGCATTAAAGCCTTTCTCCTATAGTTACCTAGCTCCCAACTCGATTTGGAGAATGCAATCGCTATTCATTATAGCGGTTTGGGATTTTCACTCCATTCGTAACCATCGGGGTTCAAACCGCAGAACCTGAGTTGCACGTAAAGTTGAAGATGGCATCGGCAGAGTAGCAATTTTCTAACAAATGCTGCAAGAATTAATTTCTATCCCTCCACTGTTGCATGAATTCAATAAGGCATCGAAACCACAAACTGTTTTTCCATGTTATTAACTATCTGTTCTGTTTCATAGCAGGGACTTGAATACTTGAGAACTTAAGTACTTGGCGATCCACTGTGTAACAGCACCTGATTATCTAACACACTTCTTTCTCTGTCCGACACAGAGGTGGAAGTACAGTTGCCCTGCTCTGATCCCTCTGTGTACACGTGACGAATTAAGATGGTGTGGTGTAGGCTTTTTGTAGTGTTACACGACACCGCAGGCGGTGCGTGCGTGTGTGTTATAGGGATGAGGCCTTGAAGGTTAACTGTTCGCTACATACGTGGTATCTCCTAACAGATCCGTTGTGATATTAAAGTGACGTAAAATGAAGGAGAAGAAAATTAATCATTTATTTATTCTGGCTTGTTAAACACAAGTATAAAACATTTCCCACAGTAATGTCCATCTTCCATTGCGGCCATAAACACTTCAGTTCCGCATTGCTCAAAGGGACACTCGCCTGAGACCATGGATCTTCCATTTTCGTCAATCTTATACGTAGTATTTGAACCACCAAACTTGACCTTTTCTCCTTCTCCTCCTACTCCTCCTCCTCCTCCTCATCATCATCATTATTATCCTTGTTCTTGTTCTTGATCTTCTGTGGAGTAGAGTAGCTCTGTTTCTTGCGCATCTTGGCACCGCCTTCAATCGAAGCTTCAGTTACAATGTGAATTCCTTCTCCATATTGTAGTCAGAAAGTTTTCGCCCATCTTCAACTTCTTTTACAGCAAAAATCAGATGTTGATCAGGAGGAATACCTTGCTTATCTTAACTCTTGGCTTTCACATTTTCAGTGACGCCTTAGCCTCGAGGGTTAAGAAAAATCTGCATTACGGCTACTTAAAAATGCCGTTTCGAATATACCATTCCAAAGCTGAGAGAAGTGCTTAGCTGTCCTATGTTAGGATTCACAAATACACAGAATGCCAACAAGTCTATAAAAAGGAAATTTTAAATATTAATAATTAATATTAAAATGTATAATGTAAGGATATATGACAAGTGTAATAACATACACAAGTATTATAATATTTGGAAATAAGATACCTAGCCATTTTTGAATTAATTATAAATCAATGTCTTCTAAAACATTTACTTGTAATTCAGTATTGTAATTCGGAGAAGATCGAAAGTAAACTTAACAACCACTCCAAGGGCACCAAAAAGTGGACTAATCACTTTCCAATTTAAAGTTTGTGTTTTTCAAACCGGATGGTAGGATCAAGAATTACTGTTTAGTCTCTTGATGGAGTTGGAGATACAACTACGTCCCTGCATTCATATGGTATATGCATTCCCATCGTCATCTACAGCGTCAAGGGATTAAGCCTTTCGATTCGCTTCGCCTTCTGAAAGAAAATGGTCCATCCATCTCTTCCTGGTTCTTCCTTTCTCTTTTCTTCTTTTGGATTTGTTCCTTCGTTTCGGTCATTAATTTAATTTGAAATGGTGGATAGTGGTGAGATTTATGCTGGTCCTTGCAGCATTTCGTCCAAGTACCTACACTGTAAATGTATCAAAGTGGTTAAATCTGTGTATCATAGAAGTATATAATTTTTAATTTGTTTTATTTTATTTTATGCCATAAAACACGTATTAGTTAGCGTATTTTTAGTGTGTCTACTACGTAGAGGAAGAAACGGAAGAAGCATTGTATTTCACCCAAAAATTCGATGTCGAGATTTCACCGGAAATATATGTTTTCAGTCCCCCTGAAAAAAAAGTTGGTATTTGAGTTTAATGTCTTTCAAGGATGTAAGACGAAGATTTTGAAACAAGTTCCTCCACCCTAAACTACCCTTTACATAGAAACTTATTAAAAAAATGATTTTCTTGAAAATGGCTCTAACGATTTTGATTAAAATGTCATATGTTTGAGATATTTTATGACAAATGAAATGTATATCTTGAATTATGTGGCTATAACCCACGTAGTCCTATTTACTCTAGACGACTTTTGCATAACTGGTAAACCGTAAAAGATAGACCAAATCTTACTATACAAAACATGTAGATCTTCTCAAACACATACAGTTTAAGTGGAAATAAATGTTTTTAGAGTGAACCATTTCGGAGATATCCCTTGATGAGTTTTGGAGAACTTATACTTCTGTGAAATGGAACATCGTTATTAATTTTTTATTTTAACCGTACAAAGTTAAGGAAATTTGAAAGCCTTAAAAGATCCATCTCTCAAGCCTACTGTATTTCCAAATTCCCCATGTACCTACAAGGAAATAAACAATTTCTGACAATGTTTCATCTAACGCCAAGAAGATATAGGAATAAGAGTTTGTAAGAATGGTTTAGTACAAGAGTAGAGAAAGTTATGTGAGTGCAACACATCAGATTTTTTAAGGAAGTTCTCTTGAGCTAAGTGCGTTGGGCTACAGTGGACAATACAGCATTACATTGCAGTGAAATAAACACAACTGAAGACCTCCAAAAGAAGGACTAGCAATCGTAATTTTAAACAGAGTGGAAGACAGGAGTGACAGAATGAATGATGATCTTGTCATTCTATCGGAGAAAATAAAAAAAGATAAAGCAACCAGAGCATGGAAGAGTGGAGGCGATTGAAAGGCAATAAGAATAACACCAAACACTTAATGTAAGTGGTATTGTTACCTCTATCTGATAAATATTTCAGAGCTTCATTTAAAAACTGTAAATTGTTAAAATCTGAATGACATCCTCTCATTTTAATCTTTTTACAAAGCTGCCTTGCATGACTGTCAGACGATCTTTTCTACAATAAAATTGTGTTCAGCTAGATAGCTCTCTTTCAGGCGTGTTCCTTTTCATTAATTTTATCATTTACAGGTTTCGTGCTTAACCCAGCATCGATATCTCCATCTTTTACACGAGTTTTGAGCTTCACATGTACCAGGGTTGATATTATTCAACGACTAATTACGAGGAGGTACTTTTGAAATCGTACTACGTCTTAGAGAAAATTTTCAGGAGAGAAGAGAAACTAATATTGTTATTGGCTAATGCTGGATTTCTGACAATGAAGTCATTAATCCTCTTGCTCTCCAATATTTTTCACAATGATATTGAAGAGAGCAATAGCAGTAATAGTAACAGTTTTTTAGAGAGCACCATATTTTTATGTTTTGGCGGTCACATCGCTCTCTCACAACCCCCAGAATGTCTGGAGGACCACACCTGTCGTTGGTTTACGGGTCTCACCGACCTGACCGGGAGACTTATCAAAAAAAAATAAATAAAATAAATTATCAAAATAAATTCACTGACCATATCCTTTGATTAACAATCAGAGGACGTATTACATGCTATGACAGGTCAGCATGTTGGGGTTAAGATTTTATAGAGAAATTGGTTGGAAAAATAAAGACTCCCTAGCCCTCGGGAACCCTAATAGCATCGGGATCGGAAGAGAACAAGAGATGACCAAGGTAAGGTCAGATAGAAAAGTTACAGTGAGGAGCAAAACACCAGTAAGTGGAAGTAATGTTCTGCTCAGCTTGGGTACCTCGTGGTCGCTATTCACATATCCCCTAGACGGAGACCCCTGAGGCCGAAAAACTAATATGTAACTCCTAAACCTAAATCAATGTGGACGAAATATACAAGTCGATCTTTTCTTAGAGGTTTCAATGTCTAATCAGAAACGGCTATTAAGGAATGAATTAATGAAATATTTGCTTACTGCACTCGGTAACAAAATGTGAAATTACTGAATTCAATTCCTTCAAAGTCTTAACTGCCCTCGGCTTTATCAAATGGGAAGTGTTGTATATGCTAAAGAAAATAATTTGATACTTTATCAATATAAAAAATACGCTCATATAAGGTGAGGTAGCATTCTGAAGAGCCGTTTATTCAGCAAACCTGTTTATATCAATGATATGCTGTGCAAATATGAATTATTTTGGGTGTCAGGACCACCCCGCCGGCTCCAGTGGACCACCTGGTATATCTATATCTCATTTTATAGGTATTTTATTAAAGTGCTGGGTACAATACAATCAACATGTCACAAGTGAGTATGCAGTTTTGAATATTCATTCCGTCATTGTTATGTTTAAAAGAACATCATCCTTTATTTTTCAGGAGAGATGACTCAGAGGTTCCAAATTTATACAGCAGATAGTTCATTTATAAATATCATACAACTAAACTCTAAGCTCATGTCTGTATTTAAAATACATTTTATCATTTTCGCGTACATCCCTAAGTGTCAGCCGTTGGCCGTTTCGCTTGAGTAATAGTCCGGATGGCAACCAATGAGTCGTGACCAGCCAACAAATTAAAACTAGTAATTGAAACTTGTTACTTTATTTCTCTTTCACAGCTACTTGTTTTTCGTTAATTCTTACTCTCTTCTCAAGAGCTGTCTAAAGTTTACGACAGAAAATTCAAAATCCAAGATGTAAAAAGCTCTCCGCTGTGATTGTCATTGTGGGTCATGCTATTTCGCTTCAGACAGTTTTTGTTTTATTTCTTAGAAACTTAAAAAGATATAGCGAAAGACTGAAGAATTTTCTGAGGACTTGGGCAATTCAGTATTATTTTAGAAGTTACACCTTTTAATATATGATTCAATTGTAAAAAACAAAATCATTATGTATTCAATGTTTCTATAGTTAAGTGGTCAGCGTTCTGGCTTCTCAACCTAGATGTCCAAGGTTCAATTTTCAGCTGTACCGAGAGAATTTAATTGGAATGTTTCATTTCCCTTCGCAGAGTGTGGAAACATGCGTGTGGGAGTGAAAAAAATATATTTCAAGTTAGAACGTTTAAAAACAGCGTTGAAAACTGCAGTCAACGAGTTGTCTCTCCGATATGACGGTAGAAGTACCATACAAATAAAATAATGGAAAAATAAATAATGAATTTTATCTTTCGATGTTACTGTCAATAACGAAAATAATATCAACTTGATAGTGCAAGGCTGAAAAGGGGTTTCCTTCATTATTTTGTTCTTTCATACTGTCCGGTGTAAAGATTTATTGCTAAAAGAGAACAAGTATTAAGGTACTATTATAATTTGAGACTCTCCCACGTTGATTGGTGTACTGCCCAAAGGCAGGAAGGACCTCCTTGTGTTAGGTCGTGGGTGGCAATCACGACTCGCCAAGGGGTAGGCCAGGCGGCTCTGTGGCAGGCAACCTGTTACTTTCTTCCGCCACTTTTGTGATACAGACTCTTAATGAAAAAAAAAAAAAAAAAAAAAAAAAAAAAAGTCAGCATTGTTTTCACAGCATAAAACAGGAGCGAAACTGTAGAACCCAGAAACAGGGTAATACGTTATAAAGAGACCAAAACATAAGTCCAACATTAAATGTTACTCCAAATTAAAATACAGTTGAACCTGATTTATGCGAATATCAAGGGGAAGAGGGAAGATTAATTGTAACTTAAGAGTTAATTATAAATTATATTTTCATAATGCTCCATATTTTGTTTAAAGAGAAAACAATACAGGGGGCTCACATATGTAAAAGTTTGCCAACAACAAAGATATGTACGAAGAAAAATCATGCTGAAGTTGGTCCTTGATTTGACTTGCTTCATCTGCTCAGCTTCCATCTATGTCAATAGAGATACAGAAAATACACCTCGAATTTCTTTTAACATAGCATATGCTATGTGCTCATTATAATTATGTAAAACTCAGTTGTATTTCACAGAAATTTAATAGGTATAACAGCGAATTACATAAAAATAAGGTTCTATTAACACTTTCTACGTTGTATTTTGCCGGCAGTTACAACAATTCATGTATAAAAACGAATTACTTAGACTTGGGTTACGATAAACAGGTTCAACTGTATACCTATATATATTTCAATACTCTTATGTTGCCTGTGTTGCACTCACATGACTTTTTCTACTCTTGTACTAACCGTTCTTACACACTCTTATTTCTATATCTTCATGTTAGTTGAGATAAACATTTTCAGAAATTATCTTATTGCTCGTTTCCTTGCACGTGCAACGGAATAAAGTAGACTTTGAGCGATCGTCAAATCTTTTAAAGCTTATACAAATAACGAGGAATATCTGCGAAATGCTACACTCTAAAAAAACTTATTTGAACATAAATTGCGTGTTTAACAAATATATACATTTTTGTACAGTGAAATTTTGTCTATCTGTTACGGTTTAGCAATTATACAAAAGTCATCCAGGGTAAATGGGACTTCGTCGGCTATAGCCAGAAAACTCGAGATATACATTCCATTTGCCATAAAAATATTTCAAACAAAATAATTAGACATTTTCTAGAAAATCAAAATTTTCGAAAACGTTTCCATGCAAGGGGTAACTTAGGGTAGAGAAATTTTCTTCAAAATCTTCATGTTGCATCCTCGGAAGACAAACTTAAATACCAACTTTGGTCCATAAATAACACAAAGTAGATAGAGACTCACACTTCACTTCAATAAATTGAGTTACACTCAATATTTCACACAACGACCGTTTCGACACATTTACATGTCATCCTCAGGCGAACTGACCTTATTTTAAACGGTTTTTCGTAGCTATTGCACAAGGTCAATTTATTTAAGTGTGAGAATCTATTTAGTTTGTGTTATTTGTGGATCAATTTGCTTCACTGTTAATAGCTTCAGGTGTACCTTTAAATCAACTTTGGTTTTTAACCGAGTTTTCGTTTTTGAGTTATGCTGTCCACAGACAGACAGACAGACAGACAGACAGACAGACAGACAGACAGACAGACAGACACACACACACACACACACACACACACACACACACACACAAGAAGGTACATTGTGCCAGCACTGAATTTTATATTCAAATAGACTACTCGGTGAGATAGTATGAAAAATAATGTTCATATTATCGTTTACATATTTGTTTTTGCATAGGAAATTCCTCGACTTTAAGCGATTAACATCAAAACCGCAGTACCTGTGTATGTATTATGATCAAGGCTTCAACTAGCTGTAATAAGCCGTTTTCTAGGACGAGCGGCTGCTGAAGATCACGCTTCCCTAGTTCTAGATGTACTTGTTTTCTACAGGAAATTACTGAAACAACTTAATGCTAGTGAATGCAGAACAGCTTGTTACTCTGTTACACATTTGAGCCGGAAAAATGTAGATTGTTAGGAAGCAAAGCTTCCTGGTATAAAAAATAAACATTGACCAAGTCACGCGTGTTGCAAACAGCGACCCAGAAATTCAGCTTGTCGTCGATTCGTTGAACACGGAATATTTCTCCATAAAAAGAAGATGAACTCTTTCAAAGAACGTTGGAAGCGAATACCATTTCCGAAGTATCGTGTTACGGTTTATAGCTTAGCATGCAATTTGATACGTTCAGCGTCTCATCCCGTTTTTAGCTTGGGGTCATGCGATTTCCTTCATGTTGTACTGATTAAGTTGCACGAAGAGGGCCAGGTTCAGTGCCTGAACCAGGCATCTAACATGTCCCAAAAGGTATGCTGATGTAGCTGCAGCTTCCCCGGGGGAACGCATCTGCCAAAGGGCTCATCTCGATTGGAAAATGTTTCATGGATAAAGTTCTTCTGGGCCTTTCCTTCATCTTGAGAAAACAAACTGAAAGTAACTATGTTTGAGAATTCATTTCATTCACCGTTTCCCCAAACTCAGGTGTTTATAAAAGACATTTCACTCACTCGCTCACTCACTCTCATTCCCACGCCACAATCTCTCACTCACTCTCACACTCACTCTCACTCACTCATCCACTCACGAGGACTTGCCAAATTATCTTTATGTGCCTTTGTACAGTCAGCGCCGAGAGAGAGTTTGAGTAACGTCAGAGATAGTTTTGGACATTTAATGTCGCGTCGGAGTGGTGGACAGTGCTGCAGCAGCTTTTAGTAAGTGAACAGTCGAGCAGTATTAGTGTTTCGTGTCAAGGTCATGATAAGACGGAACAGCTCTGAGATGCAAGTTCAGAACCAATTGTAGACTGTGATAACCATAAAATACAACTGTATTTTTGTGCTTCAGTTTTAAAAGAGAAATAAAGTGACAGAAAAGGTAACTGAAAGTGTCATTTGTCACACTGGTGTCAGAAGTGGGTGTCATTTGTCACAAAATGAAAATCATGGGGTAGCATCGTACATCGCTGATGTGTTCTTCAAGGAATGAACCACCGTCTCTCAACCGTACTTTCCTATTGGCTGTTTCTTAAAACGAATGTAGACAATATTACTGTGATTTGTAAGTGCACAAGGAAAAACATAGAAAGTAAACAACCTTTACTGCAATGAGCTTCGATTAACCCACTTTTGAATCACTAATGAAGCGCCAAAGAAGAAAGAAATGCAGAACGCACCTGGGACACAAGCCAGAGAATATTTACACTGCCTAATGACACAATTTCTCTTTCTTGGTGTAATCTGCACAGTAGCTAGGATCCTGCTGCGGGCAAGTCGAACAGAATTTTTGGTCATTCATGAGAAATGCCTTAAATGTTTCTTACATTAAATATTATACAAAACATTTTGCTTTTGCATTCGTTCAGCAGAAGATAATTATGTTGCTCTTATTTGTTTGCGCAAAGAAATCATCCGGCTCTAATCACAACAGGTGCATGAAAGAGAACTAAGCAACTTTCAATTAGAAATGCCATTCACGCTAAAGCATGTGCAGAAAAACCCGCAGAACCAATTTGCTTCAGTCAGAACCTGTGACATTTCATCAGCATGACCCACAAAAGCTACAGAATTGGTTTTGTTTCCTTGCTGTACAATGGTTTTTGAAAAATGGTTTCTAAATAGTTCGGTATATCACTAGAAAATCACTCGCTTCAACAGCGTCATTGAGAATTTGACAAAACATAGTTCCAGCTTAAGAGAGAAGTGGCAATGGCATGAGAATGAGTAACATTTGTTGATGAAATGCCACTGCCAGCAGTAGAGGAAGGAATTCTGTGTGCCACTCATAACGATATGGAATACGGGATGAAAACAAATACAGAAGGACAAATATTGTGATTATTGGAAGAAAATTAAGAAGACTGCATACCATCTAGTGTATTGGAGCTGAAATTCATTTTTATTTTCTCTTCTACTTTTAGTAGAGGACTTTTTCTAATTAACATCCTCCAACGTAATGTTATATCGGACGGTGAATGAATGAAATGGGTGAAATGATGCTCAAATGAGCCCGAGGTCCATAGTTACCCGACATTCGTCTTCTCAGGATAAGGGAAAACTTCGGAAAAAATCTTACTGGGATAACTTACCCTAAGCAAGATTCGAACTCGCGACTTCTTGAATGTGAGGCAGACACGCTAACCATCACGCTACCGAGGCGGGTTAGTAAAGGACGTATTGTATTTCACCCAAAATTTCGATGTCGATGTTTTACTGTAAGTATATGTTTTCAGGCCCCCTGAATTAAAATAAAAAGCATTTTTAGAAAAATGTCTGTGTGTGTAGGTATGTCTCAGTTTTGGACAGCACAGCTCAAAAACCAAAATTCGGTTAAAAACCAAAGTTGGTATTTAAGTTTAGTATCTTTCAAGGATGTGACACAAGATTTTGTAGAAAATTTCTCCACTCTAAACTACCCTTTATATGGGAAATTTTTCAAAAATTTTGAATTTCTTGAAAATGGTTCTAAACGATGTTGATTAAAATGCCACGTGTTTGAGATATTTTTATGGCAAATTTAATGTAGGTTTTGATTTTGCTGGCTATAGCCCATTTAGTCCTGTTTATTCTTGATGACTTTTGTGCAACTGGTAAACCGTAAGAGATAGACGCTTGCGTTCTACTAAATTCGTTTTTTGCACAAGTTTCTAATGTATTGGTACATGTTGAAAACATTACACGAATTATATAACCCAGTCTTATTACTGGCTTAAGATCGAAGTACAAGAGGTTGGACTACTCACAAGGTTGAAAAACAAGTTAAGAAAACGAAGTGGAAATTATATTTTATGGATCATTTACTTAATTTGAATGGTCCATGGAATTTGAGCTTATTACGGTTGTAAATTTTTGTATTAACGTCGCAAATTAATGTTTTTATTGCATAGGGCCATAATATTCGTTGTCAGGCAGCTCATTATAAATGCTGCTTGATTTGTACAGAACTAGATAACTATGTGCTACCTAGTGCTTTCATTTTCTGAAGGCTCGTAAAATGGAATCACTATAATAAACGTGCAGCAGGAACACGCTTATGAAAATAGTTTATAATGTGATTTATAGCTGATTAAACAATAATTTAATTCATTCTCACGTAATAAAGATACTGGCATTGACCCCGAAATAGAATCATAATTAGATGTCGTTATATTCTACATTTTTAGCATGATTTACTCAGGACAGGAAGAAAAATGAGGCAAGTGGCAGAAACATAGTTACTTTCTATATCTAGTAAAACATTAGACATGAGGTTGGCTAAACTGTTTTAGGTCTTCGTGAACTGGAGTCGCTACTTCTTTATCAAGCAGCTCCTCGGTTGAACCTTTCCGGGACCTAACGAGGCTGAGTGCACTCCCTGCCAGACCTCCCAGCCCCACACTGGTACCTCGGATCGAACACGGCTCCTCTACACCATTGGCAGCCGCGCTACCGAGGCACAATCACTAATACTGAGGTGAATTAAGTTTCTGCAAATATAAGAGTAATTATCATCAAATAGTTAACTGCTTTCTGAACTACCTTAAAGGACACTGGGAGTGAAATTTTGGTCAAAATTGTCAAAAAATTGAAAATTGCTTTTTTTTTTTTTTTTTTCTTTTTTTTTTTCCCCCCCTCCATATCCCCCACTCCCTGTGGTCATTACAGCTCTTTCAAATAGCGCTCTTCCCTTAACGTGCACAGGATACTCCTATACAAAAGCCTGTTTTTCTCAAAACTACATTTCTGCACATTCCAAAAGAAGGTCGCGCCTGAGTTTTGCTTCAAATTCAATGAAAATTTCCAAAAATATTCATAAATAGCAGCTAAACAAAACTATGCTTCAATATTGATGTTATCATTAACATGAGTTCCAAAAACATTTTTTCGTATGAAAAAAATCAATAATTTTTAAGATTAAATTTTCTTTGTTATTAAAAAAATATGTACAGCATAATCAGCAAACGTATTTGAAATATCTCTTCATACAGTTGTTACCCATGTTTTAGAGTATCAGTTCTGCCAATATAAATTAATTTTGAAAAGTCAATAGACGCGAGCTCTATTTTGAAAATGTGCCTATTAAATTCATAAAATAATTTATATGCCATAAACGAATTATCCAATTTTAATGAAATTTGGCGTATCTCCTATTCTCATATAAATACAAACACAGTAAAAATTTCAGAAAAAATCTATCAAGAAATGTGGAGCTTATAAATTTCACTCCCGGTGTCCCACCTTAATTGAAATGCTAAAATAAGGCCGGTCTTGCAAAAAGATCTTTATATAAATGTTTGCACATTCTGTGTCCTTTATGGGTAATAACTTTGGCGCACTGTTTGTATAGCCGTTATGCTTCCTTTTAGAGACCATAAAGTCCAGAGAAGCATAAAGAATCTCATTAAACATTTCAGAACTATACACATCACAGTTTTTGCTTTCTCTACTACGTACAGTGAGTAGAGGAAGTATTATATTCGACCCAAAATTTCGGTGTCGAGATTTCACAGAAGTATGTGTTTTGATGCCATCTGAATCCAAAAAGAGTAGTTTTAAAACAAGTTAGTTAACTTTAGTATCTTTCAAGGATGCAACATGAACTTTAGTCAATGTTGCAAATTATACGTAATCTATTAGTTTATACCTGAGGCCAAATTTGCAATTAACGGTATCAATCGAAGTATGGTCAACTTCGCCGGTGCCATAAAAAGCACTACAGAGAAATGCCGTTACTTCAAGTACATTATCATTAAGGATTGAATTACCCTTATTACTACACTAACCATAAATATAACGTTATTGGATCACAAAAACTGGATCCTTCTATGTTTAGTCAATAGAATAAAGTGCGCTGTAGAAGTGCCTTAACCTTATTAGCAATAGGTCTTCACACTGGCACAAGGATAAACTGTTGTTGCCTTTGGAAGGATACAAAATGCTGCTACGATTTAACGGGGGGAAATGTTGGCGTACTTGAACTTTTGGGTACCATTGCAAGATCCTTATTTCACCTGCATGTATTTCCAAAGTCGCAGTACACCTTTAATCATTCCAATCTTAAAAATCTGATATGTTGCACTCAAATGACTTTCTCTACTCTTGTACTAACCATATTGATATTAAATTCTCTTTGCACGGCTAAGAGACAAAGAAGTGAATAATGACCTTACATTTCAAAAGTATTACAAAGCTCACACAAATAACGCGGAATATCTACAAAATGGTTCACTGTAGAAAAAAAATGATTTCGATTTTTGTGCACTGTTTTACGATTTACCAGTTATACAAAATTTATCAAGACTAAATAGTACTACGTGAATTATAGGCAAAAAATTCAAAATATACAGTTCATTTGGCATAAAAATATCTCAAACATATGACATTTGAATCCAAATCGTTAGAGGCATTTTCAAGAAAATAAAAATTTTCCGGTAGCCTAGGGTGAAGAAATTTTCTTCAAAATTCTCGTGTCGCACCCTTAAGACATAAAACGTAAATATCAAATTTGGTTTTTAACCGACTTTTCGTTTTTGAGTTATGCTGTCCACAGACTGACAGACACACGCACACGGACCTTTTTCTAAAAATACCTTTTTTGGATTCAGGGGGCCTCAAAACATATATTTCCGGCGAAATCTCGACATGAAATTTTTGGGTGGTAGACGATACTTCCTGTACTTTACTATACGTAGCACAGAAAGTAAAAAGGTCGAGTTTCGAAAAGAAGAAGACGTTTATTAGAACGTTATTTACAATATTGACACTGAATATGAATGAACAGATTAGCTTTATTTCATACACAGGAATCGATAGTTTCTGATTCAGTTGCTTGGGATTGTGCGCAGATGCAAAGTATTGGCAGCTTCATGCGGATCTTTTGATTGGTGGTTAGCAGTGTCTTTGTGAAAAGGTGTAGCTTTGATTGCAATAGCGTTATACAGAGGTAGATTTAATGAGGTCAGTTACAGTGACGTATAACCTCATATTATGTATAAAAGGTCAATATGGAGCAGAAAAACGGCCAACCGCAAGTTACAATATATAATACCCCTTTGGTGTTCCAAAAGCCAAGTCCTTGAGACACACTCATTGATAAATAAAGGTCACTTTCTTCAGCGATGCGTGTAGACGTTCATTAGATCTGTCTACAATTTACCTCGCATTCCTGTAAGCACCGTAATGACCGCTTGGAAAGCTTTCCTTAGTAACTAGTTTTAATCTGAATAGTTTGGAATTTATTGAACCTTTACGCAAATTTAACGCACAAAAAGTTGTCTGTGTATCCGTTCAAACTAGGCCAAGCCGAGCCTTAGCCGTGGTAGAGTACGGTTACTTACCCAAATGTTTTTTACGAGTGTAAGTTCTTTGCAAGTAAAGAGGGGTCATCCATTACTGTCCCGCCACAAACGATAATGCGACGGACAAATTGCCGTGCGTACAGGGAAACCACCGCATTTCTTTAACTAGACGAGTACGAATGCTGCACGGACGAGGTGTTTACAGAAAAGGATGTCAACTCATAAATTAAACCTTGCCCCTCAGCAATATTCTGCCAGTGGCATGCTTGTCTTGTCTTATCTCATGGCCTTCATCATTTTTTGCCTCTCCTTCCAACAGAAACAAATATACCTTCATAAATCTTTGAACTTGCAACCTGTATCATGTAAATGCTTATATTTTTACTTTTTTTACTAGTAAAGTAAGTATTGTACTCCACTGTAATTTCACAGGAAGTACGTGTTTTGACACTGCCCAAGTCCAAGGGAAAAAAGAAAAACATTTTTAGAACGTGTGTGCATGTCTTGTCTTTCAACAGCATGACTAAAAACGAAAAGTCGTTTAAATACCAAACTTGGTGTTTAAGTTAAGAATCTTCAACAGTGCCAGTACAATAGGAAGAGATATGTACAGCGAATGCATTCTATCCCCAAAACCATGCTTCATTATCATCCAATCCATATACGATTGGCTCCAGACACAAGCGGGTGATTTTTATGCAGAAGGAATTTCAAAGCTTGTGAACAGATACGATAAGTGCCTCAATCGTTATGGAGACTATGTAGAAAAATAGTGCAAAGATGTAGTTGTAAGATGTATATATTAAAATATTTTTATTTAACTTGGTGAATTTTTTGCAATCAACCGGAGGTTACTTTCTGAACGGCCCTCGTATTTATACCATATCATAGTTTGTTTTTTTCCATGGAAAATATAAGCGAAGTGCGATTTTCTCAATGGTGATTAGAGTTACGTAATTCTCATTGGACATATGAAGTCATATTTTGGCTTTTTATAACGTTTGTCATTTTCTTTTCATTTTTAATTTCTCTTCTACGTATAGTAAAGTAGAGGAAGTATTGTATTCCACCCAAAATTTCGATGTAGAGATTTCACAGGAAATATGTTTTGAGGCGCCCTGAATAATAATAATAATAATAATAATAATAATAATAATAATAATAATAATAATAATAATAATAATAATAATAATAATAATAATAATAATAATAATAATAATAATAATAATAATAATAATAATAATAATAATAATAATAATAATAATAATAATAATAATAATAATAATAATAATAATAATAATAATAATAATAATAATAATAATTGTACAAGGTCTGTGTGTGAACAGATAATTCAAAAACGAGAAGTCGGTTAAATACAAAAATTGGTATTTAAATTTAATATCCTTGAAGGATGCTACACGAAGAATTTACATGGAAAAATTTTCTAATTTTTTTTTTTTTTTTTTCAAAATGCTTCTAACGGATTTTGTTAAAATGCCACATGTTTAAACTATTTTACGGAAAATGAAATGTATATTCTTGACTTTTGAATAGCTGGCAAACCGTAAGAGATAGACCAAAAGACCAAATCTTACTATACAGAGATGTACATCTGGTTAAGCTATACGAGGTATGTCAAAATTCATTTTTATGGAGTAAATCATTTCGGAGACATTCCTTATATTAACAAGGAATATGTGTGTCTTGCAGTACTTAAAACTTTTCTCAAATGGAACATCGTTATTCACTTTTGTGTCTCTTGGCCGTGCAAAGAGAATGGAATTTCAAGGGTTTAAATGATTTGACTGTAGCTTAAAGCGTGCTGTATTCCTACATTCTCCTTGCACTAACAAGGAAATAAGTAATAAGATAATTTTTGCAAATGTTTATCTCGACAAACCTGAAGATCTAGGAATAAAAGTTTATAAGAATTGCTTGAACAAGAGTAGAGAAACGAATGTGAGTGTAACATATCAGCTTTATTTTATCTTAAAGCAGACTCATTTATACTTTCATATGCTACGCAGAACGGACAATAAATTTAATTATGAAATAGTTCCTCCTTCCGAGCCCGGAATCGAACTCGAGAGACGCTGACCACTAGTCTATGGAGGCAGCTGTTTATTTATAAACATCCGTTGTAGTTTACTTCCTTCTTGAGCGGTTATTTCTGCACTCTCCCCAAGTTCATTATAGCGGGCGAAACAAGAGCAGCAAGGCTAGAGATAGGCTGCAATTAAAACTGTATCAGTAGGTGATTTGTTCCGCATTAAAGAGGTACAAACCAACTGTCAATCATCACCAACGCAAAGTGCTTTTGTATTCCAGCCGGAACTTCAGCACGGCATCTTTTGTTTTTCTTTGCTCCGTGTTTTGTTTTTGTTTCTGAATGTTTTGGGATGAAATCTTCGTGACGGGCGTCTCCTCTTGTAGCTGTAACGACCATCCTTCTCTTATTGTTTGTCTCACGTGGGTGGAGTTGAATGTAACCTATATTTCAGACCCAATACACCTGTTAATAATTGCGAAACAATGTAGCCGCTTAAACATATTCCAACCTTGAGCATTCTGCGATCATCCCACATCGCCATGTCGGCAAGGACTGGGTGATTAATAGTTAGCAACGAACCTACTTCCGTCTTTATTAGCAACTGCAATATTGTCGGCACCAGTCGCTTTTTGCCGAGAGTGCCTGCCTGCTGTGCGAGAGTTCTCAGGTTGGATTTCCGGCTGAGGTTTGGGAATTATTCTCTATTCTCTTCAGTCTGCAGGTATGAATGAGAGAGTGGGTACCGACTGCGCGCGAAAGAGTCACATTTTTCCTAACTGCGCGCGAGGTACTGAATTGTAAACAGGCCTACTGCGCGCGAGTTTGTCAAGGGTACACAGGCCTACTGCGCGCGAGTTTGTCAAGGGTACACAGACCAAAAGCGCGCGAGCGGATATACCACAAACACGTCAAATGCCTTCGAGCCTTTCTCGTGTAAGTAACGTAAGTGTGGCACCCTAGTAAATAATGTTAGTTATTTGTTTCAAGAGTATTTGTGGCTATAGGTTATAGGGTTGGTGACGCTTAACGACTGTCGAATGTTCCGAGTATACAAGATGGCGTGTTGTTTATAAAATTATGCACTTATCGTGTTTCTAGGTGTGTTTCTATAGAACAATGGATTCAGCGCTTCTCTGCAAGTTATGAAAAGTCAAAGGAGACAAAGTTTGTTTGTTATAGATGGATATAAATTTCGTAAAGAAAGAGAAACAAAGCCAAGAATATCGTGGAGGTGCACTGTTAAAACATGTAAGTGTCGTATTTAAGTAACAGTGCTGCAGTAATGAAGTAAGTCATAATCACGAAACTGTTCATAGTTTGGATAGGCAAGTAATCTAACGACGTAAAGCGCAGAGCTGTTACTGAATTGTCTGAAAGACCATTAGTTGATTCGGAAAGAAGTTGCCAGTGAAAGAGTTGACATGAATGGCATAGAGCCCTAAGTCTAAAAAATCGTGAAGGAAAATTCAGGAATGTCCGCCGCGCGCAGTTGGGGCCCTCCAGAATGAGTGTGAAAGTGTGTGTGTTCTAATGTATAAAACCAAAAGAAAATTCAGGAACCAAATGATACGTGTGTACGAGTGAACATTAACTCAGCTATGTCAAACCTTGTCTCTTGGGACACGCTTACGTATTTAACCTTCAGACGGAGGATGAATCAGCTAGTGTCTGTGACGTGTACAATTGCAAGCTGACAGTCAGTATCCAGGACACAAACATAGCAGCTTCCAAGTCATACCTTGGTTTGTTAGAAATGTCCTCAAAATACCTACCTCTTCATTCTGGATGACGTTTGCATGAATGGTAAACAGTAAGAGAGAGACAAAAAGCTTACTAAATAAAAAATATGGGTCTCGTTAAAACACACAATTTATATGAAATACTTCTTTTTTACTTTCTCTACTGGTAGAGGAAGTATTGTACTTCACACAAAATGTGTGTGTGTGTGTGTGTGTGTGTGTGTGTGTGTGTGTGTGTGTGTGTGTGTGTGTGTGTGTGTGTGTGTGTGTGTGTGTGTGTGTCAGTATGTGTGTCAGTATGTGTGTCAATCTGTGGACAGCAGAAAACGAAAAGTTGATTAAAAACAAAAGTTCGTATTTAAGTTCAATGTCTTTCAAGGAAGCGGCAAGAAGATTTTGAAGAAAATTCCTCCATCCTAAACTACCAGTTACATGGAAAATTTTTAAAAAATTTTGATTTTCTTGAAAAAGGCTCTAACGATGTTGATTAAAATGCCATATGTTTGAGATATTTGTATGACAAATGAAATGTATATCTTGATTTTTCTGGCTATAGCCCCTGTAGTTCTGTTTACTCAGGAAGACTCTTGTGAGATAGACCAAATCTTGCTACACAAAAAAAAAGTATATCTTGCTAAAATACACAACTTAGGTCCAAATAAACTGTTTTGTAGAGCGAACCATTTCGGAGATATTCCTTGTTATTTATGTGAATTTTGGAGAACTTAATGGAACATCGTTATTCATTTTTATATATATGTTAACTGTGCAAAGAGAACGGAATTTAAAAGCTTTAAAACATCTGACTATCGCTCAAGCCTACTGCATTCCCATGTTCCCCTTGCAGCTACAAGAAAATTTGTGCAAATGCTTGTCTTAAGTAACACGAAGAAGATATAGGAATAAGAGTTTGTAAGAATGGTTAGTAGAAGAGTAGAGAAAGTCATGTGAGTGCAACACATAAGATGGATCCCTCCTTAATTTGACGCTAAGGCTGCTCCAAGTGGATTTGCAGCCGAATAATGAAAGAAAGGATTACAGAGATGACTCTGTATTGCTGGATATTGAGGGAAAAGGCACATTTGGACAGATATTGAGCTCTGCCCTGTTCTGCGCGTGCGCGGCATGTGGTGAATGCTAATGCACCACCGCTGTTGCGGATTCACTGACCAGAGCAGGATGCGACCAAGTGAAAGCGACGTGCACAAAAACTTGGCTGACCGCTCATTTTAGCCTACTTATGTTAATCATTAGGGTGAGCAGGCCGGAATTCGGAAGGTCACGGGTTAGATTTCTATCGAACTCTCTGACTAATACCTACGAAATTTCTTTCACAACCTTTTAAGGTCCCGAACTGTTCCGCTACTCTTCCTTTACGCTGCTAGAACTCTACATCATTACTGATGTTATAAAGAAAACAAACTGGCACCTCTCGAAAGGCTAATGCAGTTGGGCTACTAATGCCATAAAAACTGCTGAAGTAATTAAAGCTATTAAAGTCGCAAGTACAAGGAACGAGTCCTAAATTGATTTGCACACGCTAGTATCTTAGTTTTTGTACACGTTAGCTAGTTTTATTTTCTTGAAATAATTAATAATTGCTAATGTACAGAGCGTTAAATTATACAATAACTAGCTGAAATACCCAGCTTTGTCGGTGTTTTGAGATTTATCCCTGCAAGTTGCACTTGCCCAATAGCCTGTGTTTCTTTGGAGACGTTGTGGATACGAGATTAGATAGTAGATTAGATTACGATGGATTAGATTAAGGTGCACGGATGTATAGAGAGACGGAGATAGAGACAGACGGATAGAGAGACGGAGAGAGAGAGACAGAGAGAGAGAGAGAGACAGACGGATAGAGAGACAGACGGATGGGCAGACAGACGGATGGGCAGACAGACGGATGGGCAGACAGACGGATGGGCAGACAGACGGATAGAGAGACAGACGGATGGGCAGACAGACGGATGGGCAGACAGACGGATGGGCACACAGGCAGGCAGACAGACAGGCAGACAGGCAGACAGGCAGACAGGCAGACAGGCAGACAGGCAGGCATGCAGGCAGGCAGGCAGACAGGCAGGCAGGCAGGCAGGCAGGCAGGCAGGCAGGCAGGCAGGCAGGCAGGCAGGCAGGCAGACAGGCAGACAGGCAGGCAGACAGGCAGACAGGCAGACAGGCAGGCAGGCAGGCAGGCAGACAGGCAGACAGGCAGGCAGGCAGGCAGGCAGGCAGGCAGACAGGCAGACAGAGAGGCAGATGGACAGATAAAATAGAAGATGTGCATGCGCGCTAGTGTGAACATATGCTTGAGAACAAAAAGGAGAATAAATATAACATGTCACAAGTCAAGAGTCTGTATGCCAGCTGAAGGTTTTCAAGAAAATTTCCCCACTAAAACTACCTTTTAGATATAATTTTTACGTTATCTTAACTATTTTATACATGGCCTTAAGATTTTGGTTAAAATACTTTAGTGTAGTCACTAATTTGATTAATACAATGAATATTTCTTTGAGGTTCTTGATGTTCTGAATTAATGTTGCGTACTTTCATAACTAAATTATAGGTTGAGTAAATATAATTTAAAATACAATTAATAAATGCAGTAATTATGATACCTAATTATCGATAAAGGGTTGATAGGATAGAGTTAGGTAGTTACGTAGTAGAACTTGGAAGGTTTAATAGACAGTGTAAACAATTGAAAGAAGCAGGCAGCCCTGAAAGTGATGCCAAGGCTGCAAAGCGCAGTTCCAGCGCTGCATAGGGTGAACAACTGACCGGGCTTCATTTTCTAGGCGTGTTGGCTTCGCTTGAGGAACTGGAAAGTTTTCCAGGAGCAATTTGAAATGTTTCCTTCTTTTTATATAACGTAGGTAGCTGCTCTGTAATTAAGTGCACGCTAACCCTTCGATGCTATAAGCAAAGCCGAGCAGCTATTTACCAGTAATTTACTCTCGCGTAATGAAACTTCAGATTCAACTTAAGAGTTTCATTAGGGCACTGTGGAAAGATTATAGAAAAAAACTGTACATTTTTAACATCTACATCACATATACGTCCTGTTATTACAGATGCGACAGCGGGTTTCCTTCTTTCTTTTTCCAAAGCGAGCTGATGACAAACAGTTTTTATGTCCTAATGATAGAATACTTCGTCACTTACACTGCGTATTAGAAAATCATTGGTGCATTAATATTTCACATGCCAAATTATTCGTTCCTGTATATACTTTAATGTTGCATGCATGTAGTTCTTGTATAACATTACTTTTGGCTAGGACTTTGTCCTAATGTCCTGGCCAGGATCATCAGGATAAAAAAGGACTAAGCTAAATTTTTTAAGTACAATTAGGATGTCATATATGTCGCTAAGGTACTTTTCTACATGCACCTTGAACATTTGTTTAATTAAATGTATATTTATGGATGACGTAAAAAGGACCTGAGAGGAACACGAGACCCGGGGAAAGAATAGCGTTCTGGAGTTCGCCCAGGGCCAAGACATCCACAACAGCTGGTGGTTTAGAAATCTACACAAGTTACACTGAACAAAGAAATTAAATCACTTGGAAATATTGATAAGCGGCGCGGTTAGAACGCTCACCTACCACCTACGCGGCCCGGGTTCGATCCCAGAGACTCGCATGTGGTATCCCTGATGGACGAAGTGGCATCTGGGTGGGTTTTCTCCAGGTTCTCCGGTTTCCCCCGCCACTGATTCCACCAATTGCTGCATAATCACCTTTCCAATCATCGATTTCGCCTGCACTAATCCTCTTCCTCACTCTCATACCAGAAGATGTTGGGCTGACCAACCGCTTCCAGGTCATCACTCTGTCCGGTCCATAACTTCCCCTGATCCTCAACAGGCATCTGACCCTGTGTACTGTCTTGCAAGTCCTAGGGGGTGTAAGCCCTACATAAGGGGAGGGTAATCAGTTAAAGAAGAAGGAAATAATGATAGACGAAGATGTCCGGAAAGAAGACCCGAGAGGAATACGAGACCTTGGGGGGGGGGGGGGGGGGAGGGAGAAGTTTCGAATTAAAAATTAACTTACTTTTAGATTAAAATATTAAAAATAAATTATAGTTTTAAAAAACTACGAGTAAAATAACGCGCTTTAATAACAAACCGAACTAGAAACTGAAAAGTAATTCAACATTTATTTTAACAAAATAAACATTTTATTGTAAAAAATCTGGGGTGCCTGACTTAAATGTTATACATAGTTCGTTGATAGCTGTTTTTAAAAGTAACGATACGGTAAAATATCTAAAAATACCTCACGTTTTTTACTATAAAATATATTATTTCGGTAATATAACTTTTTATTTAAAATTTTGAATTATAATTAACCAGTGGACTTCATGTCGCTATAGAAGCATACAAATTATTTGAAGGCCAAAATGATCCATATACCTATATGAGTAAATATGCATATATATGATATAATGATCAGAATCTTTATAGATGCTTGACTTGAGTGATAATTTATTATCACTTAAAATAGAATTAAATGAATTAAAATGCAATACTACTCGGACAATTTTGTGACATAGTTTTACCGATCTGACAGTTAGACCCTCTTTACTTTAAATCTATGGCCAGCACGCTCCGTGTACTATAACATTCCGAAGTCATTCACCCACAAGCAGTAAAATCTATCTTCAATGCTTTGTCTTGACTCCATGGCTTGTTAAACATTGCTTCTGGTAGCCACGTAATTGCTGCCAAGTAATTAATTACTCGAAAAGGAAAACGGCCGTTTTACTCGAGAAGAAAGTTGCTGACTGGTTTGGCTTACAAACGACAGGAAATATTTTCAACTTTTTGCTCATTATTTTAAAAAAATAGGATTTCTCTTAGACAATTTTATTTGTCTCGTTATTTGTGAGGAGCGGTCTGCATTTAACTAGCTTTCATGCAAATAGTTTTTCTATTTCCTCTGCCGTTAGCTATAATAGGTAAGAACATTCACTCAAAAGTTCGAATTCGGGTTTTCACCGAAAATATGTTTCGAAGACCTTGACTACAAATCTGAAGTGTTGCACTCACATTACTTTCTCTACTCTTGTACTAACCATTCTTACAAACTCTTATTCCTATATCTTCTTCGTGTTAGTTGAGATAAACATTTGTACAAAATATCTTATTGCTTATTTCCTTGTAGGTGCAAGGGGAATATTACAATACAGAAGGCTTTGAGCGATAGTCAGATCTTTTAAAGCTTTGAGATCCCGTTCTCTTTGCACGCTTAACATAAAAAATGAACACCGATGTTCCATTTCACGAAAGTTTCAAGTTTTGCGAAACTCACACATGACAAGGAATATCTCCGAAATGGTTCATCCTACAAGAAAATTTATTGAGACATAAATTGTGTATTTTAGCAAGATCTACATTTTTTGTATACTATGATTTGGTCTATCTCTAACGGTTTACCAGTTATGCAAAAGTCGTCCAGAGTAAATACGACTACAGGGGCTATAGCCAGAAAATTCAAGATATACATTTCATTTGCCATAAGAATATCTCAAACATACGATATTCAAGATAATCAAGAATTCGGATAGTCTGCGTGATTGCCTGTGGATTCATTTTGCGACTCACCTCCGCATACCATCTGCGCCAAGAATGTTTAAGGAAGGTGATTTGCGGGGCTATAATGTTAATGAAAAATCTCGTCAGTGCAAGTGGTTCAACTGGATACCAGCAAGCTGGCTGTGATATTGTGTTAAGTACGGGGTCATTAAATGGCAGACGCAGGAGAGAATATCTAAACCTAAGTGTAACATGGGCCTAAACCAAAACATTTTATAGTTACTGTCACGAGTACGAACACTCCTACGAACAGCAGGATGTTATTAACAAGAACAAGGGCAGGCACAAGTTATGAAGATGTTCACAGGTCTAAGATGCACGAACTGGATTTCTGAGTTCCTTAAGAGGTCAAACTTCTCTGTGGTTTCCGAGAAATTCTCTTCCACCTAGACCCTAATATCTTACGCCCATAACATTTTAGGTTTTAGTTATAGCCTCGCAAATCAACTTTTTACACTTCCTTAGAAGAGCGTTTCTTATCAAAGAACCTGAAATATAGCCTGGCTTCCCTTCTTAATTCAGGAACTGAAACTGTTGACCCGGTGAACTTCGTACCATCAAAACTTGATTTGATTGTAACTCTTCATAAGTGATTAGCAATCCTTATCAACCCTCCCTACTCCAATTCATTGAGATAGATAATATTAGACACATGGTGTACGGTTTGATTGTTGTTGGTTATTTGATTAAACTCGTTTGCAATTCAAATGAATTTAATGTCGTTATTTACATAAAAGACAAACCTACTCCCAAAATCCACTACTTTTTTTACGAAAAAACCAACGATAGGTCCGCCACAAAATCTATATATTAAAATTTCAGCTCGTCCTCTCCTTGGGATTATAATGATCACTGTAAAATGACAGGCAGTTGTTTTCACAGTCACTCAAATTTGTTGAAGTTGCCTTGAGAACTTTAAAATATCGAAATTCTCAAACTAATTCCTAGAGTCTCGCTAAAACAAAATTGAATGTTTTTTGAAGTGAAACTTCTTATGAAATGGCTTTGAAATTCTAATCCGCAACCTTTTTGTGTGACGAAAAGTGGTGGAGGTAAACACTGTGTCAGGTAGAGTGGGATGAGAGTCTTGCTTGCCTTCGGGTATCGGGGAAGAGTGAGACATACGCTCTTCTCGCTTTCTTTGATCCTCGTTGTCCGTGGTTGCGTGCACTGCGTTCAGGCGGCGTGGCGATCAGTGAGTACAATTGTTGGTTGTCAACAGAGCAACACGTGTGCATCCAACGCATTTCGAGTATTGTTTAGTGTTCTTGTCGTTTATAATCTAGTTTATTCATTAAAACATACAATTTTATTGTGAATATGCCTAAGTTAGGCGCAGAAAGAACAAGAGTATGGCGTGAGAATTTCACTTTTTAAGAACAGTGACATATATGTATATAATTTTATGTAAATAAATGAATGTTAAACACAATCTACGCTATTCAAAACTAATTTATGGGTAACTAAAATGTTTCCCTGTAACACAAAAGTTTCACTTCTATGTGTGTGTTTACGACACACACTTTTTTTGTTTTGTTTATTTCTAAGCCTGCAAAGCCAATTTACCTTCACAAAATGGCTGAACAAAATGAGTTTTGGCAAAACGTAACCAAACCGATTCTCAAAATCCACTACCTTGTTTTTTTACAGAAAAACTATTTTAAATGTGATAGAGGCAGCTGTCAAACGATAGGTCCACCAGAAGTGAAAGTAATCCGAATTGGCAATTCCCATATAAAATTGCCAATTTAGATCTTTGCGATTTTTCGGCTGTTCCATTGGGTTTTTCCTAGCTTTCTTTTTTACGAGTGTTGAGGCGAACAAAACAAAATAGCAATTATTCAAATAGGTCGAGCCATTTTCGAGCTTTTACGAAACTAACGCACGGCAATTGAGGAAATGTGCACTAAAAGTTATATAATATTCAAAATAATAAATAATTTATGGAGATTTACTTTCGTCCCTCAAGGCTATAGCCACACACAAGGATGGGCAAACTATTCGACAGAAAAAAGTATGAAAAGTAGCAAGTGTGGTTTACTTATTCTCTTTGCATGAAGTCATATCGATGGTGAACAAACTCGCATTTCACCGAGTGGCCACTTAACCTACAGTTTGCCGTGGGTGTGAAGAGAAAGGACCTCGCACCTGCACTGCCGGAAGGTCGTGCATTCGATCCCTGATTATTATCATTCCTGTGTGGGATCTTTGCCTGAATGATTCCGGCAGAAGCTGAGGAATGCCAGGTCCAGTACGTGATCTTTTAATTTTACTTAGCAAAGTTGATAAACCTTATACGGTTACCAGAGGGGCTGCTTCTAATTGCTGTTTAGTTTTGGAGAAGGCGAGGTAATTCCATTTCCATATATGGTTTCTACTTTCCCGATATGGCTTCAGCAGCTTCTGAACTTGGTTCCTTCCAGGCTATCACAGTTTCAAATTAAGTGATCGTCTTAATTCACCAAACCCCGGAGTGAGTGGCACGCTACGTGTGGTCCCTCACAACGGATTTATTAAATCTCGGAAGTGTGCTCCTGAAAACTAGAACAATATAGTTCTTTGTTTTATTTTAGGTGGCACGAATAACTAGTCCATGAGTGATCATGTCAAATGCATATAACGTTACTTTGTCTTTCAGTACATAGTATCAGAAACAACAAATGAACAGTAATATAGAAGTTTGGGACTTAAACTTAAATTTTATATATTTGTGTACGTATGAAATCAATATTTTGCACGCTTAAGTGTGTTTATGTTATAAACTACCACACGAAGTTCCAGCACAAAACTTTTAGTACCTTTGAGGCAATTAATTATTCAATTTATTGTCAGTGCCAATATACCTAAAATTCAAATTATTAATATATAACAATATAATATAATATTTAATGTCTTTTAAGGATGCTACACGAAGATTTCGATTTTCTTGAAAATGACTAACGATTTTGACTAACATTACATGTTTAAGATACGTTTATGACAACTGAAATGTGTATTTTAAATTTCTGGCTATAGACTGTGTAGCTCTGTTTGCTCTGAATGACTTTTGAATAACTCGTAAACCTAAGAAATGTAGATCTCGGTAAAACACACAATTTATGTCCAAATAATTTTTTTTTGTAGAGTGAACCATTTCGGAGATATTCCTTGTTATTGGTGTGTTTTGGACAACTTATGCTTCTGTCAAGTGGAACTTTGTTGTTCATTTTTTTATATGTTAAGTGTGCAAAGAGAACGGAATCTCAAAGCTTTAAAACATTTGACTATCGCACAAAGTCTACTGTATTCTAATATTCCCCTTGTACCTACAAGGAAATAAGCAATAAGATAATTTGTACAAATGTTTATCTCAACTAACACGAAGAAGATATAGGAATAAGAGTTTGTAAGAATGGTTAGTACAAGAGTAGAGAAAGTCAGATCTTCAGATTTTACTTAATTTTTAAAGTTAAACAAACTTTCAGGTTTTAAACCAAAGACTGAAGTTGAAGTAAATATGCTGGAAAAATTGCACAAAATTTAAGGCGCATGAAGCAGATTCTTTATGATAACGTAAAGTGGAGAAAAACAAATTTTTCTACGCGCATGCGTCATCATCATGACTCAATATTACCTCTTTGTCATACATTCCCTCTTTTGTTTAGCAGTTTCCTCAGATCCTTAGCTTAATCACTTCTTTTCGCTGAATTTGGTTGTTTTTAGCCCTTTTTGGCCCGTGTTTTCTTGTAATACCCCGAAAATTTACGCATAAAAGGGAAATTTAAATGAAGTGCCCTCAATTCGTTTTGTAGTAGACCCAATATACCTCGGCCCGTGTCCTGTTCTCATGAACCTGTCTACCAACGTCTTTTACTTGTAATACATCTTTTCTTTCTACTGAGACTTGTGGAAATATATCCTAAACCTATACTTAATACAGCAATCGCTAAATTATAATTTGCGTCCGCCATATTTATTTCTCTCGCTTGCGACGTGAACTGTCATTTGTATTGGACTAAAATAAATCATAGTGTTACAGACACTGTTTCTTTTGTATGCAATTCAATTGGATACAAAAAGTTTGGTCAAAAAATTACTATTATTTTATTTAATCTAAACCACTACATTGTATTGCTGAAGTATTATAAATTAAACTTGTGTTTTGATTTCCATAGATAAATTAAAATTCGTGACGTTCTTTATGATAACTACTTTCACGAATGTTTAATAACGTTTAGGGCAGCATGTGGGTAATGCACGCCTTCAGGAAAACCTCTGGGTCAAGAGACAGGAGGAACTGCACCTCTCGTCAGCGACCCTCTCGTAGCCCTCGGGAACACAGCTATCATTCTTTCAGTATTCTGATCGCGTGGCTTTCTTTTCTTTACTGTTGAACTCTGCGGGGTATAAGTGAAAGTAACACGAAATTGCAAGAGAATGAATAATAAAGTCTAACCATTCTCTGACATTCTACGGTTAGATTCCGTGGGCGGAATTGCACCTGTTTCCAAAAGATCATGTACATCGGCTGTCCTGTTTGCTTTAGATTACCGTTTTAGACAACAAAGTTGTGCATTAAATTGCGGGGCAATAAACAATGCAGCACTTCAACCATAACAAATCAACTACAAGAACGAAACCGGAAACTTCCAAAAAATAATACATCATTAAGTTAATTGTTTATGGACAGAGATGAAGCGAAATACATTTTCTTACATAAATTAAATAATACATCTTTTTACTTTCTCTACTGGTCAGTAGAGGAGGCATTGTATTCCAATCAAAACTTCGATGTCGAGATTTCAGCGGAAATATGTTTTGAGACCCCCTGAATAAAAGAAAAGCATTTTTAGGAAAATGTCCGCGCACGCGCGCGCGTGTGTGTCTATCTGTCTGTGGACAGCTTAACTCAGAAACGAAAAGTCGGTTAAAAACCAAAGTTATTTAAGTTTAATGTCCTTCAAGGATGTGACACGAAAACTTTGAAAAAATAGTCCCACCCTAAACTAACCTTTACATGGAAAATTTTGATTTTCTTGAAAATAACTAACGATTTTGATTAAAATGTCACATATTTCAGATATTTACATGAAAAATGAAACGTATATTTTGAATTTCCTGGCTACAGCCTATGTACTTCTGTTTACTCTGGATGATTTTTGAATAACTCATAAACCGTAAGAGATGGACAAAATATTACTGCACCAAAACTGTAGATCTCGCTAAAACACACAATTTAGGTCTAAATAATTTTTTTTTGTAGAGTGAACCATTTCGGAGATATTGCTTGCTACGTATTTGTGTCAGTTTCGGAAAAGTTAAAGCTTTCGTGAAATAGAACGTTCATTTTATATGTTAAATGTGCACAGGGAACGGGATCTCAAAGCTTTAAAAGATTTGACTATTGCTCAAAGACTTCTGTATTCTAATATTCCTCTTGCACCTACAAGGAAATAAACAATAGGATAATTTGTACAAATGTTTATCTCAACTAACACGAAGAAGATATAGGAATAAGAGTTTGTAAGAATGGTTAGTACAAGAGTAGAGAAAGTCATGTGAGTGCAACACATCCGATTGTTTTGATTTACGTAGTCTCAAAGCATGTATTTTCTGTGAAATCTTGGTAATGAATTTTGGGTGGAATACAATACTTCCTCTACTTCAGTAAATATCTAACAAAGAAATTAATATTGTTCTTGAAATTCTTCCCCCGAGGACACAGTTTCAGTCTGTATACTTGTCTCGCTTGCGTTTTGCAAATTCTGCTCATGTCTTGTTTTTCTTGATGATGTGTGAGTGCAGGTAAGGAGAAACAAATCACTTATTATATTGCATTATCAATATATTGATAGTAAAACTCCTTGACATTCTTGAAGCTGGAGTTAGGTTACATTCCATTTTGCATAAACGGTCTTTTTAAATCCAATACACCTGAGTGCATTACTAGCATCCATTGTTAAATTTGGGATAAAATCTGACAGAAACACGACTGGAATTCTGTTGAGGTAGAATTCCTCTTTCAATGGACCCTTCCTCAAACATGTACAGGTGTTCTACATTACTGAAATAATTTGAACCTATTTCAACAGCACCGAATTTGCAATGTTTATGGCAAAATTTAGTATACGATATTTTGTACATGTGAATTTCTTTTCGCGCTGAATGCTAAATGGTAGATATCTGTACTTGCTTTATTTTCAGGGTGAAACTGGTGAAAGTTCACGGGGGTGGAGATGCACTTTGTCGCAGCAAGATTCACAGGGGAACAATGTTCCCTGTTCCAAAGAGGTCGGGGAAAGCCGATGCAGATAATGTCAAGTCATCAGAAGATGCTACTGGGTCAATGAGAGAATGGGCAACAATGGGGAGGTGTAGGTCAGTGAGAGAAAATTCCCCTTCACTTCCTGCACTTGGGACAGATTTTGGATTTTTTATTTTTTGTGACAGCGTCTACAAGCATGATGACAATGAATTATTATTGAAGGAGTTGGCCAGTACTACAGATGAGGCGGATTATGGTTCAATTATGGCGCAATTTGGGAATAGTAGATAGTTTATTGTTGATTAATTACGGCGCCTAAAGTGTCTATTAAGATTATATTTTGGGGTCAGTTACTGTGATCCATTTTTCTAGGCTATTAAAATATTCAACATTTGAGCTCGTATACCTAGACAGGTGTGAACTGGTAAGGAGTTTATATTGATGAAATAAAGTAGTTGCAAATCATTATTGTGTATATTAATGTGGAAGGAGTTTGTAATTTTCTTACACCACTAGGTTATTATACTGGTTTCACCATACGTTATTACATAGGCGTGGTTTGTTAGCGTTGTCTTTTAATTCACTGTCCAAATATTTATACTCTATCTGCTGCTAATATTATTCTATCAGCTGTGTTTTAGGCTTGGTGTCTTTTCATTCCTAACCTATACAAATTTTAAACATAGCTATACAATACTTGCTCGTGATTGGTCGTTTTCTCTTAACGTTTAAGTTTTAAAGGTACCCATACATTCCTTCAAAAGTCACATCAAATAACTTCTATTGCTTGAGTTGCACGTGTTTTCTGTTTTACGTCAAAAGGGGAGTGGACCTCTTAACCTCTACGTTTTATTGCACCCTCTTGTCACCTGACTAACCAATCACATTCCAGCTTTCCAGAATACTAGCAAACAGCCTTAACGAAACTATAGCTTAAAAATATAAATGAACAAATATTACCATTATCACATGGATACAGATACTATTACATCTAGATTAATCACAGTTTAAAGATATTTTGTATGTATGCGATTTTAGACAGAGGCAATTATTTGTGGTTTTAATAGAGGGCTTGACTTAAATGTTTATAGGTTATCTTAAGCATATCGAATTTTAAAAGCTTTGCTTATAATGTTAGTATCCTAATTTCTAGTGTTAACTACAATGTGTGTATTTGTTATTATTAATGCTAAAAATGTAGTAACATACCTTTTATATATATTTTTTTATTTTCTCTGCTAGGTATAGTAAGTAAGGGAAATATTGTTTTTCACCTAACATTCGATGTCGGGAGGTCACAGGAATTAATTGTTGTAACACTCCCTGAATTAAAAAAAATAAATCTATAAACAGTATATATTTAAAACGAAAAGCCAGTTAAATTCTGGATTTGGTATTGAGAAGAAAATACCCACCCCATTTTCTCAAAAATGGCTCTAATGATTAGACATTCTCATGCCAAATGAGATGTATATCTTGAATTTTGTGGGAATGTCTTCAGAAGTCGTGTTTATTTTGGATGAAATCCTCATAACTGCACAAGAAATGTAGATCCCCTTACAACATACAAATAAGTACAAATACAAGGTTTTTTGTGTGGAGTGAACCATTTTGGAGATATTTTTTCTTATTTGTTCGAATTTCCCAGTACTATACTTTTCTGAAATATGAAGTTGTTATTCGTTTTATTATGTCTTGGACAAGCACGAATAATGGAATCTCAAGGATATCACATAACAACTGGCTCTCGAAAGATTTAACTATCGCTTAATCCTGTTGTATTCCTATATGTAAATATATAATGAAACCATTTCCACAAATCTTTATCCGGATTAACATAAACTAAATACAAGAATAAGCGGTGTTTATGAATAGTTTGTTCAAGAATGAGTAGTGAAGGTCATATGAGTGCACACATCATACATTTTCTGCTTGCCAGTAAATATCTCTGCTGGAAATTTTGGTCCTGGCGATTAAAAACGTGGTGTTATGCGCTGACGTGAATTTAGTCAAAATAAATTGCTGTAAATATAAACAGCATTAAATTTGCTGTTCAGCAACTTGCAGCTACATTAAAAACCGGTTCATGCAAACAACTTGAATATTACCACTGGACTTACACATGAATTAATACAAAAATAACTTTCGAGAAGGCCATTCCGTTTAAACACCTTATAGCAGTATTTTATCTTACTTTATAAGCAACATGCATTTTTTGATGATATACAGAGTAGTGCGTAAACGATGCAGATCTATAAAAATGTTTCTTTTTACTTCTCTATGCTTATATAGAAGTATGCATTGAAAAAAAAAACATTTTAACGGAAAAGCACGTTTTGAGTCTTCCTGAATTCAAAAAGATACATTTTTAGGAAGAGGTCCGAACGTGCGTGCTGTGTGTGTAAATTGAAATCCAGTTATTTATGGACGCTCTTTAACTACTGGAATATCGGGGTAAGTAATAAATATGAGTGCTTGAAATATACACAGAAATGTCCGTTGTTGTTAGTGTATTTTAGTATGTTGATTTAATGTTGGTGGAACCTTTTCACCGTTTGTGCTCCACACCAGTCCTGAATGTGCCAATTGTATTCAAGTATGACACACAAGCAATGACTTGTGAACAAAGGTGAGCAGTGCAAGGGGAGGAGATAAAGAAACAATTTAATACCCGAATGGAACGATTGCCGACACCACTCACTTGACTGTATCCGTTTCAAATTGATTTGGGATTCGGTTTCGGAGACCAGAGAGAAGAACAACGGATCCATCTCTTACTTTTGCTAGTTATGCATCAAACCATCCAGAACGAGCAGCACTTTTGAGCATATTCCTTGAAAATTCAAGATATCCTATATTTCATTTGTCGTGAAAATATTTTAAAGGATATAGTACTTTAATCAAAATCGTTGTCACTTTTTAGAAAATAAAAATTTTGAAAAATGTTCTATGCGAGATGAGTCTGGGATGGTTATAGCCTTGCTATCACTGAGAGTCTGAACCTGGCCCGTGGTACCTGCAGCTGTTCCTCATATCGGCACGTTTCTGTGCACCTGACTGTACAGTTAAATGTTTACGATTAAGGAGTGGATTACAAAGGAATGCGCACTTGTCCTCTGGAGGGCACAACTCGAGGAGATTATTAAATACGCGTTGTTCTGAATTATACGATGCAGAAGTTCCGGCTGTTTTATCTGAGGACGGGGATCGCGTCCCTAAAGCACATTGACAAATTACTGCCACGTGAGAGAGATACATCTCTTTGCGTGAATATCCGCACATTCACTATTACATTCACCACAACAGAACCGAGTTGTCGATTTTATCATTACGAGACATGGCCGCTTTTTATGTTTAAGATCGCTATGAGAATTCGGCACATTGCTTTCATGACGCCTTCTCCATTCAGAACAAATGACCACCATGTGAGGGAAGATGTATATGAGATTGAAGTTTTAATATGTGCTTTCCCACCGGGGCTTTGCAATACAAAGGTTATCCTTAGCGAAGTACAGTTTTACAAAACCAAATACACAACTCTGCGTTTACAAAACGTCACTTTTTTTATCTATTTATTTTACGCCGTTTTAATTACGCAGGGATATTACGAGGATCTGTTAGGAAATACGTTGCACATCACAAGTCCACAGAGGGATCAGTGCAGGGTAACTGCAACACCGCCTCAGTGTCAGACAGATGACACCAGGGTGCCATCCAATCTGTTTTCATTATCTGTGGATAGATGGCACAACATTAGCTACTGCCACTTGAACTATTACCATACAGCACAGTGCCCTCACCATTTCACCGGGTTCATATCTAATTCGAACCTAGTTTAAGTTTTCTATACTTATTTATTGTGTTAGCAATGAATTGGTAATGGATAGATAAAAGCACAAGAAACATGCAATGAAAATACACGTTTTGAGGTGCCTTAAATAGATGCTCATGTGTGCGTACACGGGAATCTCAAAACAACATAACCTTAAAGCGATAACTTAAATGCCAAACATTCAGCATCTTCCAGGGATGTTACACGAAGACTTCCAAGAAAATATCCTAAGATGTCTCCAAATGTTTAGATTAAATATTATATAATTCAATGCAACAGAGTAGCAAAGATTTTTGAAGTTTCTGTGTAACTGATGGCAATATTTCGTTCACCAATTTTTAGAACTGGATTACAGTTTTAAGAACCTAAGTTTATGTAATGAATGAAGTGGGAGAATCATGTGGTGTTGATTCTTGTTTATATGCCACTAAAAGGCATTAACTGCACAGTATAAATCTCAGTTAAATCTCAAACTAGCACTTAAAACGACTGGCAGAAAATCTGAAGAATGCTTGCAATTTTAAAGATGCCGCCGGTTTGGAACGTACGTAATCAGGATCAACACACCTGTTCGTCACGCTTGGAGCAACAAACGCAAGATCTGATACATTGATATTTCCACTCGAAGAATGATATTGCTTGTACTTGGTTAGAAGTGACCGATGGCATGGGTGTCCGCTGAAAGAGTAGGTACCTTTCACTTGTTTTGTTGTGGAGATTGTGACCGCTTTATGCTGTCGAGATGCTCAAGGTTCGATAGTTCCACCTCGATTGTCTCAAGGAAGTAAAACTACATTAGTGTTTTTTGGTTGACCAATTCATAACCGCACCACAGGGTTGCATCCAAATATGTGTGTATGTCTGGCTATCTTCCTGACGCTAGATCTACTGATACTGAATGAAACCATTTTCAGACAGAAAAGTGATGGTTTAATAACATCTTCATATTAGAAAGCTAGAAATAAGAATCTCTGAAGATATGCAGCGCCATCAGCGGTAAACAATGTACGTTCATAACAATGAGAAGAACATCTGATGTCATCTGTGAGTTAGAAGGCAATGTTGTATATGAGATACCTGTTTGTAACAAGTTTAATTTGTCAAATACTGTCAGTAGCGAGCTAAAATTATGCAAAGTTGTTTCGTTAAAGTTCAGATTACAAGAGACAACAATGATCGATGATGTCATGCAGCATTATTGGAAGCCTGTGGTAGAAAAACTTCACCATATTGTACCGTGTCTATGTGGGTACATGTATTTCGCAGAGGTAAGGAAGATATTCATAAAAAACGGTCGACCAAAAAAATGTTACACCAGTGCTTGATTTATATTGAGCTAACAAGGAAAGTTGAAATTGCATCTCATAACGTTCTTGATTCATTTAAGAAGGGGTTAAAGATGAAGAAAATTTGCACTCAAACTACACTGGAAACAGTTTGCATTAAATAACGCTATGGACCTAAAAACGAGTGTTCTCTTCGACGTATAACTTTGGATGAAATTGGAAAATTCTGGAGTATTGTCCAGAGCACAGCAACAATGTGTCTGTTCTTGTTAATTCAAGTATTGCACGACCCAAGTATGTTTAACTTTTGGCTTCCAAATTATGAGATATAGTTCCATTCAGATTAATATTATTAATAGACTCCCTGTTTTTGCAGATGATTTAGCGTTAATACTGCACAGAGAAACAGAGTTATATTTTTTATATAATCTGAATATTGTAGGGAAAAGATACAACATGGAAATTAATAAAAATACAGCCTTTTGTGGAAAATACCCTGTAACCAGCAAATGAACTTTTAGAACGAGTAAATGAATTTAATTAGTGGGCTATAATCCCTAATTTGATAATGAAGTATATTTAGCAAACAAAATTACGAAATTTAGAAACATAATGGGAATAGCTTATAGCAATACGAAACCATCTTTAGTCCAAAGGGATACAAAACTACGGCTCTGTAAGACCAGTTTTAAGTTATGGTAATGAAGTACGGACAGTACGAAAAACAAATGAATACCTATTAAGAACTAACGAGGTGATATGTAACACCACACAGCAGACTATACAAAGTGGAACCATAAAAGAAATGAAGTCGTGGAAGAAGCGGATATTCTATGTATATCATGTACAAAATTACCGGAAGAGTTGGCTGGTCCATCTTAAACGAATGCCAACTCACAGAATTCCAAGAGCTATGTTTTAGTACCACCCTCAGGGCAAAAGATCTCTGGGAGGTCCAAAAGGCTTTGGAAGGAAAATTCCTCCTTGAGATCATAAACACACCAAGTGGCCCAAAACTTGTATGGAGGAAGAGGTTTCTAAACTGGAAATAGTTGTCTAAGATAACATTTACACATTCCGTTGTGGCTATAAGGAAGAAATAATATACTTATTTATGTACAGCTTTTCAATGTTTGATACATTTTCCTGTGCCAAAAAATTCACACTGTAATTCTCTTGCTCCAATTTTCCCGGTCTTCCCAATCCTCTAGTCATTTTCGACTCATCAACTGTGTTTCCTGGAGCCATGTGTGTTCCGGTCTACCTCTATTCCTTCTCCCAGGTGGATTGGTTCTCATGACTCAAATTCCATGCTTCTTGCACGATGACGAGCGAAAAGAAATCCCGACTTACCATTTACAAGTATAAGTAACTGAAAACACAGATCAAAAAACGAGTATCCATTAACGCCAAAAAACGATGTATCTTTTGTCTAGATCTTCCGATTTACAGTTACAGAATGAAGAGAAATTCAAAGGCTATGCCAGAAAATTAAAGTTACACATTTTAGCTGTAATTGAAATGTCCTGAACATATGCTATTTTAATCAAAATCATCGAGCCTTTTTTTTTGGGAAATTAAAACGCAAACGTTTCCATGTTAAAGGTAGTTTTGAGATGAGGGAATTTTTTTGAGCATCTTCCTCTCCGTAGAAGATGTTTTAACCAACTTTTCATTGTTGAACTATGCTGTTCATACACAGGCTGACAAACGCGCGTGGAATTGTTTTTTAAAAATACTTTTATGTTATTCAGGAAGCCTCAAATCTGTGTTTCCGATGACATGCAATATTTGTTCTACTTCGCAAAAAGTAGAGAAGCTGAAATAATAAAAAAATCTTTATTTTATAGTCTGGGAGATTTTATGAATAAGATCAATTCACCGTAGTATGGATAAAATAACACAAAAGTTTGACTTACATCTTTATTATTCATTTATTGAATCTATAAAATTTAAAACCCTGATTTATCCGAAGGGCATGTTAAAGTTGTAACTTACATAACAATAGGTACAATAAATTTACAAAATTGAAACATTACATATGTTTATGAATGTGCGTTAAAATTGCACGAAGTATTTGTAATCACATAGGTTCTTGAATATTGTTTGCAATGTTAAATTAGAGCTGAGAAATTATTCTCTTTAAATTGCTATGAACAAGTTCTTGAATATCACATTTTGAAATTTTAAAGTTATATACTTTTTCCGGAGATATTAATTTTAGTTGTAATACATTTGAATATTAATATTTTTCTAAATACCAATAACGATTCTATCAAAGTGCATCTTAAATATGCCATATTTCGAGCAATTATTTTTAGAAGTAGCCACTCAGAAAATTGAAACATTGACGCTGTTCAAGGTTCAACAAATTGAACAGTGATATCCAGGCAGCATGGTTCTGGTTCACATACTCGCTCACAGTTCTAGATCTGTGGTAATTATTAGCAAAATAATGGCGTAAAGGAGCTTTACTTTAATAAACTTTCGTAAACTGTATTTGAAAGCGATACTCGTAAGCCTCCTAAAACTTTGATCAGTAAGTGTGCTGTAGTTTTCGCATACATTAAGAGGTAATTTGATGGCAAGTTTGAAGCTGTAAAGATTTCGCTATGCTACACTGAGCCCTTGGGCACAAATTATCTTCTGGGAACACAACAGAAGAATTACAACTTCATCCCAATGCCGGGGGAGGGGAGGGGGGGGGGCAGAAGCGAGGAACCTGTCCGCAATTATTTAGCGAGGACAGTAATGGAGGGCGTAACCACGGCGGCATTCCAAAAGTGCAGCACGAGTTAGTGTGACAGTGTGGTGACATGCGAGTATTCCGCCGCAAAGGACCCAGGAGCAACACGATTAACATCTCTGTGCTGCAGGCTTTGCTTGAAGATCCTAGACACTTGTACACCCGTGAACAAAAAGTCATGCCAGCCTGCAGATTACAACTATAATATTATAATATGTATAATGACATATTTTTAAGACATTTTTATGTCAAATGATATGCATATTTTGAATTTTCTGGCTATAGCCCATGTAGTCCTATTTACTCTGGACTTTTGATAACTGATAAACCGTAAAAGATAGGCCAAATCTTACTATACAAAAATCTGATGTGTTGCACTCACATGACTTTCTCTACTCTTGTATTAACCATTCTAACAAACTCTTATTCCTATATTTCCATGTTAGTTAAGATAAACATTCGTACAAATTATCTTACTGCTTATGTCCTTGTAGGTACAAGGGGAATATTAGAATACAGAAGGCTTTGTGCGACAGTCAAATCTTTTTGACCTTTGAGATTCCGTTCTCTTTGCACGGTTAACATATAAAAACATGAACAACGTTATTGCATTTCGCTAAAGTTCTAAGTTTTCCGAAACTCACACACATAACAAGGAATATCTCCGAAATGGTTCAACCTACAAGAAAATTTATTGAGACATAAATTGTGTATTTTAGCAAGATCTACATTTTTTGTATGGTATAATTTGGTCTATCTCTAACAGTTTACCAGTTGTGCAAAAGTCGTCCAAAGTAAATACGACTACAGGGGCTATAGCCAGAAAATTCAAGATATACATTTCATTTGTCATAAAAATATCTCAAACATATGACGTTTTAATCAAAATCGTTAGAGCCATTTTCAAGAAAATCAAAATTTTCGAAAAATCTTCCATGTAATGGTAGTTTAGGGTGGGGCTATTTTCTTCAAAATCTTCGTGTCGCATCCTTGAAAGACATTAAACTTAAATACCAACTTTGGTTTTTAACCGACTTTTCGTTTTTGAGTTATGCTGTCCACAGACTGACAGACACACACACACGCGGACCTTTTTCTAAAAATGCTTCTTTTTTTTTTTGGATTCAAGGGGCCTCAAAACATATATTTCCGGTGAAATCTCGACATCGAATTTTTGGGTGGAATGCAACACTTCCCCTACTTACCAGTAGAGAAATTAAAAGTGTAGATGTCGTTAAAGCACACAAGTTAATAAACGTTTTGTAGACTGAACCATTTCGGAGATTTCTTGTTCCTTTATGTGAGTTTTGCAACACTTTTCTGAAATGGAAGGTTCTTATTCACTTTTTTATCTTTTGGCCGTACAAAGAACGGAATTTTAAATACTTCATACAACGACCGGCTTTAAAACATTTGACTACCCCTCAAAGCGTACTGTATTCCCATATTCCCCTTGTACCTACAAGTAAATTACCAATAAGATAATTTCTATAAATGCTTATCTCGACTAACACGAAAAAGATATAGGAATAAGAATTTGCAAGAGTAATTATTACAAGTGTAAAGAAAGTCAGGCGAGTGCAAAACATCAGATCTTTTTCTTTTTTAAGGAGGTCTAATCCTTGTTTACCTTTACTTAATTTGATTAGAAAATTGATTAATGCTGCCTAACCTTATTAAAGCAAGTTTATTAATAATTACATTTCACATAATTATTCTTCGTGAAGGAATTAATCATAAAGATGTAACACAGGAGATAGATAGGGTTTGAAAATTACTTTTACGGTAATTAATTTTTATCTACGTTACTTTAATCAGGATTTATGGATTCAAGATCAATAATAAATCAAATTTTGATTTATGGACTTATGAGGAATCATAATCAAAACCTGACTCATGCAGTCATTAGCATTCCGTGCATTTATGGGTTTATCAGGAACCTGATTTATGGAGTCATCGGCAATAATAAATCAAATAAATAAATAAATCAAATCTTGATGGATTATAGATATAATGGGTGAAAACAACAGACATGCAAAAGATTATACGTCAACTTAGATCTTAATAAGTTTTGAGTGCAAATTGATTTTCTTTGCACGTATCCCTTCCTCTGGTTTTGGTGTTCTGCAAACAAGGTTGGTATGCTTGTTGGTGGCACCTGAGGAAACTGCTTTTTCTCCACTATTCTTTCTTTGTTTTGATCTGTTCATTACAAGTTCATTAAGTATCACGTCAGAATGCATTCCAGTGTCCACAGACGGGGTATCCTTTTAGGGTATAAGATACTTGAAGGTATAATGCCTAGATTTTATGCAGTTCTTTGTTGAGTTATACTGACAGTTACAATTCTATCTGTAGGTACTTCTCCATGTTCACCATGTTCACATATCTGAACTATATATTCCCATTGACATTTCTTCTAACTGCTCTATAAGCTATTCTTATAAAAGTTTATGATTTTATTTACTTTTCTTAATACAAATTAACTTTCACTTTATTACACACATTTCGTTGTATAATGTATAGGTATTTTAAAGAGTATTTTTATTTCTCTATCTTCTTCATGTTAGTTGTAGATTTTCTTGTAGGTGCAAGGGAAATATGTAAATACAGTCAACTTTGAGCGATAGACAAAGCTTGGCACGGCCAAAAGATAAAAAGGTCAACAACGACCTTCCATTTGAAAAAAGTATTGCAAAACAACCAAATAAGAAGGAATACCTATCCCAGAAATGGTTCACTTCGGTTATGCAAACGTCATCAAGAGTAAACAGGACTACATGGGCTATAGCCAGAAAATTCAGCATATAGATTTCATCTGCCGTAAAAATATCTTTAAAAATATTGCATATTAATCAAAGTCGTAAGCCATTTTTGAGATAAAAATTTTCGAAAAATTTTCCATGCAAAAGGTAGTTTAAGGTGGAGGGATTTCCTTCAAGATTTTAAACAAAATGCCTGCACTCCAAGCTACCCAAATGGAACAATTGGTGATGCTTTTTATTTTCATAAAAATGACTAAGGATTTTTATTAATAGTACATGTTTGGGCTATTTACTTGAAAAAGAAAATGTATATTTTTAATTTTTTGGGAATAGCGCCTGAAGTCCGCTTCATTCGGAAGGATTTTCTATAATCTTTGATACGAGTGAACCTGGCTCTTATTTCATTGTCTCTCCCGGTAATAAAACTTTTTTTACTCCAATGTATTTTGGCGCGGTTGGGGATGGCGATTTTTGAATTTCTCAGAAATGGATCTAACGATTATGAAGATAGGATATTTGAGAGGTAGAAATGCAATTGAAAAATTGAATACCTCAGTTGGGTTTTGAACCACAGAACCTCCGCTTAAACCGTGAATTTTTCTGCTCAATTCTACCTCTCAAACACTGCACACACACGGCTTGTGTGTTTAAAAACACCAGCAGTAAGTTTGTTGGCATAAGTAAATAATAACGCAAGATATGTTTAAGATATGCATAGCAAATAAAATGCTTATCCTGACTATAACTTGGGTGAAGTACTCTTCATTCTTAACGAATTTCCTATAACAGATAAACAGTAATGGAAGGCTGCGAGAGATTATAGAGGTCTTGTGTTTGACGCCCCAGCGAGAAAATCTGGAGTAAGAAGATGCTGCTTCGCATTTGTTCCATTACGCTTTTAAGTCGCGTAGGAAAAGTGAAATGATAGTTGAAATTGAACTTGATCACATGATTGGAGAGAACTGGATAGAGCTACAATTTTTTCGGGTAACTGTAAAAATAGAACTGGTGCGATTTTATAATTAATTAAGCCGAGGACAAAACAAGTTGTGGAGAACGATGAATCTACTTGTCGAAGAGAAAGCGTAACAGTGGCAAACAGGATTGTTAGTGGGTGGAATTATTGTATGAGCAATTCCTTATTAGTTGTTTGTACCCACACATCAAATCTAGTTATTCAGGAAATTGCTGTTTCTCAGCTAAATTATCTAACAGAAGTTTCACCATCATGAAGGATTTATGTTCAAGAGTTACAATTATCGTTCATACCTTGTACTGAATTTGATAGATTATATAAAACGCACACTGAGTTGTGTTGTTCTCCAGTTTATCCTATAAACTTTCTAAAATTTTTTCTTGAATTTTAAAGCTATTGAGTTGGAAATTTGGCACACCATGAGTAAGTAAGCAAATGGCTGTGCAAAAGCTGAAAGCTCTAGATGAAATAGTTTCTGGATAATACAATTGAATGTTTTTAATTTAATGCATTTGTACTTTCCAAGTCTGCTGGGAAGAAGATTTCTTTGCTTCCAATAGTAATTGCAACATAGAGTCGAAAATCCGAATTTGCATTCAACTTACATATGTAAAGCTTTCCTCAGCGCCGGAATCCCTTTGTGGAAGTTACAGAATCCTACATTATCACAGTTTTTGGAGATGTATACTAACCAATCTGTACCTAGCGTGTCAAGTTTGCGACAGTATTACTTAACCGAATGTTACGATGACAATGAAAATTATTTAAGATTAAATGAAAAATAAGACGATGTGTTTTAGTATTTATAATTACTTTTTTCCCCTGCCTATTTTAGCTACATATAATGCCTTTTTGCCTGCCTATTTTAATTATTTATAATGCCCAAACTTCCGGCCTTTGCTGATTGCAATAAATTATATAATTTACACATTTTTGTGTAGTAAGATTCTCTCCATCACAGAATTCAACAGGAATGAAGAACTTATATACAGAAAATGAAGATTATGTGCCAAACTTATTCAGAATGATTATAGAACGTAATGAAAATGTTTTTCTGTAAAGTTGAAAATTTAAATAAACATTTAATTTGTATAAAATTCCATGCGTATAGTTGCTCTGTCAAACTTTTATTTCCTTTCCAAAATACAAATACGCTGGTGATCAGACTTTTTGGATCAATTCAAACACTTGTTGCGGACTTCGTAAGGTAAAAAAAAAAATAAAAAAATAAAATAAAATAAAATAAAATAAAATAAAATAATATCTGCCAGCTATGTCCAGATACCTAATTTCTTATATCTGGACGTAGTGTGCGGATATTTTCATTTATTTAAACTTATTTATTACAATTTGTTCACAATAGAATGTGCAGAAAACTAAATTAAACTAAAACTAAATTAAACTAAATAACAATAAGAAAAATTGGTGATATTGTCAAGTTGTCCCTAGTCTCTGGTAGGCTGTCCAAGTCTCATCAGGCTGTCGTTTTGGCCTCGTTCTTTCCTTTCTGCTTACAGTTGGTTTGACAATCTTAACGATCGACGGGATGGTGCTACAACAGTCGCTGCAGGTGTATAAAAATTTCTTAGATTTCTTTCTTGTTCAGTTTGTCTTAAAGATCTTTCTGCTATACTGATTTGAGTCGCTAACTCATTTAAAGCATTTAGATTTTCCTTATTCCTGACCATTTCCGATAAAGTGAGGTACATGAGCTTTTCCCTGTTAGATTGTGATATTTCACTGTATTTCTGACAGTTAAACATTACATGCTCAGGAGTATCTTCTGTATTGCATCTGGTGCACATTTCAGAGTTGATGATACTAAAACGTTTTAAGTAAGTGCCATATGGCCCATGGCCCGTAATATAGTGTAATGCAGCTTGTAAGGGATTTAGGTGCTTTAGTCGTAACCTTTCTCGTATATTAGGGTAAAACATATAGGTGCGTCTCCCAGTTTGCAGGTTATCCCATTCTGACTGCCATAAGGATATTAACTCAGCCCTTATTTGTCTTTTCATATAGCATCGTTTTCCTATTATATCTTCTATCTTTTGTTGATTGCTTTTCTTTAGCCAATAGTAAGCACCATATAGGCGAACCTGTAGATCTATTGGCCAGGTACCAGTGGCCACAAGAAGAGCCATAGTAGAGGTCTTTCTTGCTGCTCCAGTAAAACGGAGAAGAATTTTCCTCTGGCATTTTCTGAGATCTGCGACGAGGTTTAATTTTTGCATGCACTGTGCCCACGCTCCTGCACCATATGTAATGATGGCAGTAAAGATACAATTATGATATGTTCTAATGGTAGTGAGAGGTAGTTTATATTGACGTTGGGCAATGCTGGCAATCTTCATCATAATTTTACTGGCTTTGTTGCAGACCTGAGTGACATGTGTCTTGAAGTTGCCTTTCTCATCAAGCGTTATTCCAAGGTATTTAATATACTTGTGGCGTTGAATACGTTCTTCGTGTATTCGTATAACTGGGTTTCTTAATAATTTACCTTTAAATAGCAAATACGCAGATTTGTTAGCTGCAATTTGTAGTTTAACAGAGTTTCACCATTTATATACCTTCTGGGTCACATCAGAAGATTTTGTTTCCAGTTCCAGGCGGGTGTTTCCTTCTATTAATAAAAGCAGATCATCCGCATATGCTATAGTGGTATATATTTGTGTGTCAACTACTAACTCATTAAGCAGAGGCTCCAAACTTATATCCCAGAATATTGGACCCAATATAGAACCTTGCGGGCATCCTTTCGTAATATCACGTGTAACGGTACTATTTGCCCCTGTGATGTTGACTCGGCGGTCTACACAATAGTTCTTCAGAATTCTATAAAGGCTTTTTGGGTATTCTTGTTGGCGCATGCGTTCAAAAAGTGCAGGCCACCAGAGGTTATCGAAAGCTCCAGCTATATCAAAGAAGAGACCCATCACATAGTTCTTTTTAGAGTTCTTAGCTGCAATTATGGCTTTAGATATTGCATCCGTGGTTGACTTTCAAGATCTAAAACCATATTGAGTAGGATTAAGGCCTTTCAGGATCCTAAACTCTTGTATGCGTTTACATAGGAGTTTTTCTTGTACTTTACCCAAAAGGTTAAGTAGACAAATCGGTCTATAAGATTTTGGCAATGCAGGATCCTTATCCTTATCCTTATCTTATCGTAAGGTACAGAGAAAGTGAATATGAATAATTAATGTATGGCGAGACAAATCAACAAAGACACTGAGTAAAACAGGTTTTAATTTTCTGACAGCCAACCCTTTGTTATTTAGGTTGTTCCAGTCACCAAATGTGCATTGTTATTATGTTACTGACATGCATTAATATTCCACTTGCGAACTCACAACGAAAGCCATTGTCAGAGAATACAGCTTCTGAATAAATCCATAATTCCGACTTGCTTGTAGCGTCTATGAAAATATACAATTTTGTACTTGATAAACCTGATACTTTTTCATAAATCCGGTTTGGTTTTCTTTGCTTTTAGCTAATTTAGTAAACTCGGCAAGAAACCATTATAAATTGGCCACCCACTGAGAGCCGTTGCTTCATGTCTTTATTTCATTTGGTAGTTGATTGATGCAGGGTTCTTAGACGCTGACCTGTCAAAGAAACCATTCTGAAAATTAACTGCAGGGTTTCCCAAAACTTTCATGATGGCAGCCACATAACGGTCTGAAAATTTAGTGCATGCAAAGTCATATAAGTTTAAGACAGAAGCAATAAACTCAAGGGAACGAGGCGCAGATCAGATAAGTTTTCAAACACAGTGTTCCATTGAACTAAAATCTACACTTAATAACTGATGTAATTAAATACTTAACAGATTATTAGCCTTTCATTCATATAGTGTTCTCACAAAGAGATCCGATAGGTTAAATTCAATACGTTTTACTTAATAGCACTTCATATTCAAGGAAAAGAATAAAACTGAGAACTGACTTTTCTGTTCTCTAATTGTAGACATTTGCGATTCTAATTTCGTGCTGCGTATTATCAGAATGGACTCTAAATATCAGTCATAGCAGTCCAATTTAGACTTGACGTATTTAATTTTTTAAAAGGTCTACAAATATACGTTGATGTATATTTTTTGATGTATATTAATAAATATTAATCCTCGTGCGAAGTCTTTCAAATGTCACTCGTAGACAGTTGCAAAAGTCAACCAAACGAACTTCCTTGTATGGGTGTTTCAGTAGATCATTACAGTGCACATATATTAATTAAAAATAAGTTTATATACAAGTTTAAAATATGTGTAAAAGTTAATCTAATAGGTATAAAGGCGCACAGTTTCTCTTTATTTATATTGTTTGAAGTATGTAGCTTGGCGAAACAAAAGCTCGCGGACCGGTTTTGGACCTTGGGCCGTACTTTGGAAACCCTGCACGAAATCACACAAGAAGCTAACATGACAGTTGAAGGAACTAATAAGGAACAAAGGAACCATCCATTAATACGTCTTTAAGTTTTTACGAATTAAATTTGGTTTAATTTACTACCTTAACATATCAACATTTGAACATTTCACTAACTCATAACTAGTACACAATGGATTTCGTTGTAGAAAGATAAGCACATTGTTTATAATGTTTGAAGTATGAGGTATTGTAGCGGAAGAGGAAAGTTCGCCTGCTGCAACCCGGCACAGATCTATTGCAGACTATCAGGAGGTGAAGCGAAGCTACAAGTTCGTCACATGACAGCGAAGGCAACGTCACAGAGCGTATGCACCACGTTTTGCAACTTATGTTCATGTTACTGTCAAAATAGAATACTATTACCTCAAATATAGCGGAAATAAAAGCTGGTATTCCATATTACCCGACTTGCTTCACGGTAGAAGCTAGTAATTTTACCAAAGAAGGGCGCAGTTCACTGATTTAAGTCTTCGACATGTCATTTTTGTATTTATTACATTAGAGGTGTGGCAGAATGGGAACAACTTAGTTATGCTAAAGCATGCATGTAGTCAGTTGCGAAGCTGAAGACTACCATACTGGAGGCAATAGCAATTTACAGTTGCAAAAATGTCCTCTCCTCCCCCTTTTTGGGTTCTTTTTTTGCACAAAGAGAAACACCGTCTGGTTGCACAGGAAGGAGGAAAACCAATCCAACAGGTTCTGGACATTAATCATTATTAGGCAGGAATTAACATTCAATGAAATGCTGAAGGCATGAATCATGAAAACAGAAAACTACATGATGGTATACTTAAGACCACCAAAGATGTAAGAAGAGGAAAACCAGACAACTTCGCAATTAGCGACGTTATTTGAGGCACGCGACTAGACATCTTTAATGTTTCTGGAGGCAACTTGCATAAAAAGTGGTTGCTTGCATTTCACATTTGGACGCGCTCTAGTGTCACATTCTCAGAAGCAGCATTTTCTGATATCTACATGCTTGTGATTTTTCAACTCTATCCGAGCAAGTAATCGCCGCGGATCAACACTGAGGTCAGTGGTATCATGAGATATCAAAGAGAAACTCATGTTTGATCATTCAGTTGTTATTACTAAGCTGAACATTTCTGCTCTTTTCTTCGAAGAGGCGATGTATTCTGGGTTGGCATCAACAGAGGAATGAAACAGGGATTATGTAAATATTTCCTTAGTTTGCACGCCTGAAATGCATTCCCCTAACGCGGTATTCGTTGCATTAACATCATAATAACCGAAGGAGAAATAGAAACAGAGACTAAACTAGAAATATATAAAACTACGCAAGTGCCATAAATAATAAAAAGAAGAACAAATCAACAAAGCAATACAAAAATAACGGAAGAATTAAAACAGGAAAGAAACCGAGATGGTACGGACCTGTCAATAGATCTATCAAAATAGAATACCTATGAACAAGGAAAGGGAAAAGAAATGAGAAAAACTCAAAACAACATGGATTAATACAACAGAAGCTGTAGAAGAAAGAGAGGAAGAAACTTAAAGAGAAATGAAAAGATCTGATCTGTTGCACTCACATGACTTTCTCTACTCTTGCACTAACCATTTCCACAAACCCTTATTCCTATATCTTCTTCGTGTTAGTTGAGATAAACATTTGTCCAAATTATCTTATTGCTTATTTCCTTGTAGGTGCAATATTAGAATACAGTAGGCTTTGTGGGATTGTCAAATCTTTTAAAGCTTTGCAGTGTTAACATAAAAATTAAACGACATTGAATTTGACGGAAGATTTCGGAAAATGACATAAATAACAAGGAATATCTCCGAAATGGTTCACTCCACAAAAAAATTTATTCAGACATAAATTACGTGTTTTAGCGAGGTCTACATTTTTGTATTCTGAATTCCAAAAAATTATTGCAAGATATTACTATGAAAAATCAAAAAGTAAAAGATGGGAACTACCAAACATTCAAACAGTAATTCCTGAGTATCCTTGAAAAACAGCAGTTGCAACCTTCAGGTTGATTACAGGACATGATTGTCTGGCAAAACATTTAATCAGAATTGGGATATACTCTTCACCACTCTGTCCTCTATGTGATCTGCAAGAGGAAATGGATCGAGACCACCTTCAAATATGCCCGGCCACTTCTAGTGCCCCATCCATCAGTGAAAAATATTGGAGAGCAAGAGGATTAATGACTTCATTGTCAGAAATCCAGCATTAGCTAACAACAACATTTTTGTATAGTAAAGACTTGGTCTATCTCTTACGGTTTAAGAGTTATGTAAAGTCATCCGGAGTAAACAGGACTATACGGGCTATAGCCAGAACATTCAAAATATACATTCCATTTGTCATAAAAATATTTTAAAAACATATGCCATTTTAATCAATATCGTTAGAGCCATTTTCAAGAAAATAATAGTTTTCTAGATATTCTCCGTGTAAAGGGTAGTTTAGGGTGGAGCGATTTTCTTCGAAATCTTCGTGTCACATCCTTGAAAGACATTAAACTTAAATACCAACTTTGGGTTTTAACAGAGTTTTCGGTTTTTAGTTATGTTGTCCACAGACAGAGACAGGCACACACACACGGACCTTTTTCTAAAAATGCTTTCTTTGGATTTAGGGGGCCTCAAAATATGTATTTCCAGTGAAATATCGACATCGAATTACATTTATTTGCTTCTTACAATTTAATAAAATCATATTGAGTAAAACCAAATTCTTACAAAGTATATCAACTTCAAGATAAATTTATTACATTATTTGAGTACATTTCCATGATAAAGCTATGAAAATATTTTTTGTGATGACATATTGGACGGTGAACGAATGAAATGAGTGAAATTATATTTAAATGAACTGGAAGTCCATGGAGTATAAGTTACCCGATTTTCAGGGTAGGGGAAAACCTCGAAAAAGAACTGTATTCGAATAACTCATCCTAAGCGAGATTCAAACTCGGGGCCTCTTGAATGTGAAGGACACAATATAATCTTAGAAGTAGCTTCTATAAGAAATTTAAATAGATTTATGTAGTTTTGTATTTTTTTTCTACTTCTACCACCATATTTTACATGGTAGGGTAGTTACCCTCCTTGTATGAAAAACTTACACTCAATGAGCTCATTAACTCTTTGCTTGTTGTGTTCAGTGGAGTCAGTTCGAGGGAAATCGCTCATCTTGGATGTTTCATTGATCTCGTAACACTGCTGGTGCCCATGCAGAGACCTTCATAGCCATGTCGAAGTCGCGTTGAATTTCAGTAGCAGATATTTCCTTCTTAAAAAGGAATTTAATGATAGCACTCTGTCAAAACAAAGCATTCATGTCCACCATTTTGAAACACGCGATAGTAGGCGACGATGACAGAATATGACAACAGAATATGGTGTAAACTGTAAAGTCCGAGATGACGATCCTGCAGTTGTTTTTGCACGTGGTTGAAATTTGAATTTTAACTGTCGGTTACTTTCAGTATACAGCTGGTGTCCTTTTCTAATTACTTTTGTGGTTCATAAACTCTTCGCTAATAAGCATCTAGAGGTTGCTGCTGCAGAATTAAACGTTTTCTAGTTCAGCTGCGTGTAAAACAGCCATAAAATAAACCGGACAGATACAGCATTTATCCCGGGAAGGAAATATGGGCTAATAGCAGATAAAATATGTGCTGTGGATGTCTGGCGGAACATTCAACCTAATTGCTCCATTGTGTTAATGACTGCGTTTAAGTTTTTTCACCTGCTTCAAGCTGTTCTAAGCTCTGTAACCTTTCAAGTAAAAATATTTGCAGCAAGAGTAAATTTCTCAATTCTCGCGTAGAAAAATAGAATGCGTAAGACTATTACTGTTCAAACATCCTGAAAATTAAGTAAAATAGTTTGTGGCATGCAAAGAATTTAGGTATACGTGGTAGTAAATTAGGGCAGAATTTAGGACACACCATAGCATTCTGAAACGCATCTTTCCAACTTCAGCTTTTAATATCTCAAAAGTTAAACAGTCTTATTCTTATTCTTTCCAACAAGGTTTAGGCCCAAGGCCTGTTCTGAGGCTAAATAAATTGGCCAGCCCATCTTCTCAATTGCTTTCAATATTTCTTCTTCCAGAGGACTGATAAAAAAAGCTTGCCGAGGATATCTCGAAGGGGGCATCATTAAAATATGGTCTTTCCACTCCTTCTGATAGCGTTGGATCTCCTCAATTATACTATCTTCCTAGAGTTGTGCTCTTATATTGGTATTCCTCATTCGGTCTAATCTTGTAACTCCCAACAGTGGTCGCAGAACTGCTTTTACACTAGCCTTTTCTCTAGATCTCACCACCTAAACGTACTTTAGTGCTGGTTTTGACACGATGTTATGTAGTGTTTGTATAACTTCCCTTCTTATGTTTTTACCGAAGTGTCTTTTTATACATCCATTTAATTTTTCATAGATTTCTAATCCTCTGCAGATAGTGGACGGTGGTACCGAAATCGAACCCAGGACCTATCATATGCATGATGCCATCACGCTCGCAACATCTTATCGTATCACAATCTTCAATATCTTCAGCAATGTTTCGTATTTACCAAAACACTTCAAATGAATTTTTCCGCACTCATAACACCGTAATGCACTGCTTTATTGCACAAGTAATAAGAATACACATTTAGAAACATTAATTGATAACATAATGCTATTTGTTTGTGTAAATTCCTGTAAACTGCAGTTAATTGAGGTAAGGTGTACAAACTTGAATCGCACTAATGTTAACAACGCACCTCACCCAAGGCATCATGGGAGCGTTTCTCTACTGTCCATCCCTTCCCTCAACTGTCGAGCTGTTGCCAACATCGGCACTCGAAATACAAGCAGTGCACCTCAAGCTTCTGCACCTTCCTCAATTAACTGTTGATCACAGACACTTAGGTAAATAATATATTATGTTTGTCTAAGTGTTATCTTAATACTTGTGCAATAAAACAATGCAATAGTGTTAATTGTTCGAAAATCCATTTGTTGACATAGTTACTTGCGTTTCAAACGTTGGCAATATCACTTTTCCCACCTTCCTCTACGGTTTTCCCGTATTATGCGCCTTCTGTGTAGCATCTGCTATGCAACGAGGCTCGAAAACAGATTATTTGCCTATTTTTAAGAGTTCCAGAAGGCAATATTATGATCTTAAAACAATAATAATCTACTGACGTTATTTATCAACGTACCCAACATTCCCTAACCTAAGTAATTGTGACTAAAATTGAATTTTGGTATATACGAAACATATTCCTAACCTTTTAGTGCAATTAAAGAAGCATTTTCGTGATACATCTCAACATATATGTATATAAAACATAAAATACCATTCTAGAGAGTGGTTTGTCGTGCATGTGTGGCTCTGTCTTTCTTCTTTTCTCCAAAGGACAAAAACAAGTCAAACAAGTAGCACAGAAATTCCTCCACGGCGCTCTAGACTGGAAACTACACATAATGTGAAAAATGGGCAACACATTTGTACTTCAAAGCAGCGATGTTCTCCAAAGAATACCTGTATTACAAACTTAGTGGTTTAAGTGCAGATATTTCGATGAATGTGTTGGTTGTTTTTTCTCTTCGCCTAACACTTTTCCCACAAACCAATCACATAGTTTACTATTCGACAGTGGCGTAGCGTGAAATAAAAAAATCTGATGTGTTACACTCACATGACTTTCTCTACTCTTGTACTAAGCATTCTTAGAAACACTTATTCCTATATCTTCTTCGTATTACTTCAGGTAAACATTTACAGAAATTGTCTTATTGCCTATTTCCTTGTAGGTGCAAGGGGAATATTAGAATACAGTTAATTTTGCTCCGTCAGTTCTGTTTCCTGATTTATTCCATTTCATGTCTTTATTCAGTTCCTCTCTTTCTCAAATTTTGTTATCAGCTCCAATTTTGTAACTCTTATTAATCGATTTACGTTATAAGTTCACTAATCTTCACTAACCCAATTTCATTACTTCACTATAACCTCACTTTCACCGTATATACAAATCCTCTGCTTCCTCGGCTACCGATTTTCTTTGCATATGAAAGAAATAAAATAAAACGAATAACGACTTCCCATTTTCGAAAAGTATAAGTAGTTATTGGAAAATTAAAAAAAAAAAAAGTAACAATATTTCGGAATTGGTTCACTGCACAAAAAAGTATTTGATATAAATTATCTGTTTTAACGACGATCGGCAGATATGCAAAAGTCATCCAGAATGAGAACATTGTGAGAAAATTCAAGGTGTACATTTCAGCCATAAAATATCTTACTCAGTGTTTAAAGGAATTTAATTTTAAATACCAAGTTTGGTATTTAAATTACTTTTCGTTTTTTGAGTTATGCTATTTCCATAAGTGCACGCGCACACACACGCAGATTTTTTTCTAAAAATGTTTCTTTATTGGATGCAGGGAGTTTTAAAAGATGCATTTTCGGTAAAATCTCACTATCGAAATTTTGGGGTGGAGTACAAAACTACTTCTACGTACTGCAAACACGTTGCGGAGAAAGTAAGAAATCGTCAGATTGTTCACCCAACGGGATTTCAACCTGGGACGTCCCGAATAGGGGCCACAAATGTTACGCCCTGAAGTAACTATGTTAACTATCATCTGAACTATCATTTGTGGCAAACATTTATCAGCAAGTAGATAATTTGAGGAATAATCAAGTTAAATTTTTACTAATAATAATCTAGAATATACATAAAAATAAGTACTAAATATAGGAAACCCATGGTAGTATATACAAATAGAGTTCTTCATCCTCTGTGACAGGAAGTTCTATATATCAAGATATTGCATTTTAAAACCCTGTCACGAACAAAGAACCTTTCTACGTGCTTTTCCGAAAAACTTGTAAGGCTTCTGTTTTTTGCCTGGTGGTCTGATACATGCTGCGGAAACTCTGTAAATTTAGTAACCTCAAGCAACAGATAATTACATGAAAGTTGCCTGGTAACGATCAATTCTTCAAGATTAATATCACAGATGCCAGTAGCTGGAAATTTAAAGTAACCATAAACACGGAAACGCAGGAGCGCAAGAAAAACGTGCGGGGAAGCAATAAAGTAGATACTGGATGTCCGATATCAAGCTACTTCTTCTACCTGCATTTATGAGAGTGTCAAATAGCATTCTCTCCATTTCAGTAAAGAACAAGATTCCCATCATAAGAAGGTATGTAAAAAGAGGATGTTGTTTGTCTCTAAATATGACAAAAACGGGTTATAACACTCGAGTAGATTTCCCTGAATGTTTTATATTAGGAAAAAATATTTAATAAAATTCCACCGAAGATGTGAATGTTACGAAATCTATTCTTCGAGCAGCATATTCAATATCGTGCTCAATATCGTGTGTGTGTGTGTGTATGTGTGTGTGTGTGTGTGTGTGTGTGTGTGTGTGTGTGTGTGTGTGTGTGTGTGTGTGTGTGTGTGTGTGTCAGTCTGTGGACAGCATAACTAAAAAACGAAAAGTCGGTTAAAAACCAAAGTTGGTATTTAAGTTTAATGTCTTTCAAGGATGCGACACAAAGATTTTGAAGAAAATAGCCCCACCCTAAACTACCTTTTACATGGAACATTTTTCGAAAATTTTGATTTTCACCTCAAAGCTTAAGCAATAGTACACATGAAAAATAAATATAATACCGAATTCGATACCAGCTATCCAGATTAGTTCGTATCTCCAAGTAGGCGTGCCACAGAAAACATGACACAGAGTGGACGGATGTAACGCGGTAACATTTACTATATCGGAACTTGAGTTTGAATGCTTTCTACAAGGCCAATGACCCCACATTATCTAGACTAGTGGATCGCGCATTGAGGTGTAAAGTAAAATGGATTGTCTACCACACAGGCGTTGTTCATTTTGAGGTGCAGTTCGACTATACAAAAAAGAACATCAGGTATGTGATTGGTTTGTGGGAAAATTGTTAGACATTAATAGATATTAAGGTAGCATTTATCAAAATATCTGCAATTACACTACTCCTAACACACTGTATATTTCTATATATTGAGAGAGAAGGGGGGGGGGAGGGAGAGATAGAAAATTCACTTTTAGTGATAATTATAACCTAACTAATATGATTCACTCCATGCATGAGCTCTTGAAGAACCGAAACGCTCTCATTTAGTATTTAAAGGCTTACGCTTAAAGCAGTGTTAGGCAACCGGGTGTTCTCATACGTCACGTAACTTCCTCTCTGCGCTCACTGAGAAGTGTAGTACAAATTATTGAGGTCTAGCGGAGCAAGCGGAATGCAAATTGTACGTTTTTCTAAATACATGCTTGTAAAACACTACAGAACCAACCATCCCTTGTCTTTTGAACAGTTTTCTTTTCTTAAGCCACACAGGCTCTTCTGTATCATACGTAACGAATAATTGGCTGTCTTAAAACGCGCAGAAAATTCAAACAAATTATTTCGGAAATGGCTAAAGCTACCGGTATTTTTAATTGATATATTTATTGTCCCTCAAATACTAGCGGTTAAATGGCGACATGCAAGTTAGTCAACAATACTACAATGTCAATACAATCCAATATAACAATGTCATAAGAATTTTTTACTGGGTTACAAACCGTTCTTTTGAACAGTAACGTGAAAGAAGACTATTCAGAATATTTTTCTTTCCAGAAGATTAAGAATCATGAAAAAGCTGAAGATGACAGTAGATAGTGTTTACATCCCAACGAACCCTTCAAGAAACGGTTTATGAACACGATGGACAGATAACATCTTGCTGAAACAAAAAGAAAGAAAAACGTTTTGTTTCCTTATGAGACGGAAGCAAAATGAAGTTATTAATGTCATGGTTTGGAGCCAACTACTGCGTCGCTGTTCAGTGTGTCAGAGAGTGGTCGACTCTACAGAAACAAGAGCACACTTCGATGCCATTGGAATTAGACATCGAGAACCGTCATAAATCTTACTCTTTTATTCGGCTAGTTCTCCTTTTCCACAGTCACCATGTTGGCCAGGAGTCACGTTCCAAAGTTAAATGTTAAACATTTCCCCAGTAAATTATCAAGAAGATTCCATGGATTTTCATGTAAACACAAAAGGATGACAAATGAAGTTCTCTATCACTTCATCTGTATTGTACCATGCGATGCAAGCAATTAATGCTTAGGAAATTAAGAATAAACAGAGGGGCAGAGAACTATGTTCATCATTATTATGTGCTTACACGAATATCCATGAAATCTACTTGATAAATTATCGATACATTTAGAGGTTTAACATATTTTTGTGGAACAACCGGAATAGTGGAGAAATTTTCTGTCGCAGCTGCTATATAAATTTATGTTGGCTGCTCTGATTGTAGTGAACATGAATATGTGAACAGTTGTACACGTGTTGGCATTTTTGTTTATATATTGAAGAAATCTGGACTGGAATTAAAAGCTGTTGTGTGATTATTTGTATTTTTTGTGCTCAACAGAAGCGAAGTTAAGCTGGTGTATGTGTTCAGCATGTTACGTGACTGAGGAAAACAGTGCTAAACTTAAACTTTGAGGTTAGAACTTAAAAATGAATTTATTTGAAATATCTAAATCGGAAACCGATGCAAAGTAAAGCCAATAATCATAACCGTCTTTAATTTGCAATACAATAAAATATTCCTTATATATTTTATTAAATTACTAAATTTGTTTACTTTCCAATAAATAAACATAACATTTGAAGAACCCAGGCGATCCTCCTAAGAACCGATTGGAACAGAGCTATTTAGTCATAAACATTCGTTCTGCAAAACAGGTGAGCCATTTTAACTACTTCGGAAGTGATGTTGGCTATGATTTCGGCAGTAAAATATGTAAATTTCAAAGAGTGTGTGGAACAATTAATAGAACATTTAGAAACAAAATATGTAAGGTAAGAATACCAAAGTTTTACGAACTTATGGCTACACCTATACTAATGTACGGAAGTGAGATTTTGACAACAGAGTAAAATACAAGCTTCAGAAATGAAATTTGTTAAGAAGTATGAAGGGATGTACGAACGGAGACCTAATAACAAATTAAACTGTAAAAGAAGAGTTAGATATTTTTAATATAAGTGAAACGTTAAAAGATTTCAAACAAAAGTGGAAGGATCATGTTGGAAATATACCAGATATTAACTTAGTAAACAAATAAGGTAGGAGATCAGTGGGCAGACCCAGGAAACGATGTCTGGAGGACTTTGAAGACAATTGATTCTCCATGCCATGAAGTGAAGACGGCCTGATTAATTAGCATTATCATAGTAAAATAAAATGTTCCTTTTTCAATTTATTAAATCTTACTGAAGTTTAAAACAGATTTATAATTTGATTTGAAAATAAAATTAGACGAAAGCTGCAGTATTTAGAAATTTCACTTGCGGGTACCTTTAACGAGTATGCTTTTCTGGCCATTTTGAGCTCTTGTGTAATCTCCCTGCAAGGAGGGACATCTCTGAGAAAACGCGTCGGTTACAACGCTCTTGCACTCAGTTAATTTATTCCATATTTAGAGTGATGAAATCTTAGGACATCCTATTGGTGGCAACCGACACTGGGAATTATTGTTATCAGCCCGTCAGGAGAAAACAAGGGGTTCATTAGATTGAAATCCCATCGTGGAGAACTACGCCCTAAATAAATGTCAGCCCTAAAGATAAACATACGAGCATTTTTCTTTCTGTTTGAATAAACTTGTTGTCTACTTGCCTTGTTCGCATGCTGTACGCCATTCGGCTTGCTGCTTACCTGAAACAAATACAAGCATCCTTGTCACTATTTTATTTCTGAAGGAAACATTAACAGCTACTCTGTCTTAATGGCGTACGTGCCTCTTAAAACTAGTCTCAAGGGTTTCAAAATGATACTTACGTAACTTATGTACGAGTGTTTCGAAAGCTGTTTGTAGCATCTTAAGAGTGTTTGTGTTTGCTTTGTTCCTGCTAATATTTTGACTAACATTGATTTCTTTGTATCAGACAGTTGCACTGTTAGACAAGTTGCCAGTTTGTTTTTAACAGTGAGAGAGTACTAGTGTTTCATGTTAGTTCTTACAACGCTACAGGAAATGGCCACTGCTGACGCATGAAGTTATTTTTAGCATAATTTACTGATTCATGCCTTACCATGCTATAAGATAGCGCTGTAATAGACCTCATTAAATCCACCTCTTCATAAAGTTACTACTATTCACCAATCAAAGGCGCACCACTTCATAACGACACAGCTAACCACAAATCAAAGGATCCGCATGTAACAATCAATACTAAACCTACATTCCCAAGCAGCTGAAAGCGAAACTATGGATTCCTGTATATGAAATAAATCTACTAATTAGTACTAATATTGTAAATAACATTTTAACAAATTTAACTTATGTTCTGTTTTTTGGAAGTCTACTTTTAAAACGTTATAGCATATACCGGGTGAAAAGGAAGTCATTATATTAATTTAAACCAATAGTAGATCTCGGTATTTGAAACACATTTTGTATCTTACGTTTTTGCCTCTGGCCATTTCCTGTGGAGATATTTTAGTTTTGTCGAAAACAAGCTGGCAACATTGCACCACTTTCCCTAGCTCAATACAAAAACAAACACCGTAACGGTGCGTCTTGAAAACAAACTCATACCCTGCCTTGTCCTTCCGTATTTACTGTTCGAGTGTAAGCCAATCACAAGCGCCAATCAACAATGTCCCATTCTTCCAGTGCCCTGTTCACTGACCACTTAGATTTATTTATTACATTCCACAAAGCTTTTCCCACACTTCTGAGTTCTGACTGGTGTTTCAACATTTTTGCCACTGTCAGTTGTTTATTTCTATTTAACAATTTCCTATAAATACATATTCAACATCTTTCGTTCAACATATTCTTCGTTTCATTTCTCAATGTCCATATTCCCAAACGAACCCAAGCAATCCCTTCCCCCTCATTCTTGTCAAAACTCTCTCCCTAATTCGGATTTCCATTCATTAGAGAAACTGAAAGACTTCTTATCCTTGATTTGAAAATATAACGTTTGCGCCCCACGTCTTCTAACCTTTGTCTATTTTCAAACCTCCCTTTATTAGTGCGTATACTGGTGCCCAAATTTCACCCAGTCAATTCATCATTAAGAGATCTTTAATTTTTCCAAATCATATTCCACCATGTTTGTTTTCATCTTTTTTTTTTTTTTTTTTTTTTTTTTTTTTTTTTTTTTTTTTTAAATTCAAACAAATGTTTATTAACATATTGTCTGCCAATTGTTGAATCCTAAAGAAATGTGCATGCATTACATATGGTATTTGGGAAAGAAAACTTGTGAAAGAAACGTTCCAGGCATACATACATTTACATTACCTGCATAGCATTCCCCGTTTGAGGACCGAGGAAAAACCTTAAAAAGAAGGTGTTTGACCTTGACGAGATTTGATCCAAGGACTTTCCGCTCATGAGTCTACATGCTTTAACAATCTCGGACACCCGCGTGGGTATTCAAGTTTTCTTTTCAGCATATTATCTATATAAGAAAACCTTACTGAGAAACGTTACTCAGGTAATTAACCCTAAGGAGATTCAGATTAGAATCTACATATATACACAGTTTACACCATAAAGGCTTCTTGTCGATTTTACATTTGTAATACTGTAATATGAAGTATTAAGAGAATGATACACTGAAATTTAGTATACATTTCTAAAAATTGAAATTTGTATTCCATTTCTTTAAAATAGGGGCTTACATTATATAAATATAGTCATAATACATTTTGAATTTATAGCACATTGACATTTTTACGAAGTTTTCATTTGTTTCTTCCGCAATTTGCCATGTAGAGTCCTAACAAAAGGAATTGAATCTGCTGCAGTGTTTTTTCTTTTGAACAACTTTTAAGTTATTAATTTTAAAACTTCAAATAACACAGTTTAAACATGATTTTATTTTAAAGTAAGCCTAGAAAAACTAAATGATAGATTTATGCGTTATAATAGAGTAATGACATACAATTTTAAAAATGCTTTATTTTAAAATTGCGACGTATGGAGCATTTAGCATAGAATAATAACGTTTAGGTTTAAAATTTAATAGCTCAGAAAATAAATAAATTTCACTGGAATTTAAAACTCTTAACTGTTTGTATAAGATAAAATAGAAAATAAATTCTTAGCTGAATTGGCTGGAAACTTTAGAAAATCACGTTTTCAGTGTATATCTTCTTAAAAACAGTTTGTATGTATTTTATGGGATATGGAAGACTGAGCTTGGCTAGAGAAGTTTTTTCTGAAGTGGTGTATTCTGAAGTAGAAAAAGAAGTAACCTAAGAGATATTACTTTATTGATATTTCTGCAGGCAGTAAAACGGCACGGTCACGCATTTCCAATATGAATAATAATAAGCTGTCATTACGAAGGTAGATAATTGCAGTAAAAATAAACATGCACGGCACTAACAAACCTATCAACGTTTCTCTCTTCATAATATATTTACCTGCAGAGAAGTTATAGTTGTAGGTAAACGATCTTACACGTGGTAACAGTTCAGAACATGAAATAACACGCATGGATATCGAGAACTCTTTAAAGTCGAGACTTGCGCTTATACTTTATGGCACTTGCATTATCAGATTGCTATAACAGGGAACAAGTGTGGGCTAGAAGAAGTTTACGGCAGACCTAAAATGGTGGTTTTATAACATGCATTATAGTGATGTAAACACCCAATTATTAGGCTGGAACTTTTGTCGTTGCAAAAATCCGAGAAGCTACAGATTTGTATCAGAGATTCATAGGGCCTTTAAAAACTCAGTTCACACATTAAGCCGCTGTATAGGTATATTATATTTGAGATAGATAAAATAATTCACAGTGTGTGACAAACAGTGGGGTCACAAAACAATGGGAAGATGTTCAATGTCATGAATGTTGGGCAAACAAGGGGGTTTACAAAACAATGAGATCTCCAGAAACATCAGTATCAGGCAAACAATGGTTTACAAAAATTGGGAAGATGTCCGCGGTTCTCTTGGTCAACGTATATCATTATGTCTGCAACACCATGACAGAATGACCAAAAGCCGGCCGGGTTCAATTCTGGAGATCTTGGAGGTCACATATTGGGAAGTGTCTACAGAATGTTACATGTTTAACAAGAGAACTTCGGAATATTCCCATGTTTTCGAAACCCCACTATTTTCTCCAATGCTCTTTCTCAAATATTGTAATATTTACAGTGATTTAAATTAAGTTACTTCTAAGTCCTGAAATAGTGGGCAAATCATTTCAAATAACTCATTTATTAGCCTCCATTAATTTTTTTCAGCCAAATTAACTGGTGTTGTCTATCCTGAATCTCAATGCATGCCCTGAGAAAAATATCTTACAGTTGTTCACAACTGCAGCAGCCGGCAGCAAATTCATCAAACACCGAGACGGCGTCACAAGGAAGGCGTCAACATGTGTTCAGCTTCAGCTACGTGTGTGTGTAGCTTCAGTTCAACATCAGCCATATTAGGTAAAACAGGAAAGGTGCTCACATCCAGCACAGAAGGTAAACAAACTCCTTGGTATTAATCGCTGTGTATATAGTGTCTCACTTACTTAGCAAATGAACAGTAAGAAAACAGTATTTTTATCTGTTGCTTCTGTAGGATCGCGGGGTGATTGCATCTGGACAATATGGCAGATTGACAAGCAGGCGAGGTGGTACTTATCTCATGGCTTGATGACCACTTGATGTCACATGTCTCCTGCACCTTCACCTCTCAAGTACTTGCTACCACATATCCAACAGTCACGGTTGGAAACAAAATTCGCATCAGCATTACTGACTCAACAAAACTGCAACCCTTTGATTTGAATTTACTCTCAGTATGGAAACCGTTTCCAAATATAAATAACTACTCATATTTATTCCCTTCTTTCATTGCTAGGATTATGCAATCTCGCGGTTATATCAGACCTGAGGAACAGTACGCCCAGGTGTCAAGCCATTTCTCTATTTTCCCTTCCTTCGAAGATTGCGGGGCGGGAGATCTCTGTTAACATCTGAGTACTCTTCCCTAGGGCTGGGTTAGATTAACTAGCACTTCTTGCTTACTTCGTTATTTCATCCGTGATTTTGGGAAAAATGACGTAGCAGAGCGAGAGTTTACACGCATGTTTATGGAGTACGAGAAAATCCTATCATAATTCTACAGACTGCAATGATATATTAAAGGTAGCTGTATGAATATATATGTCCTTTGTATGTAAGATTTGAACACAAACCAAAAAGAAAATCCAAGTGTTAAAAACAATATTCTACTCATGGGTTATTGGCCAATAACAGTGATGTTCAACCTGGAATACGCGTACTCCCAGGGGTCCGCGAAAAGACTTCTTAGGTGGTACTAAAATTTAATTTAATTAATTATAAATATTATAAATATCTATTTCAGATATGGTTATGTATAATTTTAATTACGGACAACTCTAGGCCTAGGGGTACAGACTGAAATGGAAAATTGTCTTTAGGGGTACGCGGAGAATATAAGGTCGAATACCGCTGGCTTATAAAACCATTCATACTCTTTGTTCTAAATATTTTACCTCTTTTCCTCGCATGGCAGACATTGCCTAACACACTTTTCATATAACTCAAAATTACTAACATTAAAATAAGATCATGCCTGTCTTAATTTACTGTCAAGAAACTAGTATTTACAATACGTATTTTCAGTTTCATCCCATTTTCAAAAGGTGAGTCATATCACCCTTATTTACCTTATGGAAATGGTATAGCCTTGGGTATATTTGTTTAGCAGTGCCCTTTACCTTTACAATAAAAGTTCTCCGAGATATAATTTTTAATACAAACAAAACACTATATCCAAGAGCGAATGTGTGGATATATTTATTTCTGTTTAACTGTACTGTAATTGAACTTCAACAACGATACGAATTCAGTGTCAATTGCATCAAACAAAACGATCTGATGTGTTGCACTCACATGGCTTTCTCTACTTTTGTACTAACCATTCTTACAAACTCTTATTCCTATATCTTCTTCGTGTTAGTTGAGATAAACATTTGTACAAATTATCTTATTGCTTATTTCCTTGAAGGTGCAAGGGGAATATTAGAATACAGTAGGCTTTGAGCGATAGTCAAATCTTTTAAAGCTTTGAGATCCCGTTCTCTTTGCATGACTAATACATAAAAAAATGAACAACGATGTTCCATTTCACGAAAGTTTTAAGTAAAAAGGAATTTCTCCGAAACGGCTCACTCTAAAAAAAATTATTCAGGCATAAATTGTGTTTTAGCGAGATCTACCTTTTTTGTGTAGTAAGATTTGGTCTGTCTTAAGTTTTACGAGTTATTCAAAAGTCATCCAGAGTAAACGGGATATAATGGGTTATAACCAGAAAATTCAATGTATACATTTCATTTGTCATAAAAATGTCTCAAACACATGGCATTTTAATCAAAGTCGTTATAACCATTTCCCCCAAAAAAAAAAAAAAAAATAAAAAAAAAATAAAAAAAAATAAATAAATAAAAAAAATAAAGTAAAAAATAATAATAAAAAAATAAATAAATAAACATTTTCGAAAAATTCTCCATGTATCTCCATGTAAAGGGTAGTTTATGGTAGAGGAATTTTCTTCAAAATCTTGGTGTCATATCCTTGAAAGACATTAAGCTTAAATACCAACTGTGGTTTTTAGTCACTTTTCGTTTTTGAGTTATGCTGTCCACAGACTGACACACACACTGGCAGACACAAACACACACACACACACACACACACACACACACACACACACACACACACACACACACACATTGACTGACTGACACACATTGGCACACACTGACACACACTTGTTTTTCAAAATTTTTTGTTTTTGGATTCAGGGGCCCTCAAAACATATATGTATTTATGCTGAAATCTCGACATTAAATTTTTGGTTGGAATATTATGCTTCCTCTACTTTTCTATTTATAGTAGAGAAAGTAAAAAAATAATCAAACATGTTATTATCATTCAAAAAATCAAAGGAAAACCTGATAAAAAATTTCATAGAATAAAAACAATCAGTACACCTAGTTTTATCTCGGTTCTCACATGCATAGCGATAGTTTGAAATAGCAGACATCACATAGGATATTGTCTTGCAATTTTATCCATTGTTCTTTGTCTCAGTGGTTTCGCCGAAGCGACACATTTATATGTTATCTCCATCTTTCGCACCTACCAGTAGCGCCCGACATGCCCATAATGGTTAATAGTGGATGCATCCTGCCAAGTCCCAAGTTCCTCGGTACTACTGCGACAAGTTCTCAAATACCTTTTATTGATCATCTTGGTCATCCGACACAAGGTATCCCTAAACCAATTGAACTCCCGTCTATTTCTACTTAGAATTTAACATCGATTGTACTTCTAGTGAAAGGAACTTTGTGCGTATTTCGTCTATAGGTAGTCTTCAGATAATTTTTAACCTTTCTCTAGTAAATAATCACATCTTCGTCGAAAGTCAGCCCAACCCTATAGCTTCCATCACCTTTCACAGCTTTAATATTCATGTCAGTCATATTGCCTACTATTCCTAAATGTTTAAGTGGCGATTAACGGATAAATACATGCCTAGTGGGAATATTGTTATGCAATTTTATAGTGTGTTGAACGTAATTGTATATATCAGGCTTCTAGAATAAATGTCTGCCACTCCCACAGAACTTTGCATTTCGGTCAATAGCGTCTTCTCCCTTTGCTCACGGCGCACTTCTGTTTGGGGTTTGGCTTGCGACTAGCACATGCGCACTCGGTAGCTCTCTCGGTTTACCGTCTGCGAGTAAAACCACAGGCTATTTGCAGAAAATTCAAGATGTTCACTTTCACTGCAAAGGGTAATCTAGGCTGGGGATTTTCTTGAAAATGGTCGTGTTGCATTGTTTACAGATGCTGGACTTGTGTATTGGTTTGGTTTTATCCTACATTTTATTTACGAGTTATACTATTAACCCGAAAATACACAAACATATGACATCTGATTTTTGTTTGGATTCTGGGGATTTAAAACGTTTATTGCTTTTCAAATCCCGTTCTACAATTTTTTTTGGGCGAAATTGAACATTTTCTGAACTAAACATAAGTGTACTGTTATTATAAACTGTTGTTCCTTTTCTTCATGTTACTCGAGATAAACATTTGTAGAAACTATTTTATTGGTAATTTTCTTTTACTTGCAAGAGGAATACGGGAATACGGTAGGCTTTAAGCGACAGTAAAATCATTAAAATCTGATCACTAAATAACGGCTTTGAAATTCTGTCGTCTTTATACAGCCAAAATATAAAAAAGTGAATAAGGATCTTCCATTTGAGAAACATTTAAGTATTGTAAAACTCACGCAAATAACAAGGAATTTCTCAGAAACGGTTCACTCCACAAAAACTGCATTTGGACATGATGTGTGTTTTAACGAGATCTGTATTTATTTGTACAGTAAAATTGGGTCCATCTCTTACGGTTTAACAGTTATGTAAGAACAAACAAAACTAAGAGGCTATAGCCAAACAATTCAAAATATACATTTCATTTGGTATAAAAATATCTCTAAGACACGGCATTTTAATCAAAACCGTTAGAGCCATTTTTGAGCAAATCAAAATTTTGGAAAAATTTTACATGTAAAGGGGAGTTTAGATTAGGGGAATTTTCTTAGTGTCGCATCCTTGAGCGAGATTAAACTTAAACACCAACTTTGGTTTTTAATCGGCTTTTTGTTTTTTAGTTGTATTGTTCCCAGACAGACAGACAGACAGACAGACAGACAGACAGACAGACAGAGCTATATACGGTCCTTTTTCTAAAAATGTGTTTTTTTTTAAATTCAGGAGAAATCTCGATATTAAATTTTTGGGTCGTATACAATACTTCCCTTACTTACTATACGTAGTAAAGAAATTAAAAATAGTGACGTCACGTAACGTTTAAAAGGTTTGCCGCTGCAGTTTGGTATTCTTAGGACTTTTCGTGCTCTTTTACAAACTTCCTATACTCATACCGCAAATCTCTTTATCTCTGAAAGCATTAAAAGAATGTAAATCAATTGAGAATATCCTGTTCCCTTATTTTCCTCAGTCACGAAGCAATATGAATGTGATAATTAACATATGGAGTATTAAACACTCACGCCTGCATTAGTGACAATGACGCAGCTGTTTCTAAGTTTATTTTATCTATTTCTATTTGCAATGCTGCACGTCTGCATGATAAAATACAGCTACAACTTTGTGCATGTTCTTTTCTGATTTGCTCGCAAAAGCAATAAACATAATACGATTGCTTATGTCACGTTTCCTGAAAGCCGGCAAGCATAGAAGTTTTTGTAGGCATTGGTGCATTCCTTGGAAACGAGCAGATCTGCTTTCTCCGTGACTGTGCGCTAACTGCCATAAGCAATTATCATCAACATAGAAGATGAATTTTCAGAACTGAGTTTGAATTACATCAAGAAATGATTAGAATGTCTTCTCGTAAATGACAAGACGGTCGTTCTCCGTGATCTAGGGGTAAAGGGTACAGACACAGAGGGGGACACCTCGCTTACTTCGATCTATTGTGGCTAGCACCCCTCAGGGTGCAGGGATGAAATGAGGGAACTGAAGGTACCACACAGGCCACAGAGACGCGTGGAAGTCTCTAACAAGTGCTGAGATCTCTTCATCCCGGCGCTACGCCCCGCCAAGCAGCCAGCACACCGCAAGTCCAGTGTCACACTGAGCGTGCACTCCTCGACACAGGCCTACCAAACGTCACCTAGCGCCTAGAGCAGCAGTTACCATGCGCAATCATCCGCGCCATCTGCCCGTCACTGCCAACACTACACACCTAAAAGTACACCTGAAAGATAAGGAAATGGAATGAAAGGAAATGATGGAAAGTAAACCGTGGTATGAAAAATTGCACACCAGCATTCGCCTAAGTGACATGGGGATACCAGGGAAAAACCCATGTCAGGGAACGCGGCCATGGGGATCGAACCCACGACCTTCCGTTACCGCCTGAGCCACCCCGCTCGGTGATCTAGGGGTAATATGCTAGCCTCCGATTTCCGAGGTCGAGAGTTAAAACCCAGCTTCTTTGTGGGCTAAAGATTTTATGTGCCTCTACCTGCACGATTTCCCTGCCGTCTCTCGCGCAGTGGGGAGACCCCACGGATGGGTTACCATATATTTTAACAAACCTATACTTAGTGTTTTCATTCATTGTGATTTCTAAGCCGTTCAGCGAGTCATTTATGACGTTTTCTCTAAAGTTTCAGGGTCAGTACAAAGGTGAAAATTCTTTCTTTGTACATAAAATCAACTTTAATGTAGCAAATTCCAATTGTCACTTATGTTGTGCCAAATAATTAATCATAAAGACAAAAAAGTCTGATGTGTTGCATTCATACGAACTGTCTCTACTCTGTGCAAACTATTCCTTATTCCTCTATCTAAACCAACCCCAACACAGCCTTTTCCGGGCCAAGGCCTACCGCCCGGCCGTTGTATTCCCACCTCAGGCGTCGTGAACGGGGTGCAGGACTGGAAGGTGGGGTGTGGTCAGCATCCCGGTCCCTCCCAGCCGATGATGCTATCTTCGCAACTAGAGGCCGCCACTTGTCTATCAAGTAGATCGTCTATTGGCCGCTAGGTGAAACAAGGCTGAGTGCACCCCGAAAGTCTCCCAAAATTCCCACGAGGCAGCTACCACTGCGCTACAGAGGCGGTCAAAGTTAACATATTCCTACTGGAAATTAAACAGTGGCCCGAAGGTTGGGAGGCAATTATATTCCTTCATACCAACACAGGAACCCTTTAAACTAATATCAATTTTGTTCTTGTTAAGCAGACCCGCTCTGTATGTTTTGGCTGTATATTTCATGAAACCTTCCGTTAAGGAAGCGCAAGCAGGACGCGTGTATAAAACCGGTCCCCAGACCATGGTACTTAGAACGCGGGGTAACGCCTGTCGCTCGACAAAGCACAATTAAGGTGATGAAAAACGAGATATTTGTTGTTTTGTTTCGCCGGGATATACGACCACCGTTACCACCTCGTCGTTAGATCAGCGCTTTTGCAATCTTGCCGAAAAGAAAAGTTATCTCTTCTGTCTTGGAACAAAAGAAGTACGAGTATAGCTGCTTTAATTTGACACAGCGCAGGAAAAAGTAGAGGGCAGGAACCTACACTGCTTTTGCATTACGTTCTATCACCCAAGACATACTGCTCCAGTGATCTGCAACAACTGAACTGACCATACTTTTATGGTAAAGCAATAAAACAGCAAACAATGAAGACAATTGAGATGTTAAAATACTTCTTAGGGATTGAAACATTTCATTGAGGCTCTGAAAAACAAACTGCTATTACAAAAGCACGTTTTACAATGACGTGTGCCTAATTGTTTCTCTTAAATGTTTAAACCGTTTATTTCATTGTCTCTTTCATTACTGGATCCTGTCTCCATTAAAATCAGGAGAGAAAAACAAGATTTACTGGTACATTGCTTAAGTTGGGTAGAGTCAACTTGGGACTTGATGCTTCGGTGTATAACGTGCAACAAGGATGACGTCATCTGTTACGTTCTGTCACGTGATTGGCGCAGCCGCTGACACACCTCTTGCAGCTGAGTGAGCAAGTTGATTCTACCCAACTGTATTAAAGCACAACTGTTTGAAACATAACTACTAATTTTCAAGAGGTTGTATTTAAAGTTTTATTCTATTGTAATTATTTTTATATCTACTATGACTTAAAAATGCTTTCACAATTTTCAGTGGATCTCATCACGGAAAGAGTTTCTGCCATTGCAGAGTTTTATAAATAGTATAAATAAAAAAAAATATAATAAAAAAAATAAAAAAATGAAAAGGCGGTCAAAAACCAAAGTGGGTATTTAAGTTTAATATCTTTCAAGGATGCGACAAAAACTTTGAAGAAAATCCCTCCACCCTAAACTACCCTTTACATTGAAATTTTTTTTCGAAAATTTTTAATTTCTTGAAAATGGGTCTTACGATTTTTATTAAAATTCGATATGTTTGAGGTATTTTATAACAAATGAAGCGTATATCTTGAATTTTGTGGCTATAGCTCATGTTGTAGTCTGATTTACTCTGGATGACTTTTGCATAACTGGTGAACCGTAAAATAGACCAAATCTCACTATACAAAAAATGTAGATCTTGCTAAAACATAATTTACGTCGAAATAATTTATTCGTAGAGTGAACCCTTACGGAGATATTTCTTGTTATTTGTGTGAGTTTTGGATAACTTATACTTCTGTCAAATGGAACATCGTTATTAATTTTTTTTATATGTTAACCGTGCAAATAGAATGGAATTTGAAAGCTTTAAAAGATTTGACTATCGCTCAAAGTCTACTGTATTCCCATATTTTTCTTGTACCTACAAGAAGATAAACAATAAGATAGTTTGTGCAACTGTTTATCTCAACTAACACGAAGAAGATATGGGTAAGAGTTTGTAAGAATGGTAATTACAAGAGTAGAGAAAGTCATATGAGTGCAACACATTAGACTTTTTTTAAATTTTTAAATCTTCAAAGTTTAAACGAATTTGAAAGCTGTTCAAATTATCAGCTTCTACAAAACAAACGATTACACAATATACATACAGATAATTACTAGAGCATCTCCAGTATACGAAAGGTAGCATATCGTCCGACCGCTGCGTCATCCAGCCGCAGGGAAGCCACGCATATTCAAATATTTCTCTCATTTCTTACACGGGTAGCATCCATTAAGACATCTCCAATGATACGTCGAGGACTGAGGGAATTTCAGCAGCAATAATAGCTCTTTAACAAAGGATTCATTAACAGCACTCTCTCGAAACGAAACAGTGACCTCCGCAATTTTGGAAATACTGGTTTTGCTCACGTGACAGAAGCTAATAGTGTCACACGCAGTGTAACTTCTTTAGATGACAATCCTTCAAGGATTTGCTACATCGTTACAAGTTTCAGCATGGTCCTCGTAGGTTGCTGCACGTAACTGCAGTTTGCTATCGTCAAGTTTTCTCCAAAGTAAAGCGTTACTCGCAAGCTGTACTATAACATTCCACGCTGTCTGGTATAAGAGGAGCGACAGGCGCCGAAAGGAGCACGTTTTACCCCACTCTCTGTAGTATTTAGTTATCAACTATTGCACGGCCGAGAAGGGGTGTGTCCAAATAGGCGAGTATGTTATTATCTGTATGACGTGTTAAAGCCTGCTGACATGGTAATAATAACCCACAACATTTCATGTCATGCACTCAGTTAGTTTTCCATTACATGTATTTTGTAGGAGACTGCTGGAGGAGGCTAACCAAATTAAAGTAAGGCACTTGAAATGGATCTTGTCTCGGATAATATTATACAGGGTGTCTCACTACACCATGCACAGGCACATACTCGTATAATCTGCGTATCTAGAGGGGTGATCTTATAAAATAATACAGTTAGCAGCAAATGCACTGCAATACTCGGTGTGTATGCACTCCCTGCAACAACCATGCACTTTCCCAAAGCTCTTGTTTTGTCTGTTGTGGAGTTACTTCAGAAGTTGCTGATTATGCGTGAATTCATACACAGGCATGGAAAAAATGATTGAGAACAGATGTGTCCGACAGATGTTGAACAGAGACTATCAATGAACTCAGGCTACATATTGGAAACATCGATTTGTATAAACCGATCTGCAACACGACGTGAGACTCGAATGTGCTCAATCATTTTCTCCATGACGTACATCTATATGACTTTCAACTAAGATAAATCTAACTAGTTCGTTCATAACTAATTCATTCATTATCTATTGACAAGCATTTGTTCCTGAACAACCGAAGCGTGACTAAACGATGCTGCATTCCACCCGAAAGTTGTATACCGAGTTCTCACTGGAGATACGTGTTTTGAAATGCCTTGAATTAAAAAAAAAAAGTAATTTTAGAAAAAGCTCCGCACTCCGCAAGCATGAAAAGCCGGTAAAATATCATACTTAAGATATTTTAAGAAATATCCGCCCACCATAATCTACCGTATTAAATAATGAATTGGAAAGTGGAAGGGAAAAGAAGACGAGGGAAACCTAAGGAATTCTCGATGGATGGGAGAAATTGACTATGGAAAGAAAAGGGTTAAAGAGGAAGATGCTATGAACAGGCATTTATGGACGCAGAAGATCGTTGTGCAATGAAGGAAACTCAGTGTGTTCTGAAATATAGTGTCAGCCATCATAATAGTAATAATAATAGTAATAATAATAGTAATAATAATAATAATAATAATATTAATATTAATAATATTAATAATATTAATAATATTAATAATATTAATAATAATAATAATAATAATAATAATAATAATAATAATAATAATAATATTAATAATAATAATAATAATATTAATAATAATAATAATAATAATAATAATAATAATAATAATATTAATAATAATAATATTAATAATAATAATAATAATAATAATAATATTAATAATATTAATAATATTAATAATAATAATATTAATATTAATAATATTAATAATATTAATAATAATAATAATAATATTAATAATAATAATAATAATAATAATATTAATAATATTAATAATAATATTAATAATAATATTAATAATATTAATAATAATATTAATAATAATAATATTAATAATAATAATAATAATAATATTAATAATATTAATAATAATAATATTAATAATATTAATAATATTAATAATATTAATAATATTAATAATAATAATAATAATAATAATAATAATAATAATAATAATAATAATAATAATAATAATAATAATAATAATAATAATAATAATAATAATAATAATAATAATAATAATAATAATAATAATAATAATAATAATAATAATAATAATGGATGTAAAACTCTGTATAATCAGGGCAATTTTTAAAATTTCAGAAAGTTAATATAAATAGACTTGGAAAAGGACAAAACAAAGTAATGTTGTTTCTTTTTCAGTTCCAGATTGGCTGCTAGAGCTTTTTCAAATGCAGAAAAACACTTTGCTGAAAAGCTGTCAATGTTCATTACTCTGGTCGAGGTCGTTGTCTCAGTAGCGAAGAATAATAGGCCTACTTCTCATTAACTCACGTCTTTGTCTCATTAAGAGCGGCGAAGTCGCTGCAGCTGCCTACGTGTTCGGGGCCGGCTTCGTGACCCGAACGCCATTGCTTCGTATCGATACGTCATGACAGCTGACGGCATCTGTTTTCAAGGTAGCCACCGACCGCCCGCCCAACTTTCTCTGCATCAAAACGAGTGTTTTCGTTACGGAAGCCTTTGAAAGTGCATATAAGGAAATTAAGTGCGTTATTAAGTGCTGAATCGAGTTCGAGCATTACATATTTCTTTTTAAACGCTGGAACAATTATGCACTAGGGAGAAAGTGAACAAAGGAGGTTACATATATATTACGCATTACGACAATTAAGTTATACAATAAACATATTAAAATAAATACACCAGTTTCTTCTAGAATTCTGGTTATCACCGACTGTATAGCAAACTAATGCTGCACGAGTGTTACAATAAATATATGTCTACACACAACATTAAAGATGGCCCAGGGGTAGGTTTCCGAGAAGAAAATTAGCACGCTGACTAATCTGCTTACGTTTGTATTTTGTTTTGCTCACTTGTTTAGTTATATTGTCTCTAACACTTCAGTACTATAATTCAAGTAGCTGTCTTTAGTTTAAATATATTAACAAAAACTAATGTATTAGTTTCACATGAACTTTTCTACCAAATTGTTCAGTAAGTCTATCTTATTGAACATAAACTGTGTGTGACATTAGTACGGCGCATGACTTTAGATTGCCAAATCTCTCTTAGAAATTAAATTTTGCATGACATTTTAACATTAAATTATGGCCAAATTCATTTGAGTGATGATAAAAAAGCATTACAACATTGTTCATACAATGGTTGAACGACAGCCAGTGAAATAAATCAGTTGTATTCATTCTCCAAGAAGCTAGATGGCTCCAAATATTTGACACAATTTTTTTTCCGGCAAAACAGTCCTTTATTGGCAATAATTGAATTGGGCATGTTTGTTACACTCATCATGTAGAATCCATTGTTAACGTATGGACAAATCAGCTCCTTCCACTCGGGATACACTATAACTTCAGGTCCAAGAGGTGTCGGAAAGTATTGGTCTTTTTTTTACTAGCTTTCGAGAACATATGCCCTCATGATCAAATCCCGGTTGAGTTCACGATATTGACCTGGCTGGTCGCCCATTAGTTCTTGTTACGTAACGCTTAACACGCTCTCAATACTTGCATAATATAAAAGTGCCAGCTCCTAAATAATAAAAGATTAAGAAATGGGAAAAAGACGAGAACATAATTTGGAAACACTCATTATCCATAGATTACGAGAACGCCTTTGACTGTGGGATGATTTATAGGTTACAATGGAAAAGAAAGGGATACCAGCACATTTATTAGAAATAACAAAGAAAATGTATATAGGAATTACTATAAAAATGACTTTAATGAATAATATTACTAACCGCACATTAAAAATGAATCAAGGGATTAAACAAGGATGCCCGCTGTCCCCAATTTTATTTTATTTCTATATAGACGATGACATCAGTAACTGGAAGAATAGTTTTAGTAAACATTTTAATATTAATGGACAAGTAATGGAGACTATGTATATTATACGCTAACGACCAAGTACGAATTGGAGAATGAAAGTACATATATTAAGTAAAATATTAGAATTTTACAGTTTAAAAATATCTGCAAATGAAACCGGAGTTGTAGAATCTAAAGGAAAGGAGTACGTTAGAAGTAGTATGGCAACAAATAAGAAAACTGTGAAACAGATGCCAACATTTAAATAACTGGAATCAGAATTAACTGCTATGTTAGAGCAGAAGGGCGTTGACAAATAAACTCAGCCTCGTGTGCGGCACATGAAGGAAAGCTACAAGAGAAATGCAAATTGAATTTTATAAGGCAATGGTGTGTTACAGTGAAATATGGACATTAAACAGGAAAAAGCAATTGAATTAGCGGACATTTAAGAACAGTGGGTGGTTCCTCTCCGCTAGATTATAAATCAAATGAAGAAATAAGGGAAGAATTGAATATATTTAACCTAATAGAAACGATTAAAATAAAACTGGAGACATACCGAGGATGAACAAGAAAAGATTCCCTAGAATAGAGACGGACTAAGTTCCAATTTGTAAGAGACATAGGAAGACCGAGGAAGATATGGAGAGATGACATTAACTGATGGGACGGAGTGGAGGCACGGGGATGATGATTAAGAAAGGAGCATGTTTATGAGTTGCTGTAACTTTCGGATAATGTTATGTATGATTGTTCAGAAAATACGAAAAAGGAACCAATGGAAGAGCAAATAAAAACTAGGATTAGGCTCGCTAATGTCAGTTTGCACAAATATTCGCGTTCAGTCACTAATGTGGTACAGGGTGCGACGAACTGTGGTCAGCAGGTGACCGCGTTGGTTATAATACCGTCTCTCATTACCAAGGTCAGCTGACTTAACGCTGAGTGTTTGTCTTGAATGATGGCATTGTACCTGGAGTCCATTTATTTAGACTGCCCTCTCTCTGTCCTGGGAATTCCAGAAGAACATCCGCAATGTTCTAATTGCCTGAGGCAGCTGCCTGCCTCTATTCTCACTTGTCTTCTGCACTGTCATACAGCCTCTGAAATGAATGATGTATTGTTTATTTTCAACTGCCCTTGTGCTGCATTATTTTTTGTGAGTCTCTCTGACTTTGAAACTGTAGATCCTTTCATGACTTTGATAAGTAGGGCAACGATTGCTTCATGATAAAAGCTTCTAAATTGCTATGTAATTGTTTTATATTATAAGTACAAGTTCATATACGTATAAATGAAGTTATTTTCTCTGTGTTTGTAATAAGAGTGTGTGAACATGTCCATCGAAGTTGGGGTGTGATTTTTCGATTAACAAACCAAGTTATTCATCCATATACAATTAAAAAAAGAAAAACCTCTCCAATGCAATACGTGTCATGAGTTGAGACCATCAAGTTAATGTTTTAAGGTTATTCAATGGTTTTGATGCACAGGGCTACCTCCGGTACACGTCTTTCAAGGTTGGCAACACTGGCCAGCATCCATTTCTTTTAACTTCTGCATTTACTTTAGTGGACCACAAAAAAAATACCTGCTTCTCTAAACCTCCACTAGGGGCAAGACGTGTGAAGTTCCGGTTGGACACTTTAAAAGAAATGTTCCTGCAATGAGAAAGTCTTAACATGCAGTCCCATGCAGGTGTCTCTTGTCGCTGCATTGCCTTAAAAATAGAAAAGAGACAAAATAAGACAAGAAAAGAAGAAAGAGCCAGTGGGCGGCAACTTGTCGGCGCGAAAGCGTGTGTGTGTGTGTGTGTGTCCGAAGAGACATTTTCACCGAGGCGTCAGAGCGCATTAAATGAAAGTGTGTAATTAGCTCATTTGGCAAGTATTTCGCCTTTAATGTTAGACGCGGAACGTTATAAGATGAATTCTAGTACCAGAAAACGCAGCGACCTGTGTGAATTAGTGTGTCTACACACGCATAGATACACCGTCTTGAAATAAGACTGAACATGTGTACTGCTGGCAAGTACACTTGTACAGTGCTTGCATCCAACAATTAAAACAGACTCACGGAATTTACTTAAGAACGAGAACCTCAATTTTCTATTGTCGTTCCCGGGCACGGCATATTTGGTCAATATTATACATATATATTACACTCTTAACTGAATATATGATTCCAGGTGACCGTGACATGAAACAGCTGCTAGAAATCGTAACACACGTGCGTCCAATACTCAGGTTCTGACACCACAGATCCATTGAGCGTTGGTTCCTCTAGTAAAAGATCACCTGTAGTTTGTTTATATGCAACTCAAAACTGGCTATTTCACCAAAAAAGCAGCAAAGCTATGAACAACAGCAAACTCTGGTAGAAATGAACCAAAAACAGACAACTTTTAATGCATGCCATTAATAAAGGAATTAAAGCTTGGCAGAATATAGGAATTAGAAACAGTAAAACATCTACGTTTATTCGATCCTATCGAATTTCCACTTAGTGATCGATCTGTTTTGTGAACCAAAACTGTCTACTGTTCCGCTTCCAGTTTGGTTAACGTTTTCACTAAATCGATTTTTATTAACTCCACCGATAATAATTATTTATCATTAGACCTTAATGTTAATTCGTATTGCATCTATCTTGTTCTTTTTCACCTCAAGGAAGCCAGCTCCGACTTCACAATAACCAGCTTTTCCTTGGTTTTCCTGTATCTCCCAATTGCATCTATTAACACTTAAAGCTAACAATCTACGTGCACTTTTGAGGTAGGTAGTGACAAAAAAATTGTATGCAAATTTTATAGAAAGCTGTGTCGCGCTTTCCATACTCGTTACATAAACGACTAGTAAACACATTCTTAATGAGTGTAGAATTAAAATTTAAACCGCGTTTCCCATTTTAACAGCACAAAAACACCACTTTTAATGTATAAAATTTGCTTATCTGAACTGATCTTTGGTTATCTGAGATTCAAATGCATACTGATAGCATTTAAAGATTTCAGATATTCAGACCAATTAGCATCCACTTTTGATGTCTAAAATTTGGTTATCTGGACTGATATCTGATGAGATAAAATGCACACTGATAGCATTTAAAGATTGTACACTGATAGCATTTAAAGATTAAGGTATTCAAACCAATTAGCATTTTTGGTAAATAATACCGCATCAATTTTTATCTCTACTAGATAAAGTAACTTCGAACCGTTCCTTTGCGGGAACAAGTTAATGGACATTTTTTGTTTCTGTTGTAAATTATTACATTAAGCAAGTCCATTCAACGGTTTGGATTGGACACTAAATGTTCCCCTCCTTGTCTCTCTCTGCGAAGCGTGTAAAAATATCTTTCATTAGATTAAAACTGCTTCCATACTCTTCTACTTTTGTCGAACTTCCGCTTTCATAATAAGGAGACCTGAGCCAAGAACTGAGCACCTGTTAACGAGAATAGAACATTTATTCCCAATAATTTATCACCAGATGTGAACCAGCTATGATCACCAACAATGGTCAATTTCTTACATATTGTACGACAGCTTAAATTTATCTCTAATTAATGCTTCAGATTTAGGGACTGTAACATATATAACAACACAGGAAATGAAGGGAATTAAAGAGGAGAACGACCGAGATAAACATTGATAAATTGCAATAGAGTGTGAGACGGTATAAAAAAGTAATTGATTCTAATCTATTGCTGTATCTAAACTCAGAAGGTGGGATGTGAGCTAAACATTAGATTGCGTAACTAATTAAGGAGTTGGAGGAAAGGAACTGATGGTGGGAATGGGGCAGCTGGTATACCTTATAGCCCTGTAGTGATCCTTAAAATAACGGGTTATCAGTCAACCTTTGGTAGGTGTTCTCTGACTACAATTTTACAATGTGGTCCGCGTACACGCACGAGAATATGCCCTCCTTATAGGCGATTTTAAGGATTTCTTCGTCAGCTGCAGGAAAGCAGTGTTGTGCGCTTGACCCACGGTATTTATGTAATAAGTTAATATACATTTTATGTTAAGGATTGCACTAACATTATTGCATTTCTTATCGTGAATAGAGTAATTCACAATTTGTTTTGTTCCTTGTATACGTGCTTTACAACTGTAGACATTTGAGCATGATTTGGACAGTTGGTTACTTAATGTTAAAGTAAATATAGTTGAAGATTTGCGCAGATTCTGGAATGAAAGTGTATACATCTGAGAGATCATGGACTGAATAAGCGCTAGACCAATAAACAGAACTTCGTTTCCGTGCCGTTGTTCCAACGAAAATAAAAATAAATTGTTGAGTGATCGACAATCTCAAGCTTCCAAGCATTAAAATCTCTCTAAAACTCACTATGTAGTTAAAACATCCTCCAAAAACCGCATTCACTATTACATTAAAATATCTAAGGCGTTTCAATATCACAATGTGAATCCTGGCTGTGTCGTAATATTTTAAACAAATGTTTTGTCGATCTCCTTCTTGTTTCAAAAGAAGAGATGCACTTGCTTTTCATGGTGACAATGAGAATGAACGATATTCATACAGACGCAATTATATTGAACAGTTAAATTGATCAGCAATACTTTCAGTTTTAGTGATACTTTGACTTCGGAACGGGATATGGAAGAAGTTGTAACATAAAACCATATTCTCTTTTGGATCATCCTCATGCTATTATCGAGCATTTGTTTCAGACAATGGTAAAAGATGAAAACCTCGAAGGGCAATTCGGTTAAGGTTGGGTTATATTTTAACGAATTTTACAATATTTGGATTACATACGCGACTCTGATAATGAGATTACGCCACTGGACTGTTCAGAATCAACACCTTAATCGCTGATGTATATTCCCCTTTCATCGATATAGCATTTACCTATTTAGACCTATCGCTTTAATGAATGTAAGCACAATGTACTAATAATAGCAGATCTAAAGTTGCAAAATGGAGGCATTATATAACAAATGTGCGTTTAGTAGGAGGAATTACTTGAGGAAAAACCTTCCATGATTGTGCACCTTGAGCTCATATTTTTAATTGCTCTCTTACAATCATCGTAATTGCACTTAACAAGCAATCAGTAATAGCCGGCTTCCTGCTGTGCACAACGGGCGGTCAGGATCACTCGGGAGTTAGTTTGACGGATGAAGGTTAATATTTCAAAATATATGTACAGCCTCTTGCTCCATCGCTGCCCCGGTTTCCATATCAAAACAGACATAAAACATAAAAATAACATCTGATGTGTTGGACTTTCTCTACTCTTGTACTAACCATTCTTATAAACTCTTATTCCTACATCTTCTTCGTGTTAGTTGAGATAAACATTTGCAGATATTATCTTATTACTTATGTCCTTATAGGTACAAAGGGAATATGGGAATACAGTAAGCTTTGAGCCGCAGTCAAACCTTTTAAGGCTTTCAAATTTCTTTCTCTTTGCACGGCTAACATATAAAATGAATAAGATGTTCCATTTTACGAAACTTTGTTTTACAAAACTCGCAGAAATACTAAGGGGATGCCTCCAAACTGTTCATTCTACAAAAAGTTCATTTGGACATAAATTGTGTTTCAGCAAGATCTACATTTTTGTATAGTAAGATTTGGTCTATCTCTTACGGTTTATCAGTTATGCAAAAGTCATACAGAGGAGTACATGGACTATAACCAGAAAATTCGAAATATACATCTCATTTTTCAAAAAAATATCTTAAATATATGGTATTTTAATCAAAATCGTTAGAGCCATTTTCAAAACAAAAAATCGAAAATTTTTCCATGTAAAGGGTAGTTTAGTATGGAGGAATTTTCTTCAAGATCCTCGTATCGCATCCTTAAAATATGTTAAACTTAAATACCAACTTTGGCTCTTAAGCGATTTTTCGTTTTTGAGTTATTCTGCCCACAGACTGAGTCAGAGTCAGGGGGCCTCAAAACATATATTACGGGGAAATCTCGACATAGAATTTTTGGGTGGAGACAATACTACATCTACTTAACATAGCTAGTAGAGAAAGTAAAAACATTTATATAACATATATATAATATATGGTAGGCATGCAAATTAAGTCTGTTCTTCATGGGAAAATGGACCTTAGACTTTAGCAGCATCCGTTCCAAAAGCCTACACACTCTGTTAATGTTCCACGTTTGCATTGACTGTTGTCCAATAAGTGGAGGAGATGAACTAAGTTCATCTTGGCGATTAAACGGATAGAAATCGGAGTCTCTATCAAACATTTCGCACCGACATAGAAAGGAAGGTGTGATATGTTTCTGGAAAGGAAACACACGTGGTACAACGAAGCGTTGAAGTACCGCGAAGAATTGAAGAGATTTTGGGAATTGGCACATTAAAGGATACATTAAGATTGTTGGCTAGTACAGAGGAGAAAGCTGGAGAGACCGAAAATGACGATTAGATCAAATCCCATTAAACCGTAACCACACTCATGACCATTTTATGACAGTGATGATGAGTGGTAAAGTCTGGCTCGAATGATGATGATGATGCAAGATCTCTTGTCAAATTATTTCTCTATAAGGCGGGCTGGAAAAGAATAGCGGCATTACACAGCACATTAAATAGTATCTAATACTTTGGGAGTGAAATATATTTCGAAATCAACATTGACAGAAAACTATACCATCTGCTACTCGTACACTTTATATTGAGCTATGGAATGTACCACTGCGAACGTTCTGAGGCAAAAAGGCCTATATTTTGCTGAAGTAACAACTGAGCACCGTTGTCCATTCTTCAGTGTTGCCATTTGTTGTTCTCTTGCGTTGTCATACTGATTTATTTATGTGGTTTACCAGCTGAAACAGTGATTTTAAGCACTAAATGCCCCAACCAGGTCCAGCATCGATGCAGCAAACTCCTATAAATAATGAAGGAAGGAACAATATGTTTAAACTCTTACTTCAGCTGTTGTCTAACCTGGAAAATACAGTTGCGGAAATAGCACCTCACGGCGGAAGGAAGGCGGCTGCGCAGTAGACAAATATTCAATGATGTCACAGTCAGGTGTTTTCTAGCCAAGCAGCCGTAGTCTGTTTCAGAGCGCGTGTGCGAGTATTTGTACAATTTTACAGCGAAATTAAGTAATTCCGAGCAATAAGTCTACTCTGTTGTGAGATAGTAAGTTCATTAACAGTTTCGAAGATGGCAGAAGCAAAAAACCTTTGTGTTATTCACAGTCAAGCCAGAGAAATGGTGTATAATATGTGCAAATACTTCCTAAGAAAGAGGGAAACAGTTGGAACGCAGCACTTCCCCTACATACGCGTTATCTGTCACCGCCATTGTTCCTGACGGCTACTCTAGTAACTTTACTGCAATAATGTATACTATCATAAAGATAGAGCATTTGTGTATGTAAGGAAATTTCAAAACCCACTCAACCCATTAGCACTGAAAAGCCCAGTTCATTCTGATTGCTACAAAACTGATTTAATTATATTTTATTAAGTGATATTTAAAGATATGAAGCCTTTGACTTTAATTTGAAAATGCCTTGGAATAGAGAAATAGTTTTTACTCCACAGAAGAAGTTGAGTAACTCTTAAGAGTAGAAAAACAAAAAGGTTACATTTTAATGTAAGGAATATACATACATGACGTTACATTTCAGTAAACAGAAGATACAGACGTTGTAAATTTCATTTCAAGACAAATAGCTACAAGTATACAGAAGGCAATAAAACCTAAGATATCCTTAACTGTAAAGTAGAAGTGACAGCGATCCTGTGCAATATCTGTTTCTTTAATTGTCATTTATCAAACGTTACAGCTGAGTGTGTAATAAAACGGTGCAAACCAGTGAGTAACCTTTAATAGATGTATGCATTGAAGTTTCAGAAGCCAAAGTCTTCTAAAAACCCTAATGTATTAAAGTTATGTTCTATTTCCTTTGTACCTATTTTATGATAAGATACGTTAGCAGGGAATAGTGATTGTTTAAAGCGAGAAAGGTGCTAACATTAGAAATCAATGAACCGATACTTTATATCCGAAAAGCCACAGGTTGATTTTTTTTTTTTTTTAAATAAAGAGGTTTACTTGGTGACCTGGGGGTGCGGAATCTTATTTCGTTGTATATGTTCAGGGTTTCTGCATTGTATGAACATTATGTGGGTACAATGGGAACAAAGAGAAGGTGCAAAGGTTTAAAATTTAATATGCTACAATTATCTAAAATTTACACGATCATTTTGATTGATGATTTCTCCATAGTCAAAGGTACTTATAGGCTATGAAGCATTTCTAGGACTTGCAAAATTGTCAGGGGGAGGTCAAGGAAGTCCGACGATTTTCCAATATGATCCATCATTTTGCGTGAATATGACGTTATCTTCCATCCATTGTTTGGAATAGCCGGGAGTGTATACACTTGAAAATATAAGGGATAATGGAGAGGATTTAATATAACAATAATATACATCATTGTTAAATAATTTCATAAATAATTGGGGAGGTAAATTAAATTAATTCATTGTTGGAGTTTAGGAAAGCAAACAACCACACAACCAGTTAGAGGCTATTATAGTCACATTTACACTACCAGGTAAGTCAGCCACGCCTTATTTTTTTGGAAGGTAGGCCACCCATCAAACGGCATGTGCGCCTTAGTCCAGTTTTGCGCTTACTAAAATGTATTGCTTGACGTTCTTAAAGAGAGGAATGCGCAAAATTGAGAGCAACAGTGCTTTAAGGGACAGAATGTACTCCTCGCTAAAGTACACCTCAAAAACATACGACTCGTTTACTGAGAGCGAATTCCGGTTTCCAGCCGATTTCACAAACTTTTTATTAGAGTATACATAGCAACGTAATTCAGTAAACGCCTCGGAAAAAATGGACCTATCATATGAGTACACTAACATCGTCAGTTAAAAAGAAAATAGTGGGTTCTTGTACTTAGAGCAGGGATTGGCTGCCAAAAATTAGGAAAAATTTAGAGACGCCTCATCCATCATGGACCCGTACAGTCAAAACGGACATATTATTAAACAACAGTTTATTTGCATTTTTGCGTGAACTACGCCTCGTGCATCTTAATTAATATGCATAACAGCAATTAAGTAATAATATTAAAACGCCCAGTAAATGATTAAAACTGTCTTAAAAGGCTAAATCAAGCCCGAAAACTTGCGAGGTGGCAATGGCATAGCGCCAGGCATACAATTCGTACTATTGGACGTGGTACGTGCTTTCAGGAAGACTGGAAATAGCTGAATGGGATTGTGACGGGTCGTCTCCACTTAACCCCCAATGACACAGGTTCGAGTCTCAGCATTGTAAATATTTTTTTTTATGTTCATCAAAACTTGGAAACCGAATTCACAATAATCTAATTACGAAGTCCCTGAGGGTTTAGGACATTATAATTTAAATCGTTTTGGTTGTCTGCATTTTTAATAGTACAATAATTCATTGCGTGCAAAATTGAGTTTAACTTCCACGATAAACTCTGACAATGTAATTTCCTTGCTTTCTGTGTTCAAATGTGTATGAATGATCTTTATTTCAATTGCACCTACCAATAGGTTTGTTTAAACAACTACATAATTGTAGTCCATCAATAAAGAAACATCAAACAATGTCATAAAACATAAATAAAACAATAAAAATAAATATAATAACAGTTTTCAGAATAATAGTTTGTAAATTGTGAGGATTGCACGGTTAAAAAAAAATTAGTACATGCAGGTGATTCGAACCACCTTCACAACAGACAGATTACTTCGGAGTCTTGCGCCCGTTCCAACTGAGCTACCTAGTAACGTGTGAGCTAAACATTCCGTTTAAGATGAAATATTCGCTGGTTCCAGTGAACATTTGCAGAAGTGCAAACGTCAGCTGTCTAATTACGAATATATTAAAAAGCGATGTGATAACATCTATATTAGTACTAATTTCATCGAGTGTTTAACATCCATGTTGAATACGCGGGTAGAACCTGGTAATGGGGTCGATGTTTTCATGTTGGGGTATAAAATGCGGATTGCATAAAACTCGAGAATAAGGGGCAGCTGACTCATATGGTATAAATTGAATTTACGTGATCTATAAATATAATGTGTAATTCACTAAGAGCTTCTATCTACCTTTAGATTAGTTGTTTAAAGACAGAAGCATCACAAAGTGAAAAAAGTGTGAATCATGTTTGGCCAAATACTTGCATAAATTATCTTGTGCCTAATGAATTGCTAACAAATAATTTGTCATCAACTGATATGCAGTAAACTAAAATTCCTGATTCTAACCTACATAAATCCCAATACCCACGTCTGCGGGGGCTCTGAAATCCAAACAAAAATGTGTTCAAATTATTTCTGAAATTGAATACGACGGGCCTTTAAATCCAAAATAGATTAATGATACTAATTTGAGAACAAAATATTTTCTTTGTATTCCTATAAATAAACGAGTTCAACAAATGCTACCTACGTTACCTGCAAATACCGAACATATGGTTGCAATGCATTGATGCAAACGAATTAATTTGCTCAGGGTAATGAGATTTTAATAAAAGCAGCAATACAATTAAAAGTTGATGGATGGAAATTGCACGCATATAAATCGAAACGACCCCACAATCTGGATACCAAGATCATAAATTGGTGAGACTAGACGGCTAATTAAACCTTTTGAAAAAACTATACACAAGAAAGCCAGTACTAGAACCTGTTCTAAAATAATAAACAACATTATTCATACCAAAAGGAATGCGTACATTCTGGATTTTGTACCGCAAATTGAAGTGCTTAAATGTTTTTCTTGTATTTGTTTACTAAGAATACTAATTTATTTCCTTCGGAAAATATTTTTCTCCAATTAACATGAAATGAATTTCGCCACGATGAACCAACTGCATTTTTACAAGCACTTTGATTTATTTTTAATCCCAATCATATTACAATTAAGGAAAGTTATCAAATGTAGTGATGATTAATTAATAGATTCATGAATTATAACACCAATCTATATTTTGAAAGATATTTTTGATATTTTAGTGTCGAAAGTCGATTCTCCTAATATTTAGGGTGCTGATTCCAAATACGTTATCAGTTTTCTCCTATCATGTGCAGATTTTTTTAAAAAAGAAAACTTTCATATTAACTCATCACACACACACGCACACACACACACACACACACACACACACACACGCACACTCACACACACACACACACCATGTGGCCTTTGGCATACGTAGATATCCCTTCGTGCATTAAAACAGTTGCAGAACGCAACGGTGCAATTCAAGCCAGAGACGGTAGTGCTGTGTGCGAATTTATTTTTTATACGCCTCTACAAGATAATTGTCATAGTTAACAATGTGGTATATATTAGGGTTATATACTTTTTAACATAGTATATTACATTTCACAGGAACTACCAAGAATTAATGCAACCGATATTCTACAGGATCAAATGTTCTTTTCGTACGTCTTTCAAATCTTGGTGAAAACCTTCACCCTGTTCCTCGCTGTGGAATCCAAGACAACAATCTGGAAAATAGCCAATGTGAGTATGTTGGAAATGTAACTTCAACTTCAAATTATATCCAACCAACATGGCGTTCACAATCTGCACACCTGCTGTTTTCTAGGACATTTTTCTTACATTTTTGTAGCCGTCCAAATCTTGCTTTTCTATTAAATCAACATAGTCTACGGTCTTTCGTGTTATCACAAGTTTTACTTCTCGTAATCTTGCTCAGTCCTTCCAGTGCCTTTGTTAACTTTCTCTGTCTCTTATACACTAACTACGACGATGCAATCACTTAACACTCCTTAGATCTTTACGGCGACCGACGACACACAGGCACAGCTGTCTCACACTCATTAACACATTAACCGGCTCATGTCTGCAACTGTAACTCTCCGTTCTGCTATTCTTCGCCTTCTTATATAGAGGGATGGCGTCACAAGGACTTTTCTCGATCTCCATAAACGCACCGCCGATGTCGCAGCTAGATCTTTCTCAAAGGCTCCAGAGAAAACTCCTTTGTGTTGCTGCTTCATTGTCAGCCACGTGTTCGGTCGTGTGAGTAGTGGGGAAAGCTTGACCTTGGGCCTTTGTTTGCTAGCCGGTCCAGCATTTGGTTTGAAGTAACTTGGCCCCGTCCGTCCTTTGTTGTGCGCCGAATCCGGCGTCACGGTATTCTCATAATTGGTGTCAGACCTCAATTCCTGATCTAATTTCCAATAAATACACTTGCTTTCAGATTATTTAGGGTCATCTTTTATAAACAATACATATGCAGTTAAAACATTCACTGACTCTGTATTCAAGATGAAATACCACTACCTACTCTATGTAATGCTTCGGATTCCGACCAGAACATTCGCTGAGTGACTTTTTGCTTGTACTTCCGAAATTACTGTATTGCGAGAAGCCCTTGAAACTTGGACATATGTTTTGTTTGTCACTGTACCCGATCCTGTAGCTAGGTCAAGCAAACTGGCCAGGTGCCATAGGTTCAAATGCCACGTCCTGAGACACCTAACATAATCCTGCAGTGTGCGTATTTAATTATTTATCAACACCTCGCCGCTGCCGCTCACGAGAAATAGAGTTGTTTCTGTGCTGGAATAAATGGAACGTTTTAATTTCCACTGCAGCCATATGTGGCTGACCACATACTGGTGCTTCACAGGGTTGTACAACCTTGCTAACTTCACTACAGAGTTTTTTCTCTAGTCTCACTCGCGTCTACTTCACATTATTCTCCTTGACTATTTCATTGGTTGCCTTAGCCTACGGTGCAAGAATTTGCCACTCCTTTTTCTGAATAACCTTAACCAATAATCAAAACAAACGATACAAAATGGCGTAGAAGCGAAATATATGTTTACGCTTCCGACCGTGTTGGCTAAAAAAGAAAGAGATAGTGAGTGCATTCAGTTTGTCATGGAAACCTCTTATCACGCCTTAAAGGGGCTAAAATCTAATAGGAAAACTTTATGAGCGCCCAGGTTAGGGGATCGTATGTGTATGTGTGAGAAGATTTTCAGGGAATGCAAATTATAACTTGAATGGTATGCATTAACTATATAGCAAGGCAGAACTTCATAAGAAAAAAGTAACCACAACTGCATTTTCACAGTAATATCATGTTTGTTGCTGCATAGAAGCAAATATATAAATAAACAAATAAAACAGTGCGTTTTCCCTATAAATAAAATTATAATTGGTTAATTTACCTTTACTAACCTATTGATCATAGGAATACAGCAGGAATATAGACAATAATAACACAATGTTATTGCCACGATGTGTCTGTGATATTAATGTAAACCATATGCATTCTATATCTACCTCTAGTTTCTAAACATCGTTAGTCAATTACAGAAAAGCGTAGTTTATTTATAGACTTTTTTTTTCATTGATATTCCACATAAATCATAGTTCCCTTCTCTCTGCAGAGGCTGAGAGGGGAGTGAGAAGGCGGAGGAGCTTGCCGCGAATAAGTAATAAGAAATTTCACCGGAAATTATGCTTTGAGACCCCCTGAATAAAAAAAGCAAAGACATTAAACTTAAATACCAACTTTGGTTTTTAACCGACTTTTCGTTTTTGAGCTATGCTGTCCACAGACTGACAGACTGACAGACTGACAGCATGACACACAGACACACACACGGACCTTTTTCTAAAAATGCTTTGATGTCAGTCTGTGGACAGCATAAATCAACAACGAAAAGTGAGTTAAAAACCAAAGTTGGTATTTAAGTTTAATGTCTTTCAAGGATGCGACACGAATGTTTTGAAGGAAATAGTCCCACCCTAAACTACCCTTTACATGGAAAAGTTTTCGAAAATTTTTATTTTCTTTAAAATAGCTCTAACGAATTTGATTAAAATGCCATATGTTTGATATATTTTTATACCAAATTAAATGTATGTCTTAAATTTTCTGGCTATTGCCCGGGTAGTCCTATTTACTCTGGATGACTCTTGCATAATTGGTAAACCGTAAGAGATAGCCCAAATCTTACAGTACAAAAAATGTAGATCCTGTTAAAACCCAATTTATGTCCAAATAATTTTTTTTTGTAGTGTGAACCATTTCGAAGATATTCCTTGTTATCTGTGTGAGTTTTGAGGAACGCATATTTCTGTCAAATGGAACATCGTTAATCATTTTTATTTTCTCTACTGGTAAGTAGGGGAAGTATTGTATTCCACCCAAAAATGATGTCGAGATTTCACCGGAAATACATGTTTTGAGGCCCCTGAATCCAAAGAAGCATTTTTAGAAAAAGGTCCGTGTGTGTATGTATGTATGTATGTGTGTGTGTGTGTGTGTGTGTGTGTGTGTGTGTGTGTGTGTGTGTGTGTGTGTGTGTCAGTCTGTGGACAGTATAACTCAAAAACGAAAAGTCGGCTAAAAACCAAAGTTGGTATTTAAGTTTAATGTCTTTCAAGGATGCGACACGAAGATTTTGAAGAAAATAGCCCCACCCTAAACTACGCTTTACATGGAAACTTTTTCGAAAATTTTGATTTTCTTGAAAATGGCTCTGACTATTTTGATTAAAATGTCATACGTTTGAGATATTTCGATGACAAATGAAATGTATATCTTTAATTTTCTGGGTATAGCCCCTGTAGTCGTATTTACTCTGGACGACTTTTGCATAACTGGTAAACCGTTAGAGATAGACCAAATTATACTGTACAAAAATGTAGATCTTGCTAAAATACACAATTTATGTCTCAATAAATTTTCTTGTAGGTTGAACCATTTCGGAGATATTCCTTGTTATGTGTGTGAGTTTCGGAAAACTTAGAACTTTCGTGAAATGGATCATCGTTGTTCATTTTTTTTATATGTTAAGTGTGCAAAGACAACAGAATCTCAAACATTTGACTATCGCACAAAGCCTACTGTATTCTAACATTCGCCTTGCACCTACAAGGAAATAAGCAATAAGATAATTTGTACAAATGTTTGTCTCAGCTAACAAGGAAGAAAATCTAGGAATAAGAGTTTGTAAGAATGGTTAGTACAAGAGTAGAGAAAGTCATGTGAGTGCAACGCATCAGATTTTTTTCGGCGAAACGGGTTTTTATTGACAATAATTGTATTGGACATATTTGTTACACTCATCATGTAGAATCCATGGTTAACATATGGCCGATGCAGTGCCTTCCAGCCTGTAGATATACTAAATCGGAATACACTTAAACCACGAGAAACTAGTCAGGTTGGTCACAACAAGGATATTAAAGTCAATGCCTACCGAATGCGTTATCACTGGAACATCTACATCAGTTTTACTTCATCTTTACTGGGACCTGTTCGTCACGGGATCAAATACCGGATTTTATAATGGGAACATCCGTAACGACGTGCGTGTGTGTAGCCATAGAATATGTATAAATGTAAGATAAATAAATAATTAGGAGAACATCGTGTGACGAAATATCTCGCGTTGAGAATGTGGGTCAACGCAGAGTCGTGACTCGCACCAGGCCGTGGCGAAACTGTTGAGATATCCATCGCTTGCTTGCTTGCTTGCGGTAGGCAGGCAGTTTGTCTCACTGTTGCATAGCTTATTGGGGCCCAATATCGCTGGTGTAAGCTACGAGTCATTTGTGATTTAAGCTAAACTCTATACACTTCGGTTAAACGAGGTGAAATTGATTAATGAATAATCCTGTGAATTAGCGTGAAGGTCATGTTCATACCTTCTCTCTTTCTTTCTAAGTGCTTGATCCACATGGGTAGCCGACGTCGTTAAATCACGATCCTCCTGAGATATCCTAAAATTAGGCCTGGAACGCTTCCTTCCTTAACTTCGTTTTCCAACGACATTTAACCTTTTCATGGGCCGTTTTATTTAATGTTACAAGTTTGCTACTGTATACAGTAACAAGCCCTAGAATCGAGCGAAATCAATTAGAAACAAGTAATATAAAATAAAACTGACGTGTTACACTCACATGACTTTCTCTACTCTTGTACTAACCATTTTTACAAACGCTTATTCCTATATCTTCATGTTAGTTGAGATAGACATTTGCAAAAATTATCTTATTGCGTATTTCCTAGCAGGTGTAAGAGGAATATGCGATAGTCAAATATTTCAAAGCTTTGAGATTCCGTTCTCTTTGCACACTTAACATATAAAAAATAAATAGCGATATCGTATTTGACAGAAGTGCAAGTTCTTCAAAACACACTCAAATAACAGGGAATATCTCCGAAATGCTTCGCTCGACAAACAAATTAAGACATAAATTGTGTGTTTCAGCAAGATCTACATTTTCTGTATAGTGAGATTTGGTATGTCTCTTACGCTTAGGAGTTATGCAAAAGTCATCCAGAGTAAATAGAACTACGTTGGCTATAGTGAGGAAATTCAAAATATTTTATTTATCACAAAAATATAACATTTTAATCAAAATCGTTCGCCATTTTCAAGAAAATCAAAATGTTAGAAAAATTGTGCATGTAAAGGGTAGTTCACGGTAGAGCAATTTTCTTCAAAATCTTCGTGTCGCATCCTTTAAAGACATTAAACTTAAATACCAACTTTGGTTTTTAACCGACTTTTCGTTTTTGAGTTATGTTGTCCACAGACTGACACACAGACACACAGATACTGTTCTAAAAATGCTTTTTTTTGATTCAGGGGCCTCAAAACACATGTTTCTGCTGAAATCTCGAAAACTAATTTTTGGGTGGAATATAATACTTCTACTTTACTAATACGGACACCTAAAACTTTTGTCAATATTAGCTCCAAAAATTTCGAATTAGGGAGAGAGTTATATATTAAGGGTTGTGACAAGAATGAGAGGAAAGGGAATTTTTGTTTCGTTTGGAAATATGGAAAATGAGTGAACGAATGTGTTGAAGGAAAAATGTCGAATATGTAATACTATTAGGGAAAACGAGATCCATTTAGTATTAGAATGTTCAGAATGTTCCTTTGGAGGAAGCAACTCCCCGTAGCAACATCATCGAAACCATCGCGCAGGAAGCAACTGATTTGTAGGAAACCTTTAAATAGAAATAAAGGTCTGAGAGAAACATTTTTAAAGACCAATCAGTACTTAGAAGATGGGAAACTTTTTTATGGACTGAAGGAAATAATTGAAAGTGGTCAGATAACAACAGTGCGAAACTTTTGTAGTTTAAAAGTTTATTTTGTAATTGTTATGGGTTTGCGTATTGTCTGGAGAATGGCTAAGCAGAATTTGACATTTTGCACACCTTGTGCCAGTTGTTTCTATGTAGTTATGTATGTTTTAGACATGCTCTATGTTCAATGCCTATCTGGCTGTCACGAACGTTCAAAACACGATCTAATCTAATCCAATCTAATCTAATGTAATCAAATCGAATTGAACGTAATCACCATCTGTTATTGACTTGGTCAACACTGTTCAGAAAAAACCCTCATAAATCAAGCTAAGACCTATAATCACAGTTCAAACTTTTAACAAATAGTTGATTCAAATTATCCCCACTTAAAACAGTTTTATTAAAGTATCACATTTAAATCATAATCTCTCTTACATCACAGTACATAATTTATATCTTCAATCGCTGTACATCAATCATTCACCATTTTTCCTTAATTGTTTATATAACAAGTGAAGTCAGCCTCTCTTGCCTCTATTTTCATAATTAGGTGCACTCAGAGGGCTTGCACAAGATACTACTTCACAGTAATCGATACTTGTTTTTCCAATGAATTTGTTTTATCATACATAGGATTATTTTTTGAAGAACTTTGCAACTGACTTCCGCCACCAGTCCATTTAGGTTAGAGCGTTTAATTAACGGGTGTAGAATTCGGTCGTCTCCTTTGAGGAACCCTTATAATTGCTTTACAACACGGGCCCATCCTCCTCACTCCTTTCTGCAGAGTTGCAACCTCTTTACATGAGATTTTCAGCTAACGAAGCAGTAATGAACTGGAGTTCGGAACCGTGGCGATTGAGACTCCACGTGGAGTTAAAATGTGACTGTCACTTCCTCAAAATCAGGGTTACTATTGGTCTTCAAGGACAGGTTTGCCTTTTCTGAAAAGTGAAGTTGGATTTATGACAGTTATTAGTTTTGGGGTAGCGCATATTTCCTTTGCGAAGCAACAACACTCAAGGCTGAAGGTATTTCAAATGAGATTTTTAAGGTTGTTATTAGGTATCGACTCCGGAGTGTAGATATAAGAGAAGAACTAGAAGAATAAAATGTTGTGGACGACATTAAAAGACATCAGAGCAAGTGCAAGGATCGCGTTAAGAAGAAGGAATCTTCTAGATTGCCACAGCAAGTACTATTTTACAAACCATTAGGACGAATATACATTTGATGAGATGCAGAGAGCCTCGGAACAAGTCTAAAGGCCTAGTTCATGTTAAGGAAGAAGAAGAAGAAAAAGCAACAGCCCTAAACACACTGGCATTAAATTTTAAGTACAATAATAACTTAAGGGTAGTACGAAGGCTTTTAGAGTCACATGAATATTCAACTATCTCTTCAACGAACATTTAGAGTATCAACTGTTTTATTTCAACTGCTCTGTGACAGGAGATCGGACTTCAAGATCCCAGTTTCATTCCCCCATGATGGTTATTCGGGCTGGCGACAGACAATGTTTTATAAGGACGAGAACTGAAGTTCTACACTGCAATAATTGCACCAAAAGAGGGCTTAAATTATTTAAAAAGGAACAAAAATAGATTATTCGAAGTAAGTATTAGCTCTTTAATGCATTGCGGTGTCTCACAGCACGAAAATCACGAATGTGGTTAAGCGGAATGAAGACAAATTTAATGAGATGTCTTTGAGAGTGACCCAAAGCAACGAGCACTCTGCCTGGAGGCAATGTTGGCATTGTGTTTGCCACAAAAGAGGTCTGCCATTAAGTTGTAACCATATTTGGGCCGTCTTTACGACGCTGTGAAGAGAAAATTCCGCACGAAAATGACAGTCGGAGAATAATTTTGACCAGGTATGGCAGTCACGCCTTGATCGCGGCCACTATTGTGGCTAGTCGTTGACCTGGAGGGTTTTACCTGGTGCACAGTACGGGTTGTCCCATTAAATCATTTAGCATTTGCGTAACCGAAGTAGCTATTCAGAGATTTTGTGTATATAATTGCTAGTCTGAGGAATATCACGCTCTGCATTAAGAGCAGTCACTGTTGAGACAGGAAGGTAATAAACATATACAATGAATGTCAAAAAGAGTAGTAGTGATGAAGGAACTGGATAAGACGGTGAAACTACATCGACACACAAAAACAGTATCGTGTTTCATTAAGTAGATATGTGCTATATATCTATTATTTTTAGTATCAGTTTTGTAGAGGTTTCTTCCATGGAATTTACACAGAAATGAAGATTAAAGCTTCACTTATCTGACAAAAGTGGTGATATTCTTCCAGACAAGAAAGATAACCCCATCTCTAAGAAACCTGTTTTCTTACAAAGTACCTATGGACATCATCCTATCTCAAATCAGCTGCTACGAATTCGGAAGTTAGTGCTGCTTCAAAATGTTAGTAAAGCAATGCTAACTATGAATAGTCTTTGTGGCCTCTTGTTTCTGTAAAAAATCGTTCTAAAATCGCGTTCTTTAACGAAGAAGATATAGGGGAAACAGCAGTTCCCAAGAATTCAATATGACCGACATTTACATGACACTACACCAACAAGGAGTACTGCCACCTACATAATAAAAACATTATTTCTAACCTCAATATCACAGGTTAAAGTAACATACTTTCAAAGGATAATAATGCTTGAACATCGTTATCACACAACACATGATTAACCAAATCTTGTTCTGCAATATCACTTTTGGATAAAAGCACTTCCAAAAGCTAAATATCGTAATAAATTCAATGCATTGCTGTATTGGGAACACAAAAATAACATTAACTATAACTGCTTCTAATGCACTAAAACAATTCAAGACAAAATAATGCACACACGAGAAATACAATGGCGTCTACAGATTAATACGGCGTCTAAACAGAGTTTTGTTTTAAAATCTATCAGTTGCCTTCCCTTAACGGGTTCAGAAATAAGGGCTTCTATGGCTGCAATAACACCAGCTATGGTTATATTTTAGGAACAGTTGCTGGTATTAGTGCAACCTAACAGATGGAATATCACCAAATATAACCAGACTGCGCAATAATGGGGGAAAATATGACAGTTTTTGAGGTATTCCTCTGTACCTCTGAACATATGTTGCACAAATTGGTCGAGCACAAGCTTTCCGTCTGAAGCTGAATATATTATATAATCCCGGTCAAGGACTGTGGTGTACAAATATTTTTACGTGCGAAAGTTTTCTTGTAGAATTTGGGAACAGCCATGACTGAAATCAGCATGACAGTTTTTAGTGCCCATAAATAAACTTAGCAATTAAATCTGCAAATTATGCACTAGCTGTACCGTTCTGGCGTGGCCCTCGGTGTAATAATTTCGTAATCTTTATTTCCTTGTTCCCAAGTGGGATAGTCACACAAGAACAAATCTGAAGAAACAACAGATGTTCATTTATAGAATCATGTTGATGACGGGGGCGTTCTATTATTTGGAAATTATCCACGAAAAAAAAGATAGTTATTTACGAAGTGACAGAAAACTTCAATGAGATCACGAATAATCCAAGTGTTTGTCTCACTCAGATTCATCGTTAGTCATTGAGTACTTACGGCTTGAGTAGATCCTTTCTGTTTCAAATTTTGTTTAAACTTCAAACATCCACACACTCTGCTTTGAGCCAGAATTTCAACTAACAATTTCATGAAACTTGTTGAAGCGAACGTGTGAAAGGAACAACTGAACGTCTCGTTCTATAATTCTGTCCCCATGTACATCGGACAAGAGCGTCAGTGAAGGGAGCATTTTAACACATGACCTTCAAAGTGTCAGACCTGTAGAACTAGGTGCTCAAATTTACGGGTTTCCTTGACAAAATCAATTGTAACAACAACGATAATAATACAAATTTCAGGATTACTGCGTGTGATCTGTTCCTTCTATAGCACAACACGACTGATTATTCCAGAACTTCTATGGGTGTGCCAACTTTCATCTTCCAATTCGCTTGTACGAGTTGTTAAAAGCCTTCACAGGAATTACATCATTCTGAATTCTTAATAGATTCTCGTAAAATTGCTGTCCATCTAAGTGTATACTTTCAAAGCTTTCAAATTCCATTCTCTTTACACAGTCAACATACAAAAAATGAATAAAGATGTTCCATTTAACGAAAGTTTGTTCTCCGAAACTCACACAAGTAACAAGGAATGTCTCAAAGTGCTTTACTCTACAAAAAGTTTATCTAGACATAAATTGAGTGTTTTAGCAAGAACTACATTTTTGTATCGTAAGATTTGCTCTATGTCTTACGGTTTACCAGTTGTGCAAAAGTTATCCAGAGTAAATAGCACTTCATGGGCTATAGGCAGAAAATTCCAGATATACATTTCATTTGTCACAAAAATATATCAAACAGATGGCATTTTAATCAAAATGTTAGAGCCATTTTCAAGAAAATCAAAATTTTCGAAAACTTCTCCAGGTGAAGGTTAGTTGAGGGTGGAGGGATTGTCTTCAAAATTGTCGTGTCGCATCCTTGAAAGACTTCTTCTTCTTCTGCTTACCCTCCCCTTATGTAGGACTTACACCCCCTAGGACTTATAAGTCCTTGAAAGACATTAAACTTAGGTATCAACTTTGGTATTTCACCACCTTTACTTTTTGAATTATGCTGTCCACAGACTGACACACACACACACACACACACACACACACACACACACACACACACACACACACACACACACACACACACACACACACACACACCTTTTTCTAATTTTTTTATCAGGAGGTTTCAAAAGAATATTTCCGGTGAAATCTTGACATGGAATTTTTGGGTGGAATGCAATACTTCCTCTACTGACGCAGTTTGTAGAAATTGTATAAAAAGAAATATTAGACGACAGAGAAAGTTATGTTAACATTATATTTTTAAAACCTAGCATTTTCCCTAATTCTTATTTCAATAATTAGAATCTTGATTAACCCGTTTTAGTAAACTTCTCTTTGGGGCAACTATTAATCTAGGTTAAACGAAGAGAAATTAACATTTTAGGCACAATGCCAGTAGATTTTGAATATAGCTGTTGTTGGTAATACTAGTACCCAAGGGATTGAGGCTTCCCTGTGTTGTGTTCACGTAACCAGAGCTGATAATCTTGATTGGATGTTGTCAATCACACTCAAACTCGTTTTCTGTTTTAAGAAGGCATATTTTATATAAAAGCAATAAAAGAAAGCTCCTCTCTCTCCAAATTCTTGTGATGGGTGCAAGAACATTGGGCTAAAGGCTATCAAGTTGCACAAACATGCAACATTATGTTTTACCGACCTAAGTGACAAGAGAACTATTACTAATGTTATCTGTAATGATACTAATCGTGTAATGGAAGAGCATGTTTGCGTGTTCAGGGTAAAGTATGAAACATCATTTCACTGCTTGTTTCACTTCTGTAAACCTCTGCACCTCCTTGTTGCAAAACATGAATGGAGATTTAGGAATTTTCGTGTTATGTCAGAGTTTAACTCAAGCAATCTCAATAGTAGCCTTAAAGAATAGCACAGGAACCAAAGAAATAGACAAATCTGCTGCGGCGTGCAGATTTTTGGGAAGAGAATTACGATATAAAACAGGAAATTGTTAAAAGGTTTTGAGAATCGAACAAAATTATCAATAGTCGATATAAACTGATGGCTGGAAAAACCTAACGAAATGTGTATTAAGTAAATGCTAGAAAACTTGGAGCGTAGACTATTAGATCAACTAAAATTATATTAGCATCAGTTAAATTGACTGATACGTTTAATGAAGACCAATAATGAACTATATGAAGTAAGCTGCCAACTATTTGAGAGAAAATTGTAGTTATTGTCGTATTGGATATCTCTTATAACTTTACGTTTCAAAGAAACTGTTACCGTTGAAAATCTCGGTATCCAATTTTCAATACTTATAGTTAAATAGGAGACAAAGTAAAGGAGACCTAAGGGCAGGTGATTCAACTCTCACCAGGCATTTACTGTGATAAGTACGAAATGCAGAGAACCAAGAGAATCTGCTGATGTTGGGTATTACCTCAGCCTCCAAGGTAATTCAAATAATTTAAGCTGTTAATACCAAGAGGAATAGTGGGAATGGATAATGTCTGCCAGACACATAAACCGGTCGATGTCCTCTTCGTTCCCCACATCTAACTCATTTGAAGGAAGATTTATCTCTTTTATGCGCTTTCAGATCCTAAGGCATATGTTTGAATAAGCCTACCAACAGCTGTTGCACTACCAATTTTGGTATCTGAAATAACAGAATGCTATGGACATTAACCTAAAGAGAGATGTAGGTTAAAATCATATGACTTTCTCTACTCTTGTACTAACCATTCTCACAAACTCTTATTCCTATATCTCCTGCGTGTTACTTGAGATAAACATTTGCAGAAATTATTGCTCATTTCCTTGTAGGTAGAAGGGGAGTATAAGAATACAGTAGGCTTTGAGCGATAGTCAAATCTTTTAAAGCTTTGAGATTCCGTTCTCTTTGCACACTTAACATATAAAAAATGTACAACGCTGTTTCATTTCACGAAAGTTCTAAGTTTTCCGAAACTCACACACATAACAAGGAATATCTCCGAAATGGTTCACTCTACAAGAACATTTATTCAGACATAAATTGTGTATTTTAGCAAGATCTACATTTCTTGTATAGTATAATTTGGTCTATCTATAACGGTTTACCAGTTATGCAAAAGTCGTCCAGAGTAAATACGACTACAGGGGCTATAGCCAGAAAATTCAATATATACATTTCATTTGTCATAAAAATATCTCAAACATATGACATTTTAATCAAAATCGTTAGAGCCATTTTCAAGAAAATCAAAATGTTCGAAAAATTTTCCATGTAAAGGGTAGTTTAGGGTGGGGCTATTTTCTTCAAAATCTTCATGTCGCATCCTTGAAAGACATTAAACTTAAATACCAACTTTGGTTTTTAACCGACTTCTCGTTTTTGAGTTATGCTGTCCACAGACTGACAGACTGACAGACTGACAGACACACAGACACACATTCCGTACCTTTCTCTAAAAATGCTTTTTTTTTTGGATTCAGGGGGCCCCAAAACATATTTCCGGTGAAATCTCGACATCGAATTTTTGGGTGGAATACAATACTTCCCCTACTTACCAGTAGAGAAAGTAAAAATGAATAGTGATGTTCAATTTGAGACCCTAATGACCAAGTCGTCGACGGGCCCTTAAACACAAACACAGCAACACTCTATTTGACAGAAGTATGTTCTCCAAAACTTACACAAATAACATCTCCGAAAGGTTCACTCTACAAAAATCAGACATGATTGTACCTATGTATTAGCAAGACCTACATTTTTTATAGTAAAAATCTAAAAATTTGACAAATCTATTGTCATTTTAAACTGGAAACTTGCTTAACAATATACTTATACTTAAAACATCCAGCATAAGCGTAATACGGCACCAAAGCTAATTCTAATTTGAAAGATTAATTAAACTGCTAACCCCAATATGAACCTCTTGGTAAACGTACGCTGTCGGGAAGAACAGAGGCCTTCAGAAGTGAAAGAATTCACAAAATCGTTTCGAGTTGTAAACACGCATCACTCTCGCACATAAAAAACTAAATTTCTCTGTCTCACTCCTTGTAGATTAGTATTAATATAAATTAAGCTGGTAACGACACAAACCTTTCAAGAAAATAATTTTTATCACTTTAGAAGGTAATAAGGTTTTAGTGACGTAACATATATAATATTGCACTTTTGTTCAACCTGTTAGCCTTTACCTGAATTCAACAACTCTTGTTGCAGTTTCCAAAAGGGAACATTACAGAAATTGGGGAGAGGACATGTTCTTTTATTATGGCGCCGTAAAAACAGAAAACAAGTTTTAAGTACAGTGAGACAGCATACATCTAATCAAGGTAAATACCTAGGGAATAAAAAAAACCTGTTTCTTTGCAAAGGGACAGTAAAGTGAAGCAAGGCGTCGAAGGACAAACCTAGTACTCTATTTACAAGTACTACAGAGAGATTTAAAACTTAGTTTACTGGCATAATTGAAATAAATCCTTTAGGATTGCACTAATGTGCTGAGAAAGCCTAATTTTCAAAAATCTCAAATTTCAATAAGAAAAACATTTTCATTCTGAATTTTAAGCCAAATTATATAAATACAGATATTTATAATATAAAAAAGTTAAAATACATTTTGAATTCATGACCTATAAGTATTTTTAAAGTCATGGAATACAAATATAACATTGTTAGTTGAAATAAACATTTGTAGAAATTATCTTATTGCTTATTTCCTTGTAGGTGCAAGGGGAATATAGGAAAACAGTAGGCTAAGAGCGATAGTCAAATGTTTTAAAGCTTTGAGATTCCATTCTCTTTGAACACTTATATGAACAATAATGTTGCATTTTACGAAAGTTTGTTTTCCGAAACTGACACAAATAACAATGAATATCTCCGAAATGGTTCATTCTACAAGAGAAAAAAATTATTTAGACATAAATTGTGTGTATTAGCAAAATCTGCATTTTTGCATAGTAAGATTTTGTCTATCTCTTACGGTTTACGAGTTATTCAAAAGTCATCCAGAGTAAACAGGACTACATAGACTATAGCCAGAAAATTGAAAATATTCATTTCATTCGTCATAAAAATATTTTAAACACATGTGATTTTAATCAAAATCGTTAAAGCCATTTCCAAGAAAATCAAAATTTTCGAAAAAGTTTCAATATAAAGAGTAGTTTAGGGTGGGGCTATTTTCTTAAAAATCTTCGTGTCGCATCCTTGAAAGAAATTAAACTTAAATACCAACTTTGGTTTTTAAGCGACTTTTCGTTTTGTAGTTATGCTGTCCACAGACAGACAGACAGACAGACAGACAGACAGACAGACAGACAGACACACACACACGCGCGCGCGCGAACCTTTTTCTAAAAATGCTTTCTTTTAATTCAGGTTGACCTCAAAACATATTTTCGGTGAAATCTCAACATCGAGTTTTTGGGTGGAATACAATAGATACTTCCTCTATTTACTAGTAGGGAAAGTAAATATGGAAAAATTAGAGGAAGCGTGAATTCCAGTTACAACACATACTGTATAAGCCTGAATCGATTTTAATTGACGTGATTGGATATTTACAGTTGGACCGATTTTAAGAAAGATAACTATAAATTAAGTTAATGAAGGACTAATCACACAGCATTTTCTGGACATTTTAATTTTATTTTCTCTTTTTGTTATATTTATGCGAGGCACTTCACTATAGCGCAGCTTTAGAGAAATAAACTTTGAAAATATATTAAGTTGAGATTATTTTCATTATCTGAATGGAAGGACGGACATAAAATAGTAGTTAAAGTCTGGATAAGGACTGAAGCGAGGTAATTTGATGCGGTCAGTTAGAACACCCACGCCGGGCTGCGCCCAAACCGCACCACAGAGTACTTTTGTTGGAGTTTCCAAACCGCATTACAAGTAACTTCTCCAAGATGCATTATCCCACACATTCTCCAGCCCACCATACCCCAACCTTTGCAAGCAAAACTTGCAATGAATGGTGTTCAATTGCACATTGAACACATACAAGTCAGTGTTCAAAGTGCTGAAGTTCACCTTGAAGAAGCCTATGATCCATGAAGAGGACTTAGCGGAATGCATGGCGATATGCATAGATTCCATGTAAGTGGTTAGGTAAAGCTGCACAATTGTCGCCTTTGGGCCGACAAACCAACTGATTTTGTTGAACATATCAGAGACTGTCCAAATATCAATGTGTGCTTGAAATCACGATGTCAAAGATCTATAGACCATCCTTTTTCAGATACCTACTTGGATATGCTGCGGGAATTTCTGCAGCCACAATTGGAACAAGATGGTATTTGAGACACTGTTGTTTACCAATATGATAGTGCCCCATGCCACTATGCGATAATTGTCAGACTGCTTGAACTGTTTCCCAACTGGTGGATAGGATGAAGGGGCTGTAGTCCATGGGCAACCTTACCCCGTTAGACTTTTTGTATGGGGATTTATTAAATCAAAAGGCTAATATTGATGAGCCTATAGCTAGAATTCGTGATGCTGTGACTCTAATCATAGCACAATATCTGCGAAATGCATTTCGTGCAACCGTGTAGCGATGGGAAGTGTGAAGAGACATCAATGGAGGATATGTTGAAAGGAGCCATTGAGGCGTAGTAGACGGAAAACAATATAAAAGATGTATATGTGCATAACAACTTATGAATTATATTGTTTTCAAGGAAGTAGTTACTTATTTTGTGGACGCCCTGTATTTCCTATCTTGTCCTTTGACATTGCCTGGCCTTTGCATATGAATCAGTCTCAGTGACTCAATTGGTTAGACGCTGACCTACTGAGCCAAAGGCTACGAGTTCAAACCGGCCCAGATCCAGTGCGACGCCGATCTGATCAGTGTCGTTAAACAACAACATAATTTTAATTTTTAAAAGCAAGGCGAAATAATGAGGGTCTGCTATCACAGAGCTGCTGTCTGTGTTAACCCCAGACAGAGGATACTTCTTCCTTCCCATTGGTTACTGAGCATTTTCACATACCGCCTCCGACAATGCTACCGTTCCATCATTGTTGTTGTGGTACTAGTATTTTGTGGGTTTGGTGAATTTAATCATTCTAAGTGCTATATTCTATTCAAAATGCACTGTTCTATATTTCGAAGACATTGGATGATCTGGAAATGTAGACAACCAGCGAGTAAATATGGCAACAGTGTATTGAAACGGCACGTTGCAGCACAAACGTCAATCACAAGATAATTTCTCATCAACTTCAATTGCTTGCATTGTTTCGCTGGTGTTCACTGTTTTGGCGCGCTAGTACAGCCAACACCAACGTGGCACACGCATTAGGCAGAGGCTTGAGGTATAGCGGCAAAAAAGGTTAATTGAGAATTATTCAATTATTATCCGTGATTTTAGTAATGAAACATGTGGTTGCTGGCAGTGGACAAGCTGCTTCTTCAGCAAGGTACTACAAGCTGATAACTAGTTTCTAAGAAGCATCCAGCTGTGCGGCCGTGTTGTGTTGTGCCAAGGAGGCATACACCCATGTCACAGTCGGGCAAAAAGCGGAGATTGGATAAGGAGAAAATGTGCACCAAGTTTAAACATAAGTGATTTATATTATCAATTCTTTTATAAGAAGACCCAGACAAAAACACTGGCAGTTGATGTGTAATTTTCGACTCCTATGCTATGTCAACTTTTTATTAAATCTGAAGGTAAAAGCATTATAGTTAAAACTTTTTAAGGTGTTTAATAAACATCGTCACGTTGTCAACATAAATCATAATTGATTACCTGTGTAGGCGTGTGTTGAGCTTGCTTTCGTGGAGTTGTTAATGAGATTAGGGTAGTCAGTGCTTGTGCCTACTTTCATGCAACACACTCCCACTAACTGTTGCAATCACTTGAGACTGAATGAAACTAAACACTTAAACAGTACATTTATTTCAACTTATGCTCAAGACATAGGCAAAACCTTACTGCAAAAGGCTGTAGCTCTCATTAAAATAAAATTTGTCAAATAGCTTTTATTGTGCAGTGAACCATTTCCGAGATATTCGTTATTTGTTTGAATTTTGCAATACTTGTAGGTACTTTACAAAGTTAAACTTTTTCTTATATCACAGTCCATTAACTCAATGCTGCTTATTTCAAGCAGCATTTGCAACCCTTTCCATAATAGGCATTAAGGCTTTGGAGATAAATCTAAAGAAAATGAAAATTTGGCTTTCCTACATCAGGTGTATCTAACCTTCCCTCTCCCTAGCTTTCTTTGTCCTTATTACAGCGCTACGCCTCTAGCCCCGTATTACAAAGCGTCAGCATTTCATTGATCAGCGAGACCTCGTAAGACGATAATAAACTGACAGACACCCCCAAACGGTGCGTTTTGTGTGCAAGAGTGAGTAAGTCATGCGAGTGCAGATGTAAGGTTTTTATATTTATTTATTCTAATACTCGTAACCTTCATCTCACATAGCCTAGCACCCAGTTAACACGAAAACACTTACGAGACATGATTTATACATTGTTTTTGCATCTGTGACACATCTTCTTCTAAGATTCCATTAACATTCCTTTCAGTTAAGCTATAAATCTCATGGACTAGTTCACCAGTTCCTGTTTAAAATAAAGCATCCCCGTTTAAGATGATATAGCGCAAGTTGTGCAGAGTTGTAATATACTCGTAAGTTGTCTGAAATTATTCCTTGTGTTGCTCTGGCAATTCCTGCAGACACACTGCGTGTGCGTATTTATATGTAAAACATCCTCAGCGGCTGAATGTAAATGAATATTTCATTAGCCAAAATAACATATGTGGGTCACATTATTTGAAGTATTAAACATGAAAGTAATAACTTATTTTAGCAGATCTATGCAATGCAATCACGCTAGTCGAATGCCTGAGCTGAATACGAAAATGAACTTAATTAAGTTATTATAAATGTAGCTCGAAGTAAAAATAGTAAGACAAAGAATAAAACTGCATGGAATTGTCAACAATTCGATACGTTTTTGTAAAATATTCCCTAAGAGTTTTAAGTTTTCTTGCCTTCATTTTTATTTCACGAATAAACTTTATGCATAGAGAAATACTGTTCGCTAATATATTTTTGGACGTATAAGTGTATTTTACACTTAAATAATGCTTTAATAAGCTGTACACATTTTAATAAATGAGCAGGTTTTGAAAATGAATGCGTCTAGACGTAAGTGCAAAAATTAAATAAGAAGAGTTTACGAACGCGAGATATCGAAGATTTTGCCTATGGAACATTGGTCGATCCTTTGTCGGTCTTTGGTCGATCCTTAAGTTCACACGCAGACACACATACATACAGACACACCATTTCATACTTTCAGGAAGGAGAGGATCTGTAAGTCAAGTCCTCCATACGGAGAGGGTAATCGGATACATAATAATTTTAGCTTAAGTAAAATTCCCACTTTCCAGCCAGGAATCGAACCCGTGACCTTTGTGCTGAAAGACTTGAATTCTTGCGAACAGTAAAACATGAAATAAACCACTTTGTAGTTGATGTGATTAAAGCAATCCCTTATCATTTAAGAGACATACAAGTTAAAATACCTGTTCTCTTGTATTAGGACCCAATGAACAAATTTAGGGCTTAGAAACCATAGAACTTATAAGAGGAATATCACTAATCTAAGAATCTAAGCGAGGTATTACACGGGTTTCTGGCTCGCAGTTTGCGCGCGCACAGCTGTCGAAAGTTAGTCCTAACACAAGGGCATGTACTCTTGTAGTTGGATGTAAATATGTGCTGAGCCCTTGAAGTGAATTGGGCTAGTCATCATTTTATCAAAATAGAGAAAATGGGTCTGTCCAAATGCCAAGGAAACACTTCCAACCCACACCTTCTGCATACAGGTTTGCTAACCTGCCTATACTGAAACGCAATCTTCGCGGCCACATGTGAAATTAAACAAATGGGTCGATTTGGAAATAAATTAAAAGGATATTGCGTCAACAAATCGCAAAAAAATCAAAATTCGTTTGCACCAAAACAAAACGTTGGCACCACGGTAACGCGTGAGGCTGGCATTCGGGAGGTCCCGGGTTCAATTCTTGGTCGCCACCCACTCTGATCATGGCGTTTTCTTTGTAGCGATTTCTACTACGGTATCCTCTCTCCCTTTTCTTGTTATTTTATCTCCTTCAACCGCGCATTAGGTATTCTGGGGCTGTGTATCGGTCGATTTGATCTATTTGGTTTACCAGTTATGCAAAAGTCATCAAGAGTAAACAGGGCTAAATAGGCTTTAGCCCAAAAACATTTCATTTGTCATTAATATATCTTAAACATATATTTTTTAAATTGTTTTATTTTCTAGCTTAAACCTTGCTGAAGGTATCAGAATTTTTTAGATGCTTTAGTGAACGCTGGAGAGGGGTCTTGAAATAGGAAACAATATAGAATAATCGATATGAAGGTACATAGAAAGTATTTAATTCAGTTATCTAGGTTTGTGAGGGTATGTACTGGATCCCCTCACTCAATTGTGCCTTGTTTTCATGTTTCAGTTCATCAGCTGATACGATCTGTACAGTCAAAAACCTGCAAAGAAGGAAATACTGGCTCAAGAAATTATTCTTCCTGCAGGAATGCTTCAAGTACATATATTAAATGTCCCTCTAACAAGCTACTTCGTTTTATACATTCAGATGCCGCTGTAAATGAACAAAGTTTCTTCCTGAGAACGTAAAGTTTCTGCGAAAAATATGCGAAGTTTAACAGAGGAACCTTTCTCATAATTTCCGCTGTAGAGAGACAGCACAAAGTATTCATCTTTTCACTCGTTGGTGTATTACCACCATACACATGTCGCCGAGCACGGGCTACATCATTCCTAGGTCACGGCGAGGTCAATCAATTCCACTCGTGAAACGCACAGGAAAGAAAAATCACTAAAACCCGCATATTAGTTGCCATCGTGGATGAAGAACGGCGGGCCGGGTCAAGCTTCGATCCCGCGACCTCGTCTAGTTCTCACGTCTCGATCGCGTATCCCACGTTCTAACGAGTCGAGTCGAGTCGAGCTGAGTCCCAGCATATGTATTCTAATCACCTCTTATCTTAGACTGTCATCTCGACAGCCGTGGTCAGCGCTACCGCATGCGAGGCACGTTTGACGGTCTGCCTCGACGATAAACCTCTGCAGTCCTATGTGAATACAGGACCAATATTTTACGTTTATGCTCGACGTTTCGGCAACCACTTCCTCTCTCCTGACCCAAGATATTAATATATCTTGGTGAAGGTTTTCGTCACTTCCCGGTTTTATTGTAAGCTGCAACAATTCATCAAACGTCTGTGGGAAAATTTCTGTTTCTGTCCTGGAAGCTACTGCAGGAGTAATAAACATGTCAGATTGCGAGTGGCAACACCTGGTAATGCAGGCTGCTTCGATACGCGGATCATGATTGTGAAAACTTAGTGCTGAGACTTCTTCCCCCTTCCATGGATAGGCGATTGTCCTCTTCCGGTCTCACTTCCACCTTAACAGTCTTCCTATCGATCTTCTTCCTTAAGGTTTGTATTTTAGATACACACACACGCACACGCACGCGCGTCGTTCTGGGTGGTTCAGTTGGTTAGACGCTACTCCACTGATCGCAAGGTCGCTGGTTGAAATACGGCTCAGATGAGTGGTTTATAAGTGTGCTTAAAAACATCTGCATGTCAGTAGATTTACTGGCCTGTAAAAGAACTCCTGCGGGACGAAATTCCGACACACCGGCGTCGCTGATGGGATTCTGGCAGTTGACAGGCTCGTTAAACAAACAACTACGAGTAATTTTTAATTTACACACACATACACATTTACTGTCTCTCTCTCTTTCATACTTTACACTCCAAGGGGGATGGGGTGCAATCCCAGTTAACAAAATTACCATCGTCCAACCGAGAGTCGAACCCGAGACCTCTGAATTTGAAAGCTAGCCTCCTAAATGCTCCACCACGGGGACAGTCGAATTGCACTTTTGGTTTCTTTTTCCCGGGTCTAGCGAGAACCAGAAGAACAAGATTTGAAGGGTATGTAAACAAAATACGTATCTACTAGAAAATTAAAGGGCTAAACTACATAAAAGTAATTTAACATAAACTAGGCATTTTAACAAGTTATACACTTGTTCTTAATGAACGTTTTTGTTAGGAAATTTGGAATATTCAAGGCCAGTGAGAGTAAATTACATAATAGAATTTAAGACCTCTATTTTCGAACTAGTTGATAAACTGTAGGTACCTACTTCATTTACACTGCTTGCCTGCCATTCGAACCAAATTCTCATTGCGCTGGTGAGAGCTACAAAGGGAAATCGCTGAATAAGCAAAGTGTTATTCTATAACTTTACGGCATTGTCTAATTCTATATTTAAGAAGCCTGAAGAATCATTCCCAAGAAAAACTCCGCATTCACATAACCAGGAAAAAACTTTATAAATATTCGCGACATGATGTCCTTCAGAAGGAAAATTGGAGACATAAGCGGTAGCCAATCACAAGAGTGTGAAACAGTTGAATTAATATGGCGGCCGTGAAGGGAGGAGCAATGCGTACAGAACAAAATGAACATCGCAATCCACTCCGGAGTCAACTCACATTTTTATTCACAAACCCAATTACTTTCTATGGAAATAAAAACCCGTTTAACAGCCTTGAGACATACAACAATCGTTCTTGACCTGTAACCCTGAACACTGATATAGTTGGCAGACTCAAATAGTGAGCTGTTAGGACTTGATCAAGTTCTTAATTTGCGATTACTCGCTATTTATTTTCAAGCTGAAAGTTAAGAAAATGAATGAAGATAAATGGATTAAACTTTTCCAATAAATTAATTTTATTAATACTATTGTAAAAGCAAAAGAGAAGAGGTTCAATATTTGGGTTAGCTGAGTTCTACCTAAAATGAAATGAAAAGGGATTCATTATTTGTGTTTGCTAATTCCATTGCAATTGTTGCGTTTGAAAATTAAAAATATGTGCTTAGACACATCGGAAAATAAACCTACGACAATTATTTTAATTTTTAGATCAGTGCAATACAGAAACAGAAAGGAAAATCCTGAAACATCAATAGCAGTGATAAAAAGATTTGAATGCGTAGAATGTAGATCGGGAATATGCAACCTCTTTTGGAAAAGGACCACTGTTGTTAAGGTGAATTGTTTTGCGGGCCACATGATTCATTTTTTTTTTACCTAAGATAAACAAATATTATTTAAGTATTTTTAAGATTAAATTAAACAGATACATACTTTTTCAACGCATAATATAATTCCAATATCTATTATTGAACAATATAAATTATATATTATTATTAATCCTTTCACGTTTAGTATACATTTTAGTTTAAAATTTAAATAAAACTGTTATATTACAATAATTGAATTAATAGTTTACCTATCAATGCGACACCTGGCAGTACTTTTCACAAACAAGGCATCCAATTGATATCAGAGCAAACTCTCCAGATGACTGCCGGTTATTCGGACTTCAAATGTTTCATCCTGGAGAACGCAACCGAAAAGTGATGCGAAACGAAGAACATGACTATGAATGGCCGATATATTTCTCTGGTAAAATAGTTGTCATATAATTGTAGTTAGGAGACATTGTTAAACTTATTCTTCAGGTCTGAGGCACATTGAAAATCAACGCACTGCATTTGCAGATCCCATGGGACTTTCTCTATGTTAATGGGGAAAGGGGAAGAAAGCAGATCGAAACTTAAAGTATTCTCCTTGAAGCCTTGAAATCTAACGCGGAATTCGTTTCTGAATTCCGATATAATTCCTGGGCACTTTTGAAAATTTTAATTATCACACTTTTGTGGGGCTGGAAAATGCACGAATTTGTTTTTATTTGTGATTCCCAAATTCGTAATTTTGTTCAAAGGTCTTCACATGATCAAAGTAGTGATCAATTGGTCTTTTCCTTGGAGATGTGAATTAATCTCGTTCAGTTGGGTTGTTATGTCTATCAAAAAGGCAAAATCACACATCCGTTCTGCGGCTTTAAATTCAACAATAGGTTTGCTCTTTTCCTTCATGAATGTTTGTACTTAATTTTTTTAAATCAAACACTCGCTTCGACTCACCAACTTATTTCAGCATAATAAACATTATCTTATAATTGTCAATTCAAGATTTTGTAAGAAATTTTGAAATCCTCTGTGAACGAACGAAATTCACTAATTGTAGAACGACTTTTAGAACACTGTCTAAATTTAGGGATTGAGTATAAAGGTTTTCTTGGTGTATTAAGCAGTAAATGGTTCCTTCATTAGCTGCCTCTGCTTCCAGTAATTAAACTAACCTTTCTCGTTTATCTGCAAATGCAGGAACTCCGTCTGCCGTTCCACCAGATAGATTTGTATATTTCAAGCCAAGCCGTTTTAAGGTTTAAGTGACAAATCATTGGCTTTAGTGGTGCCTTTAAGGGGAACAAGAGCAGCCAATTACTCTGCAATATTCAAATTTTTATCAACTCCATTTAAGAAAAATGCTAATTGGACAGTATCGCTAGCATCGAGTGTCAGAGAATAGAACTGGAAATTTGTGGCTCGTATTTTGAAGTTCTCTCAATACTGGACGCTAATTGGTCAATACAGCGAGCGACAAGTTTAATTTTACAATCTGCGCTTTTTTGTCAGGACATATAATATCGGCAACACATAATATCAATTTATTCTTTAACAAACTGTGTAACTCGCTTTTATCAGAAGTTCAGTTTGAAGTGACACGTTCTTAAAAAAAATTAAGTGCTGTCCCAAAAGTTTAATTTTAAGTTTGGATACCTTGTCTTCACAACATTAACCCTCAGAGATACATATTTGGTGTGGTGACGTCGTTTTATTATATAAACAAACATTGAAACTGTTTCAATGAAAATTTAAATACACCGCTTTGTTTATTTTAATAAAAAAGTACTGATTTGTCCATTATATTTGAAAATATCTACCCGTCTGAAACTTTTCTTTTCTTGCCGCTGCAGTTAGAATCCATAATTACCACTTATAAAAATCACAGAGTTAATTATATGTATTTTTCAAACCTCTGACTACCACTGACCCAAATATGAGTTAACAATTGCTTGAAGTTTCTACAAAGTGTAAGGATAATGGTAGACATTTGTCTTTGAAAGTGGTAACATTATCGCGCGGTCAACAATGCACAAAGACTTCAAAGAGTTAGGATCACAACAAACATAAAACATCTGATTTATCCATGTTAAGAGAATGACGAACTTTCACAAACGCATGTGTTGGAAACTGAAGAAAGTCTTGCTCTTTCAAGTTTATCTTATGGCAAATAGAATTAGTTATTCAATAAGTAATATTCTTACAAATATCACTGCGGGCCGCATGCGATGGTATATAGGGCCGAAAGTGGCCAAAAATCCACGTAAAATTTAAATATGGAGCAGAGCTATAAAGAATAGCGAATTATATGTTTTAGCTTTCAAGAATTCCTCATTATTTTACAGAATTAAAATAAAAAAAGTTTTTTTTCTCCCAATTTTTACGACATTTCAGTCATACACATGCTTATTTCACAATAAGATATCTCAAATCAGAATAGCCCATTGGGACGCTGCTCTTTGTACTATCTGGAGACCACTAACTCCCACACAGAATAAACAAATTCGACACATATTATTGACACACACACACACACACACACACACACACACACACACACACACACACACACACACACACACACACACATATATATATATATATATATATATATATATATATATATATATATATATATAGTGTCCAGTTTTAAAAGCTTTGACTATTGTTTAAACCCTTGCACTATCCAGAAAATTAGCAATAAGATAATTTCTGTAAATACCCCGATTAACATGAAGAAGATAGAGGAATAAGGAGTTTGTAAGAATAGTTAGTACAAGAGTAGAGAAAGTCATGTGAGTGCATCACATCACATTTTTGTATTACATATGTATGATATGAAGAATATTAACGGTATCTTAAAAATGAGATTTGATGAAATATAATTGTATAGAGAAAGACAGTTGAAGGCTTGATAAAGCTAGGTGCAGCTTTTGTGTTACTTTTGGGATATGTGATTGCTAACATGCAATTGGGATTTATGGTACATGCATTCAACATGCGAAAGTTGTGTGTTATGTGAGAGTGGATAGAATGATAAGGTTTCTGCGGAGAAAGCTACAGTTTGCAATATGCGATTATGGGGCGCAAGGTACCTCATTTATCAGACACTACGTCAACATTATGCGGCTCATCTTTGATCCGTGTCCAAGACCTTCCTTTTATTGCCAAGGGAAAATTATCTTTCTCACATTATGTGAAGCCCAAGGGGCACCACAGTCTGCGAAACTGCTTGGACATGTGCAATTTTTGCTGATTGGGTTGCGAAACTAGTTACATTGACTAGGCGCATAAGGGTCGTTTACATTCATCAAGACAGCTTTCAACACTTTTGGAGAGAGCCTGAGAAACCTGCATACCCTGAAATACAGGGAAAATTAGGAAAACATGGCTAAGAAAAGTAATAAAAACCAGGAGGGCCAAGAGAAAGGAGAGTAATAAGAAAGTAGCTATTAGGGAAAAGGAAAGAAAGTGAGGCAGTGTTTTTGTGTAAGCTCTCTGAAATATTTCAAATTGTAAATATAGAGGCAACAGAAAACCCAGCCCCCTGAAATAACCATGTTAAATTACAGGCAGCTTAGGCTCACTTCTTCTGTTCATGTCTTATACAAGGAAGGATGAAGAATTGATTTTTATCGACATTATAACAACGAGAAATAATAATCATACATCGAAAAGTGAGTAATTAACTATGATATATTCATTAAAACGAACTATATTGTCAATAATTTATTGAGATTAATCGAGTGCGATGAGATTAGAAAAGAACATTTGACTTTTCTCAATTATTGTCTCTGCCTAGCCATTTTGTTTGTTAGCTAAGAAGTCCGCCATATTTAGCGAGAAAACTGTAAAAGTGTTTCATAAGAAGGATACTGAGTTTTAAGTGTTAATTCTTCAAAACATTAATTAAAACAATATTGATTGTCTCATCTATAAAATAGATCCGTACTGATGCTAGACCGTGAGTAATAAAACTTCGTAAAGACTTTCATTCCAACGAAGATTAATAAACACTAAATAGTGCCTCTACGTTCGGCTTACATTAACATCAACAACATATTAAAAATCGTTACAAAAGGAAAATAATAAGTGCTAACTCAAAGTCGAAGTGCCAGGTGCCAGACGAAGTAGCCTGAATAAAAGGTAGAAAATTGGACTCAATTTGTATTACAATGTAAGTAGTTTTTAAGACTTGGCATGAATGTATTAGGTTAGATGTTAGATACAAATAAATATCCTACTCTGTTCTATTCCTAAATGCAGCATTAATACTATTTTGTGTACATGAAAGCGGTAATAAGTTAACTGAGGGAGATGGCTCCGCTGTAATCTGTGAGGCTGTCATTCGGGAGGTCGTGGGTTCGATTCTCGCGGTTGACCTTCCTAACCCACGGATTTTTCGCGTGTTTTCCCTGGTCACCGGCTGGTCGCTGGCTGTTCGTTTGGTGCTACCATCTCAACCATTCCGCCCGCGGTCTGATGTACAAGGAATAAAGGACCAATAGTGTATTTAGCTTACGGGGCTCTACAGTTCGTCCAGCATCTAACAACGAACCTATCTTCGTCATTGCCAATAAATCGACGAACTGCATTATACTTTTTTAACGTTCTTCAACGTAGTGTCATATCGGATGCTGAAGAATGAAACGCGTGAAATAATGCTCAAATGAGCCCGAGGTCCACAGCGCTTTAAGTTAACCCGACGTTCGTCTCCTCGGGGAAAAATTCGGAAGAAACCTATCCGAATAACTCACCCTAAGCGAGATTCGAACTCGCGACTTCTTGGAGGTAACGTACACACGCTAACAGCAACATTTTGATGAGTATTTTTTGTGGAAAGTTTTCAGTAAATGCCTTTTGCACTAAATCGCCTTCTCGACACATGTTCAGCAAGAAAAATGGTTTCTCAATAGAAAACATAAATCTAAACACTACACATATGGCTTTCAACAGCTTTTATCAATCGATGTTTGAACTATAGTTAAACGTTATGCAATAAGAAAACGAAGTAAAAACTAATCACTCATTTATGAAAAATAAATTGCGTCAAATTGCGCTAAAATTCGATGCAGAAGAAATACAACTTTGGTTCGAACTTACAACGAATCTACATTCGTAGTTTCAGTGAATAGCGACTTTCCAACGCACTGTGGTATGCGATACACCTGCGTAAAGAGTCAGACTGGCATGTAAAATAACTCCTATGGGACAAAATTCCGGCACACCGGCAACGCTGATGTGATCCTGGCAATTGACAACGTCGTTAAACAATAAAATAACTTATTTTTTTTAAACTTGCGTGAAGAGTATAACAGAATTTCGGAATGAGGTAAAAGTTTGTGTTCTTCACATCACTTCTTCTATTATTTCCTCGATTCTGTTAATACATATCGGAAAATAATCCTCCGTCTTTTAAACGCTGGATGTACTCTGATGAAATCATTCTACCCTAACGTTTAGCACAGAGCCCTCTGAACGTATCTGTCCTTGCAAATAGGGAGAGAGCACTGCTAAGCGGTGCATCATCTGGTAACATTAGAGATCCCGTCTACGTTGTGCCTGATGCCACCAGATCTTAGTGTCCTCTCCCTTAAATATCACGTATAGTACTGTAGTTTTAGAATCTTTCTTCATTCTGTCTGTGCTTGCTATAAAAGCTTCAGAATGAATATCCTTACTGGAAAGGAAAATACAAATAAAAATGTTGGAAAGACGACTTTTTCCCCATGGACATCACATATTGTGTGTTAAAAGTAAAGAACAAAGAACCAAGTTATTTGTTTAACGCGGTCTATGTTATATTCCGACGCACGCATAACGTTGCTTCACACGGAATCAATTAATTTGTATAGCTGTGAAAGCTTGTCACGTTGACAAAGCCTGTTTTCGTATGCTTACGATAGCTATCTCGTGCGAGAGTCGGCCGCAGCCAGCTCCTGAATATGACCTTCAAAGGCTGAATGACTCCAGCGAATCAGCTTGGCTATTAAGGCGAAACATTTACTCTCCAGAACAAATATAAAAATGCAGTAGCTCGCCAAGTGTAAACTATTTCTTAAGTACAGGGGTGTTAAATGGTTTTCGCCTAGAGGCTTAGAGAAAGGAGAAGATCAGGAATGCCGTGTTTTAGACCAGGAGGCTGGAAGTCACAGGAATGATTGACAACGCTAGCAGGAGAATATGTCATCAGGCGAGATACAGAGTAAAATTCAATTCACATAACAATTCTAAAATCCAGCCAGAATGAGACTAGCATATTGAGAATACTGACTAACCAGAGGAACTAGCAAAACGAGTCATTTCTTGGCTAAAGTACGCGAAGCCAGAATAAAGTTGTTCAACTAGAGGTCAAGTATATCCATTTTTTCTTTTCTCTTCTGTTGTCACATTTAACAAGTTAATTCTCTAATGGATAGCGTTGCCAATTGGAAACAAAGATGTTTGGTCGAAGTTTTAGAACACTGTAACAGTGTTTGTTATTCTCATATTATATTGTCATTTAACATAAAAATAAAGGTGTTGCTACCTATTTAAGTATATAATAAATATATCAACATGTATTTCAGTATTACTGTAGTTTCTTTAACGGGCGAAACTTTTTAAGGTTTGTTTGGTCTTAGGTTTTCTATCAAAAAGCTAAATCTGCCTCTTCGGTGTACCACTTTTAGGTTTATAGCCCAATATATTCCTCGGCAAGCTCGCTTCTTCCATCCTTTCAACGTGTTCTCTCCAGAAATTTTTAACCTGTTATTTTTTGAATAATTTCTAATTTTTATTTTCTTCTTTTATATAAGAATGAACAGCCTGCTACATTTCTCAAACATCTCATTTCGGCTACTTCTATGATTTCTTCCCTTTTAATTTAAATAGGAAGTTTCACAGCCAGAAGTTTCGACTGTTTATCTCTTCGATAGTTTCCCATTCAAAATTATTAAAAGCAGCTAGTCCTTTGGTGATAATTTGAAAATATAATTTTTATAATGTTACTGAATTGAAATGAGCCCAGAAGCAAACATTCTCTGGGCCATTATGAAAATCGTGACATCAACAAATTTATGGAAAATTTCATCGGGAGTGTCTCTGTGATCTGGTGGTTAATATCTAATTTCCATAGTCGTAGTCCTGGGTGTGATTCCCGGCTCAAAGAAGACCTTTTTGGCCAGGATTATTCTCCACCCTCCCTTGAGTAAATGTATGCGCGTGTGAATTTGGTATTTATAAAGAAAATCCAAAGGAAATAAACCCAAAACGAATGAACATCATTGGCAATAGCCAATTGTTCCAAAGGCAAAGTCACCGAGATGACTTTAAATGGTAAACTAACATATAAATATATTAAAAATGTCCCATCCGGGCGGATGCTTTATTCTGTAGGTGACTTGACCGATGGCTTCATTCTCATATACAGAATGTTAGGTGTATAATGGCAGATATTGTGATAAATTGTACTTTGATATGTATCCACATTAGTGTATTAGTTGTTTGTTCTTTTCGTCTAACAACTGGGCCACAAACCAATAACACAATTTACTGCCTGGTATTTTTTGTGTAGTCGTAACTGCGGCCCGAAATGAACAACGCCTATGAAACAGACCATCTACTAGCCTAGATAATGCGAAGGATTGTCTTGCAGAAAACATTCGAACTCAACTCCGATACATCATTTTTTGCAGCGTTACCAAATTTTTTCCGCCCAATCTGCGTCATGTTTTCTGTGGCACGCTCTTAACATATAAGATTATAGGTGCGAAAATATTGATGTAATATTGTTCATTATTCGGTCTTCAATTACCAAAACAGCCTTTATAGTCTTGCGAGATGCATAAAAAATATAAAATCGTAATTATAATCTTAAAATCGTTAACGTCACTGCAAAACCAATGTCCTAGGTTTGGCGATAGTCTGGAATCTACGTAGAACATGCGCAGTGAAATACAAATTTAACTGCCGTATGCTGCTACAGATATGCTAACCAACTTCTTATAATGTATTCACCTATAAGTGTGGATACTTCTACTGTAGGAATAGAGTCCTCGAGTTCCAGTGGGATTAATTTAAATGTGAGGAACATCCACCGTCTCTCGCACATAATTCCACCGCGAATTTTATTTATAACGAGCGACATTGATCTTCTGAACGAGACATCGGGCCTGAGGCTGGATACTAATTCACGAAACACGGGCTACTAAGCTGTTGTGCATTCCTGTTTTTCTAGATTTACCTGCCGAGATAAATGATATGGTTTTGATACCTGCCAAGTAGGGCGATGCAGAAGTGACACCTCTGTGACTCTGCAACACTTCCTACCGCTTTGCTCTGAATGGAGCAAAATTATTATGCTAGGAACAAGCTGAGAACGTTCCTGGGGAATCAAATTATTCCAGTCGGACTCTCACAGCGATAACTTACCGCGGACGTTTCTACTATAAATCAAACTCTGCAAATGGAATTACAATGACTAGTTCCAAGAAATTTAGTACCGTATAGGTTAGTACCGTTGATTTAATTGGGTTTGCATGGCTGCTGCTTAAATAATTTTACTTTCTTTACCTGAGTTAGACAGAGGTGACATTAAATTAATGCTTTAAAACTCAGTTTCAAAACTGCGGTTGAAATTTCATCTGAAATACACGCATAGGTTTACCGAATACCAAAGAAAAAGGAAGCAGTTTTAGAAAAAAGTCCCTTGGATTCTGAAAAAAAAAAAAAAAAAAAAAGAATGTGCATGTGTGTGTACGCGCGCATGCCTGCCTGTGGACAGCAGAATTCGAAGTTGGTGAAACACTTCAGGGATAGTATATTTCAGGGATTTGAGGCTTAGATTTTTAAGAAAATCTTCCCAATCCAAATACTATTTACGTGGAAAATTTATCGCAAGTAATGTCATAAGACTTCTAACCGATAAATTCTCGAGCTAGAGAGTTCATCTGGCAAGGTCAGACCGTCGAATGATATTTATCTGAACTATTTCACAAATACGATATGAATTCAAATACTATGTACCAAGGATTTGAGCAAAAAAGGTTAAATTGTTTAAAAAAACCTAAAATATATTCATTTCAATTACTGTAGTTTGTCTTAGCACTACTGAGTAAAATAAAAGCCAACAATGGCATTTCCATTGTCTTTTATTATAACAAAACCAGTTTATAGTCTCAAATAAATTTCACTTTATTTTTAGCATTAACAAATAACATTTCTTTTAAATAGAAATTATTAAAAATACAGCTGTCAAATAGACAATCTTGATTGTTAATCAATTGTAATTTGTAAATAATTGTTTCTCAGTGATTTATGGGAATACAGTTGGCGACACTGCTAAACAAAAGATTGATTGATCTGGTGGCAACTTGTAAAGACAAAAAAAAAAGTGTTAATTATGTGCTAGCCAAGATATGTACTATTTGCATTATCTGATGACGAAAAGAAAAGCACCAGTCGCTTGTCATACAATGCTACTTAAAATGTGTCAAAATTTAGAAAAGAGGAATGAATACCGCGGAAATGGTTAATGCTGAGAGAGAGAGAGAATTTAAAGGCAATTTACAAAAACTGATCTAAATTTTACTACTCTGGGTAAACACATCTCGTACATTGTAAGGGTTGAATCAGATTGAAAAATTCAATGCCACAGCTAGGATTTGAACCACGGATCTTCGGTCCTCTGTCCAGTTGCTCTAATCACTGAGCTACCATGGCAAAATAGCATTAAATTCTCCAACTGACTCGCATTTCCCGGTAAAAAATCACATTAGGGTGTGATATCCCACATAAATTTGGAATCCCCTTGTGGTTTAATGTCATGCCGACATTGGTTACCGCAACCGGACAGGGGGCCGGAAGATCCGTGGTTCAAATACCAGCTATGGCATTTCCAATAATTGTCCCACATTCGGCCATTGTGAAAGAATAATAGTTTGACATCTAATGTTTATGTAAACAACTCAAAGAAGAACAACATAATTAATTCACAGGAGTGAATCCATAGAACATTACCGACCCTGCAGTAATGCAACTATTAGTTTCACAGCGCCGCGTAAAAAGTTCAAGATTCTATTTGTGCTACACTATAGTATAATAACTTCAAATGCATACGATCACTGCAGATTAGTCTTCAGTAGCGCATGGAATTCTGTGACACGAATTTTGTTTCAGCGATTCCCTAACAATCAAGTACAATGGTTTTTCCGCCTACTCCATAATACCCGTTGGCTACTTGATTCGCTTTATTTTGTTTTCCGTTTATTCATTTGTTGGCTGCAGTGATTGATCACTACATACACATGTTTTTATGCCTTGTAGGGAACGGTGACATGGCTTCTTCATTTCGGTACTTGCATTTCGATGTTTACATTCATCGTTCCTTGTGAATGTCAAATTACATTAGTAATAAGATAGCCTTGAACACTTCGTGTTGATGTTTTCAACTGCGTGTGGTTTACAAACTGCCTTCAGTATTAGTGGAGGTAAAAGAACAGGCACTGTGACGATATAGGATAAACACTAAGGGGTGCACATCGTGCATTGTAATCTAATGAGATTTATTGCGGCTTTCACCCCTAGGAGAAAGGAATAAATTGAAGGAACTGCAAGGGGAGACTGATTTGAAGACCGTTCAATCAGAGAGCCCCCTAGTGTCCTCGGGGAGTACTCTTTCTTTGGTGCAAGAATCCTCCAGCTCCGCCTAACCCCATGAAACCTTGAATGTATAAAAGTGTCTCAAATAAATAGAGTTTCACACTTTACTGCGGAGTCATTTCGCTCTATATCTTGAGACAAACCTTACGGACACTATTTTATTAGAGCTCAAGAAAAGCAGGTCGCCGACCTAGCTTCTAGTGGTAAAATGCTTAGCGTATAAAAGGTTGGTAGTACACGAAGCGGATAGCTTCTACATTGTAAGTGCTAATTATGTATAATAAATTTCCCCTTCCACTCCGACACGCCTTTATGCTCATATACGCGGATCGTACTCACCTATCTAGTGAACAGCACTGCCAATATCATCTACTGGAACGGTTCTTTTCACGATTATGCTACTAGCCTAACTCAAACATAGAAGCTTAAAAACCTGCCCGCTCTTTCACTGTCTCAAAATGAAGTTTTTAAATCTACGCATAGCGTTATAATTAGACAGCAATTTCCTTTTCGGTTTTTCATACGTAGGGGTCACTATGTTATACAATGATCTAATCGAAAGGCCAACGTTTTTAAGTTATTTGTATGTTGACACATTGACACAAACATCAGCTAGTGTTTGCTAATCCAGGCCATGTATTGTTAAAGATATGATGTGATGCACTCACATGGCTTTCTCTACTCTTGTACACACTATTTGCTCATTTTCTTGTAGGTGTAAGGGGCTTTGAGCGATAGTCAAATCTTAAGTTCGTGGCTAAGTGAGGGTTTTGATATTCCGTTCTCTTTGCATGGCAAAGAGATGAAAAAACGAATAATCTATTCATATTTGAGAAAATTATAGGTGTTGGAAAATTCAAACAAATAAGGATTACTTCGGAAATGGTTCACTACACAAAAACACATACACAAGGATTTGACAGAAATAAAATTGTTTGTAGTACATAAGACTATCTAGTTCATTCACATTTATCTTCATTTCTTGGCCTTGCCTTGATGGATATTTTTACACATCAAACATCGCTTTTGTTGACGTTAACACTTAACATATTCATCTATGTTAAACTTCATTGTTACAATCCTCCCGTTTAAATTGCTGTTAAGATTAGTTTATCTAGATTGCTAATCTTCTCGAAATGGCAGAAAACATACGCGTTTTCTTAATTCCATTGATACAACTGTTTTTATATGGTAGTTAAATTGCGCTGAAAATAGAGCAAATTCCAGGAAGCTCAAGTAAATGCTTCTGTTTGAGAAGTTTGTAGTTTTTGCCATCGGAACGACAAAAGAAGCCGCACGAATGGCCTTTTAGCCGCCAGCAAGGCATCTGTGGCATGGCTGAACATTAAGGTCATAAATTAAATTGCTCGCTTATGTTGGCACTGCTTCAAATGTTTGTGCACAAGAAACGAGATGGAAAAATCCATCTTTAATAAGGCTGGTCACTCTAGCCCGTTTAATTAAAATTCTGTCACAGCTTTTCTAAGACGAATGCAGAAAGAAATCAAAAGGAATCAATAGGAATCTGATATGTTGCAGTTACATAATCTTCTCTACCCTTATACTCACTATTCTTACAAACTTTATCTTTTTCAGGTTAGTCGAGATAAACATTTGCAGAAATTACCTTACTGCTGATTTTCTTATAGATGCAAGGGTAATACGGGAATACTATAGTGTAGTGGTTCACTACACAAAAAATACATTTGAACATGAACTGTGTTTTAACGAAATCTACTTTTTACTTTTTATAGTAAGATTTGGTCTATTTATTACGTTTTACCAGCTATGCAAAAGTCATCAGGAGTAAACAAATATACATTTCATTTGCTATAATAATATCTTAAACATACGGCATTTTAATGAAAACCGTTAGAACCATCAAAATTTTCAAAGTTTTCCACGTAAAAAGTAGTTGGGAAATAATTTGCTTCAAAATTTTCGTGTCGCATCCTTGAACGACATTACACTTAAATACCAAATTTGGTTTTTAACTGACTTTTCGTATTCACAAACACTCATACGGACCTTTTTCTAAAAATGCTTTTCTTTTGGATTCAGGGGACCTCAAAACATATTTATGGTGAAATCTCAACATGAAAATTTTGAGTCGAACGCTATACTTCCTCGTATTAGAGTAAGTAAAAAGCTCTTTTGTAGCGTTTTGGACTGAAATCTTTGTGCGTTTTTTTCCATTTTTGACCTCATTAGTAGCAAAACAGTGTTAGTGCATATTGTATGTAAGAAAGAAAATGTTACCTCACTTGAAAGAATTGCTAAGGAAATATTTTGTTACTTTATTCATTAATTCCTGGGTATTGCGTTCAATCCATTCCTAATGCAATTTGTCACTTGTGTTGGACTTGTTGCCTATCATCAGTGGTTCTTTAGATCTTGAATCTGATTCTATGGTTCTCAAGAAGACGGCATTGGGGCTATGACGTCACGGTTATACAAGGAATTAAGCGAAAGAAAGAATAACTACTTGGATGCTGTTTCTTAGAAGGGAGTGCCTAATCATTATCAAATTTGCAGTAAGATTGAATTCAGATAGGATTAAGTGGCACAAGAGAATAAAGATATCTCGCACTTCAATTATTTGCACTTAGAGGAACCTACATTTTTTATGCTGCATAAACTGTGAACCAACGAAACAACTTTCAAAATGCATTAATTTATTGCTGCTTATTGGACATCTTCTATCGTAATGGCGCCAGCATTTCGGGGAACCTCGTCATGCTAAGACACCGTAATATATATGGATATGATTGCGCATTTCGTACTTCTGGCATTCTCAGGATCAAGATATCATTAGCTGGGAAATTAAAGGAATACAGCCTTAAATACTTCTTAGTAAATTACCTAATAGAAAATGTGTAACATTTCAGCAATGAATCTGAGTTTGTCAGATTAAAGTTTCAAGATCAGCTTGAACCTAGGTTCCCCACGTAGCACTGCGGTAACTTTTCTATTTTACGATACCTATTTTTACTTTCTCTACTGGTAAGTAGGGGAAGTATTGTATTCCACCCAAAAATTCGATGTCGAGATTTCACCGGAAATGGATGTTTTCAGGCCCCCTGAATAAAAAAAAAAAAAATTTTTTAGAAAAAGGTCCGTGTGTGTGTCTGTGTGTCTGTCAGTCTGTGGACAGCATAACTCAAAGACGAAAACTCGGTTAGAAACCAAAGTTGGTATTTAAGTTTAATGTCTTTCAAGGATGCGACACGAAGATTTTGAAGAAAATAGCCCCACGCTAAACTACCCTTTACATGGAAAATTATTCGAAAATTTTGATTTTCTTGAAAATGGCTCTAACGATTTTGATTAAAATGGCGTATGTGGAGATATTTTGATGACAAATGAAATCTTGAATTTTTTGGCTATAGCCCCTGTAGTCGTATTTACTCTGGACGACTTTTGCATAACTGGTAAACCGTTAGAGATAGACCAAATCATACTATACAAAAAATGTATATCTTGCTAAAATACACAATTTATGTCTCAATAAATTTTCTTGTAGGGTGAACCATTTCGGAGATATTCCTTGTTATGTGTGTGAGTTTCGGAAAACTTAGAACTTTAGCGAATTGCAACAACGTTGTTCATTTTTTATATGTTAATCGTGCAAAGAGAACGGAATCTCAAAGGTCAACCAGATTTGACTGTCGCACAAAGCGTTCTGTATTCTAACATATCCCTTGCACCTACAAGGGCATAAGCCATAAGATAATTTGTACAAATGTTTATCTTAACTAACATGGAGATATAGGAATAAGAGTTTGTTAGAATGGTTAGTACAAGAGTAGAGAAAGTCATGTGAGTGCAACACATCAGATTTTTATCCATATGTATGCCATACGTCATGCAATAGTTCTTGTTTTTCGTTTTATTACAATTGTCTAATATACTTTTAAGGTAAACGCAATTATCAGCTCACATATGAAATAAAACTTCCTTTAATGTTATATCTGACAATAAAATTACTGGTTATATGTTCTGGACACAGTTAATTGAGGCGATTGATAATTATATATATATATATATATTTTTTTTTTTTTTTTGAGCCCCCCTGAATAAAAAAAGTGTTTAGAAGGATATGTGTGTGTGTGTGTGTGTGTGAGTGTGTGTGTGTGTGTGTGTGTGTGTGTGTGTGTGTGTGTGTGTGTGTGTGTGTATCTGTATGTGTCTGTCCCTTAGACTATGGACAGCATAACTCGAAAACGAAAAGTTGGTTAAAAACAGAAGTTGGATTTAAGTTTAACAGATATATGGTGAAATCTCGACATCGAATTCTTGGGTGGAACACAATACTTCCTCTACCTTACTATACGAAGTAGAGAAAGTAAAAAACGGCCCAATTGCAGAACCTGTCAGTGTTCACTTCCGGTGCATTTCATTGCAGAAAACCATAAAAATAAAGGAAGTGGTCTGCGGAGATTGTCGAGATAATCTGTCGATGTGAATCATTCCATTCAGGTTTTTATAGAGTGCGTTAGGAGCGGAAATGAGCGTCTGCATTGGCCAAGTTTCTAACACACCTGCTGCTATTTTAGTCAGTCATGCGTGTAGAAGGAACTGAAGATCCGCCCATTGCTGGGTAACGGCTCATATCGTTATTATGATTATGATTATTATTATTTATATACGAGCTTCCAAGGCCATAATGAAGGAAGTCACGATTGATGCAAATGTTTGGCACGTACCTTCGGGTCATCCCATGTAGGTCTGCAAGTTGTGGTCCTTCCAGGAAACTGCGCGCGAGAACTTGGGTGGGTAAACCATGTTGTGGAATTCTTTTATGTAGATTAGTGTTACAATTATATCAGAAAGGCGTGTCATTATGAATTTATATACTCTCTATTCTTAGATATATTAATATGCATCGGCCTATACGCAATTAGGAAACGTATTGTATTTTCTATAGGATAAGCACGGGGCAAACCGACATGGGGGTAGACGAAGATATTCAACGTGGGGTACGCGAAGACTTCTTAGGGGGTACGTCAAATTTAATCCTTCTTTATGTAGTATTTAATAAGTTATAAATATTATCTATTTTAGACATGGTTATGTAGAATTTGAATTAAGGATAACTCTGTCTGTCTTCTGAATTATTTCTTATTCCACGGCATTGTGGGGCAGACGGACACGGCTCCGGTGGTGCAAAAGGACAATGCACTTTTCCTTTCTCTATCAGTTCAATATAATTTTCTAAGCATTTATAGACGAGAATCATGTCTAAATAAAGATTTGCATCATGTTTATTGAAGTTAAATTCAATTTTGTGTTCATTTTCACATGGAAATGGAAAACTTGGTGCTGAAAATTAGATTATTGAATCTCAGAATCAAACGGACAATGTAGTATGCTTCAAATAATTATTTTTTATGTTCTTCTACCTTATTTCAAAAGAATCGATTTTCAATTTATTTAAATGAATGTTTAGTGCTTCTGTTAAAAATAATTCATGGTTCTGCAATAATTATAATGACCTTAATTTTGAAAAATGTCCTTAGCCTGCCTTTGTACCCTAAATGTCCATAAGAATTGCTCATGCATTTATTTATGTTTTAAGTAGTTGCACAGAACTCTCCCTGTTAAATATCTCTTTCACAATGATAAGGTTTTATCTGACTTTTTATGAAATTTAAGGGACACTGGGAGTGAAATTTTGGTCAAAATTGTCAAACAGTCGAAAATTGTTTTTTACCTTAAAATGTTCCTGGAACATCTGTGCATTTGGATCAGCTAACATTTTTCATATCCCCCACTCCACGTGGTCATTACGGCCCTTTCAAATAGCGCTCTTCCCTTAACGTACACAGGCTGCTCCTATATAAAAGCCTGTTTTTCTCAAAACTACATTTCTGCATATTCCAGAAGGTCGCGCCTGAGTTTTGCTTCAAATTCAATGAAAATTTCCAAAAGTATTCATAAATAGTAGCTCAACAAAACTATGCTTCAATATTGATATTATCATTAACATGAATTCCAAAAACACTTTTTTTTTGTATTTAAAAAATCAATAATGTTTAAGATTAAACTTTCTTTGTTATTAAAAAACTATGTACAGCCTAATCAGCAAACGTATTTGAAATATCTCTTCATAAAATTGTTACTCATGTTTTAGAGTATCAGTTCTGCCAATATAAATGAATTTAGAAAAGTCAATAGACGCGAGCTCTATTTTGAAAATGTGCCTATTAAATTCATAAAATAATTCATACATCATAAACGAATTATCCAATTTTAATGAAATTTTATGTACCTCCTATTCTCATATAAATACAAACACAGTAAAAATTTCAGAAAAATCTATCAAGAACTGTGGAACTTTCAAATTTCACTCCCAGTGTCCCTTAAAGCAGAGTGTTTTAGTGATAAAAATCGATATAGAGAACTTAAATTTACTTTTTTCCATAATTGGTGTTACACGTGGCCTTCTAGGTAACCAAAATTGGTGCATAGTTATAGCTATGATATTTTTGACATAGAAATATATCTTTAATAATGCATTACGTTTTGGACCTGGAAGCAAGTTGTCAGCCAAGCACCAGGTATAATAGTGAGGAAGAGGACGATATGAAATGCAGGTGAAATCGATGATTAGATAGGTGATAATGGAGCAATTGGTGGAATGAGTGGCGGGGGAAGCCCAATTATTGCAGAATGGGACGATGAGAACTATAACAATTAAAAGGACCGCCATAAATACTCAGTTTTTCCTCTCTAACAACCAGAACTCTGCTGATCTGTACCTTTAAACCCAAGAAGTCCGAGTACAAATCTCAGCTGAAATGAGTTGCCTGGATAGGGATTTTCCGGAAGTAAGAAAACTTGGTAACTGTGGACCCCAAACTTCTTCTGCCGATTCCATTCACCTGTTTCCCACACGGCGAATTCACTCATTAAGAATGTAGCGGTAAGGGCCATATTTTCTGCCTCTTTCACGTCAAAGTTTAATCTAACAGCACTGCAGGTGTTAAGCAAAGCATCCTTGGCCATCATGTGGCAGGAAATCAATCTGACCGTGCGGTCAAGTCCGTTTGCACACGCGCGTGTAATTTTCGAGACTTCAACTACATAATATGTAAACAGTTTTCGTGATCAATAAATAAAAACATGTGTTACATCCGATAGGCATGAAGTTCCCTTCACAACTCAATCCTCGAGGAGTAACGATGTTGAGATGCAATCAGGCGGTACAATGTAACACGGTCCAGGCGATGTTATACTACCTGACGAGAATGCCAATGAGAGGTCCTTCAAATGCATACAAGAGAAGTTTAGATAATTGAAAATACTGTCGCACGTGCACGTGAGAAACTCTGCAGCTGTATTCAGACTCTTGTGAGAAGTGGTTCTGCTCATCTTCCTAGAATGTTTTCGCAACAGTTCCCACCGCCGCCAGACCGACCTCCAGTCCTCAGAGTATTGTACAGCTACAAAAACTACATAAGGATATCTCCAGGATTAAGCAAAGGCATCCATTGGCTTTCTATCTGTCCTGAATCAGAGGAAGGCAAGGTCGTATTTTCAAATGGACTTCAATCGAAGCTTTCTTTCTTTAGTATACGTAGCAGAATCCAAAAAAAAAAGCATTTTTAGAAAAAGGTCCTGTGTGTGTGTGTGTTAGTCTGTGAACAGAATAACTCAAAAACGAAAACTGGGTCAAAAATCAGAGTTGGTATTTAAGGATTATGTCTTTCAAGGATGGAACACGAAGATTTTGAAGAAAATTGCTCCACTCTAAACTACACTTTACAATGGAAAATTTTTCGAAAATTTTGATTTTGTTGAAAATAGCTCTAACGATTTTGATTAGAATGCCACTGTGTGACTGTGTGTGTGACTTTGGTATAACTGCTAAACCGTAAGAGATAGAACAAAACTTTACAAAAATGTTGATCTTGCTAAATTACACAATTTATGTCTAAAATTTTGTTTTGTAGAATGAACCATTTTGAAGATATGAATGGTTATTTTCGTGAGTTTTGGAGAACTTGTACTTCTGTCAAATGGAACAACGATATTTATTTAAAATAAATAAAAGCTTTGACTATCGCTCAAAGCCTACTGTATTCCCATATCGCCCTTGTATCTACAAGGAAATAAGCAATAAGATAATTTGTACAAATGTTTATCTTAACCAACACGAAGGAGATATAGGAATAAGAGTTTGTAAGAATGGTTAGTACAAGAGTAGAGAAAGTCATGTGAGTGCAATACATCAGATTTTTGAGTCGTAGACGTCGAACGATTTAAAAGTCTCATAAAATTATGTTCTAAAAGTCCAAAATTTGTAATATAATCAAAAGATTGGATATTTAATAAAAACACATATTTATTTTTAAGCTAGCAGAATACAATTGTACAAAGTCTGCAATTGTTTGTGATTTAAACTAATGTCGTGTATCGATTAACTACGCTATATAGAAATTTATGAGCCTTGAAATTGAAGCCCCTCAAAACTATTTTTAAAATTGCATATTTATATACCAATATATACCAGAAGAAGTTTAATATTCGAATAGGTATTTTAAATTACAAGAAGATGATACTTCATTACAATAAAATAAATATAAGTAAATAAAACTTTAGCTATTTTAATGATTTCACTTCTTTGTTAGTTTCATAACAATCCACACACAAAATATATTCATAACATAAAATTTGCTTTAGCGTAGCTTAATAAAATATTCCAGCTGTTCTAAAACTATAGTCTAAAACAATTATGTATGTGTACTTAATATGATACGTCTATAAATTCCATAAATTTATTGTTTTATAAAAACAGGGAATAGAAGTGGTTAATGCGGTAAAAGATATGTAATTAATTATTTCACATAAGAAAGGTCTTTCTGAGGTCATAAATTATAACGTTCAAGATTGTGAAGTAATCCACCGCCGAGTCGGGTTTTATTCCTTTTATGTGTAATCAATCAGACGACATTCTACTTGTTAAAACATGGCAAACTTGCGAGGAATTTCCAATTCCAAAGTAACTCATACCTTTTATAGCCACCTTTACCCTGCAGTTACATATCTGCGATTTCCTCGCACACTCACGAAGAAGACTATCACATCTGAACCTTCCTCTTGTCTGCTCACAAATGACAAACTGGCTCCTTGAATTCCTTTGAACCAATCATTCTTTCTTTTATCTGATGAATTACCTCAAGAATGTTACATCCATCCCTGTGGGAACTCGTCAAATATCCAAGGCTTGTCTCTTGCAAACTTGGAGAAATTAATCTCAATTTCTTTGCCTTACGCATCAGTGCACTAATGCGTTTTCTCGCGATTTCTCAATGTTATAGATTTTAACAGAAGTAATATTCTCCTCGGAAATGTCCTCTGCAGCAACGTTTTCTGTCCATTGCTTGCCCGCTTAATTTTGCTCATCTTTATTTTTACTTTCTCTACTACGTATAGTAAAGTAGGTAGCGGAAGTATTGTATTCCACCCTAAAAATTCGATGTCGAGATTTCACCGGAAATAGGTCCGTGTGTGTGTGTCTGTGCGTCACTCTGTGGACAGCATAACTCAAAAACGAAAAGTCGGTTAGAAACCAAAGTTCGTATTTAAGTTTAATGTCTTTTAAGGATGCCACACGAAGATTTTGAAGAAAATAGCCCCACCCTAAACTACCCTTTACATCGAAAATTTTGATTGACTTCAAAATGGCTCTAACGATTTTGATTAAAATGTCATATGTTTGAGATATTTTTATGACAATTAAAATGTATATCTTACATTTTCTGGCTATAGCCCACATAGTCCTATTTACTCTGGATGACATTTGCATAACTAATAAACCGTAAGAAACAGACCAAATCTTAGTATACAAAAATGTAGATCTTGCTAAAACACAGAATTTATGTCTCAATATATTTTGTTGCAGGGTGAAAACCATTTCAGAGGTATTCCTCGTTATTTGTGTAAGTTTATGAGAACTTATACTTCTGTCAAATGGAACATCGCTATTCAATTTTTATATGTTAACCGTGCAAAGAGAACGGAGTTTCAAAGCTTTAAAAGATTTTTCTATGCCATATTCCCCTTGCACCTGCAAGGAAATAAGCAATAAGATAATTTATTCAAACGTTTATCTCAACTAACACGAAGAAGATATAGGAATAAGAGTTTGTAAGAATGGTTAGTGCGAGAGTAGAGAAAGTCATGTGAATGCAACACACCAGATATTTAATATTTTACATTGCCATTTTATACCCTGATTTGATGTTTTACAATTTTTTATTGAACATTATGTATCTGTAGCATTCAATACAAACGTATTTTGCGCTCTAAATTTGTAATATTATTACTTTTAGGATTCAATTCTATTTCCTACAGAACTAGTATATGTCTCTTTTGAATGGATGTAATTCCTTACTACCTGCAGTCTTTTTTCCAGTTAAACCAGTTAATCGTGCACTTAACTGCGATTTCACTATGCGGTACTCTCTCACATTGTTAACTGAAAGTTCTTTGTTTTATAATATAATAATTCTTTTGCAGGCATTTGACAGAATGTTGCTTTCCCCTATTAAGGGACTAGCATGTAACGCGTTTGATCGCCGAGTAAAAGGGTCACTGGTATTTTATGAATAACATGAGCAAGGTGAGATTTCATCTCTCGGACTCGTGATTTATTATACAGGTTTGAATCAGGAGGTCAACGAGAGCGGAATTGCATATGCTTATAAATAAACTCACAGCACTAGGTAATTTCCAAACTTCCCATAAAGCATAGGCATTTTTGAAACTTTTTATGCATTCCCTCCCGGGAAATAATCTTTTTTATCTCTTACTTTTTCTTCCAAATTTGTACCAATCCACTGTAGAATTAATTTGAATTACAATACTCTGTGTTAAAATGTTGCTAATTTTTTAGAGAATACTTCCTATCGTATTTAACGTTCGCAAACAGAACAAACGGGCATTGGACAATGAACTCTTATTCTTGTATCTTTTTCGTGTTAGTTGAGATAAACATTTATTGAAATTATCTTATTGCTTATTTCCTTGTAGGTGCAAGGGGAATATGGGAATACAGTAGACTTTGAGCGATAGTCAAATCTTTTAAAGCTTTCAAATTCCGTTCTCTTTGCCCGGTTAACACAAGAAATGAGTAACGATGTTCCATTTGACAGAAGTTGAAGTTCTCCAAAATTCACACAAATAACAAGGAATATCTCCAAATGGTTCACTCTAGAAAAATTAATTTGGACTTAAATTGTGTTTTAGCAAGATCTACATTTTTTGTATGGCCTCAGGGGTCTCCGTCTACTCTAGGGGATATGTGAATAGCGACCACAAGGTACCCAAGCTGAGCAGAACATTACTTCCACTTACTGGTGTTTTGCTCCTCACTGTAACTTTTCTATCTGACCTTACCTTGGTAATCTCCATGATATTAGGGTTCCTGAGGGCTAGGGAGTCTTTATTTTTCCAACCTCTCCATTTCTCTAATTTCTCTATAAAACCTTAACCCCTAACATGCTGACCTGTCATGGCATGTAATGCGTCCTCTGATTGTTAATCAGAGGATATGGTCGGTGAATTTATTTTGATAACTCTCCCGGTCAGGTCGGTGAGACCCGTAAAGCAACGACAGGTGTGGTCCTCCAGACATTCTGGGGATTGTGAGAGAGCGATGTGACCGCCAAAACATAAAAATATGGTGCTCTCTAAAAACGGTTACTATTACTGCTATTGCTCTCTTCAAATATTGGAGAGCATGAGGATTAATGACTTCATTGTCAGAAATCCAGCATTAGCCAACAACAACATTTTTTGTATATTAAGATTTTGTTTATCTTGTACGGCTTACGAGCTATTCACAAGTCATCCGCAGTAAGCAGCTGTCCATAGACTGACAGACAGATACATACACAGACAGATACATACACAGACAGATAGACAGACACACGCGCGCGCACGGACCTTATTTTAAAAATACTTTTTTTATTTAGGAGCCTCAAAACGTGTATTTCTGGAGAAATATCGATTTCTTTGGGTGGAATACAATACGCCCTATACTTAGTAGTAGAGAAAGTAAAAATACGGAAATACAGTAAATTTAAGTGATAGTCGAATCTTTTAAGAACTGACCATTATGCACTCTCTTTGCATAATGGCCAGGGAGAAAAAATGAATAACGACTTGTGACTTCCCATTTGAGAAAAGCACAAGTAATTAAAACTTCTAAGGAATAACAAGGAAAATCTCGAAAATGGTTTATTTGACTTCATTTGGCGTGAAAATATCTTAAACACATAGTATTTTAATCCAAGTCAGATTATTGTAGAAAAACTGTGTATCTCACCAAAAGCACCAATTTACATCAAGTAACTTGTGTGAAGTGAAATATTTTCTAAATATCCCCTATCACTAGTTTGAATTTTCCAATATTTAGATTCTTTTCAATTGGGAATGTCTACCCAGTTTTGTACGAATTTTCAAGCCATCATATAACAACACGCTCTTTAAAACTGACTACCGCTTTACCTACAGCATCCTTCAACGAAAGATATACCTAACTTATAATTGAAAGTTCATCTGAATTGAGAAGAAGGCAGCTAAAATATTAGGCTTGTGAAATGATAACTTATACAAGATTCCTCCTATAATTGCCAGATACTTTATGCACAATCTTAACATTACGTCTTCGAATTAAATAAATGCAAATAAAATATATGTAAAACTATACGACTACACTACTAGAGTGATTTATTAACAAGTTATTTAACCAGATGTTAAGAAAACAAGCACGTAAATTAAGTCATCCTAGTGACGTAAACTTGCACCGCCCAAAGAACAAACATAGGCAGGTCTATTGCACTGCTAGTTTATATTTAAATAAAATGAAACAAACCAATGTTACAAGGTGACAACTACTTTTTTAAAGCAAACTATCAAAAACATAGGAAAACAGAAACCGATTCAGTAGCAGGATACATAATATAAACGGATATTGTCTTCACAACATCATTTAAAACTTAAAATAAACAGAATATAAAATCACATTTATGATAATTCTCAGGCTTTTCCTTTTTTCTATCTTCTTTGCTGTTTTCTGCTGTCTAGGACCGTTTATCTCAGTATTATTTATCATCTCATAATCTTCTTTGCACCAAATGTTTTTACCTACCGCTATTTCATATTTGATCCAAATTATACCTTGCAGGAATATTTATTTTCAATGTTGTCTTATGTAAACATTACACGGTTTTAAATTTCACTTTTTTTTAAGTTTTGAAATTATAAAATTGTGCAAAATACTCCAGATGATGTAATTTTTAAAGCAATAGTTTTTAATGCCATTCCATTTGCGTGTTTATAACCCCCAAATCTGTCATATACCGCGTTTTATGAAAACAACTACCGTTGTTACCGATAGGTGGCCGTGGCACAAATTCAGCCCTTTTGGTAAAATTTTTGAAACAATTTAAACTTCTAATACACGGAAACTTGTTATGCTACTAAACGTGGCTTGAATATTCTTAGATATCACTTATTTGCACCTTAAAACTGCAAATTTTAACAGAAAAAAGCATCATATAACAGATTTAACTTCCTCTATTGTGGAACCTACGTAACAGATTCCCGAAGAATAGGATGAAAAGTGTGTCTTGTGAAACATTTTCAAAAAATGAATGTGTTAAGAAAATAATTTACAATAATATCAACGTTAAAAAACATTTTATTCTGTATTTTTAACTATATTATATAACTATACGTATTTCAAGGTGCATTTTTGGCCCCCTAAACATTTATATGGAATACAAATATCAATTTTTGCGAGATTTGTGTTGTATTTTTATTTTAGCCGCTCCATTTTCGCCATATCCACAGCTCATATCCTTCATGAGAATGAATACGTTACTCTGGTACGGATGAGAATTTATTTTAGCCCACCCATTTGTACTATTCTTCATCGCTAGGCCTTGAAACAAAGCTTGAGATGAAAATTGGGTTTACAGAGGATTGTTTTCTCATATTCTCACGTGGTTAACAATGGCGTACTCAGACATGCGGTTTCCATGACAACGAAGCAACTGGACCATGACGAAGAGACTGTCTCGGTGAATCTCAAGGACACGTCACTTGTTTGGTATCTTGTTGGCTGGCAGCCTGCGACTGGGGAAACCCCCAATTCAGAAATAACTCGGAGGTCGCTTCCCACAGTATATTTCGTGGAGTCTGCTCATAGTGCATTACCATACTCCACCCACAGTGACCATCAACCCATGTGTGAACTACGCTTGACTAAAACGTGGCCTTGGCACAAGGGACATTACCCATGGCATTACCCGAGTCAGAAGCTTCACACAATAACCTCGAAATCTCTCGGTTCCAGCTTAAGTGCCAAATCTTCCAAAATCAACACAAAATACTATGTTTTATCTCCCCCACAACGAATTTAACAACTCTGACCTAAAAGATAACTTATTTAATATATTTCTATGAGAAAGTCGTGTAGCTCAAATTTTCCTCCTCATTCTTATTGGGTTTTGTATAACTAGCAAAATATAAGAGAGACAAAATATCGACTACAGAAAAAATATGGAGCTGGTTGAAATAGTTTTGCTCAAATAATTATTTTCGCAACATTAGCCGTTTTCGAAATGTTTGCTATTCTATGCTTTCGTTTTTCCCAAGCGGTGACATGCTGGGACAATTGAATATTTGCCCCTTTCAGAACAATTTCTTTCCCGAATAATCATTAGCAACAAAAACTGGTTGTTTTTCTTTTTTGTTTCAAAAAGATGAGTTTAACAACACCTTTAAAATAGAGTAAATCTCGTATATAAAAATAGGTATATGTTTGAGAATTCTGTGAATAACCGATGAATGTCTCTTAATTTCAAATGATTTTTCAAACGAGAATGACGTAAAGTGTAAACAAAAGATATGTAATGTGTACCTACAATCGAGTGTACGAACCATGCACAGTGGTATATGTTGGTAAGGAAATACTAAACCCTCTATGCCACTCCTATCTTGTCCTAGTACTCCATTTAATGTTTGCCTTACTCCCCCCTTTCCCTTCGCTCCTGAGTCTGATATCAATCTGAGTTCGTAGGTTAATGCTTGAGTGCCAGAATTCTGATATCGAGCCAATTCGAAATGGACTCATACAGGCCTTCCAGCCACTCAGGTGAAACGTTCCCTATTTCTCCCCTTTGCCGCTCACCTAGGATGGGTTTTGTTCACAGACTAATGCTACAAGAAAGTAGCAATATTGACAGGTTTCCGTGTACTAGACCGTATTACTTAGTCTTAATTAGTCATTAATTTATTTCTTATGAATTTAAATTTAACATAGCCTTCTCTGCTAACATTTAAGGCAATCAATAAGAACTGTCTATTGAGATGAACTTTTGTACGAATAACTTGTAGGGAAAATAAATGAGGTTATGTTGCGGGATATGATGGTTTGGCTTAATCCGTGAAATGAAGATAGAATATACGTTCAATATCCGCAGGCAATCTGCGGTGTGATCGAGTAAGAAGAACTGATGAGAAAGTATTATGGGTGTCAAGGGTATTAGTGGGTATTCATCCCGGAAGTTGAGGAAGAAGTAGGTACTTTATAACCTCAAATAAAAGCAAAATAGAACAAGTGATGAAAGTCATGCGTAAAGCACGTTAGCCAATGTGATGTTTACAAGGTAGTGACGTAGCAGATTTATTTACTGAACTATTATGGGCACAATGACAACAGTATCCTAAGATGGAAGTGGTCAACTATTTCGAAACTGGCTTTCATTAGACAGTGAGCAGTGCTCTTTGTAAGCATGACTTACAATTTATGCCAAGTTACTGTCATACATAACTCTCCGGAGCCAGAGATTTTATCAGCAACACAGCACAACGCTTCACCTACCAAATCCTGTCACACGCTAAAACGTGTCCGTTATTTGAGGCATGAAGAGCATAAACCCGTTTAAAGGCATAATAAGTAAATTAGCACATGTTGGAGGAAACCGTCACAAGTTCAACAGCAAACTAGTCACGACCATGCATTCAACTCTCCTACGGGTGCGGAACTCATCCCCGTAAACACCACCAAGAAATTCGTAATTATAATGCCAGTTCCCTTTTTTATCTTCGTTCTGTTTAAATGAGTAAAATGCAAAATTGCTCAGCATTAGGGAATTGCTTCTGAACGTTTTAACTGTTAATAACCGCAAAATCTACCATGTTGCATTATTATATATTTGTTACAGTAGTAACCGCTGGCAATATTCCCAGTATCTTATTCATAACTAAGGAGAATTAACAAATTGTAATAAAAAGAAAGAAAAACTTATGAATGAATTGCAGTGTTGGTTCCATTACAGAAAGGGAAACGAATCTATACTTGCCACTTCCGACTAATATGATCTTCTAAGGTAACCATTAAATGTCTTTATTTACACTGCTTTCTTCATAAATATAGAGAAAATATTAATAAATTTTGAATTAAGTTCCCAGCTTATCATAAAAATGCCACGAGAGAATTTGACCATCATGAGTCGTATTTAATAAGACTATTTCACCAATTAAGGGATGACGTAGGCAATGAAATATTATTTAAAAGCTCTATTGAAATCTCTTTCTTACTAAGACGCTACAGCTTTACCAAAGTTTTAGCCTTCTCAACAATTTATTTCCAGACTTTTCTATTTTGTGCGCAAACAGGCCAATTTTTTATTTTCATATGCTTAATGTCATCAGGTACATCATCTATCTCTTTTTGGGATGGCCCCTTAATCTTGATTTCATTGGGGTCCATTTAATATTCTTTTAATCATCCGTGGTCCAAACCATCCTAATCTTAAAGCTTTTAGTGGTTAATGATATTTTCATTTTTGGATAATTTATTTAATTCGTTATTATAACGTATTCTCCATGTATTGTCATTTTGTTTCACTACTCCAAATATGGTACGTAATATCCTTCTTTCGAATACCATCAACTTTTGTTTGTTTCTTTAAGGACCCAGGTTTCACACGCATTATTTTACAATAGGTCTGATGTTGGATTTGTTTAATCTTTTTTTTTGTCGACTTAGATACTAACTTACTCCTAAATAGAAATTTCTTAGCATAGAATGCTTTTATCACCTAGAGTAATTCTTTCTTTTATTTAATTGTTTATATCATTGTTATCGTTGATTACATGCCCAAGGTATTTAAAAGAATTCATTCCTAATTTTGTATTTTTATTATTATATCTTTACTCTTTTCTTTCTTTGCAGTGCATTTTAAATGTTTAGTTTTATCTATATTTATCATCAGGCCATATTGCTTACACAGTTCTACCAGTTTTAGAATGTTTCAATCAGGATAGCTTTAGTAAAACATCGTCGGCATATGCCAAATGTTGTTTGGATCTTGTGCTTATATTTCCTCTGACATACAATTAATTGTGAGAATTGAGAATATTGGTAAATTGTTCGCCAATGAAAGATGTTATTGGTTGAATTTTGAAATTGTTATGCATATGATTGGTTGATTTCAACCAAGTAAGTTAGTCTTAAAAATACGCCAGTTATTAAATATAGCAATAGTGTGTTTCTGATATTTTTCAAAATTCCACCTTGCACGATTATTTAAATATTGTGGCAGCAGGCTTGGCGCACAGCAAAAGACGGACAGGGCCGGGCTGCTTCACGGAATATGTCCTGCCGGCGAGCAAACAAAGATGCAAGGTCAAGGTTCCTTACACTACAAACAGGTGACTAACCACAACGAAGTGACTACACAAAATGGGGTTTTCTCCAGAGACTTCGAGAAAGATCTGGCTGCGTCAGCGGCGGCGCATTTGTGGAGAGCGGGAAAGGTGCGTGTGACGTCACTCCTCTATATAAGAAGGCGAGGCAGAGAGTTAAAATTAAAGATACGAGTCGGTCATTGTATCAGCTGTGCGTGTGCATCGTAATTAATATTTAAGTAGTGTCGAGTGATTACATCCTCGTAGTTACTGTATGAGAGACAGAGGAAATGTAGAACACTGAAAGGAGTGGTTAAGGTTAGGAGAAGTAAAAGTTCGGAGCTATGATAGTCCCAAAGACTGTAGGCTGTGAGAAGAAAAGTGTGCATTTGTGTTAATATTTTAGAAGACTATAAAATAATGGACAACTAACCGGGCTGATTTGGTGATTGTCACAATAATAATTTCCATCGCATAAATTAATTGTTGTAATAAAAACACTTCTTTTAATTTCCTCAGCTTATTATTGGTGAACTATTTCCATCGCGCACTGACCTATGCACTTGTTAACTTCTTGCTTCACTAAACCACTTCACGGTTTATACACAAGCTCTATAAATAATCATTCATGACACTTGAAACGGCTTTATTATCTGCAATAAAGAGGACCGACACTTAAAACAAAATTTGCAGCAGAGAACAGCCGAGAAATATTGTACTACCGCCCACTTTCATAAATTTCCATGCACATGATAACGGGAGAATACAAGTATAGTTTATATCCTTGCCTTTCTTGCTACATGACTTTTGTCTGCGAATAACATTACAGCCACTTTCTTTGGAAATATTAATTGCTTTGTAAATCTGCTTAAGTAATTGCCATTCAACTTGTTAGTAAATTCCCTTTGCAATATTAATCTTTTAAGAAATACGATTGTCTGTTCAATTAACAAAATAAGTTTATTAAAAAGAACTTTTGTTGTTTTTTATTTTACCTCGTTTAATTCACATACAACAGTTGATACGTAATGCAAGCAAACTGAGTTGGCTGCGCGGTAAGACTCGCGTTGGGAAGATCCCGGGTTCGATTCCCGATGGCCGCCCAGTCTGACTATGGTCAGGAGAATGCTGAGGTGCTGTTTTCTACCACGACCCTCCTCTCTCCCATTTCCTCTTATTTTGTCTGTCTCCTTCAAGTTACAGTAGGTCTAGATTTGTTGTTGGTTCACGGTGGACAGATGGTGCAGATTCTTACGGCTCCACCAGAGGGTGGGCATTCGAACCTCCATTGTCGAATTGAGCTTTCCCCAGTTTCCGCTGGAGGAGAGCCTATGAGGCACCCTGCAGTGGATTGGGCAGGTCACCGCGAGTACCTTCTAACCGACTGGTCAAGCCAGTAGTACTATTAGAGGGCCCTGCGCGTCTTCTCGAACTGCCTCTGGAGCCTCTACACGTCTCCTGCGGTTCCTTCATCTCACCCTCCCTTCTGGGGACGTATTTATAAATATACAATTGTGAGTCGAGGTACTGGCGCACCCTAAGTTACCTGATTCACCTCATATACCCGTATGAATAGCAATATTGCAGACAGGATTGTCAAATACACCCTTTATCTTAGTATCCAACGTAATCACAGAAAATCGAAACAAACTTCGTTGATGGGTAGTGTTTTCCCAAGTTTGTTTTCTAGACGTTTCCCGTTATCGTACAATTTAACTATGGTCCTATTATCCCAAACTACACAAATCACAAGCTATTGGAATTCACCAAACACAACTATAACATATTCCCTCCATTACAGTTCTCTGGTTATTCTTGGTGACATTTCATCCGTTTACTTGACATATACCGGCAGGTATTCCTAATACGTACTTGGTAAAGATACAGCTGTAGTTGGTGTTATTAGCAGTTGTTATGTTGGCGACACAGGCATCATCTAGCAAGGAAAGATTCCTTGGTTGTGTACACGCCATTATGGTCCTATGCATTTCGAACTCTTTTAGTGCTTAGATAAGTATGTCACGTTTTCTGATCGTTGTTTTTATGATACGTTAAATATACTTGTTTATTTTTGTTGAAAAATGATGCTTGATCCTCGTAGTATGCATATAATTCGGCTTGTTAGTTGTTTTTTATCTTCGCCTAACACTTTTCCCAACAAAGTTTACAACTTGACATTTTTTGTATGGTCATAACTGCGTCGCTAAATGAACAATGCCTGGTGTATATACTATCCCTTTTGTATCACAGCTCAATGCGTGACTTACTGACGTAGGTAGCGTGAGGTCATTGGCCTTGCAGAAAGCATTGGAATTCAGTTCCGGTACACCATTTGTTATCAAGAGACCGTCATGCCTACTTAGAGGTACTAACCATCCTGGAAATATAACTGCTCTTAAGAAGCAAATATTGAAGTAATATTGTTCATTGTATTATCCAATTACCTGTTAAAATATCTGCACTTATACCCTCTAAGACCTGCATGTTCCCTGTTTTAATGAGGTTTGCATTTGCCTATTTTATGTTTCTGGGTCTGAGCAGCTTTCCAGTTATATAAATTAATCCAAAATCCCAACAGAACGATTAGGATTACACAAAGAATTTACAAATTGTTAAACATGTATATTTTATTCATAGCAGTATGTTCAACATATAATTGAAAATGTGAAAATTCCTGAAGATAATCTTATAGTGTTAATTCGCCTTTTCGTTTTTAATTTATGCTTTTCTCTCTCCATCTCTTGTTGTTGTAGTGTTTAACGCCCGCTTTTACTACTACGGCACCGCAGGCGGTGACACTGATGATACATGGAATGAAGATGGAGCACCGGTGGAATGAGATGGCGGGGGAAACCGGAGAACCCGGAGAAAACCCGCCCTGACGCCGCTTCGTCCACCACGAATACCACATGCGGGTCCCTGGGATCGAACCCGGGCCGCCTAGGTGGTAGGCGAGCGCGCTAACCGCTCGGCCACGGCGCCGCCTCTCTCCATCTCTCTCTCGGTCTCTCTCTCTAGTAAGAGAGATAGATAATAAAATCACATTTACCTAAGGTAACTGAAAACTCCAAACAAATGATATCACGGATGCGAAGATCTTCTTGAGTTGATATATTTCCCTGAAAGTTGATCAACTAGTTGTAGTATTTTTTTTTTTTTCTTTTTTTGTTTGTCTTTCTCTCATTATTCACCTACGTCTGAAGTATTAAATTTCTTCGCCTTTACGACAGATGTAGCTGTCGGGTTCTGCCCAAATTTGTGGTTTTATGTTTCACTGAGGATCATATAAATCTATTTTATTGCTGGCAGCATTAACAAAATGGAACAAACTTGAATCTTTCCGTATGGAGTGAAATTTCCTGGCTGTTAAAGGCTGAGATATTTTGTTGACATGGTTATTTGTCTAGCCACTCAATATTTCACTTTAATTGAGGTCATGCTTTAATGTTCAAGTTTAGAATTCCATTCTAGGAAGTCCAATCGCTCATTCTGTCTTGTAGCTCTCAAGTTTCCTTGCAAAGACGAGAATTTAAGTATTTTACCCTGCATACTCTGTTTGGTCAGCCACCGTGCCGAAAAGATGCTACAGCATTCCACCTTAAAATTCTATATCAAAATTCACCGGAATTAAGCATCCTGAGATTCCTTATCTTAGTTTTATTTGGGCAGGTGAGTACCGGTCCAACTAAAGCCCTGCTTTTGAGGGCTTCTCCACTTGTCAGTAGTTCTGTAAGGCCAATGACCTCATAGGTCACATATTGAAGTATGAAGAGAAGTGGATAGCCTATACCGGCCGGCGTTGTTCATTTCGTGCCACAGCTACAACCATACAAAATCTAAGGCAGTAACTATGTGATTGGTTTGTGGGAAATCTTTAGATAACACACACACACACACACACACACACACACACACACACACACACACACACACACACACACACACACACACACACACACACACACCAAGGTGGATACATATTAAGGTACATTTTACCAAACATACACAGTTATACACCTAACAAAACTTATAAAATTAAAACAAAAGGTCTGATGTGCACTATTCTCACAAAATCTTTTTCCCCTATCTTCTTCAAGTTAGTCGAAATGAACGTTTGCAGAAATTATCATATTGCTAATTTTCTTGAAGATTGAAGGGGAATATGGGAATACAGTAGGGTTTGAGCGATAATCAAATATTTTAAAGCCTTGAAACTCAGTTCTTTTTCATGGCCAAGAGATAAAGAAGAGAATAACGACCTTTCATTTCAGAAAAGTTTAAGTACAGTAAGATATGGTCTATCTCTTACCGTTTACCAGTTATGCAAAAGTCATCGAGCTATAGCCAGAAAATTAAAAAAAAAAAAAAAAAAAAAAAAAAGATACATTTAATTTTTCTTTAAAGTATCTTGAACATATGACATTTTAATCAAAATCGTTAGAGCAGTTTTTGAGAAAATAAGTTTAAAAAGAATAATTTAAAGAGTAGTTTAGGGTGGGGCTATTTTCTTCATAATCTTCGTGTCTCGTTGTTGAAAGACATTAAACTTAAATACCAACTTTGCTTTTTAACCGGCTTTTCGTTTTTAAGTTATGCTGTACACAGACTGACAGACACACACACACACACACACACACACACACACACACACACACACACACACACACACACACACACACACACACACACACACACACACACTCACTCACTCACACACAGACCTGTTTCTAAAAATGCCTTAAAACATATATTTGCCGTGAAATCTCGACATCGAATTTTTGGATGGAATACAGTGCTTCTACTTACTATAGTATGAAAAGTAAAAAGAACTAACACACCCAAATGATACATATCAAGGTTTACCCCTAACATTGTATATCATAATTAAAAACACACAAATGCACAAGAAAACTTGAGATTAAATCCCTTCAGAAACAAAACAAAGCAGACAAACTAATTTGCTATGGCACGTGCTTTAGGTTTGCAATTTTCTGATTTAACGCACTTGCCAAATGAATTAACTTTGCCTGAAAGGTGGGGTACCAGGAAAAGGCGTGTTTTTTCATCAGGCACGGAAAGCTTTGCTGAATTATTTCATGAGTAGGTGGTGAAGATAAGAAGATAGGCCTTATGATGGGCGTTCCTGTGGTCGGCTGTGACAGTGTTAATTATCGTTAGAGTCGGGTCTCTCAAAGACAAAAGACTTATTTGTAGCTACCTGTAATCCTTCATGAAGTCGTGCGCACAAGCCAGTCGTTTTTCTTCCAAGCTGGTGCATGCATATTCAGATACAAGCTAAGAGTTCTGTCTTAAGATCCAAATCAGAGCGTATCGACATTTCACACTTCTTTCAGCCATGGCCTAGATCATGGATGTCTGGAGCTATATAATCTGAAGCGAGGATGCACTGGAAATGTTTTTCGTAGTCAGGGAAAGCAGGTTAATTCTGGTCATGATTCTAGTCAGTATGAGCTCCCTCAGGCATGCCAAGATGATGCTTAAAACATAGTAATATTTAAACGACATCCACCAGAACATAAAATTTATCAAGGGACAGTAAGAGGATGAAAATTTTTTGTTTCCTGGATGTTATAATAATAAAACGACCTGCTGACAAATTACATAGTTATACATAGTGGTCAATATTATAAAAATGTGATGTGTTGCATTCACATGACTTTCTCTACTCTTGTACTAACCGTTCTTACAAACTCTTATTCCTATATCTTCTTCGTGTTAGTTAAGATATACATTTGCAGAAATTATCTTATCGTTTATTTCCTTGTAGGTATAAGGGGAATATGAGAATACAGTAGGCTTTGAGCGATAGTCAAAACTTTTAAACCCTTGAGATCCCCTTCTCTTTGCGCACTTAACATATAAAACAATGACAACAATGTTTCATTTCACGAAAGTTTTAAGTTTTCTAAGCTGACAGAAATAGCAAGGAATATCTCCGAAATAGTTCGCTCTACAAACAAATTTATTTGGACATAAATTGTGTGTTTTAGCGAGATCTACATATTTTGTATATTAAGTTTTTGTCTATCTCTGACGGTTTACGAGTTATTCAAGTCATTCAGAGTAAACAGGATTACATAGGCTATAGCCAAAACGTTCAAAATATAAATTTCATTTGCCATACAAATATCTTAAACGTATGGCATTTTAATCGAAATCATTAGAGCCATTTTCAAGAAAATAAATCTCGAATTATTTTTTATGCAGAGGTTAGTATAGGCTGGGGCTATTTTGTTCAAAATCTTCGTGTCGCATCCTTCAAAGACGTTAAAGTTAAATAACAACTTTGGTTTTTAAAAGACTTTTCGTTTTTGAGTTATACTGCCCATAGACTGACACACACACGCGCGCGCGCGCTTCTTTTGGAAATGTCGACACCGGAATTTTTGGGTAGAATACAACACTTCCTCTACTTACCAGTACAGAAAGTAAAAGTTCAAATCATCACCTGAAGTAGAAGGACGTCATAAAAATATCAAACCGACACGAGTTATGGAGGTCGTTAAAGCAGACTCGCGAACGGGAGGTCTGCGATTCAATTCTCGGAAGAACCGACCGACTAGTTTCTTTCCTCAGTAGGTACTCTAAACATACATAGTTCTCGAAAACCGTCCTTCCAAAAATTTGTGTTCCCAGGCTATAGTGCCGTATATAGTACTAAGGGATCGCTTATACTGTGAAAGAACAATAAAGAACTGGGCAAATCGAATTTATCAACCGCAGATTTTAAAGGAGGAATTTGGAGAGAGATTTCAGCGGCAACGGTCGTGTGCTTCAGAATTTGAAAGCTCTGCACAGCCAAACAGGAAGTTAAAGTTGACACCCTGCTATGCTCAAAAGTAGGAAAGTTACTTGATATAGATATCGTTATACAAAGAAGCCGGAACCCTCTCATCAACTGAGCGGAACTCCCTCCTTGGGATTTTCCATTACGCCAACACCTGAACATTAAGAACCTCCACGGAAGTAGATTTGCCGCTTACGTGCGTCAACCCAGTGGGCTTCGCGGGTGAAGCTGAAATATCTCACTAACTCACCCAAGCGTCACCGTTCAGACGTACCAACCTCTCATGGGTATCAGGAGCTACCCAATCTGAACAGCTCTCCAAAGAGAGAGAGGTCAGAAGTTCGTCCCGACGTACTAAAACTCGGAGTTAGCAGGAGTGGCAAAGTTCCACAGCAGCTGAAAGATTCGGAACTGTTGCCAATGGTACGTTCAAGCCAGTGAGGACAGCGAAATATCAGACCAACCACCGCCACATGACCATGCCAAGGATAATGAAGCTGTCCTCAACAGGAACTTGAACGAATTCGAACATCGATTCATCACGCTGAATAAGTCTGTAGATCCACTGGAATTCCTACGCCTTTTAAAATGGGAGGAGAAAATTTGCATTACGAATTTTCTGCAAAAGCGAGTTAGCTTGTTCACAATCTGGAAGACGGGATTGACTTAGAATTCCAAAGTAGAAAATAGGACCGAGATGGGTTTCCCAATATCGACATGCTTTACCTCCTTTCCTTCCATGGACTTCAGAAGGTAATCAACATTTGTCACCTTCCGGAACAATTGAAACAAATAAAAACACTTATTCCTCTATCTCCTTCATGTTAGTTGAGATATTTATGATCAAGTAAGCGATCCCACTGAGAGACACTTATACTTTCTGTGCCAAATACTGGAGGAATTCTTGCCATAAAATATATGTAAGAAGCCCGACTACTTGTCAATAAAACAGGATGTCACACAAATGGAAATGGTTAACTAGTAATAATCAGATACAAAAATCGCACAGCACTGGTCATGGTGTTCCACATCTCTCCGGACTTACAGGTGCTCATCTGTGCGCCGCCGATTAACAGTTTTGCGTCATTATGTGAAAGCCACAAAATTATTCTAAAATCGATACTAAGTAGAAATTAATTACTGTAAGTAATGTAAAATGACGCTGATTAATTCAAATCATAATTTATAAATATTCAACACTCGGGATTAGAACAAGAAACCTTCAGTGAAGGCAAGATATTATTGCTGATAATGAAATGACCAATAATTAATCAGTTTAAATGTTAAAGCAGTGTTATCCATCAACTGTCTCATGCCCTGCTAAGATAAATTTACCTGACCGATTTAACCTAGATAACAGGAGATTAAATATCTATGGAAAAACCCAAACAATAAGTAAACCAAATTCACAGATAATACACGTGACTTACAATACAATAAAAGGCCGCAGATAATTAACTTTATTTATTTCTAAAGTTGCCAACACATTTTGGAGGTACTGGTATATCTATCCTTTGCATTGTAGTACAATACACAATACTATACGATAATCATAAAATATGTTATGATACTTATCGGTAAAAATTCACAGATATGAAGAATCTCTACAGTTTTTACAACTTGTTTAAAATATGGTAACAACAATATCATCATCATCATCATCATCATCATCATCATCATATATTCACCTGTTTTATTTTGCTTTGTATGTTGTACGTCAATAAATAACCGATAACGCAAAATTTACTTGCTTAATGTAAAAGTCTAAAACACTAAGTGGAGCAACAAAACTAAATTGAATTCAAGAATTGCATTTATTATATACTTCAAGGTCAAATAAGTTGGTTGTCCTAAAATGGGAGAAGTCTATTGATTACTTTATTTTTATTTAATACTATTTTGTTCATTAACTTGTTTGAAACATAGCTCTCCTTCAGGTTTTAATCATTTTTTACTTTCTCTACTGGTAAGTAGGGGAAGTATTGTATTCCACCCAAAAATTCGATGTAGAGATTTCACCGTAAATACATGTTTTGAGGTCCCCTGAATCCAATAAAAGCATTTTTAGAAAAAGGTCCGTGTGTGTCTGTGTGTCAGTCTGTCAGTCTGTGGACAGCATAACTCAAAAACGAAAAGTCGGTTAAAAGTCAAACTTGGTATTTAAATTTAATGTCTCAAGGATGCGACACGAAGATTTTGAAGAAAATTCCCCCACGTTAAACTACCCTTTACATGGAAAATTTTTCGAAAATTTTTATTTTCTTGAAAATGGCTCTAACGGTTTTGGTTAAAAAGTCATATGTTTGAGATATTTTGATGACAAATGAAATGTATATCTTGAATTTTCTGGCTATAGCCCCTGTAGTTGTATTTACTCTGGACGACTTTTGCATAACTGGTAAACCATTAGAGATAGACCAAATCATACTATACAAAAAATGTAGATCTTGATAAAATACACAATTTATGTCTCAATAAATCTTCTTGCAGGGTGAACCATTTCGGAGATATTCCTTGTTATGGGTGTGAGTTTCGGAAAACTTAGAACTTTCGTGAAGTGGATCATCGTCGTTCATTTTTTTTATATGTTAAGTGTGCAAATACAACAGAATCTCAAACATTTTACTATCATACAAAGCGTACTGTATTCTAACATTCCCCTTGCATCTACGCTGGTCTACTGATCCCAAGGTCGCGGGTTCAAACCCGGCCCAGGCCGATGGTTTTTAAGTGTGCTTAAAAACGACAGCTCCATGTCAGTAGATTTACTGGCATGTAAAAGAACTCCTGCGGGACAAAATTCCGGCACACCGGCGACGCTGATGTGATCCTGGCAATTGACAGCGTCGTTAAACAGCAAAATATTTATTTTATTTATTATTTCTTGCATCTACAAGGAAATAAGCAAGAAGACAATTTGTACAAATGTTTATCTCAACTAACACGAAGAAGATATAGAAATAAGAGTTTGTAAGAATGGTTAGTACAAGAGTAGAGAAAGTCATGTGAGTGCAACACATCAGATTTTGTTTAAATTGTAGCGTTTGTTCTACGAAAAGTATGTACTAATCAAGATTTATTTTTCCCCGGTTGGTATAGATATTATGAAGGTTGAATTCGTGAACCGTTATGTCATTATCTATGGAATTAAAACACGTAATAAAATCAATAGTATTTTGGGAAAATGTCCAGATGTATATTTTGCACTCAGCACCTCATATGTTTCTTTAATTTACAATTTGTCTACACATATTTAGATGTTAATGTAGTTTATGTGCACTGCAATGGTGCAATTTATGGTTCTGGTATTTTAAATTTTCATATCGTATTATATCATTTTGCAAATGCATCTTTTGCTGCTTGAATTACGCCTATGTAATGATTTGCATACATTACTTGCTCCATGATGCATTGAAATGCCTAATGGATGTCCGTCCATATGCAAAACTCTACGAGGCCGACATAAATAGTGCTACCTAAATCCATAGGAAACATTCATTTTGTTCTCAAACTGGAATTTTAGGACATAAAAGAAATGCCGTTAATGAACAGGTTTAAAATGTGCATTATACCTGTTCAGGTGGACATATTTATGTTTCCTCTTTCAAATGTGTTCGCTTATGCCACTTTTTAGTTGTCAAGGAGAAACCTCCTCAGGGTACTCATTTCTGAGGCGTTTGGACCCTCATTGCTTCACTAATTATCTCTTTCTGGGTGTTTAGTTTGTTTCTATACACGAAGCTGAATGCTTTCATTGTGTCAAGAACAGAATTCCGTTAAATGGATGTGTAGGATGAATAAATGACAATATTTTTACCTTCCGCACTCGAGGAATTAAAACTTCAGTGAGAAATGTTTGTCAAACAATGAAATCGAAAAGTCCAATTCATTTGCTATGTCTCCAACAACGCAAGCATTATTGGCATGCCTGTACTGTATCACTGTTCATCATTTAAAGGATTTTATTCAGAAATTAAGGCTTTCTATCAATTGTTTTGTATGATTATTATCATCTTTGGTTCCCTTAGCCCTAAATATTTGTTATATTTTCAATACTGATACATAAGTTTTAATTTTAATGTGTAAAAGTTATATATTAATTTTGTGAATATGTTTTTTCAAAATATTTATTTTGCGATATTTTTTTTCAGAAATACTTTCACGAATTATCCGATTAAGTTAATTTTTTATATTTTCAGTTTAATGTAATATAATAATTATGAAATTCAAGAAATGAATCCAATTCTTTGTAGTATTTAGTTTGTAGTGAAGCAGTGAGGCTAAGGTACCACGCCGGTACCGGGGATCGAACCCAGGCGTGCTAGCATTGCGTGAAGGGGATGGTCTCTCTATAATGTTACTATAGAAAATCTATTTTAGTAAAGAAAGGCTATGGTATTATGGGTTAATTTTGTCCGAGGCCAGGTGTTGATGTTAACGAATTGACATTTCAATTTTGTGAACTGCTTAGCATAAACTGTCCAGGATGTTTCGTTGTGGATATTTCCCAGATAATTAAGAGCGCTTATCGTTACCCTTAATCCGTCTTGTGCGGAGATGACCGCCCGTCTTGTGGGAAACTTGGTATTCTCTTCACTCTGTAGCCACACTTTTATTTAATGAGGAAGGCGTCGCCAGAGATCGCGCACGATAAAAGTAATTCTTACTAAACCGAATCTTAGAGGACACACTTTGGAATTCAGGTCCCTTGCTCATGTATTGTCTCCAAACTGGGATTCTCTTGGGTGAAACTCAAACGGGTTTATGAAGGAAACGAACACTGGAGCTTAAGAGAACATTGCCTGCGGAGTTGCCAAGATGTTGAGAGTTGTATTGGCTTTCGTGCTAATAAGGCTTCTTAAAATCACACCAACCGTTTCCGAGTGACGCAAATGCTTAGTTTCCTTCACTTTATGTTGGCAGAAAGTGAAATATTTTGAAACTCAAATATGTATCGCCACTATTAAGGTCTATAATTTTATTTCTAATTATTTTCACCTATTAATTACCTTCTCTGCAACTTAACGACAGCGGGTAGAAGAAGTATTGCATTCTACCCAAACATTCAACACAGAGATTTCACCAGAAGTAGTTTTGACACCAGCTGATTCAAAGATTTTAAGGAAAGTCGTTCGTTGTTTTTGATTTCTCAAATATAGCTGTAATGATTTTTTCATTAAAATACCATACGTTTGACATATTTGCATAACAGATAAAATCTATATTATGAATTTATCAAATTTTCACTGTCACTTCTCGATTTTGATCTACTTCAGTATTCACTGTCCTTCACTTTTCCTCCCGATGTAATAACATACACACGAAAAGGTCTGTTTTTCTTTGTGCTACACTCGCTGGAGAGTCCAACACATGACGTCTCTAATCTCTTGAAGTATCACTAAGTCACAATAGTCACAAATTCACTCATAGAGTGACACTTTTGTCGCATCAGAAACATACTGCTCACTCGAGAGCAGGCTTGCTTATTTAACCACTGGAGTTTTTTTAAACAATTCTAGAAAGCTTGGGAGGCGGGGAGAAGTAATATTTCTGAAGAATCAAGTTATCTTTAGTGTTTACCTTGGGTTAAAGGACTTAACCCATCATCCTATCTCTTCACCCGGCCAGCTGAGCTGTCTGCGGGCGCTTTTGATTCTGAATAAATTTGGTATACTTAGAGACAGACAAAATCTACATTAAAACACACAGTTTGCCAACCTCTTATTTTTATTTTATATTCATTTATTGGTGGAAATACTTTGAGATATTCTTGTCAAGATATGAATTTGGTAACGCTTATATTTTTCTTTTTAAAATGGTAAGTCGCTATTTGTCTTTTATTGTGGTCAGGCAAACAGAATGGAATTTTGGAGCATAACGTAGCGGCTACCCTTTTTAAGAATCTGACTGTATCTGTACCATAAAAGTTTATCTCTACGAATAAGCAGTAGCCTTTTATAAGTATAAACAACGTAGGCTTTCACGATTACCCGAGCTTATAGGTCGTGGCCTGGGACATTCCTCTTCTAGACGTTTCATCCGAAGCTGCGTCTGACATCTTCAGTGGCTGGCTGATGCAGCTTTGGACGAAACATCTGGAAGAAGTCCCACAGACCATGGTCCATAAGCCCGGATAATCACTATATTTTGTAAGAACTGTTTGAAGATCGAGTAGAGAAAGTCATGTGGGTGCAACGTATCAGGGTTTGTATTTTTTGTGTAGTTCACTAAAATTCCTACCAAAGAAAAGATAGTTTTCCAGCGTAAGAATGACGTGAAAGGATTGCACAAACAAATGAAGGGACTACTCACAAAGGAGAAACTATAATGGGATTAATCAGCAAGTAGAAACCGACAAAGCAGCTCACGTGGGCGGTATACGAAGGAGGAACAAGCTGTACTTTGTATGTAGCATGATAAATAGCACTGTTCGCTCTTGCTGACACGTGAGTGTGGTACTTGTTCGATATCTGAAGACCATCCTGCTTTCGGAATCCGCTACAATAACAATGATTTATTAGTTTTATGTCGGGCGAGGCTCTGCTAAGTTTCAAGGGGGAAAAAAAAAAACTCGAACAAGAATTTGAAAGTGTCGTCGTGGATACCTTAGAACATATTTGTTGACAGCCAGGTTGTACTTCCTATATGGGAACAGAAAATGTGCCCCAATTCCCTAGATATAACCCTCATCAAGACCTTATGGATATCTCTAAGAGACGGACGTTTTAGATCCATATATTACACAGGTGTCCAAAAAGTTTCGTCTTCTGAGAAAACGGAAATTTTAGTGTCATTATTGAGGTTAATCTGAACCATGTTGACCACACAATAACGAATAAACGTCTTAATTTAGTCTCAATGGACTGCCCTTTGCTGAAGCCGAGAACGGATTTGCAGACGTCACCGTACAGGAGTTTCAACGCGAACACCATTAGACTTCTATCCTCAGGTTCAAGATGGCAGAACAACTAACTGTGATAAGAATTTCCCTTCAGTACGAAGCGCAAGATTTACTCCACAGTGGACTTTTGAATGACTGAGACAACGAGTCGAGGTTTTTGAGCTCTGCTCGATCGCCTCTCGTATGGTCTTCATGGTTTGCTGCGATGAAAGGTCGCCTAGACGTTTCCTGTCGACTTCCCAGTTCGTTGGCACCCGTTCACCAAACTTCTAATGTTTGTTCGTCTTGGGGATTCTGTACAGTGGCGTCACAGAAACCGTTCTAGAAGGTCAGAAAAGGGCAGTACATTCAGTACAGCGTTTATTCGTTACTGTGTCCACAAAAATGTTTTCTGATTAACTGCAATAGAGAGATAAAAAATAGTATTTTCCCAGAAACGGTTAGAAAAATCTCAGGCACCCTACGTACTTCTAGAGTGGTTTATAGAAAGCTGTACTTCAATATATACTTCAATATATATCTGTCTGTCTCTCTCTCTCTCTCACACATGGTATGGTACATTTGTTGTATTTAGTTTGTAAACCTTCTAGAAGTTTGGCACGCTCTAAATCTGTAATCGTAACAAAGCTATAATAGCGATAAGAACATCAATAATAATAATAATAATAATAATAATAATAATAATAATAATAATAATAATAATAATAATAATAATAATAATAATAATAATAATAATAATAATAATAATAATAATAATAATAATAATAATAATAATAATAATAATAATAATAATAATAATAATAATAATAATAATAATAACAATAGTGACGATGATGTATACGACATATCAAAATGAAGCTCAGAAAAACTCAGTTTATTCGTTGTATGTGACGTTATATTTATAATAATATGGTTACAAATGAGGTAGACCATGTTAACATAGACATACGAGTAATTCATCCATTCATTCATTCATTCATCCATTCTCGCAACGACTGAAAGGGATCTGTGGATTCCTGAAATCAACTAAGCACTGTTGTGTTACTTAGTTGCATGGCGAAAAGTTCACGAATTACACGAATTCATGAATCCACTTTTGCTCACCTCTGCGGTATTCATTTCGAAACATTTGCGTAATTATGGTAGCATTTAGCTTCCTCAATGCTACATTAGTTGTCTTAAAAACCTTGTTATTAGGGAAGCTTTTTGCAACAATGAAGTGAAGGTGATAAAAGAAGCTCGTACATTTTTAAATTCAACGAGGGATGTATAAGAGTGGTTTATAATACTGATTGAGTTTATCTGTTAAATCGGTCCACTTTAATTTCCTAATGGACCTCTGATGCTCTATCGAATACTATCGGATCCATTGGGAGTAAAACATCTGCTGTACGCATGCGTAATATACTGAATCAGTATAAAAATGCAAGAATTTAGAAGGCGCAATAGATTACAGGTCAATTAAATTATGCATACGGAACAAATGGATCCATTAAATGGCATGTTGGCTTTGTTCCAGAGAATTATTTATACGCATTGCAGTGTAGCGAAGTAAATCTTACGGTTAACAAATTACCTGCTTATCACACAACTTGTAAGAGAAGTAATATATACCTTTGCAATGCTAAAAAGTCCACTTTATTTAATTTTGATGCTGTTAGTTTTATCATTGAAATATTAGCATGCATTGGAACTGAAAACGGTATCCATTTGCTGTGCCCAGTGACATGGAAAAGATGTCGAGGATATACAACAGGTTTTATGTTTTATCTAAAGAATATGTCAAATAGACACAAGCTGACTTCGTGATAGGTGGAGTTATGTTGGGAATGTCACAATATTGTGACGCAAGATTGTCGCAAGTCCACTGCAATTTTATGAATCGTTACTATCTTAAGCGGAAGCCTCCTTCTCTTTGTCCACTGTGCGACAACCTTTTGTCGGTCTGACACGTGTTGTTAGTGCGTTTCCCTAGCGCACCTTGGAGACTCTCTGCAACTGGCTTTGAGGCTTGCAGAGGTACTAGCGGACGATAAGGAAGCGGTCGAGAAGTTTTGAAGTTTTTAGCAAGAGTAAGTATAAGCCTAAGGATTTAGAATGTTAGATATTTGGATATTTTACTTTTCCGACCTTTTTATGAATTTGCTTCATTCTGGCTCTTGCGTCTTTATTTGGCATATTTATGTACGAGTAGGTATATTTGGTTTTTACTTTCTCTACTGGTAAGTAGGGGAAGTATTGTATTCCACCCAAAAATTCGATGTCGAGGTTTCACCGGAAATACGTTTTGAGGCCCCCTGAATCCAAAAAAGCATTTTTAGAAAAAGGTCCGTGTGTGTGTCTGTGTGTCAGTCTGTGGACAGCATAACTCAAAAACGAAAAGTCGGTTAGAAACCAAAGTTGGTATTTAAGTTTAATGTCTTTCAAGGATGTGACACGAAGATTTTCAAGAAAATAGCCCCACCCTAAACTACCCTTTACATGGAAGATTTTTCGAAAATTTTCATTTTCTTGAAAATGGCTCTAACGATTTTGATTAAAATGTCATATGTTTGAGATATTTTAATGACAAATGAAATATATATCTTGAATTTTCTGGTTATAGCCCCTGTAGTCGTACTTACTCTGGACGACTTTTGCATAACTGGTAAACCGTTAGAGATAGACCAAATTATACTACACAAAAAATGTAGATCTTGCTAAAATACACAATTTATGTCTCAATAAATTTTCTTGTAGGGTGGACCATTTCGGAGATATTCGTTGTTATGTGTGTGAGTTTCGGAAAACTTAGAACTTTCGTGAAATGGATCATCGTTGTTCATTTTTTTATATGTTAAGTGTGCAAAGACAACGGAATCTCAAACATTTGACTATTGCACAAAGCCTACTGTATTCTAACATTCCCCTTGCACCTATAAGGAAATAAGCAACAAGATAATTTGTAGAAATGTTTATCTTAACTAACACGAAGAAGATACAGGAATAAGAGTTTGTAAGAATGGTTAGTATAAGAGTAGAGAAAGTCATGTGAGTGCAACACATCAGATTTTTGCAATTATTTTTGTTTTATACTGAAATTTATCCCTCCTTCTGATCGTTGATAACCAAGTAGTTGACGCCCTTAAATCTACGTCTTCATCACGCAGCGACTGCGCCTCAAGGTCATTGTAAAGCTGGCCCCGGGCAGTCGGAACTGTAAACAGATAAGCTGCGCGCTCGCCCAGATAACCCAGACAATTGCTATGGCCAGATTATTAGAACCTTTTGGATGTTTCGACACGGTTATATAAGGGTGCTCTTGGGACAAGAAGTCTCGCAAAGCGAGTGAGCCACTGGTGCGGCGAAAAGGACTGTTCTCCTAATGAATTGATGGCGACTGTGAACTACTGTAGAGCTCCCCAAAGCGGCATCTTCGAAGGCTGAAACACAAAGGACATTCACACTCTAACGAAGAAAATAGCTGATGCGCTGCAACCTCAAGATATGTTAAACTGTTTTCGTGTATAATAAAATTTACTAAACTAAAAAATGAATAATAAACGGTCCGACGATTGTAAAAACTTACTCGTAAAGGCACGTTGTCATGTAGATTCCAGATAATTACAGGTAACGCAGTCTACTTGCGATATGATGCGACTATTCAGCTCAGGCACCAGAGCAAAACCACAGATCCACGTTAGCGATTAGTTATTTAGTCTGTATTTATCACGACCGCCACACCGAGTGGAATATACCCACTTGGGAAATTCCTACACCAAGAAAACTTCCACATGACCTAGATAGTGCAAGGATGCTCCATCAGGGTTAATGCTTTCATTATTGGTACAACGAATATTGGTCAGTGTGTGTAACTGACTGGGTGGCAGAGTAACCAGAGGGATTAGTCAATAGATATCAGGTATTTTTGTCGATGCTGTAACGACTCTTATATGCGATGATGACTTGCTCGCACCAGCACGTTGTGGTCACCTCCTCATTGCATTTATTCCAAGTATACAAAGGTTACATTTCAATAAAATCGCCTTCACGTGACCTCATAATGGCGGTGCCACCAGCTCTTTGGATGGCTTTCCTCTACCAGGCCATGCACTGATAGTCGTATGTTTAGCACGTAAAAAATGAAGGTCGTTCAAGATGTCTCGCGAGCCGCCCATAAGGTGTACTAGCCTCTGGTAAAATCCTCAGCAGGGCATCATTCGGAAGCGAAGTCCCAAATTTGCGGCACGTAAAAGAACTTCAAGCCTGATTAAGAGGCCTCTGAGCAAAATTAAACGCTTTTCCATGTAGAATGGGATGCTGAGAACCATAGAACCTAAAGCGGGTTCATAAATAAAAACTCATTTTTAACGCGTCTGTGCATAACTAGGATATAATTGGTAACTGTGAGGGAGCATGAAGATGTCAAAGGAGGGACAATCAAATAGCATAAAGGCACGACAACATTCGATTCGCCACGCCCATTTCGAAGTATACCGCTTTCTCCTCTACCATAATCATATGCGCGAAAGATCTTATTTATTGACTGTGGCTTTCTGACCCTAGGTGCGCCTTTGCTTTATGCACGCCCAACAACAATGTTTCAATTGTTGCCCCCAAGGAGCTAATAGACCAGCCATTATTTCTCCTACCCGGAAAAAGAATAAACACCTATAAATGCCCCCTGATCGACCAGCCACACCACAATATTTTGTACGTCCTCACCAGTGTAAGAAAACATGTGTTACATTCACATGAATTTCCCTTCTCACTTCAATCTATTCATCCAAAAGCTTATTTTCCTGCCCGCTTTTTATTACTCTCTCTACAACGTATATTAAGTAGAGGAAGCATTGTACTTCACCCAAAAATTCGATGTCGAAATTTCACCGGAAATATATTTTTTGAGGCTCCCTGAATCCAAAAAAAAAGCACTTTTAGAACAACGTCCGTGTATATGTTTCTCTGTCAGTCTGTGGGCGCATAACCAAAACCAATTCAGTTAGAAACCAAAGTTGGTATTTAAGCTTAATGTCTTTCAAGGATGCCACACGAATGTTTTGAAGATTTCTCCATCCTAAACTATCCTTTACGTGGAAAATTTTGATTTTCTCGAAAATGGCTTTAATGCTTTTAATCAAAATAACATATGTTTAAGATATTTTATGGTAAATTAAATGCATATTTTGAGTTTTCTGGCTAGAGCCTTGCAGTTCTGCTTACTCTGGATGACTCTTGAATAACTCGTAAACCGCAAGAGATAGACAAAATCTTACTGTACGAAAAGTGTAGATCTTGCTAAAGCACACAATTTATGTCAAAATAATTTGTTTATGTAGAGTGAACGATTTCGGAGATATTCCTTGTTATTTGTGCGAGTTTAGGAAAAGAAACATTCTTTATATGAAACATCGTTGTTCATGTTATTATATGTTAGCCATGCAAAGAGAACGGAATTTGAAAGCTTCAAAAGATGTGAATATCGCTGAAAGTCTACTGTATTTCCATATTCCCGTTGTACCTTCTACCTTGTACTGAGTTGTCTAGCACTGACATGAAGCACAGCAGATAGTCTATCTCACAGGCGTCGTGCATTTGGTGGCGTAGTTACGATCATGCAAGAAACATCAGATACTAAAATATGCGATTGATTTGTGGATAAACAGATGAAGGAAAACACAACACACCCAGTGGATACATATTAAGGTACCTATTAACAAAATATATGTAGCTCTATCTCTGACACCCTGTATTTTCCCTAGAGGCAATACCTTAAAAAGATTACTACAACGAAACTCCACTTTTATAAAGAAAAGTGTGATTAATACTAGGCGTAGTTTAACCTTATTTACATCAAACCAATTTCATTGTACCTTCTTCTTTAGGGATATTTCAGTTGCATACAGAACACCACTTAACGCAAGAATATTGCTGAAAGAAACTCCAACACATTAAGACTTGAGCTGGAGGCAAAAAGGAGTAACGCCGCCTGTCTAAAAGAATGTTTTTTTACTGTTTACGATGTACCTTGTTCAGTTTATGTTACCATGGTAGGAAGCCAAAAGCACATTCTTTTCCACAGTGGGAGTAATCAATCATTAATGTGAAACATCGGCGTGTACTGAACGATTGTGGTATGCAAATGTTGGCATGTTTGTGCCATTGCTCGCTTGAGGCATCGATACCAAATCTCAGTAAGATCAATCATCTTTAAATGATAATGATAAATGAATACATTCCTCATGGCATAGGGATCGAACAGAATACGTATCTTGTACTCCTTAGGCTGTTCTCTTAATGTTACATTAAGTTTTGCCTAAAATGCCAAGTATTAGCATTAAAATGGGTAAAACAATTACATCGTTCAGTGGCTTGAGGCAAAAGGATACCTTTTTTAGAAAAGTTTATAAATATCCAGTTGTTCTCACTCGTTTGTATCATTAACTGTTGCTTCATACCCATACATTTCAAACCGAAGTGCTAAGATTAAGAAACAATTTAGAGGCCCATGTTAGTAAATGCAACTATTGGTAAACCTGTGAAGTTCCTTCAGTCAAATGTCAATACAATCTTGAAATTACACCTACCTTTGCTTAGAGCCAATTTAAATCAATCTCATACTAACTGTCATAATCTGTTAACAGCTTATTAGTCCCAACTAATGGTTTAATACGTTTATTACTGTCTACTAGTAAGTAGAGGAAATATTGTATGTCGTTATTATGTGTAATAAAAGCGAAATTACTAACACGTACTGTTCATACAGCGTTTTGGTTAGGTTCCCCTGTTATGTCTTAATATTATGCGATTTGTGTACTAATCTACACGTATCAGTTTTCCACATTTGATTAAATACTGCTCAATTAAATGTTTTACTTCAATTGGTAACAACAGAAATCCAAATAGTGTTCATTCTTTTTATCTATTGTTGCTTTTGAATATACGGTTTCACAGTTTTAGTGCTTGTTTTGTTTGCCTATTTTGGCATTTTAAGTGGGATCCACTTATTACTTTATCTAACTACATACTTAGTTGTTGAGATTCAAAGTGTATTCAAACTGAAGTATTTTAAGGTCGCAAATACACAGTTTAAAAATGTTAAACTTATCAGAGTCAGAATATAACTTACATAAATATCCTGGTTTTTCGTCACATGCTCACCTGAAAAGGAGAAAGGGTTGAATTAAACGGAGTTGCTTTTTATTCATTAAGACTGTGTAATTTAAAAACAATTAATCTTATATGTAGCAATCATATGACCTTCTCTGCCCATTACAACTTAACATAATCTCTTATATGTACCACAACATTATTATAAGTTACCATATTCACATTACGTCACTTAGGCTTTCCTGCAGCAAGTATTTATATATGTAAGTTCATTACTCCATCGTTCCTTATGAAAACTATGATACAGCAATCTAGAAAATGTTTATAAGTTCGTTTGCCTCTTATGACTTTAATTTTGTAGAGTTCCCGCCATTCCTAAAAGGGGATAAAAAAAACCCAAGATATTGATGCAAAAGGATGTTTAACTTCGGCGGAATGTCTAAATTCCCTAACCTGCTTCCGACAGACTTCCAAGTTGTATAAATGCTGCAGAGTCTATTAGTCGCTTTGGGGGAGGACCAGTCGGAATTTTTAGATAAACCTAACAGGTGAAATTTTAAACCCTGTACCTTCCCTTTGACTCAAACAAATCTGTGGACAAAATTTTCGACGGTTCTTGAACAAAGTTTCGGTTGAATTTGAATCACAAGACGTCTAATTTGAGCCCTGAGTTGGGCGATGGTTCGTGGATTGTTCACTAAGCAAAGATTTGACATACCCACAAAAAGGTGATATGGTGTCGAATCTCACTATCTCGGAGGCCAGTTCTGATCACCGTTGTAAATGTGATGACCTCAGCAATTGTGTTCCTTGGATCTTAAAAGAATGCAAATGTAGATCTTTTGTTAAAATTTGCTACGAACTGTTAGGGAACGTCGACTTCATTGGATCCGTAGCACAGACAAGAGTGAATTGTATACCGATCGACGAGAACGAGGATGTCCAGGTGATTTGATGTTCATTATCGAACCTGCATCTTGAAATTTCCTTAGCAGTCTCTGTACTGTTGATACATTAGGTGAATTTTGCCTATCGAAGTCTTGGAACGGCCTATGCACAGCATTCAGCGTACTTGAAATGCACTTTCAAGATAGATGCGCTAATCCTTCGTGTATGGCTTCATTTTAGTTGATAAATGACAATGACAGTCAGCAATCGCAGTATAAACAGACGACAGTCGCTTAAATTTCAGGTCCGGCAAACTAACAAACTGAAAGAGGTGCTCAATTTAAAAATTTCGTTCTTTATGGTATACCCAATGTATTCTTTTATAAGTTCTTTTAGTGAATTATAGACCTGGTATATAAGAAAGAATACGAATACGAGTGATCAAAATCGGTTGAGTAGTATTTTAGTAAATACATACACATATGTAGGTACATAAAGGTTATTTTTTGCAATATTAGTGTAGACAATTTGATGAATTTGGATAAGGTTATTAAAGAGGTTATTAACGTGCGAATCCTCTTGGATCCGCAGACATTCCTGTTCCGCTTTTCACCGACTAATGTACTTTCAGCTTTAATTTGCTATACTCCTACTCGGCCAGTTTCGCTCTTAGCTTAATAGCATTCCCCCTTTAATTCATATCATTAACAACAGTCCTGTTATTCCTTCAATTCACTTAGATAATGTAGCGTTGATAGAATGTTGCTAATTACTGCAAGTACATGCAAATGCTTTGTTACAATGTTGGTTGGTTGGTTAGTTTTATTTTATTATGGGCAATAATTATTTCAACTAGTTTTGCTCATTACTTATGACCACATTCGTTCCATTACAGCTAATAAGACATGTTTTCCTAGCTGCAAGCAGCATAGGTTTTATTGCACCATATAAAACCACTACCTTAACATGCTTGATTTTTATCATAAGAAAATAGTGACAGAATGTCTGAGTTTCTTTAAAACCTGTTCAATGAGGAGAGCATTTTTTACTGCTCTATTTGAAATACGGTCGAGTTAAAAATTAAATTGCATAATGCGTGGAATGCGATACGTACAGAAACTGTGGAGGGTAAAATAGGGTTTAGAATGTAATATAAAACAATGCAGCAAAATTGCACATTTAGAGCACCAGTTGCGCAAGGTAAACCAAGCAGACCAGATCAGGAATGAGTTCCATTAGTTGGGAGGGGAAGCTGAATGTCGTTTGTTTGATAGTTGTCACATTTTTGCGAATGCTTCGTTTTCTTCGACCTCTAGGAGTAAAAAGCGATAAAACCTAGTGTAACTTAAACCCTGGTTTAAAGAGGGATGCTGTTCGCTGTAGTTTCCTTCCCTACCACTACTACCATAACATGGTTTACATCAATACTCACACTCTTTGCTTTCAATGGGATTTTGATGTGTTTATAATAAAACTTTGGATTGACAATTTTTGCTGTGTTAACTTTTGTTACTGAAATTATCACAAACGTATCGTTTATTCATATTTACTAGTGCTGATGTGCAGAAATGGAACGACTCTTTCATTTATTTATCGATTAGAATTTTATGGTAGAAATATAACCAAAGAAAGTACAGTACAAGTTCACAATAACCAGAAGTATCGTCACTTGCAAGGCTGAAATTTGGAGAGTCAATACAGATTTAATATCGAACTTATTATCAATGTCAGGGGAAGACAGCTTCGGCCCGTGTGACGTATTTAAACGAAGAGCCAGCTTCCACGTTCGTGTGACGTCAGGCAAGAGCGCTGTATTGCTATGCTGCCTAGATCAGCGGCGCTACTAGCACGAAACTGAATGAATATGAAAAATGTTATTAGGGAGAACCCTCTTCAGCCTAGTCTGAGGGTTTTTATTTGCTGTGTGAGGGATCTTAACGGCGTTAGTGGGAATTTTGTTTTGTATTTTGTGTTTTTGTTGACCTTGTGTAGTGTTGTGTGTAGTAGTTTTGTGTTTAGTTCCCCGTGTTTCACACCAGTTTGAGACCAGGGTTCAGGATATAGAAACATTGTCAACTACGTTTTAGATCTTTGCGACCCCGTATTCACTGGATGTTAATGTTTCTAGCAGGTAGCAAATTGAATTGATAAATTTACAGTGCGACAGTTTGCTGAAGGACAAATATCAACACAAGGAAGACTTGGCTAATTTTTAGAAGAATGTTCCTCAAACCAAATTTCTGAGGCTATGTGCCCTTTTTGCACGGATATTATGCATGTTTGGATCTACGTATGTGTGCGAACAATTCTTTTCCCTTATAAAACTTTCTAAGTCAAAATCACGAAGCAAATTGTCAGATCACTATCTAATATGCTGTTTTCGGTTACAACTGTGCCGTACATTACGCCCTAACATTGACAAACTAGTTAAAGAAAAGCGAAATGGCCAATGTCGGAAAATGTCCACCTAATTGTTCTGTATAGCTATCCTCTAGCTCAGGCAAAATAGTTATAATTTCTGTTCTATTTGCGTTATAACATGACTGTTCACATAAACTAGAATTTATATATATATATATATATATATATATATATATATATATATATATATATATATTACATGGCATAAAGCCGAAATGTAATTATTTATAATCTGTGACTATTTTGTAATTGAAACAGTCAGCATTAAAATTGCGATGTCCCGCACGCCTTTCCTCTTCCACGCTGTGACGTCACACGTTCAACTGGCCGTCGTTGCGAGCATGTGAGCTGAGTGGGCTGACGTCACAGCAGCGATACCTGTCTTCCCCTGATCTATGTAAATGGAATTTTAAGTAGACCAGCAAAGCATTCAATTATTATTAAAGAAGAACTGAAAGAACTGAACTAATATGGGCACAGTACCAACTGAAAACTTTGGGAATGAAATCCACCTGGCAAAAGCGGAAGGTATAGACCTCCGTGTTGTTATGCGTAACAAGCTAGCCTCTTGTTCCCGAGGGCATGGGTAGAACATGACCTTTCGGGTATAGAAGTAAACCCGTGTGGTAGATCTGCGGCACTTAAGATAACCTCAAACCTGAAAAAGGGGCCTCTGAGCAAATCAAGGGATCTTTCACGCGCAATATGCATAGAAAGGGACGCTGAGAAATAGATACAGCAGTTAAAGATCATCTATAAATATAAGCTAGAAATACTTGGATGCTGGAAATAAGGACAGTAATGAAACCAGGAGGAGGAGAAGGAGGAGGAGGAGGGGGAGGAATGGAATGGAATGACAGGGATGAGTGCAGAAGAAAAATAAAAGTAAATAATAATACCTACAAATTACCACTATTATTATTTTACTATAAATTAATCTAGAAATGTTTAAATACCAAGGCTATAAGCTGTAATACATAAACTGGTAAAAACGTACACTCTCTTCTTTCCCAGATGCACTGGTGTTGTCTTTATACACAGCTTTGTGTATTACACTAACAATCGTTATCGACAAGATAATGGTATAGCACGGAAACTCTATGATTGCGACAAAGTGAACATAAACTATCAATAGAATTTAAAATATATGGCTAAATCGGAGCATTAAATTCAAGAGCTCTAGCAGAAATACTGAATAGGAAGAAGCTTCCGGACCTGAGGAAATACCAGTTAGTGGTGTTCAGATAAATTATTCATATTTCGAGATGAAGAGAACGAACGGCGGAAAACAGGATGAAATTTAAGAGGAACGATTCGCTGTAAAAAAGCTACCCTTGGGCAAAAGACTCTGAATGATGGATCGATTGCTTCTATTATGAACTCGTATGTTTAGAACTGACCTTATAACAAAGTTGTCCAACTTGTTTCTCGCTCAGGAGAAAGGAAGAAATAAACATCAAAGATAACAGCAATGTTTACAAACAAATCACTTTTACTCCAGATAAAAATAGTTACGATTTTTTTTTATTTCTCTACTACGTATGGTAAGTAGGGGAATTATTGTATTCCACCCAAAAGCTGGATATCGATATTTTACAATACAGTTAAATACACCTTTGAGGTCCCCCTGAACCCAAGCAAGGCGCATTGTTAGGAAATGCACCTCTGTATGTGTGCGTGAACGGCATAACTAAAAATCTGATATGTTGCACTCACATGACTTTCATAAATTGTGTGTTTTAGGGAGATCTACATTTTTTGTACATTAAGATTTTGTCTATCTCTTACAGTTTACGAGTTATTCAAAAGTCATCCAGAGTAAACAGAACTACATAGGCTATAGCCAGAAAATTCAAGATATACATTTCATTTGTCACTAAAATATCTCAAACATATGACATTTTAATCAAAATCGTTAGAGCCATTTTCAAGAAAACCAAAATCTTCGAAAAAGTTTCCATGTAAAACGTAGTTTAGGGTGGGGCTATTTTCTTCAAAATCTTCGTGTCGCATCCTTGAAAGACATCAAACTTAAATACCAACTTTGGCTTTTTAGCGACTTTTCGATTTTCAGTTATGCTGTCCACAGACACAGACCTTTTTCTAAAAATGCTTTTCTTTATTCAGGGGTCTCAAAACATATATTTCCGGTGAAATCTTGACATGGAATTTTTGGGTGGAATACAATACTTCCCCTACTTACCGGTAGAGAAAGTAAAAAACACAGTTGGTTAAATACCAAGCTTGTTATTTAAGTTCAGCATCTTCCATGGATGCGATACAAAGATTTTTAAGCAAATCGCCCCATATTGACGATTTAAAAAAATTGATTTTACAAAAAAATTACACTAACAATATGAGTTAAAAGTATCACATATTTAAATTAATTTTCATGGCAAATAAAATGTATATTTTGAATTTTCTGAAGATGTGCTCAGAAGTCCTTCATTCTGGATGTCTTTTGCACAACTCTTAAAACGTAAGGGATAAAATCGCACCATGGAAACATTCAGATTTCGTTAAAATACTCAATTTATGCCAAATTCATTTTTTTGTGAAGTAAACCATTTAATACGATTTGTTCATTGGGTCGTGGTCCCTTGGAGGAATGCAGCAAACGAGTACATTAGTAAACAACTCCAGGTAAACAGTGATATCTGAAGCTGCGGTGGCTCTTCTGGTCGAGCTTGCGATAGTAGTACCAACCTTAGAATGTGTATTCACATCAGATCAAAGAAGTCACTCAAAATAGAAATGTTATTTTTAGTTCATGCAGTACATTTAGTTTATAAAACATAAACGATATTTTTAACTACTCCGTCTTTGTAAGATTTGAATCTTTCACGGTGAACGTCATGGATCAAGGCTTCACGGGTGATCAGCCCTGTTAGATTTATAAAGGTCGAGCTTTTGGCCATTGTAGACTCCATGGCCATCTTCAGGAAAGATTGCTGTATTTTTCTCAAATGTGAAGTCCTTATGGTCTTGTTCTCGTCTTGGACATGCAAAGAAAATGAAATTTCACAGCCATCAGTACTGCTTAAAGCCTACTATATTCTTCTGTTTTTATTGTACCTCTAGGGGGAATATGTAATTAGACAATTTCTAAAAACGCCCATCTCGATTAATATGAAGTAGACAGAAGAATAAGCATTTTTGGGAATATTTTATACGAGAGTGAGTAGAGAAAGTTATGCGAGTGCACACATAAGATTAAGTTTCTGTATGCACCTTGTAATTGCAAGGAAATATATAGTGAAAGGTAGGTAGAAATATGCAGCACTATGGATTTTCTCCAGCCTGTAGAGGTTTTGAAGCTTTCAGAGAAACATTTTTCTTTGCATCTGAAGTGTAGCTTCTTGGATCACTAATGTAGTTCCATATCTTAAAGGCCCTGTTATGTCTATTTTCTTATTGTGGGTTTCTGCTGCCAGAAGCGTTCATGGAGGTTTTAACACCAATTAAAGAGCACCATGCTGTTATTTCACGCTAATTTCAGTGAAATTGCTACAAGACGAACGGACCGGTAAGCCTGCCTGAAGGAACTACTAAATTCATGACGTGTTTCATGACTGGCACTCTCTAGGACGCCCGTGCCCTTGGCGGCGAATTCGAACCCATGACCCTCCGCCGCGTAAAGGGCGTCATGCAGCTTCTTGACGCAGGAACAAATTTTAGCTGTCAAATGATGTCTGAAATGTTTTCTAGTGATGTCTATTCTGGCAGGTCACCTCGCTTTCTCCGACCATGATTAATGGAAATACAACCGGCTAGGTTCCAGAGTGCCTTTGTATCACTTTGTGCATTTTGATTGTCTGTGTTGGTGAAAATCTTCACATATACCCAGATTTTCACCATAAACATATACTTTGACTTTTATATTACATAAATAAAATAAATGGAATATATACATTATGTAAATATATATTTGCTTACGTAACAATATTTGCTTCCGATATGATTATCGTAAACTGTCCGACAGCCGTCTCAAAGGGAAATTCGATGTCAGCTACCACTACTTGTAAATACGCGGCCCGGCGAGCATGGACCGGTCAGAACAAAGAACTATGAGCGCGCCAGAACAAAGCGATTCTATACAGATCTAGAAGTTGTTCACGTGCCGGGCTTGTTTACGTAAAGGTGGATTTCAAGCAAAATCTGTGCTACATCTTTCTTGCTTATGTAAGCGAATGCAGTGTTGAGAGAAGCCAGTCTTTAATTGTTGAACGAGACATTTGTAGAAATTCCACTTACGCTGCCTGAATATGTCTAAATTTTTTTCTCCATATAACCAGGGATTTATTGATACACAGCTATCACCTTAAAGAATTTGATATTTGACTCTCTTCGTGTATTTTTTAATATTCTGCTTATAGTGTCACAAATATTCTGATGTCTCTGTAATTTAATGTATTTATCTTTATTAAAAGTAATATAGCTCCTAAGATAATTGCTGTGCTAAACTCCCTCCAAAATCTGATCTTGCATTGCAATTTTACTTTGAGTTGAATATTTCTCACAGAATGCCATTATCTCAGTTTTATGTCTTCAAAGAGCTCTATCTAGGTTTAGTTATTCGTGTGATGGGCCCGTAGGTTTTAGATTTCTGCGTTGTATTTCATGACTATCCTGATCCATTTTTCTCTTACTCTTTTTAAATATTCTCCAATCATTTCAACCAGAGGGTTGAGTGTAAATGACTCTTATATTGGCAGGTGATAGGAAATAAAACATTACTTAATTTCGGCATGGATGACTCTGTTAGACGCTGGCCTAAGTTGGCGGGTCAGACGATGGTTTATAAGTGTGCTTAAGTGACAGTAGTAGATTTACTGGCATGTAAAGGAACTCCGTGGGACGAAATTCCGACATACTGGCTGTGCTAATATAATCCTGACAATTGACTAATCCAACATCAAATTATTCTTAAAAAAGCTCATTCTCCTATCTACTACATGTTAATCAAGATAAACATTTGCTAAAATGTTTCTATTCCCTTGCAGATTCAGTGGGAGTAGGTAAGGGGATGCAGTTGACTTAAGTAACAGCCCAACCTTTCAAGAGCTGGTCGCTATATAATGGCTTTGAAATGTCATTCTCATTACATGACCAGGTGAAAAAGCGAATAAAGACTTTTCATTTGAGAAAAGTATAAGCATAATAATAGGGATTATCTGCAAATCCTTATGTCCACAAAAACTTATTTGAAATAAATTGCATGCTCAAAATAAAATTTGCATTTTTATACAGTAAGATTTTGTATTAGTACGGTTTACTAGTTGTACAAAAATCATTCACACCGAAAAGGACTTCTGAGGCCATTTCTGAAAAGCTAAATATATAGATTACATTTGCCGTGAAAACAGCTTACACATAGGTGTAAAAAATATCAAGAGCCAGTTTAGAGGAAATTAAAATTTTCATGCTAAGAATAATTTGGGGTGGTAAATTTTCTTAAAAATCTTCATGTTGCATCCTCGAAGACGCGGAACTTATATACCAAGTTTAACGTTTAAGCACATTTTTGTTTTTGAGTTATGCTGCTCACAGATATTTGGGATTCAGCGAGTTTCGAAACATATATTTTCAGTGAAATATCGCTGTCGAATTTATGGGCGGAATAGAATACTAACTGTAAGTGCACATACTGTCTCATAAGTAATATTTTTTAAGAAAAAGAATTATTTGAAAAGTGTTCTGAGTAGCAATTAACTAATATTCAAAGTAGAGAACATTAGATTCGAGCCATCTTGGTTTATTATCCCACGATGGTAGCAGTCTCTGGTGTTTGATGCGAAGAATTCGCACTGCTTCAATGTTGTCACAATTTCTTCCACGTAGAAGATGATAATCTGATAGTGCGAGTCCAGGGGTGTGGTAGCAGTTCGATAGAAAAAGTAAAAAAATGTTAATGAAATGGATTTTTGTCAATTTTTCCTAGAGCAGAAAAGATGATTAATTAAACAGGGATTATCTTTTGCATCACATAATTATTTGAATGGGTGGAGATGTTATGTTGCGGTTGAATAGCGTGTCCTATGTGCTCGACGTCTAGATAAGTATGTATATATGTATATTGAAGGATCCTAATAAAGGCTGTGACACTTTGCCGTTGAGAATGCCTGACAGGTTATTATGATCAAACAGGTACGTACGTACGTAAGTACCACCCACAAGCGTGTTGCACCAACTGGTCAATGATTGTAATTATTTGCGAAATTCGCAAACATATTTCATCCTCAGCATTGCTCCAATAGGCGGAGCTATGAAGGGGATGAGAGGTGTAGCCAATTTAAAATTGGAGTGACATCAAAACTAAGTTATTCATAGAAGTAAAGTGGAATTAATTCCTAGCACGTGCGGAAAACATTCTGATGCCTCTGATTGGTGAACTTAGATATTAATCGATTATACTCGATGGTAGCAAGGAACTCGTCTCCAGACAGTGAAGGATGTATGGGCTAAGAGGTAGCGAGGGACGGCCAGTATTGTGGTGTTCTTATTTGCGATATCAGTCTAGTTTTGAAATTAATTAGAGTAAACTTTTGTAAGAATAGTTTGCTGAGAAATTCATGTGAATGTAACACATCTAAATTTTGTATTAATTTATGCGTTATTTACTGGTAACTAATATAGTAAGAATAATTCAAATAGGTTACACATTTTACAACAGAAATCGCTGTAGAAAATCGATTTATTTTTAACCGAAAGTGTCTCGAACGGATGTGTGGTGAGTGATACGGCAACTCCCGTACTTTGACGTTCCTCTAATGGAATGAAAACTACTATTAAGACAGCTGGCTTTTATTTATGCATACCCAAAATCAGATATATTTCGGCACGTAGGTATACACACATCCCAATGGCACCAATTTTTTGTTGCTGTTTCCTTTTGATTATGGCTAAGGTGAAGTTTGAGCTAATTAATTTCGGTACCAAATTGTAGAGATTGTTAGCTCTGATTAGAAAATAAATAAAACTAGAGCGACATTTTTCCCACCTGTTAAACCAAGCCTAAATGTTATCTCCATCACTAATTCATTCTTGTCTATGCGATTCTCGCTTTCTCTTGGTTCACATTTTCTCCTCTAGTGGAATGCCATTCATTACTATTCGCTTCGTTGGGATTTAATAAACTTTTCTGGAATATTCACATCTGTGTACCCAGCTTAATTAACGAATATGTTTTTGTAAGAAAATATAAGACACATAAATATTAGTGTGAACGTCAAACACACGCACAAAGCATATTTGTTCTTCGGGGTTAAAAAGAATCACGTCAAAAACTAAATTCATTAGCATAAAGATACAGAGGAATATAGTATCACAGCTGTCGACTTTATGTTAAAAACGCGACTTCCAAAATATAAGTGAATAGATTTAGCGAACATTAGGAAACGTGAATGCAAGTGCAAGGAAAATACGACAATTTACATCGCATACATTTTATTTCGCTGTCACACCCAGATTAGAATGTAAACTGCAGTGTTTCCACTATATACCATAGATAAGCACGGTGAAATTAAACACACTTGTTTAAAAAGCATACAATCATAAGCATTTATGTCCATTTTGGATACGAAGGCATGGGAGAAACGTAGGAAATGAGTGTGTGGACCAATATTGGCTAAATCAGTAGTATACAGCTTATAAAGAGTGTCCCACATTTAATATTAAAAGTAAAACTTCGAAATTTTGATTGTTGGAATGACCTTTGGATAAGAAATGCCAACAGTTCTTTGAGTAAAGCTCACCTTTACTATAGTAAACGCGCCAAAACGTGACATTCTTCTCTTTTCCATCTCCACTCGCTTTGGCTTAACGGTGTGGCCGTGCGGGGTAAAGGTGACTGGTATTCACGAATATCTGCACCCGTATTAGTTTCACAAAATAAGAAACTCAACGTCGGGCGTCTCGTTACAAATTCCAGCCTTCCAGCATTTTTCCTTGTCTTCATATATATTACGTGATCAGCGATTCACTCCAGATTTAATTTTAACTCAATTTATTGCAGGTCATGGAAAATTTTGTATTTCACGAGATTTAATATTAATTCAGACAGTGTTAATTCTTGTATATGCTGTGAGTCTATAACAACTGCAAATCCTGTTTAAATTGGTTTTTAGATATTTGAAAGAAAAACACTACCTGAAGCTACTTTATGAAGAATCTAATAATACATCCACATTTAAAAAATATTTAAGAATCATGTGATTAAAAATACTATATGCAATTTATGACACACATTCGTGACATTATGAGGTAATATGTCTCTTTTGTAAATGTACTGTAGTTATTGCAGGGACCTTAGCCTACTCTTCTGGCAAAACAAAATTTTAACTTTTGAAGATTGAATAAATAAGTGAATAAACAATTTGTGGAGATCCTGTATCTTAGTGATTGTGCTGAATGCAAGGACCGGCCCACCGGCAGCCGCTCAAAAAGAGAGCTTAGTTGCGGCTACCTCACACCACTGCGCGGCGAGTAAACAAACGACAATGCGGGTGCATTGTCTGAAGCAGTTTGTGTGTAAGAAGTCTAGAGTTAGATTACGGGGTGTCAGGACAGCTGAGAGTTGCAAGATCACGACGAATTGTAGGTTGTGTTTTGTGCTTAAACTTTAAGAGAAATAAAGTGACAGAAGAAGTAACTGGATTTCTTTGTCACACTGGTGTCAGGAATGGGAATATCACATTGTCAATTTGTTACAGTATTTTGCATTTTTACCGCTAACATTCTCTTTAGAGCCAAAAAGAAAGGAAGTCCGTACATGGCTCCCTAAAGCAAATTCTCAACATTTGGTTGACTTTTCTGGTCAACAGTCGTATTGGCATGCGAATGCATCTCTTGGAAGTAAGCAAAACACGAATCTAATTAAGTAAACTCCTTCTAGCAGAGGGGCAGTTAGAATAAATCAGGATGGTCAACAGAGGCTACTTTTTAATTGCCGGGATGATACAAAGTGATGTTATCTTGCAGGAGATACCTCTGCCTACTGCTTTCTCTGCTGAAGTATGTATGTAATGTGTGGAGCCGAGAACCGGACGCTGTCCAGCTCTACCAGTCCCGATTTCTAAACCGCTTATAACCGGACGCTTAGCTTTAACTGTCTTCCGATTTTGGACTTTTGAGAATATGAATAGAAAGTGATATCTACTGCTCTGTTTTCATTACGCGGTCGACGAACCTGACAGAATTTAGAATCCCAAATATTCGGCAGTCCCTCTGAGAAACTACTCCAATTATTTGACGTATTTGATACAGATAATGGTACACATTCTTACACTTAAGGGCACATTGTAGTTACAACTTTGATCTACACATGACAAATATATCAGCATTGTAAAACAATACTGCTATAATCATAATTTATGCACTACGTGGGTTAAAATATATGTAAAATCAAGTTTGCAGGTTCAAAGCAAGGCATGTAACACCCACGTAAGTTAATACAACAAAAATAATTTTAGTAAGCTATTTTCCCCTAGGTACACTTATTTGAAGAAGTTCTACTCAATTTAAACTTATAGTTGTCCCAGTAAATAGCATTTATGACAAAATGAGTGGATTAGTTTTTCAAGATTCTAATTTTATAGTGAAAATTGTTGTATATATATAATTAAAAAAACAGCTTAAATTTTGTGATACATAACAATGGTGGAATCAGGAATGAAAAATTCAATGCCATAGCCGGGATTTGAACCATGGATCTTCCGCTTATGGAGCGACTGCTCTAACCACTAAGATACCATGACCAATTTGCCAGTATGACATTCAAATTGGTTGGAGAATTAAATTATTATCTAATTTAAGAATAAATATTTTATTTTTTACCCTTAGGTGCGTTGCTGTCTTGTTTTCCTCGTTAGTAAAATCATCGCTAAACAAAAGAATTCTTCCAGAAACTGTCATAGTGAAGTTAATTGGACAATATTTTCCATGAGGGGATTGTCCAATAAATTATCCTAACCATGAATGTTTAGATATCATCGGAAAGATAAAGGTAAATAAAAAGCAAAATATTTTGTAGTGAAATTTTGGTGTTAAACATAAACGTTAATTAAAATACCTTTCGTTTTAAGCCTATTTATTATCTACTTAAAGCGTAAATCTTTTATTTGTTGCCGTTAGGCGTGTGGTCCCAAGCATCTTGTACAACATCATATGCATAAAGTGGTCAATTCAATTACGTGTTGCGGTGTATGGCATATAATTAATATACATGTATACCAGTTGTTGTCAAAATATCCACACTCATAATTTTTAAATAACCCATGGAAAAACAACAATAATTATAATACACAGCCTTGAATATAAATGAAGAATCCACTGGTGCCAAACTTCTACTCAAAAAACGAATAAATCAATATAAAATTAGCAGGTGTAGGTATCAAAGATGTTATATTAGGGAAATTCTAGAGGAAAGACCGTGAATAAATGTATTTTAAAAGCATGTTACTTTTTCTTAGCTTATCTGTGGACATAATGACAGTAATACAGTTATCGGACATCTGCAGTTGCCAGTCAAGCCGAATTTTGAGGTGCTGAACTTTCAAATTAGGGATGCCGGATCATTTCCCTTAACTTGGGTCACTCTCTATCTTTTGTAAAGTCTGATAGCATGAAAACCGACTTTTCGTTTTTGAGTTTTGCTGTCCACAGACTGACAGACACACACGAACATTGTATTCAGGGGGTCTCAAAACATATGTTTCCGGTGAAATTTCGACATCGAATTTTTAGATGGAATACAATACTTCCTTCTACTTATCAGTAGAGAAAGTAAAAAACACCTAAAGGAAGGCCTACTATGCCTATCTGCGCCATTGCTCCTAACGTACTAACATTTGTATTCCTTCCATCCACTAAAGTGTTACTAGTATGACGTCACATTGTCGTATTGCATTACACTCCCTGAACCTTCTACTATCCAACGCTGCATAAAACTGTATAAAGCTTATCTCGTAATTATGTTTTATTTGACAACTTGCAGCGGCACACTAGCGGTGTTGGGACAACAATGAGAGAGCCCTTGTTTACCGAGGCGTGTTGCATAAGAAACAAGGTATACAAAACATTGTTTGGAAATGCTGCTTGTATACTGTCTGAAGTACCAGTGTCCAAGGAAAAGAATCGTCGAGAAATACATACAAAACATTTCTTATTACGTATTCAGTTGAGAATCCTTGTGCTGTGGGAATCAGGAATGCACAATGGAACGGTTTAAAAACACATCAAGAACTATAAGTATTCACGCCTATAATAAAACTGTAACACCCATTTTTATAGTAGCTAGTCCGTATTTAAAACTAAAATTTGTAAAGAGTAAATGTGCAGCATCTCGATTTCTGCCTTTCATTCTTTTTTATTTATTTTTTATGTGGTAATAGGCGCTACATACGAAGAATTTACCAATGTAACGTATTAAGTAAAGTTTGATTTGTGCAAACATTTTCAAGGAATGAACAGAGATTCCTTGTTATACCATATAAATCAAAGACGTCGTTTCTAAGGACAAAAGGCACAAAGAACAGCCACAACTTTTCTAAAACAAGAAAAAGTATCTTATATTGGAGACTATTTTTCCTACAACACCGAGTTAGAAGTAACAGAAATCGACCATTATTCACAAGTGAAATGAAATTTTTTTACAGCCATCACTTCTTGCGATTAAATTTGTTCACAAGGAACTAAGACACTTACTAAATTGCAAGTCATATTTTTGTGAACATTATCATTGCTATCATTATTATTTTTATTATTACTATGCTTTAAAATTCTTCACGGAAAATACGTGTAAACACATGTAAACCTAAACAAGTTTGAAATAATGTATGGTACGATAGAGTATTAGCAAAAAAAAAAAAAAAAAAAAAAAAAAAAAAAAAAAAAAAAAAAAAAAAAAAAAAAAAAAAAAAAAAAAAAAAAGAAAGAAAAAAGAAAGACAGAAAGATAAAATTCTGTAAGGTAATGGTAATACCACTGCTTACATACGGCAGTGAGACTTGGGCAATAACTAAGAAAGATGAAAGAAGAATACAGTCCGCAGAAATGAAATTCCTAAGGAAAGTAAAACGATGTACTCAGGGACTAAGTAAAGAATTCGGAAATAAGGAAGGGCATAACAGTACGAATGAAAGAATAGAGGAAGGGAAAACGAGCTGGAAGTAGGACATAGGGAGAATGGCGACAGTAAGAATAGCTAGACAAGTAATAGACTATAGACCTAAAGGAAGATCAAGGAAAAGATGGGTATTGTGAAGTGAAACAGAAGAAGATACGTGTAAATACGTTTAATCTATTCGCCATCTCTGCATTACTAAACATGTTTTTTTACCTTTTAAGCCTTTAAGGCGACAAACTTTCAAACTCCATGCTTTGCATTGGTCAATATTCGAATTATTGAAATGCATTTATGTTTACTACCCTTTTATGTTTTCCGAAAATTGGAACAATTAAATTTGCCATTAAATATGTAGACAATTACAATGATTATTTAGAAATAAAATGTTATTTTGAAATAAAACTTGGAGATGTTATCATATTACTTAGCATGGGGCAGTAACATTTATATAGATTTGAAAGTAAATGTTCAACCAAGGTAATGGACAATTTTAGTGCAATAAGCGATGTTTTTCCTTAGCTGAGATGGTTTGTGTGGTGATTAAAAAGGAAGAAGAATACAAAGAATGAAGGGCCTGGTTCCTATAAAAGGACCTGACCTTAGGCAGAAAATTATGATCTTCTGAGGAAGAGGAAAAAACTCCAGAACAGAATAGGAGGAGAGATGGGTGAGATATTTGAGGAAAGCAACAAGAAAGATGTAAGCAAAGATGGGGAAGTTTTAAGATTTAATATTTTGTTTATATGTAATGCTGCTGTAAACATAATAATCCAGTGGAGTCGAACATTAGTTGAAAACGCACGTTGTGTCTATTAGTTTGACCACCAGCGCAAGACAGGCGTGTGGGTACATACCAAGGAAGTTTACTGGTTGTTAGAGCTACAGTTTTTGCCATAAACGTGGTTGTATCGACATGTTTGATTAATTACTGGATAAAGCAGGTCAGCAACGGCAATAATGACAGGCTTACTGCAAGGGGGCAAAGCCCTATTGGCATCCCGTCTCAGTTCAGTACACTCCACTCCACCCCCACCTACTTGCAGCGCACGGTTTCGGTATTTCTTCTGGCTGCTCCTGTAGAATGAAGTTCAGTTACATAACCATACTTCTCCCCCCTCCTCCCCGGTTGATTTCTTTTGCTCTGTGTGTCGTGTGGAATAAAGAGCGAGACAGGAAGACAACTGAAAACACAGTCACGTGCAACATTCAGTCCAGTCGCAGGCATCACTTCATTATCATATTCAAATCACCCTCTTCTTCTTCTTTATCAGAATTCCACATCTATGAGATAGTTCTACAAATACTGCCAAAAGGAATGTGATAATTTGGATGCGAATTATCTGAAGTTTCCCGCGTTATTATCCACAGTATTTTTTTTTCCCTGCAGTTAGCATAGCTATATATATCCTTCGCACCTGTCAATGACATCTGCTACAAGCAAAAAACATTCATTAAAGTCTCATTCCGAAAAATAAATTGTGAGGAATAGTAGCAATTTACATATTGCATAAAATCTGTGGAGCATCTGCAGTCGTCAGGAGTACAGGTGGTCGCTGGTTTTTAGAACACGAGAGCATCAGAAGCCGGTTCTGCGGAGCGGGCGGGGATGTCATTCACAGATGCACACATTTGAGAGGATCGGCGTATTGCTGTTCGACGTTTGACACACTCAGCAAATGAGGTGCATATGAAATTACAAGCGCAAGATGGGTTCCCCTCCCCACAGGGACTCGGGGAGCAGCGACCCCGAGGTACCGAACCACCCTATCTCCCGGGAACATAAATAGGGAGACCTAGTACTCCACAGGCTAGGGGATAGACGAGAGACTAGCGACCTAACTCCGGAAAAAGAACCTTGCTCATAAATCTCAACAAGAAATAGCCGAACAGAAAGATCTTTGGATCTACTAAAGCTAGAGATGGCAACTTGAGAACAAAAACCAATAAAGAGTTAAATTAATAGAAATAACCCCTAGCGAAATAGCTCTTCACAGGTCAAGGCTTACCGGCCGGTTGCTGCGTCTCCCACTAAGGAGTGAGACGTGGTCAACATTCCGAGCCCTCCAGGCCGGTTATGCGGCATTCGCAACTTGGGGTCGCTACTGTTTAAATTAATAGGTACATAACGAAAATATTGTAAATTTTATTAGGGCAATGCGATTAAGCTGGCTTGGACGAAGCTATTAAGACAAAGGAACATAAAAGAATAGTGAAAGGAAATATACTAAATGGAAACCCTTGGGAACTAGAACAGTTGGTAGACCGAAACTCCGTTGGGCAGATTATGTTATGAATGATTTGGGAAATTAGGAATATTAAACTGGACACTGATCATACAGAACAGAAATGCCTGGAAAAAATTGAGAAGGCCAAGACATTCTACTTTTAAGTCATAGTGCCTTGGGAAGAAGAAGAAGAACAAGACGAAAAGAAGATGAGTTCCCCGATGTCTTACAGTGGAACAGAAATCTCAAAGAAAATAAAACTTTTCTTGTTGGTTCACCCAGAATGTGTGTAGACAATGTTGAAAAATTCAATGGTACAGTCCGGATTTGAACCATGAACCACAGATACCTTGGATATTCTTCCATCGCGGTGCATAAAAAATCGTGTGTTCTAATGAAAATTGTTTGACCCTTTCTGCAGTGGAGCAAAATTGCAGCAGCCGTGATTTCTGAAACCGTTCGGACTGTGTTACGCTCGGCAGTGCAGTGGTTGGTATCTTGGGAGATGGAGTAGAATCTGAAGAATTAAAAACATTCAGGACCAGACAGATACTGGTGGTTTGGCAGTTCCCTAGTGAATTTGCAAGGTTCAACACATGTAAATCGATTATCTGCTTCTAACCGCAAGGGGGGATCAGTTTAAAACAAGAGATGCCGTGGCATCAGCAACCTTGGAGGTCTGCGGTAGCCGTTACTCCTCTGGGAAAAACCGGAGGAGACTCAAACTATAATGTACCATTCGTATACTGTAAAATGCAATCCAATTAGGTCTGTGTTACGTCTTACCGACAAAGATGACAAGTATATTTATATTCAAATTAAATTCAAGTCACTTTTGACGTTCAGTCTCTCTCATACTTTTCTAGCCTTGATAAACATGCAAGCTTTTGTGTGCTTCTGAATTTGTCATGCAAAATTCAGCTTATACTTCCAGTCTAGCTTTTTTAATACCAAGTTGCATTCAAGCACATTTTTATCTCAAAGATATTAGTCATAAATTTAAATATTTTATATTAGTAGAATGCGACTACAGCTTATGCCATTCTATGTGTGCTAAATATAACTTTAAATTTAATTTTAAAGGAAAATACAAAATGGCCCAGCCTGTGCAAGCTTTTAGAAGTATGTGGTCCAGGGGTAATATGGCAGCCTCTGGTGCTGGAGGACAGGAGTTCAAATCTGAAGGAGGGCGATGAATTTTTTCGGGCGTAATTAAGCGGTCTTCCACCCCCACAACTGAATAGGACACAGGACCATAAATAAACTTTCAATTTAAACTTTTAGAAATGTAACATAAGAAGCAACTTAGCTGTTTAGCGTTTGTTTCTCTACTAAACACTTACAACAATTTATTCTAAAAGTTTCGAATACATTAGCACTAGGGTTACCAAGTTTTCAAGCTAAAAATAAGCGAAATTTCACCTGAGCAATTGCCGATATGTCGACTTTTCTCTATATTGATTTCAGAAGATGTGATCTTATTCCACAGATCTAGAGTTTACATACTTATTTCTAACATTTAAACCAATAAGTATATTTAGGAAATGGTAATTTCGTAATCTCACATATTTCATTCTTTTAAAAAGCTACATCAGATATACAAAGAATGTATGTTTGGAATTTGATTTAAACTCAACCACAAGCTTGCCATCAGTACTCATGGTTAAATAACTCATTAAAAGTAATTTTAAAATGTATAGCGTTAGTTTTAATGGGTTCAAGAGAATATTCATTTCTTACATCTTGCCACTTGTTAATGAAGCTCCAACAACATGATACCAACTACCAATGGAAGCAATGCTGCCAAAATTGGAAAAAAATCAATCAGTAGTTCGATATATCGCATAGGAGTGAGTCGTCGTCGGGTAGTCTGCATTCAATAGTTGCCCATCAGTTTTCCAAAAGTCATCGTTAATGTCAATGAATGAAATACGGGAGAAATAGTTCAGAATATGTGAGGCGGGGGCTTCAGTAAAATAAAGCTAAAATACGGGAAAACCCGGGAAATATGGTAGGTCTGACTAGAACTTAATAACATAATAGATAGAGTAATATTTACATACAAAACAAAGCCAGAAGAAAGTACCATATATGCGAAAATTTGTCAAAAATATAGTAGGCATAGCTTATTGAGATACCCCAAAAACAACCTTGACATTTTCCCCCCATTATGGCGCGGTGTGGTTATATTTGGTGATATTCCATCTGTTAGGTTGCATTAGTGCCGCCAACTGTTCGTAACATACAACCATGGTAAAGCTACGGCCATAGCTGGTGTTATTGCGTCTGTTATGTTGCCACAGAAGTGCTTGATTATAAATGAGTTTGCAGAGGCCAACTGATAGATTTTAAAACAAGATTATGTTTAGGCGCCATACTAATTAATCAATCAGTGGATGTACTGATCGTGTTTGCGTGATTTTGTCTCTAATTCTTTTAGAGCAATATGTGCAGTTATAGTTGCTATTGTTGTGTTCACTACACAGCAATGCATCTCGTGTATATTATGAAGTTTAGGGTTCGGAAATGATTTTGTCCAAAAGTGTTATTCCAGAACAAGATTTGTCGAAGATGAGTGGGTTCATCATGTGTGGTGTGGTAACTATGTTGTAGCATTACTATCGCTTGAAAGCATGTCACATTAACCCTGTTATATTGGAGGTTAGAAATGCCTTTGTTATGTACGTTGTCAGGATACTTTCGTCAGCTGTTTAGCGTAATGTGGGTTATGTTGAACTCTTGGGAACTGCCGATAACTGTGTCCACTATATCTTTAGATACATCTGACGTTTACTTTAGTATAATTATTAGCTTACCTTAAACTACACACCGTATCAGGCAGTATTGATGCTCTCAGAATCTTAATTAGATTTCAAAAGTCGTCCATTAGAGTATTAAGATGTATTATACAAAAACACAAGGAAGCAGAAGGAAATAAAAGAAAAACGAGAAGAAAGGAAGAGTAAACAGCAGGTGAAGTTAGACGGTGTGTTGTTGGAATATGCTTTGCGTAATGCATGTAAATGTGTAAAGCCACCAGCTACGGGTGGGTCCGCGTTTTGGGCTGATGTCAAGAGGGCCCTAGGGGCAAGAACTCTTCCGTCCACTGTTTACAAATGGGAGGGAACGCAGACCTGAACACTTCGCCACTGTGCATTGTCTGCCACGACGTCATTAATCTTGATGATTCATTGCACCTCAGTCCCATTCACGATCACGCTGGCTGTGCGGGAGGTGCAGACATTTCATCACACAGCATTATGTAAAACAAGATAAAAATGTACTTCATAATATGGGAAATAACAATGAGGAAACAGACTGAAATGTTAACAGGTGCGTGTTTACTCAAGAAGGCGTAGGCATCGCCCACAACCATCCTCAGAAATGTCAGCAACTGTTTCCTTCTTATCATTTAACAACACTCAACTTCTATAAGAAGCCCAGAGTCTGGAAAGGAATGAGAATTTTGAGGGAAAACTGTGATTCGCAATGAAAAAAATCTGATGTGTTGCACTCACATGACTTTCTCTACTCTTGTACTAACCATTCTAACAAATCTGATGTGTTGCACTCACATGACTTTCTCTACTCTTGTACTAACCATTCTAACAAACTCTTATTCCTATATCTCCATGTTAGTTAAGATAAACATTCGTACAAATTATCTTACTGCTTATGTCCTTGTAGGTACAAGGGGAATATTAGAATACAGTAGCCTTTGCGCGACAGTCAAATCTTTTTGAGATTCCGTTCTCCTTGCACGATTAACATACAAAAAAATGAACAACGTTGTTGCATTTCGCTAAAGTTCTTAGTTTTCCGAAACTCACACACATAACAAGGAATATCTCCGAAATGGTTCACCCTACAAGAAAATTTATTGCGACATAAATTGTGTATTTTAGCAAGATATACATTTTTATACAGTATAATTTGGTGTATCTCTAACGGTTTACTAATTATGCAAAAGTCGTCCAGAGTAAATAAGACTACAGGGGCTATAGCCAGAAAATTCAAGATATACATTTCATTTGCCATAAAAATATCTCAAACATATGACATTTTAATCAAAATCGTTAGCCATTTTCAAGAAAATCAAAATTTTCGAAAAGTCTTCCATGTAAAGGGTAGTTTAGGGTGGGGCTATTTTCTTGAAAATCTTCGTGTCACATCCTTGAAAGACATTAAACTTAAATATCAACTTTGGTTTCTAACCGACTTTTCGTTTTTGAGTTATGCTGTCCACAGACTGACACAGACACACACGCGGACCTTTTTCTAAAAATGCTTTTTTGGATTCAGGGGGCCTCAAAACGTATTTCCGGTAAAAACCTCGACATCGAATTTTTGGGTGGAATACAATACTTCCCCTACTTACCAGTAGAGAAAGTAAAAAGAAGAAAGGAACGAATTATTGTTTTCCAATGAGAGGACAAAAAAAAAGTCTTTCCAAATTCAAATGCTTGTGCTACATGAAGTGTGTAATTGTTTCTCTGTGGCAATCTGCATCCTTGAAGACCTGAAAATAATTGCAAGATTCTTTCTGCAGTTGTGGAACATGTTGAAGCTGATAAGCATTTATATTCGACACGGAAAGAACTTAACGACGTCACTGAAAATTGGTGAGGTTAGATTCCGCTTAATCTGTGACCCTCAAAGTAAGACAAATTGCTACACACTCAGTTAAAATATCGTAAAGGCAACGACCTGTGTAAAGCTTGCCCCTCCCCTTTCTGTTTTTGTGCGCGTTGTTTCCCGTTGAAGGAAATGGATTTTGCCGAGCAGGATGCCCCTGGCCGGCCCTGTGCATTCGTGCGAAAACATCTGATGGCGAACTGACCAAGTGTTTGATGAATATCTGGAAAGAATTACCAAAGTACACCTTGCCTCCGTATTTATTCACAACAGAGCGAATTCCTTTGAGTCACGTGACCAGGGTAGCTATCTACTTTGGGGTCGTGCGTTTACACCCAACCTGTGATTCATCATTTGCAAACTAAACGGCTTTGAATTCTCAATAAGCGCTTCAAATTTTTCTGTTTTTATAGTCTTACTTTCAAATAAAGCGAGAAGTAACTGCCAAATTAAAACTGGTTATGGTTTGTGTAAAATGCTGTTAGATTAGTGCACAATGGTTCTTAGAAGTGTATGAATCCTTTATATTTTTATTTTACACTACTATTTTGCACAAGTGCAAGGCAGAACTAAAATATGATACTGTTATTAAAATTTATTTCTTCTCAGTTAGAACAAATGACAGACAATATCGGGCACATTTTTATATTTTACATATTTTACATATTCGAAGGGTTTTCAAACTAATAAATGATTACGACTCTATATAAAATTTATACTGAAGACTGCAAACAGAAATGCGACACTGGAAATATGTATGATGATTTAGCAGTATATTTCGTCCAATTTGCAGATGATCAACTAATAGTGGCTCAAGAATTTGGGCCATAGGAAACGTTCCTCAAGATTTAATATTAGGAGATTTAGGGACAATTAAACATACCCTGAAGAGTATAAATATTTGGAAATTAAGATTACAATGGATGTAAAACGGGAAAAAGAAATAAGGACTGGGATAAATACAGGAAGGAATGCTATATTTACACTAAATGAAATATGACCTACGGAGCTGATGTGTGGGCTTTGAACTCATAGCTGAAAAAAATTACTTGTTGCGGAAATGGACTGCAGAAGACGATCTGCGAGAATATCTAGAAAAGGAAAAAACGAGAAATTCACATTTAAAAGAAATTATGTAGATCCAATACTCAATTTTGGATTTTATCAAGAAGAACCAGCTTAAATGGTATGTACATGTTAGGAGAACGGAAGATGGAAGGCTTCCAAAGCTAATCAAGGAGTAAGTGGGAAATTCGTAGAAGAAGATATATGGATAGATAGACAGCAATAGAAAAATGTGTTAAATCAAATTTGTTAAAGGCTGTGAATCTGGGTGTCGGAAAAATGTTTATTCATTGTAAAACCGGTTTAATAATAAATAATTATAATAATATGATTATTTTTTAATTGTTTGAAGCCATTTACGGAGCACGTTCAGCAACCCACTGCAGGTTTCCTTTCTGTCTTTCCAATATTTCTTCGTCCTGTCACTGTGAGTTTTTCTTCTTTCTTCACTCCAAATTGTGGTTGATTATTATTATTATGATCATCATCATTTCAAGTCTTAACTCAATAATTATTGGCACTGATATATAATATTTATTTTATTACTGGATTAATATCTAATAAACGTTCGAAATGTTTGTAACAACATTAAAAAACAATTGTGTCGATTTCGATGATGAATTGAATTATAGTTATTATTATTATTATTATTATTATTATTATTATTATTATTATTATTATTATTATTATTATTATTATTATTATTATTATTATTACAATTATTAAATTAATAATAATAATTATTATTACTCTTGTAATAATTACATGTTAATTTATACAATAATAGTGCAATTATCTTAAGCTAATTGAATTAAAATTTCAAAAAAACTGGAGTACACAAAATTTTAATGACTTAATTTTTCTTTTTTAACTGATTTCTTTTGATATGCTAGTACAAAAAGCTCCGTATCTAGTAGAATTGTTTGATTTACCTCTCCTAATTTTTTTCAGAAGGTTGTGTTCTTAGAATTGGAGCAACTGTCCTTTGTAACCAAACATTTGGAATGCAATGTAAATTGACAAGTACAAGTAGGTACATGAACTTGTTTCTTTCTCGTTGTTTGTTTTATTACCGCTGTCATAAGGAAAAAATGTACAATTTGAATCCCGTTTTTAATGCATGTTCACTGTGATCTTTTTATGTGGCCATTAGTTTATTGACCTAGAAAAGAATTAATGTGATATTATTCGTCCAGTTTGATACATTGAGGAAACATTAACTTTTTCTTCTGTTTTACAAGATTTATGATACACGTTTTACTTTAAAAGAAATGTAACATGAAACCCTTTTTACCCAGCATAATCACAGATTCTAGTTTTCTAGCGGATGTTTACAGTTCAAATAATTGGAGTAGTTCTACACATCTTTTTTTAACGTTGCATTTATATGCCGCCCTTAACATCGAAGATTATATCGGTAACTTTTGACCTCTTGGAACAATCGGTAAACCGTAAGAGATAGACAAGATCTTACTCAAAATGTGCAGAAAAAATGTGTATCTCTTTAAAAAATACAATTTATGTCATAGCTTTTTTGTGGAGTAAAAATTTTTCAAGGTAATAACTTGTTATTTATGTGAATTTTCCAATGCTTATATTTTTCTTAAATGGGACATTGTTTTTTTATCTGTTGAACATGCAAAGAACGGAATTTCAAAGCTAGCTTTAACAAATTTGACTGTTGCTTAAAGCTTACTTATTTCCATATTCCTTTTGCAGTTACGATATTAGCAGTAAGATAATTTTTGCAAAATGTTTATCCTAATTAACATGACGAAAATAGAGGAATAGACGTTTGTAACAGTGTGTTGCGAATGCAACAGATTGCGATAGACTAGTTTGTAGAAGAGTGAGGAGGGAAAGCAAGTGAATGCAGTAACATGTACTTGTTGACAATTTACATTACATTTCAAAACAAAAGACGCGAGACAGTTGGTTCAACTCAGAATAAGAACATCAATCATCTAACTTCTTCAAACTGGAAGTGTGTGATTAATTGCACCTCCCGGGAGCTTCTTGGTTTCTGCCTTACTAACATATTTATTTTTTATTGCTGAGCCTTCATCATCCCATCTGAAGAAAGTGTGGTCTATAACCACCATTCACTTGTACACTCACGAAGACATTTCAAAGACATTGCCATCTAATGGCTTAAGTAGAGCGATTTTAATTTAACTTGAGGTTAACATATCAGGGTCTAATTCAACTGTTAATTAGAACAAGGACAAGTAGCAAAAAACGGCAGGAACAATGGAGGAAGTATTTGTGTTGGAATTGCCAAATCACTGTCCTCTGCAAGGTTTACAGATCCGTTGGACAAGATTCAAATCTCAAGTGTCGTTTTATAGCTTGCACAGCTTACAAGGGCCTCTGCATTATTGGATAATAATGAGCACAAAAATGTAACTAATGCAACAATGGTCCTTAAGCTATCAAAACATGCATAAGTGCAAATTTAAACTTGCATAGTCATAGTCGTAGTCTGTTAGGTTCTGTGTCAACAGTTGGTAAACATGGACATTTCTAAAGAAAACGTTATATTCTACATTTTCACACGCTACAATCCAGGTGAAAGAGAGAAAGAGAGAGAAATCTATGTTGGCAGCCGTAGGGAATGTGACCACCACTAGTGATAAAATGTCCGAGTAATTTTTAAATCAAATTTAGTTTAAAATTCGGCATTATATCTTCTCATGTTTATAAAGGTGGGCGAGAGGTTAGAGATTATCAATAACTGTCTGTTAAGAAATGAAGAGTACTTTGAAGGATTATAACGATAATAATTTTTGAATTCCAGCAATAACTTCAACTTTAAGATGACACTTGTATACAAATTAAACACAATATTTACAAAATTACAAGCAGAACTGAATTACCTCGCGTTTAAATTGCCTTCTTAATTTTCTCATTACCAACTACCTACAGTAGATAAGATCATATTTTTGTTCCTTCAATTGGTGACATCGGGGTCTACATATTTTAAAAATTAGAGAAAACCCCGAAAAGACGAATTATCTTAGCTGAGAGTCGAACTTGGGTGCTCTGGAATGTGAGGATATATTATAATCCACATAAAAATTTAATAGCAAGATATGACTGAATAAACACGTTTTAAGGTCTCATGAATCCAAGAAGGTATTTTTAGAAAAACGTGCCTGTGCAGTGAAAATCATAACTAAGAAAGGAAAAGTCGATTAAACACCAAACTGGAAGATTTTTAAAAATATAATCTACCCGAAACTACCCTTACAATGCTTACTTTTCTTGTTCTTTATCTGATTACCCTCCACTTATGTAGGACTTATAAGCTAATGCCTAGGGTCAGACATCTGTCGGGGAGCAGAGGAACCTCTGGACCTGACAGTGTGAAGAAGACCTGGAAGCGGGTGGTCAGCCAAGCACCAGGTATGATAGTGTGGAAGAGGATGATATAAAATGCAGGCGAAATCGATGAAAAGAAAGGTGATAATGGAGCAGTTGGTGGAATGAGTGGCGGGGGAAGCCGGAGAACCCGAAGAATACCCATCTAGACGCCCTTCGTCCACCACAAATACCTCGCACGGGTCCCTGGGATCAAGCCCGAGTCGCCTAGGTGGTAGGTGAACGGTGTAACCACTCGGCCACGGCGCCGCCTCCTGTACCTGAGCAAAATTGAGTATAAAATATCTATGCAAATTATTGAAGAGTAACTCGAGTTTATTTGCACATAATTCACAGTGGAGGAAGTAGCGACATATCTGTCTGAACATAGCAAAGAAATATGAAAATGGTGAACGAATAAAAACAGGAGATTTAATAGACTGAGTGAGTGCGTGTGAGTATACAAAGAGTAATTTACAAGTTAAACTGTGCCTTTCGCCTAACTGCAATTACATTACTGTTACTGGGCATCCTTAGCGCTGCTTATTTTCCTCGCATAAATTCACCAAACAAACCATTAATTACAGTGCATGAAGTAACAAAAACGTTTTATAGCCGCTCAAGGCACTGAATAGCTACAGTGCAAAATGGTTCACCTTAAAATAATACACAACAAAAAGCGGCAGATATGTAAGAACTAGCAAAAATTATCGACCACCCTGAAAAATATATATTTGTGGGTAATGAATTTTAGTGCTTTAGAGTGATGGGTAATTGCCTAGGCTTTAAAAGCACTAAATCACCAGTTAACTCAGTACATCCCTTACCTTAATAGATATTCAGAGCACTACATGTTTAGTAACTAGAGGCTCAAGTTAGAACACGGCCAAAGAGAGTGCTCTAAGAACTGCGAGTTAGTAATTCTAATTTTGTAACATGTCTACAATATTTTATATGCGTTAGGAGTATTTTAGTATGTTATATATTTAATTAAATGCATTTATTCCAGAAACGGTAACATTAGAGAAAAAGTACCTAATGTTGGCTTTGAAAAACAAATGACACGATACAATAACAATCATTGTTATATTCTACAATTTTGGATGCTAGTTTCATATATCAACAAAGTAAAAATCTGATGTGTTACACTCACATGACTTTCTCTACTCTTGTACTAACCATTCTTACAAACTCTTATTCCTATATCTTCTTCGTGTTAACATTTGCAGAATTTATGTTATTGCTTATTTCCTTGTAGGTACAAGGGCAATACTAGCATACAGTAGGCTTTGAGCGATAGTCAAATCTTTTAAAGCTTTGAGATTCCGTTCTCTTTGCACACGTAACATCTAAAGAAATGAATATGTTGCATTTGACAGAAGTATATGTTCTACAAAACTCACATAAATAACAAGGAATTACTCCGAAATGGTTCACTATATATATGTTTTAGCAAGATCTACATTTTTGTACAGTGAGATTTGCTCTCTTATGATTTACCAGTTATGCAAAAGTCATCCAGAGTAAATAGACCTTCAAGGGCTAAAGCCATAAAATTCAAGATATGCATTTCATTTGTTATGAAAATATCTCAAACATGTGGTATGTTAATCAAAATCGTTAGAGCCATTTTCAAGAAAATCAAAATTTGCTAGTTTAGGGTGGAGGAATTTTCTTCAGAATATTCGTGTCGCGTCCTTGAAAGTCATTAATCTTAAATACCAACTTTGGTTTGTAACCAACTTTTCGATTTTGATTTATATCGTCCATAGACAGACAGACATACCTGTTTTCTAAAAAATGCTTTTTTTTTTTTTTTCGGATTCGGGAGGCCTCAAAACATATACTTCCGGTGAAATCTCTACTTCGAATTTTTGAGTGGAATACAATACTTCCTCTACTTTACTATACATAGTAGAGAACGTAAAAGTGAGTGAAGATGATTTTCACTGAGCATTAAGAAAAATTATAAAAGCAATCCATGATGTAACTATTAATATACGTTTGGAAAATTCAAGTACGAAATTCAAGGACTGGTGTCTGTATAATGAAGCAGACGTAAGTAAAGATTCTCTGTTGACATATTTTATGAGAAGTCGAAAAGAATTAAAGCTTCGAGTCTTTAGAGTGAGTATCCCATGGTGAGATCAGCTCTTTTGATTAAAGTGTATTTTACGTTTTGTTGAACTTGTATTTTATGTTTTGATAGCGTGTTTTGTGTTTTGTAGGATATGAAGTATAGCTTTTGTTGCCGAGTAACGACGAACTAAATCATCGTCGATTATTATATCAGAGTGTTTGTGTAAGGGATGGATGGATCTAGTGCGGATTACCACCCCCTAGAGGGAAGGGATGAGGCGAAGTGAAACCGTAGGCTTATCAGAGAGCGGAGCCAGCGACGTCCCTTACAGTTACACCTGGCGCATAACCGAAGTGTTTCCTCTACCCTAGGAGAGGGCGACGAGGCGATCCTTGTGGCCCGGACAGCAAGGGCCAGAGAATAGGTTCCAGAGCGCAAGCCCCTATGCCATCTGTCCGCAATCAGCTACCAAACCGGCAAGATGACAAGGAAGGGAAATGAGAAATTAAGGGAAAGAAATCCGTGGAAAAGAGATTAATGCAGCCCAGTAACAAGGGTAAATCACCGAAAACCCAATTCAGCGTGACCGGTCGAACACGAGACCTCCTGAGTGCGAGTGGGCTTCGCGTTTTCAGAAATTAATTATACATGACAAATGTTACTATGCCAGTGCCTACTCATGAATTCTGAAGATAACAAAGCAGCATCCAGTGCGAATGCAATGTAGGTTACGGCTACATATATGCTGGCCATAAATTGCAAGCCGCATGTTGACACCGTAGCTGGGCTTGTCTGAGGCACACAAAAGATTCGTGACGCTCGGTCCTACCCAATCGAACCGAGTGTTATAATATCTACACTGACGTCGATTATTGCAAACAATATGCTTGATTACAATTATTAGGTCAAGCAAACCAAGGTCGACTACGGGCCTTATCCTGCCAAATACCAACTGGTTTTTAACGAGTGGGAAGGGCATTCATAGTTCCCTTGCTATCCTAATTCTAGCAGCCAGCCCCACCTGTAGTCACTGCACTGTAGGTTATCTATGATCTTTTTGAAATACCTCCCGCTAAAGATGTACATAATTCTAGAGAGGTATTATTTGTTAGACTGCCTCTGTGATTTAGTGCTTAGCATTCTAAGTTTCAGGTCTTGAGTTCGATTCCCGGCTGGAGGTGGGAATTTTTGTGTTTTCTGATTTTTCCCCCCTTTTCCTGTTTACTCTCCCCTTATGTAGAACTTACAAGCCAGTGCCTTTGGTCAGACGCCTGTCGAGGAGCTGAGGATCCTATATACAGGACAGAGTTGTTGTTGTTGTTAGCTAATTTTGGATTTCTGACAACGAAGTCATTAATCATCTTGCTCTCCAATATTTGAAGAGAGCAATAGCAGTAATAGTAACCGTTTTTTAGAGAGCACCATATTTGTATGTTTTGGCGGTTACATCGTTCTCTCACAACCCCCAGAATGTCTGGAGGACCACACCTGACGTTGGTTTACGGGTCGACCTGACCGGGAGAATTATCAAAATAAATTCACCGACCATATCCTCTGATTACCTATCAGAGGACGTATTACATGCCATGACAGGTCAGCATGTTAGGGGTTAAGAGTTTATAGAGAAATAGAGAGGTTGGAAAAATAAAGACTCCCTAGCCCTCGGGAACCCTAATAGCATCGGGGTCAGAAGAGAACAAGAGATGACCAAGGTAAGGTCAGATAGAAAAGTTACAGTGATGAGCAAAACACCAGTAAGTGGAAGTAATGTTCTGCTCAGCTTGGGTACCTTGTGGTTGCTATTCACATATCCCCTAGACGGAGACTCCTGAGTCATCAGTGAAGATATAGGTAAGCCTAAAACAAGTCTACAAAATAGTCTATTTATAACATTTATCGCTTTCCATCTTTCATCTGGCCCCCATATTTGTATTCCATATAGCATTCTGCTATACAGGACAGAGTGAAGACCTGGAAGCGGGTGGTCAGCCAATCACCAGGTATAATAGTGAGGAAGAGGATGAAACTGGGGCATTTACAAAGAAAAAGAAGACTTTGTTTCGACAAAAGTGTATATAAGGTAAACAATACATATGGCAAATCTGACTGAACCTCCATTACATTCCAGCTTCTGTAAAAGTCCTGATCACTCAATTGAAAATCACAAAAACATTAAAAAGGGGGAGGATATCTCTTAACAACCAAAACGCTAGGTACTATTACTTTTTTATTGAAAAAAAAAAAAAGCTATTCAACATTGTACTTCACCATTTCTTCATATTTTCAATCACTGTTTTAAAACATTTTAACTGAATTATAAACATATTTAAAATAAGTAGAATATATCACTTTAAATCTAACAATTTTAAGATAAACATTTACAAAAACACAAAAAATGTCTTTTATTTTTACATTTTTTTCATTCTTAGTTGCCCTGCAGAAATATGTTTCGTACCAATTTGGAAAGCCTCTTGCTCCAAAAAGATTTGGAATCTGGCGATTGGTATTTAAGAGCTATTCACCTGCAACAGCTAATGTAGGCTACCCAGTACCTCAGATATTCAGGGAACAATAAAGGAACAGAGGAAGAAGATCTCAGGAATGGGGATTCAGATGGAGGATTCTTGTTTAACGACTCTTTAGTATGCGGATGGTCAAGTAATTATGGTTAGTGAAGAATGATGATATTGACTTCATGCCCAGGAAACAAGAGGCGCATAAGAAATGAGGCCCTGAACATGGTGAAAACAGAATTCCTGAGAGCAGGAAGGCTTAGAGATGTGTGTTCGGAACGTCAAGGGATTAATGAATGCATCGATCCAGGATCTGAGGGAATAACAAAGGAAGACATTTACAATCGAGTACAAGGGAAGAAAGCTATTTCTTATAAATAGGCTGTTATAGTCATATGGAATAAACATTAATACAAAGATGAGCAGCGCTATAGTGGAACCGATATTATCTTACTATCTTACGTTGGCAGTTACCGGGGAAACATGAGAAGGTAATTGAGACACTGGAAATGACACTGACTTTTATTCCGAATGGTCCCTTTATGGAGTTCAGTTTCCATCAATGGACCGGTTACATTTCATGAATAGATCGTTTGATGTATACCCACATTTCATGATTAAATACGTCTTAATTCAACGTGGGGCAAAGAGGGGCCTTTTTAATATGTCAGTAGTAAAGCCTTTTGAGCGCCTTTTCTTGATCTAACCTTTAGTGACAAAGTAGTATTGGGGACAGGAATTACTTCTGTAAAAGGAACAGCCAAACGTCTTGGTCCAGCTGTTGCTCAGATTTCTGAAGATATATTAAACATGAAGCCCCTTCCGTTACTGATGGTGGTGGCGGTGGTCTCTGGTATCTACAACTAGTAACTTCACCAGATGAATTGCAGTGAAGTGAATTAGAATCAGAAAATTGATAATACTTAAAGACATCTCTATTCATGAACTTGACTCCGAATGAGTAAATCCATTAAATATTTGAAACTTGGAACTGGATCAGTGCACGTCTTAGATACGCTGTAAGTAATTTCTCCATTTCACCTATGTAGTAGCTGCTCAAAGGTTTGTAAAAAGACACTTTTATGCGTGCTGTGCTTGGGAAGAGAGAGCAATATTACTCAATTCTCCTGAGCTATATGCACTACTTTAGATATTCTTTTTTCTGTGGGTTGTGTGACCATCAAGATGAAGCACCTGTTTGTTCCTTCGAAAGTTTTGCAGTAGCAGTAGAATGTTCCAGATATTTCACGATGAACTATTTGCTTATGTATCCGCTATCTGGATTAAAAGCAAAGAACGTCGTCCAGTCTTCAGCTATTTTACTATGAGCACGCTTGAAGATCAGAATCGGCGGTATATACCTACGAGTGTCCAGTAGGAATGACGCAGCAAACGCTCTCGGCTTGAGATGGATCCAACTTGTTTTCCCTTACGGTGTTTCCGTGGGTGGACCAGTGTTAGCTAGCAATGGTTATATGATAGCAACACTTTAGATTCTGTTTTAGACGCTATTAGGAAGTTGCAGCAATAATTAAAAATAGAAATATCCATGAAAAGCAGACAACATTTACTTACCAATGGTAAAAACCAAGTATAATTACCACAATCGATGTTATCACCTAACAGAATGTTAATTCAAGCCGACGCTATATCAATTAACACGACTTTCTTCTTACAGTTACAACAGGTCTAACTTCCGAACTAAGATGGTATCACTTTTGCCAATTGATGGATCGATTCAGCATAGCTAGATGGCAGCAGCTACATTACAAATATAGATGGTTCATCCATTGAGCCAGCCCATTTATGGTAACCTTACCCTATATCTTCAACTTTCTGGGATTAGCTAATGAACTGTTAACTTTGAACGACTTCTGTGTAGATGGCAAACCTCAAGAGCTAGACATCATCTTGATATACAAACATGTAGATTTTGTTCAAGTAAGTGCTGTCATTTTTTGTGAAACTCACCATTTGTCATCGAAAATACTTCATACCTCATAGTTTTTAACTGCAAACTGCTTTTGTTTCCTTTTATACCGAACCTTTTTGTGTTCGTGCATAGAGAACGTAACTTTAAAGTCATTACATAACCATAACACTATGGTTTTGGTTTACGTGTTTTCTCTCTACCTACAAGAAAGGTGTAATAAAGATTTTTAACTGTATTAATAAGATGTAGATACAGGACTAAGTTTTTATAACAGTGATCTTTAGAAGAACGTAATACAGAGATTTTATAAAGTCAGTATCGAGTTTCGGTTCTTAATCAGAACACCCCAGTCATTCTTATCGATGTATTATGGGTAGCAGTTTACCTTCCTAATCTATGGTACCTTTCTAGGAAGTAATGTGCAAGCCTTGAGTAACAATAGAATCAATAACGGAAGCAGGAGTTCCTAGTAAATACGCAACAATATACCTTGGGGTGTCGGCAACACCCCTCTCGACTCTTAACGTTATTGTGTTCTGAGAAAGATTACAGTTGTATTCCTTGTCTCTTGTCACTGTATGGTCAATTCAACAATGGGTCCTTACGAAGTGGAACAAGAAAGAATGTGTCTAAAGCATATGAAAAATGTTATGATAAGGCACCCATTACAGCCAGTGATAGTCATTAAACACACAATACTTGTATGAGTTGATAGAATAAATATTTCTTCATATGTGTAATGGCTCAAATCAGTAGCACAGAACAAAGAACACCACAAAAATAATTTTACCAAAGGTTGTAAGCAAATAGGAAATCTTCTATGTGCTCCAAAAACGCAATTTGTTACTCTATTATTATAAAAATCTGATGTGTTGCACTCACATGACCTCTGCTTTTGTACTAACCATTCTTACAAATTCTTATTCCTATATCTTCTTCGTGTTAGATAAGATAAACATTTGTACAAATTAGCTTATTGCTTATTTCCTTGTAGGTGTAAGAGGAATGTTAGACTCCAGTATGCTTTGTGCGATAGTCAAATATTTGAGATTCTGTTGTCTTTGCACACTTAACATATAAAAAATGAACAACGATGATCCATTTCACAAAAGTTTTAAGTTTTCCGAAACTCACACACATAACAAGGAATATCTCCGAAATGGTTCATCCTACAAGAAAATTTATTCAGACATAAATTGTGTATTTTAAAAAGATCTACATTTTTGTATAGTATAATTTGGTCTATCTCTAACGGTTTACCAGTTATGCAAAAGTCGCCCAGAGTAAATACGACTACAGGGACTATAGCCAGAAAATTCAAGGTATAAATTTCATTTGTCATATAAATATCTCAAACATATGACATTTTAATCAAAATCGTTAGAGCCATTTTAAAGAAAATCAAATTTTTCGAAACATTTTCCATGTAAAGGGTAGTTTAGGGTGGGGCTATTTTCTTCAAAATCTTCGTGTCGCATCCTTGAAATACATTAAAATTAAATACCAACTTTGGTTTTTAAGCGACTTATCGTTTTTTAGTTATGCTGTCCACAGACTGACACACAGACACACACACGGACCTTTTTCTAAAAATGCTTTTTTTTGGATTCAGGGGGTCTCAAAACATATTTCCGGTGAAATCTCGACATCGAATTTTTGGGTGGAGTACAATACTTCCCCTACTTACCAGTAGAGAAAGTAAAAATACACTCATATGAGGTTAGGTAGCATTCTGAAGAGTCCTGCGCGACTACACGCGCGGCTACATAAGGGTTAAATGTCAGCATGCGTATCGAGCGTTGGGAAATCGTGGTATCCTCCCATCCTCGAATGTCCAACACAAGTAATGGTGGTGCATTGTTTAAAGGAACAGACATAACAAATGATGCACTGTAGCGTTACATGCTTTAGGTTTTTGCGTAGTAATGAAACGCTTCCTAAATTCCAAGTAGGTAGGTATTCCGTTGTGGTGGGCCGCTGTCTTACGGATACAATATATGCATTACAATCAGTCTTAAGAAATCACGTTAATGGAACAAACAGGTGGTCAGATAATTGGAGGCCAGTTGACTGTATCGTTCCGTCGAGTTTGGCATTCTGTTATCTCGAACAGCGATCCAAGTCAGCCACTTGGCTCACTGACAATCAGCGTTTCTCCTTTGTTTCTCCAGCAACCAAGGAACGGGACTGGCTGTCAAACTCTTAGTCTTAATCTGCATGATCAATCATCAAAAATGTCGTAGTAAACAATGACAATACAGTTTACGCAACCATGCGGGTTGATAGCTCCTGATCCGCACCGGACAGCATGTGTTGCCAAATTGCTTGATGCTATCTTAATGGAAAGAAAAGCACCGCAAAGTTGCTCAACTCTACGGCGATGATTAACTGCAAACAGCAATCCCAATATCTGCTTTCCAAACTGCTGCATCTGCGACGTTAATTTATCGTATACAATTTACTATCTGACATTTCTTTTGTTTTGTACCATTTATCACTAGGTCATTCTTTTGTTGTAAGTGTCGCCAAATGTAACCATTTCACTAACAGGAGAATGTGCTGTACTCACACGACTTTCTCTACTCTTGTACTAACCATTCTTACAAACTCTTATTCCTATATCTTCTTCGTGTTAGTTGAGATAAACATTTGTACAAATTAACTTATTGCTTATTTCCTTGTAGATATAAGGGGCATATAGGAATAGAATACACCCTGAGCGATAGTCAAATCTTTTAAAACTTTCAAATTCCGTTCTCTTTGCACGGTTAACATATAAAAAATGAATAACGTTGTTCCACTTGACATAAGTTCTCCAAAACTCACACAAATAACGAAGCATATCTTCGAAATGGTTCACCTTACAAGAAAATTTCTTTGGACACAAATTGTGTATTTTAGCAAGATCTACATTTTTGTACAGTAAGATTTTGTCTATTTCTTATGGTTTACCAGTTATGCAAAAGTCTTTCAGAGTAAATACGACTACAGGATATACATTTCATTTGTCATACAAATATCTCAAACATATGTCATTTTAATCAAAATTTTTAGCCATTTTCAAGAAAATCAAAATTTTCGAAAAATTTTTCATACAAAGGATAGTTTGGGGTGGGACTATTTTCTTCAAAATCTTCGTGTCCCTTACTTGAAAGACATTAAACTTAAATACTATCTTTGGGTTTTAACTGACGTTTCGTTTTTGAATTATGTTGTACACAGACTGACACAGGTCTCAAAACATATATTTCCGGTGAAATCTCAACATCGAATTTTTGGCTGGAATATAATACTTCTTCTACTTTAGTATACGTAGTAGAGAAAGTAAAAACTGTCCATTGGCTTAAACGAAATGAATAAATAGACCAAAATATGCGCAGATAAAACTACAACAGGTACAAAAATTAGAAAGAAAACTAATCACTCGAGTCGATCGACGCTCGTATAGCAAATGGCACAAGACATACTAATGCTTCTGCATAAGCTTCATCTACAAATGATGATACGGAACTGCTAAATAAATTGCGTATTTATAAAGGAAACAGAACTCCATTTGACCACTGTGTTTTTAACAATTGTTTTTTTTAAATTATCAATGTATTTCCGGAAGAAAAGGTTATTTGTTAATGTGAAAAATTAAGCAAGCCTTAATCATGATTACCAACTGGATTTTTGTTATAACAGAAAATCGAAATGGTAGGTGGTAGGTGAACGGTCTAACCACTCAGCCACGGCGCCGCCATGTTAAGGATGACGAATAACTTTGGCTGGAGAAAAATTCCTACCCCGAATCGAACCCGGGGCCCCTTGCACCTTAACAACTGCGCTATGGGGCCAGCCACCTTTTTCTCTTCTTAGAAATATAATTTCGGAATTTTGTTCTTTTTTCTAAATCCTGTTTCTATCCAAGGAGCAACCATTGTGGTAGAAAATTTAATTCAGTACCCAGATATATTTTTTTATTTTTCCATAATTATTGTATTAGTATCCTCTCAGTCTCCTAAGCGGCACGAAATGCGTTGTACGTACTGAAGTCATTACTAATCAGTATTTATCGATGTTAATATCAGGTGTTTTTGCATGAATCCTTTGAAGCGTCCCTTTCGAGTGTTGTTACCTATACATAATTTTCTTAAGTTAATATTAAAAGCTAGAATAATCGACTGTTAAAAAAACTTTAATGATGTCAGAAGCAATTCGTTACTATTCCTGAAGCTAATCCTATTTGTTGTAAATCAAAGACTTAAAACATCTCCAAAGTTGGTTCCTTTTATAAATCAGTTCTACGAGTATACATACATTGGCAGACAGGAACGCTGAACCAGAAAAGTGGAAACTGCTAAGAAACCAATTGCGGAGTACCAGTTTGCAACCATGTCATCGTAATATATTACGTTTGGATTAAAAACAAATATTTTCTGTGCTTAAAAAACTGTTTACCACTTTTTATCTCTCCCTAAGAGTCAACATATTTCATTTTTGTTGTTCTTGTTTGTCTACAGTGCAAAGTAAACTATTTTTATTAATTTTGGTAAGTCTAAATACGTGATAAATTACTGTTAAAACAAGTATCTTTATTTTGTTTTATTGTAATGTTCTTTAACCGGATAGTGAATGAGAAAAAAGGATGAAATGATGCACAAATGTTCCCAAAGTCCATGGGGAGTCATTTCACACGTGCTTCCACAAATTCTACCAAATCATTTGCTCATAATTGGCAAATAAACTAAAAGGAAGGAAAACTCGTTCCCGTTTGACTGAAAAAGTCGTTTGGGTTTGAAAATGAAAGAATATATGCAAGCGTTAGATTCTATTGCTCTGACGAAGTAGTTAAAACAAATTCATTTCTACGACATGCTTCGATCGTGGAAAGACTATGATTCCAATGTTTGATTCGCGATTGCCTATAAACCATGAACTATACAGAAAAATCTGATTTTTTTACTCACATGACTTTCTCTTCTCTTGTACTAACCATTCTTACAAACCCTCAATCCTTTTATCTTCTTCGTGTTAGTTGACATGAATATTAGCAAAAATTATCTTATTGCTTATTCCCTTGTAGGTGCAAGGAGAATATGGGAATACAGAAGGCTTTGAGTGATAGTCAAATCTAAATTACTAGAAACCATCGCTTGTTTTCCTGCTCGATAATGATTCCTCTAGCAGCGGGCTTTCTTAAGAGATGGGAACTATTTTCCCACTGAGGCTTGAGGAAATTAGCGTCATTAAATATTATTGTTACATTGCCATTTCGTAAGTAGGTACTAGAGAAGGTCGAAATATGAGTCAGTTGGAGAATTTACCGTTATATCTCCATGTTGCCATGGATTACTTTCTTATTGTTTAGTTTTTTATTATCAAAATGTAAAATCCTATAATGCCTTCTCAACCAACCGTATTTCAAGTTAAATTGGAACTAACAATTAAAAATATTATTGATAGCTCAAATAGAAGTATTGAGCCACCAGTAGCACAAAGTGTTCGTAATAACCATCCATAATCAACGCCTCTTGTTTGACATTTAAATATATTTTAGATTTATTTAGAGGAAGTATTGTATTCTACCCAAAGAGTAGATGTCGAGATTTCGCCGGAAATATATGTTTTGAGGCCCCCTGAAAAAAAAAATTAGAAGAAGGTCCGCGCGCGCGTTGGTATTTAAGTTAAATATCTTTCAAGGATGCAACACGAAGCTTTTGAAGAAAACTGCTTCACCCTAACTACCTTTACATGGACAATTTTTCGAAAGTTTTGATTCTCTTGAAAATGGCTCTAACGATTTTGATTAAAATGCCATATGTTTGAGATATTTTTATGACAAATGTAATGTATATGTTAAATTTATGGGCTATAGCCCTTGAAGTCCTATTTACTTTGGATGACATGCTTTTTTTTTTTTTTTTTTTTTTTTTTTTTTTTTTTTTTTTTTTTTTTGTAGAGTGAACCATTTTAAAGAGCTTATACTTCTGTCAAATGGAACATCACTATTCATTTCTTTATAGAGAACGGAATTTGAAAGCTTTAAAATATTTGACTATCGCTCAAAGCCCATTGTATTCCCATATTCCCGTTGCACGTGCCAGAAAACGAGTAATAAGATAATTTCTGCAAATGTTTATCACAACTAACACGAAGAAGATAGAAGAATAAGAGTGTGTAAGAATGGTTAGTACAAGAGTAGAGAAAGTCGTGTGAGTGCAATACATCAGATATGTTAAAGTTATATTTTATTTGGGTAGAGTAGGTGCACCCAGAATCGAAAATTCGTGGTTCAAATCCAGCTTTCAGTCCGATACTCCAGTATCATTTGTCACGGTTTAACGTAATGCCTGAGCAAGAAACTGTATTAAGTAAGAATGTCTGCAACGCGATTGGTCAACTATTATAGTATGTCGTGGGTATTTAAGACTGCCATTATGTTCGTTTTTTCTCCTCTGCAGGATACTCGGCTCTTTGATATCCGAGAAGGATCTGAAGTTATTGCGGATGTTGCTGCTATCGTTATAAATCGATACAAATACCAGAGTCATGTTTTTATGCTCTGTGTTTCACAATACTTGTGGTTGGAATATGCACCTGTTGTACCAATGACTCATTATTCTTCAACAGAAAAAGTTCTGTTGTTAAGAATCACGTTCCAGTGATCTCCGAACTAAGTCCGTGATGGAGGCGTGGTTATCTTTCTTATAAATTATCTCTGTTGGACATTTCGACATCATTTGCTTGATGTCGTGTTAAACAGTGAACGAAGTGGCCCCCAAGGCTGCGCAAATGTATTTCCCAAAGGGATATGAAACACTAATCGGGATATCTTAGATTGTAGCTTGCAAAGGACCTTGAGGTTCAGCGTAAATTTCACTTTGTGACTCAAAGGGAGGCCTTCTTAAATTTATTTTAGGATTAAAGTCACAAAATTTGTGGGTTAAAGTACATAGACAATAATATTGGTAAGGGAGATACGTGAATTATACAGTGAGCTTATTTCATCAGGTAAACAACTAATCTTGGCATGGATACCATCTCACTGTAACATACCAGGAAATGATCTTGCTGACACTGCCGCAAAAGAAGCTACCAAGCATCCTCCAAGCTTACCAGATCTTAAGCTACCTCATGAAGACTATTTACGGCATCTTAAAACAACTATCCTACACCGATGGAAGACAGATTGGACAACTACATCCAACAGCAAACTGCATGATATCTGTCCAATACCTAACCTCTCCACAACAATTAGAACGCTAACCCGGCGAGACCAGGTGCTATTAACCCGATTATGCATTGGCCACACTGCGCTTACTCACTCCTACATTCTGTCCCGTGAACTTCCTCCTAAATGTACTCTGTGTGATTCTACTCTCATCTGCTCACTGTTTGCCCAAGATACACTCACCAGCGACTTCAGTATGGAGTTCCTGAGAACCTTCAGCTAGCTTTGGGTGATCAACAATATCACAAGAAAATCATCAAGTTCATCAAAGCATGCAAAGTTAATGTTTAAGTTCATTGTACACTTCATGATATGTTTCCTCCTTTTTTTCCTCTATGTTTAGTCGCGATATGACTTTTATGTTGAAGCGACTTCAAATAATAAATAAATTAAAAAAAAAATAATAATAATGAAAGTTACTTCAACTTCCTCTTCCCAAATTTTAGGCCTATAGACTCAAAAGTATCCTCGCATTTGTTTATAGTCTTCATAGTTCGCAGTGACCTCTAGTTATAAAATGCAATCAACTTACTGGTAATCGTTCTTCTTTAAAGCTTTATTGATACCACTTATTACTTTCTCTACTGGTAAGTAGGGGAAGTATTGTATTCCACTCAAAAATTCGATGTCAAGATTTCACCGGAAATATATGTTTTGAGACTCCCTGAATCTAAAAAAAGCATTTTAAAAAAAAAGGTCCGTGTGTGTGTCTGTGTGTCAGTCTGTGGACAGCATAGCTCAAAAACGAAAAGTCGGTTAAAAACCAAAGTTGGTATTTAAGTTTAATGTCTTTCAAGGATGCGACACGAAGATTTTGAAGAAAATAGCCCCACCCTACACTACCCTTTAGATGGAAAATTTTTCGAAAATTTTGATTTTCTTGAAAATGGCTCTAACGATTTTGATTAAAATGTCATAGGTTTGAGATATTTTTATGACAAATGAAATGTATATCTTGAATTTTCTGGCTATAGCCCCTGTAGTCGTATTTACTCTGGACGACTTTTGCATAGCTGGTAAACCGTTAGACACCAAATTACACTGCACAAAAAATGTAGATCTTACTAAAATACACAATTTATGTCTCGATAAATTTTCTTGTAGGGTGAACCATTTCGGAGATATTCCTTGTTATGTGTGTGAGTTTCGGAAAACTTAGAACTTTCGTGAAATGGATCATCGTTGTTTATTTTTTATATGTTAAGTGTGCAAAGACAACAATCTCAAACATTTGAATATCGCACAAAGCCTACTGTATTCTAACATTCCCCTTGCACCTACAAGGAAATAAGCAATAAGATAATTTGTACAAATGTTTATCTCAACTAACACGAAGAAGATATAGGAATAAGAGTTTGTAAGAATGGTTAGTACAAGAGTAGAGAAAGTCATGTGAGTGCAACACATCAGATTTTTTTTATTTTTATTTGTCTAAATGAGTAAATCCTGGTACTACTATTAGAAGTATGGTCTTTTGTGATATCAATGAGATTTATTTCAGGAAAGTCAGTGGCAATAATAATGTCCCCTGACTGTGTTACGAGCGCTGTGCAAACGAGGCTTGTGGTGGGGCCAGAGGAGGTTCGAGTCACGGGGGGGGGGGGGGGGGGGGGTCCCCATCCAGGAGTGCAGGAGTGAGTACGAGTCGCCTGGGTGAACCCAGGCGGATGGTAAGGTGGCCACGGTACGTATCCGTTTAATTACGGATCCGTTTCTATTCGGTAGGAATCGATTCATATCCAACTTTAGCCATTGAACCACATTTCAATTCACGTGGAATAAATCATGTGATAATGAGCACCTTAGTTGAATGTCAACCTTGTTATGAAATGGATTATACGTGTAAGCACATCAGGTTGGCAATCGATAGGCCTTACCTCTTCATATGTTTTCGTGCTGCAAAGTCATATAACATTAAATTCCCAGATAATCCACTTTAGACAAGAGATAACGGCGATGCGGTAGGTCCGAATACATGCATATCTTCCCTAATGCTATTATATCTGACGCAGTTGCAAATCACGCAAAACTAAAACCTGTTTTATAGGGAACGCAACCAACTGGTATTCACCAAACGCCAACTGCGCGATATTTCCTCCAGCATTTTCTCTGGATCTCTCATTTCCATGATTCAAAATACAAAGCTGTCAGTTTGACTTTCTCACAAGCATCAAATCTGGTATCTTTGAGCTATTGTCTAAAGATAAACAGCTTCTTATCACAATATCACTCTTTGGTTGTTGTGCAGATGAGAAAAGCATTGTCCTCCGCTCTTCTGCAATTCGCGGCATTGCAATATGCATTCTCTTCCCTGCTCTCAGAAGGGACATCCAATTTGTCTGTGATACAGGTGAATCAATAACACATGCAATGAAAGGTAATTATAATTCTCCACCCGTACGAGAGAATCGTGCTGGGTCCTTAATCCAGAGGTCCGTGGATCGCAACCACACTATGCTACCATTGAGGCATGGTGCAGCAGTTTATTTTAAAATATTATTAGCATTTATTTAATTGTGTTTTTATTTTTTGTTGTTAACAAATGATGCTTCGTTGCTATTTGTTTCTATGCCACAAGAGAAGATATCGTATTCCACTAAAAAAAAAAAAAATAGTGCTGAGATTTCAATGGAAATGTACGTTTTGAGGTCCCCTGAATTCGAAAAGAAGCATTTTTAGAAAAAGATTCGTATGTGTATATCAGTTTATGGGCACTATCCTTGAGTTTTCCATTCTTCCACGGAGCAACACCAAATTTTTCAAGAAAATACCCCCAAACAATCCTTTACATGGAAAATTTCGTGAGATATTGCTTGTTATTGGTTATTGCAATTTTCTCGAATAGAAAGTCGTTATTTGTCTTTTTAGCACTTGTCCAGGTAAATAGATTGGAATTTCAAACCCACGAGATAGTGAACAGTTCTTAAAATATTTGAGTATACTTTAAATTTAGTGCATGCACTTATTCCCCTTATACTATAAGGAACTGTGGAAGAAGATAATCTATGGACATTCTTATCTCTATTAACATGAAGCAGGTAGAACATTAGCTTTTGTAAGAATAATTTTATGAAGAATGGGTAGGGAAAGTGACATGAATGTAGCACGTCATACTTTTGTACTCAGTTTTTTAAGTTTAATCTGTATATTTGAATGCGAAGCTAGAATTCTTTGATAATTTCGAATATAAAATATTCCTCCTTTATACCAGATACTGGGAAACGGATTATATTGAAAAGTTACTTAGTACCAAATATTTGTACATTTTATGAGTCATAAATGATTCATTTTAAGCTTCACCGCTGGGCAGTTATATGAAAATGCATTACCTATTTCCATAGAATATATCCACTAGCTTGGATAATGCCCATTCTAAGGTTGGCAATACTTCATTTTAGTGAAATGTCGGCCATGTTCAATTCTCGGCAACTTCCATTAAATTGTTCCCCTATAGCAGAAAAAGACGAACATATACTACCCATTTGATGAGATTGCAAGGTGCTGAATCTCCATATCGGTACATAACCAAACCATGGTGAAGGCATAAACAGGATGTCTGTTTTGGAGTATGGAACATCGAGTCTTGCAACCAGGTCACCCAGTTGAATGCTAAACGAGGCACGGACATTGAAATAACGTCAACATGTTCATATTCATGTTCAAAGTCGGCACACAGTGGAATCCTTAAAAGGATGAAAGTCAAGGTGCAGCAGAAGATACAATCAACTGCATTTGCAAGTCCTTCTTCACAGCGATTCTTGATTCTTTCATCCACTTTGTGCATTCTATCGATACATTCTTTGTTTGCTTGGCAAATCTAGACTATAAAGCCTTTTCTAACAAAAATATATTGTCCTGTAAGTCTGTTGCCTGCCATCTTGTCGAGGGTCGGTGGACACGTCATTGAGTATTGCCTGAAGAGTTGTTGGAATACCGAATTGTCGGCGTTACTGTTCGAATACTAGACATGTCAATACATGTCCATTGTTTGGCACTTCTCACAGGCGGGCGGATGACTTTAATTCAACGACTAAGAATGCCTTATTCTAAGATGGATTATTGCAATTTGGTCTTTATGCTTGAGGTTTTTAACTGGGTATTTTATTTCTAAAAATCTGATGTGTTGCACTCCGACTTTCTCTAATCTTGTACTAACCATTCTTACAAACTCTTATTTCTATATCTTCTTTCTGTTAGTTGAGACAAACATTTGTACAAATTATCTTATTGGTTATTTCCTTGTAGGTACAAGGGGAATATTAGAATACAGTAGGCTTTGAGTGATAGTCAACTCTTTTAGAGCTTTTTCGCACGCTTAACATATAAAACAACAACGATGTTCCATTTCACTAGTTTTAAGTTTCCCAAAACTGACACAAATAACAAGGAATATCTTCGAAATGGTTCACTCTACGAAAAAATTGAGACAAATTGTTTGTTTTAGCGAGATCTACATTTTTTGTATAATAAGATTATCTAACTCTTACAGTTTACGAGTTATTCAAAAGTCAACCAGGATAATCCGGACTACATGGGATATAACCAGAAAATTCAAAATATATATTTAATTTGTCATATACAACTTTCTTCAAAATCTTTCTCTCGTATCCTTGAGAAACATTAAACTTAAATAGCAACTTTTTCTAAACATATCTTTTTTTATTCAGGCGACCTCAAAACATATTTCCGGTTAAATCTCAACATCAAATTTTTGGGTGGAATAGAATACTTCCTCTACTTACCAGTAGAGAAAGTAAAAATTAATAGAAGTTTGCATACTTTGGAACACCCTGATAATGGTAAAATGTCGAGTAAAGTTCGCAAGAAAACAATTTTCAATTTTGGGCGTACCTTTTGATAAACCTGCCCATATATATTTTCAGTTAATTGGGTTTTTAAGTGTGCCAGATTTAAAATATAGTTTTTCTTAATGTTTAGGGTATAGGTTATTTTATAATGAAAATATGTTTTCATTGTGTCTTATTTTTGCTCAAATTTAACAGATACGTTACCTAAGTTATTCTGGGTGGAATTTCTAACGGGACATTGACGCCTGATATTGACTTTCTTGAGTTTGTGAAACTCAAAAAGGTAGAGACTTAGGTACTGTATTTTCCAATGCCTGTCGCCTTTACCCTACACGGCCAGGTGACTGGGCCAAACCGAGTGGAGGAGAACGATCTGCGGTGTCACTTTTTGGCACCTCTGCCTCAAGTCAAAGGTTGTTTTGTTATTTTGCGTTGCCAGAGGTAAGATAGAGTATTAAACTGATATTGTTATAGTGCATTTGCCGATGTTTCCATACAACGGCAACTGTTTCCCTTACTTCTGCATACGTACAGGTGAACGATACGCGGATTGGCATACGGCTGCAGTTCTAGCTCAGAGTACTCTGCATATAATGGACCTTTAGCATGAAGGACAAGCAATTACTCGGCCGTTGAAGCAGTGAGTACATTACGAGCAACATACACCGATAGCCTGCCTAATTCAATAAACAAGGTGTGATTTAACTGCCTCGACTCACGCGACACACAGGCACACATACAAGGGGGGCGTGACCTTTGGGACAAAGAGCATACGTCAACATCCATCAGCCACTTTTTGTTCCTGACGAAAAGTACAAAGGTGTGAACAACACAAACAAGATGTGCTGAACATTGATTTTATTGCCCCTACTGACTCTTAATTGACTTGCCAAAGAGCTCCTTACATTGTATTGTGTTAAATCAACACAAAGGGACAAATAAATTGCAAGATAAGATCTTCTGTACCTGTCATTAAGTATTCTTCAGTGAACATCGTGTTTTCACTACCAGCATAATAACATTTCAATGAATGATCGTACTTACTGCTAAGTAGAGGAAATATTCTATTGCAGCCAACAGTTTTGGGACTCCTCGAGTACAAAAGAGGCGTTTTAAAAACGTTTCTGTGTGTGTGTGTGTGTGTGTGTGTGTGTGTGTGTGTGTGTGTGTGTGTGTGTGTGTGTGTGTGTGTGTGTGTGTGTGTGTGTGTACTGTGAACAGCATAACTCAAAAATAGAAAACCAGTTAGATATCAAACTGGTATTTAAGTTCGTGATCGATCAAAGATACAACATTTTCAGAAACCCCATCCCAAGCTACCCTTTAGATGGACATTGATTTTCTGAAAAATGGCTAACGATTTTGATTAAGCTATTGTGACGGTGAGGATCGGTCCCTGTCAAAGAAACGCTGAGGGTCAAGCTACCTCACACCACTTCGCGGCCCGGCGACAATGGAGCGGTCACAACAAAGTGTTTCTACACTTTTCGAAACTTTTGAGTTTCGGCTTGTTTATGAGAAGTATCGCCTAGGCCATACAAGCGAGTGTTCCAGGAATGAACGTGACATCATTTAGTTGACTTTCAAGTGTGTAGAGCGTTTGGAGTGTGTATCGTCGTTAGCAGCTTTTAATTAAGCCTGATTAAGTGTGAGTGTATTGTCGGAAGCAATCTGTGTGACACGGAGGATATTACTGAAGTGCGTGTCAAGGTCACGATCAGAGTTGCAAAAGAATTGTAGATTGTGCTGACGATAAAAAGCGGACCTGTTTTCATAATTCAATTTTAAGGGAAATAAAGTAACAGGAAAAGGAACTCAAAGTGTCACTTGTCACAATATTTTCTAATAAAACGTACACCTATCTTGAATTTTCTGGGCATAACCTCTGAAGTCCTAGTCCTTCTGGATGACTTTTGCGTTACTGGTAAACCGTAAGAGATACACGAAATCTTACTACACAAGATACATAGAGCTCCTTCAGCCATATAGTTTACCTATGTCAAATACCTACTGTCCACAGACAGGCAGACACAGAAATACAAACACGGACCTTTTTCTAAAGATGCTTTTTTTAATTCATGGGGCCTCAAAACATATATTTCCAGTGAAACCTCGGCATCGACTTTGTGGTTGGAATGCAGTAGTTCCTCTGCTTTACTAAACCTAGTAGATAACGTAATAAAAATATTAATAAATCGTGTTATCATATTGAATTATATAATAATAGCTTTTCCGTTGCATAAAAGCACAAAAAAGTAAGAGAATCAAGATATTAATTGCAAACACTATCAAGAAAAAAGAAATATTTTACCATAAAACTCACAAAAATAATAATTACCCTTTCAAAACGAACTAACACAAAAATAATAATCCACTTGCAAGGGTGAATAAGGAATAATTCTAGATAGAGAAAATTGCCTACCTTCCAGCGAAGAATCGAACCCAGAAAGGCTAGCATACAAACCAGCAGACCAGAGAGGCAAACAAGGACTTTTTGCCTCCAGTCACTATGGTTTTGTGATTTATTATCCCACTTGAGCTCATTAATTAAAACTAGCAATGCAAATGTGGTAATAGTTTAGCACATTAGGAGATGGAAATTAATCATATTTTGATCCTATTGTGATAGTGGTGTTTACTGACTGTACAAATTATAATTACATATATTATGCAGTTGAGTGCCCTCGTTAAACAGCGATTAATATTCATTTCCATACGTAATGCCGTTATTTTCATTGCAGTTTGCGTTAAAGGTACAAAAAGGCTGCAGGTCGAACGATGAAAGTCCTTAAGCTACAGTCACTTTTTGCTACTCAAGGTCAAAGAATGCAACAAACTTTAAAATAGCACTCGCAAAAATGCGACAACAATGCGCCACAGAAACAAACCAGGCCTTTCAACCAGTCGTAACAATTATCACAGACGCAAACGATATGTCGCTGTGGAGCTCATTTCAGATCTGGTCTGCGTGGTTCACTGTCAAATTTACACTGTGTGTGTTTGTGCTCTTTAACACTGATATAAAAACATGATACTAAAATAGGCATAACAGATAAACAATTAGTGAAAAAAGTTTAGCAATGTGTGGATCTCTATACGTAAAAAATAATTTAAAAGAGTAATAAACTTTCATTCAGCAGACTGCGGTTGTTTCAGCTTTATATATATTTAAAACCCTCATTAATAGAATAATTTACAAAATTTTCTAGCAACAGAATTTTGGGCAAACTTATATTTTGCACAAATGTAAATTTTGACTTGTGCATTTTAGGAACATTTTTTTTTTCCTTCCCTTCTAGGGCTGATATTATCCGAGGGTCCACGGAATCTCAGCTAAAGGCACATATTGTGAGAATTTTAAAATTTAGTTTTTCCGTTAAATGCGTTTAGAGTTGTTCCTGATCATGTGGAAATATATATTAAAAAGAGTGGTTGATAATGGACAACCTTGTGTAAACCCATTTGAAATAATAATAGGCTCACGATTATTTATTCTAATTTCCGTTTTGACATATACATTTCTAATTACATTTATTAGGTACATAGGCACTCTTTTATTTTCTAATATTTCCCATAATTTTAGTCTGCATACCTTGTCAAAGGCTTTCTTAAAATTTATAAAGAGTATATGTGTCTTAAAGACATTTATTAACAATTTCAAAAGGTACTTTTTGAACACTCGTATTTTTAAAAATATAAACGGAAAGATATTATTCCACTCTCCTTATTAGTTTATATAATATAGACATGTATTTCGTGTTTGAACGAAAAGTTTGAACATAATATTAGGTTAAAAACCAAAGAATTTATTATGTTGTTGAAATAGTTTTAAAACATTTTAAGGCTAAATAGCAATGGAACTTTATTTCTTTATTTATTGTAAAAGAGACACAATTTAGCATGTTAAACATAAGACAGCATAAGAATATTAAGTACACAAGATAAAGGATAACTTGAAGATTATATAATTTGCCTAACCACAGTAGGTGGGTGCAATAATTGTATGTAAAATATGTTTAATATAAACAAAAAAGTTAATAACGACGTAGACATTATTATTACCGCGCAGTTGGAAGGACGCTATCACTGTGCTTGTATTGAAACAGCCTATGTCACTGGACAAGAGAATAAGGCAAGTTCAATCACTACCTCCACCCTCCTGCCCGTGCCTGTTCTAGGTCTTCTCCCTGTACCATACCAGTTAAGTTTGTGAAGGACAACTGTACCTTTCTCCATTAGAAGTGCACAACATAATTCAAAAAGGCAAAGTAAATTAAATTTCAAACTTTAGCGAAGTGCCTATTTGGCCATCTATCACCATGCATAGCAATTAAGCGGAAATTAGTGGCGAGTATATTGGTTCCCTAAATTATACATTGCGCTGTTACTAAAGGGTATGATTATATCCGTTAATAAAACAGGTATAATAGTGTTAGAAAGTAAAACCAGATTTGGGAAACATTCATTGCCAGGGTGGGACTCGATCTATGGCCGTGGCATTGAAATTTGCAAGTCTGGCTCAACTTTCCAGTTGTTTTCTTTTTTGTGGTGTTTACTGGTGTTCTTATTGCATACGGCACCATAGTCTGTTGACACTAATGTTTTGGAAACGATATTTGGGAATGAAGTGCTCCAGGACTAGATAACTTAAAGTATCTTCCCGGCATTTGCCAGTTATGACAACTGAAGAAAATCTCAATAAAACTTGTCAGTAAGGACGATTCTGGCAGGATTTAAACTGCAAATTTTCCGTGCACTAGTATATGCCTTAACGATGTCGGCTGTCGAGTGCCTCCGCAAGCTAGCATGAAAACATTGCTGTCTTTTAGAATGAGCACAAGTAAGCGTTGTGATACTTGGAATATGTCTATGAATCTCTTTGATTGGGATTTTAAGAAATTAACCGTTGTGTTTGATATCCAGCAATATTTTAAATATCTTCAAAACCCTTTGTTTCCTTCTGTTCTGATCCAGAGAATGTTTACGTTTTAAACGCTTCAACAGCGACAGGCGGTTCAGTCCGTAGAACACTTAGTGCTGTGCAAGGAGTCCCGGGTTCGATTCCCGCCTGGGGAGTGGGAATTTTTCTCCCTCTAGGATTATTCCCCATCCTCCGTAGAGTCTGGATGTATGAATGGGAGTGTATATGTGTGTTCATTTAATGAAATAAATAAAAGGAAAACCAACATTCAATACCAAAGTTAACCGAGTGAACACCATCGCAGTTGTTCCAAGAGATTAAAAGAGAATAAAAGAGGTTAATAATAATAATAATAAATAATAAATAATAAATAATAAATAAATAATAATAATAATAATAATAATAATAATAATAATAATAATAATAATAATAATAATAATAATAATAATAATAATAATAATAATAATAATAATAATAATAATAATAATAATAATAATAACAATAATAACAATAATAACAATAATAATAACAATAATAATAACAATAATAATAACAATAATAATAACAATAATAATAACAATAATAATAATAATAATAATAATAATAATAATAATAATAATAATAATAATAATAATAATAATAATAATAATAATTAGTGGCAAGTGGATTTACTACTCCCCTCCTCACCAAAGCGACCGGGTTCGATCCCAGGAAACCACATGTGGGATTTGTGCTGGGCGAAGCAGCGCTGGGTCCGGTTTTCTCCGGGTTCTCCGGTTTCCCCCGCCATCTCATTCCACCAGTACTGCCTGCGGTGCCGGAGTAGTAAAAGCGGGCGTTAAGCATTACAACAAAAATAATAATACAAAAAAATAAAAGATAAAGAAAGGGCTACTCCCCTGTAATACCTTTCCAACCTTATGTTTTGGTTAGTGAGGTTTACTTTAAATGTTACCTGGAGTTTCAGTTTTAATGGGCTGCGTTTTCTCAAGTGTGCCTCTAAACTATTGATATATAATTACAGAAGAAAGTTCAACATGCTTTAGTTATTCGAAATAGTGTAAATTAGCTTGCAGCCGCCAGTATAGTGACAAGTGACACATACTATTCGTCATTTTCAATCTCTGTTATGCCCTGACTCCAAAACAGATATAAATTAGTAAACATTTGATAAGTCACGCTCACATGACTTTATCTACCCACTACAGTTTATGTATATTCTTAAAACTGTTCTTATAATAGTTATTTTCCATCTACTTCAGGTTAATCGAGTTAAATTTTTCAGAAAGAGGTTCATTAATGGTGCCAGGTTTTATCGTACGTTTATTGTCTGTATATCTAGTAAAAGAAGAAAAAATGGGGCAAATGTTTCTAATTTACAAAAACATTGTATCATTGTGACTATTGATATAATACTAGTGTTGTCTGAATTTTGCAGTCCAAATATGAGCATACGGACGTATTGTGTTTCAATGGAACATTATAATTTTCTACAAAATGATGGAACAATTGTAATCATTAATGGTTTACAGTAATGCCAGCTTGTTTTCGACAAAACTAAAATATCTCCGTAGGAAATGATCAGAGACAAAAACGTAAAATACAAACTGTGTTCCAAACACTGAAATCGACCACTGGTTTGAATTAATGTGATGACTTCCCGATATATTTACGGATATTTGCAAGTTTCCAAATGTACATTTTCTTTCTCCATGAATCTCTTATTTATTCCTGTGGTTCAAAACGTTGGAACTTGGTTATGTAAACACATTCTTTGCAACAGTCCGAAAACCAGATCTGTAATCGTTTGTGTATGCAAATCTTCATTTTTGTTTAAGGAAAGTAGGTATAAAAGTTGATTGAAATTAGTCAGTGGACTAACCGGCAGTGAAAATGTGCGGCTGGAACCTGTTTCCTATCAGAACATTATTAATCATTCTTGCGACATGTAGCAGGCGCTGTGGGAGAGATGGCAACAACCCACTGGGTCACCATAATTAGCATAGGAATTTTCTCTGTATCGATGTACCTATGGAAAAGAAAGTCACTCAGATCGACGCGGAAGCCTTCGATCTTCTTTATTTAGAAGAGAAGCGTTGTGGATTCTGAAACAAAAGCTAGTGAAAACAGTTATTACTGCAGGGAAAAGCATTTGGTTGGAAATTCGTTGTATCCTTTAAGTGTTGCAAATGACAGTGAACGAATTGTACCTGGAGGGTTGCTAGTGCTCAAACAGTAAGAATAGATTTTATTGCTGTTTGTAACTCCTTGGAGCAATAAGAACCTTTCATCTGCATCCGAGTTTTCCTTGTGATCAATGGTCATTAACTTTTATTTCCCATCGTTACTGGAATAATTTCCCACACCATGTTACTCCATTTCATTTTGTTCTTTTTACTTTCTCTACTAGTAAGTAGAGGAAGTATTGTATTCCACCCAAAAATTCGATGTCGAGATTTCACCGGAAATAAATATTTTGAGACACTCTAAATCCAAGAAAAAGCATGTTTAGAAAAACGTTCGCGAGTGTGTGTGTGTGTGTGTGTGTGTGTGTGTGTGCGTGCGTGCGTGCGCGTGCGCGCGCGCGCTTGTGGACAGCATAACTCAAAAACGAAAACTCGGTTAAAAACCATAGTTGGTATTTAAATTTAATATCTTCCAAGGATGCGACACGAAGATTTTGAAGAAAATAGTTCCACCTTAAGCCACCCTTTACATGGAACATTTTTCGAAAATTTTGATTTGCTCGAAAATGGCTCTAATGATTTTGACATGTTTAAGACATCTTTATGACAAACAAAATGTATATTTTGAATTTTCTGGCTACGGCCCATATAGTCCTGTTTACTCTGGATGACTTTTGAATAACTCATAAACCGTAAGAGATAGACCAAATCTTACTATGCAAAAAGTGTAGACTTCGATAAAACACACATTCTATGTCCAAATTATTTTTTTGTAGAGTGAACTATTTTGGAGATATTCCTTGTTATGTGTGTGAGTTTCGGAAAACAACTTTCGTGAAGGGAACATCGTTGTTCGTTTGTTTATATGTTACTTTTCAAGGAGAACGGAATCTCAAAGATTTGACTGTCACTCAAAACCTACTGTATTCTCATATGCCTCTTGCACCTACAAGAAAATAAATAAGTCAGATTGGTCGACACACGGGATTTGAACTCTGCACCTCCCGCCATTCTGAGTCATTCCGCTGAATGTGTTTTCTGTTTTAAATACTTAAGGTGCATTTTAGAATTTTATTTCCCACCACATTCAGTAAGATAACCATTATAGTATGGGTGGAATGAATTCGTTATTCATTTTTAAACCCTTCTGGTCATACAAAGAGAAAGGAATTTCAAAGTCATCACATAATGACCAGTTCTTAACAGCTTAAACCTGCTGTATCTACAAGGAAACATGTAATCAAACCATTTCTACCTTTATCTCTATTAATCCGAAGCACATATAAAAGTCAAGAAACACTTGTTGAAGAAAATTAAGTGAATGTAACACATCACTTTTTTATAAACTGCATGTGTTTAGCAAATTGCGTTTAATGTTACAGTACAGAGTTTTAACCATTCCTAAGTAATTGTATCTACAGATCAGAAGGTTTCGTGTGAAGCAAAAAGAATGAAATAAATATACGAAGATTAGCTAAGGTTGGACTTTTACGATCAGTAAAAGCGTATGAATTAGGCCTTCAGCAAATGAAGGTGTTAAGCCGGAACTCCTAATCATAAACTATCGCTAGAATTGAAGGTACCTTTGCAGAGGATGATCATAAAAGTGTATTCTTGAAGAGAATAATTTATACATCCAAAAAGAAGAGATGTCCGTGGACTCAGGAAAAGATGAAGTCAAAGTATAAAGTCAAAGTGTATAATCCATGACTTTATGTGTGTTGCTGTTGATGAGGATGGTTAAGATTCTCAAGCCTTGATCGTTCAATTAAAAATAACAAAAGTTTATATAAGTCGCCGATGCTGCCGCTGCCAGTGAGAATGTAATTACACGGAAATTCGCCTTCTATTTAAACCAGTTTTGCTGGAAAGACATGATCCTCTGAAATTTCTCTTTCTGTTGGCCTACAATACGCTGAAAGTTAATGTAGGAAAGAGCTTGACAACTACCCTGCAAAACAGGAATTTTCAAGAGAACACAACTGGATTATTTGCATTTGTTTTAATTCTTTTGGAGCCAGTTACGTATGCTGTGGCTTGATGTATAAGCAGGTAAAAATTCGTATTCTTGTCGGACATATACTAGCTTATGTTTAAAGCTAAGTAGAATTTTTATTCAAATGTTTACGCTTTTGATAATAAGTAGCACATATTGCGAAGAACCAGGGTTCAAATTTGGACCCTTGTTAACATATAGGTGTGAATCACACCATTTATTGATGACAATAGAAAGAAAATGGCTTTTAAGAAGTGAAATAGTGCTGAATGGTCAACAGATTTCAGAATTCACGGGACTATAATACCATTTTTAAACTTCAGCAGTGGAATGGAGTATATAAGTTGGATGGTTGGATGGTTGGATGGTTGTCTTCTTATAGCGGTGGTAGCGCAGCTGCTTTCTAAGTGGTAGGCCTGGGTTTGATTCCTGGTACCGACACGTGGAGTATCTCACACTGTTTCCGGATGCACTCAGCCTCGTGAGATCTCACGGGGGACAACTGAAGACCTACTTGAAGGAAGTGGCTCCAAGTTACGAGGGCTAACCATGTCCCACCCTCCAGTACTGCGCCCTCTTGTGTGTAGAGGTGGGGGATGCGTTCGGGAGGTACCTCTTTGTCCGGTATCGAACTGTTACCCCCGAAATATTAATTTTAATTACATTATTTTGATAGCGCCGGTTTTAATTTACAAGTTTGAACTATGATGTCTCAAGGAGCGAATTTCTAGACCGTTAATAGCCTTTGAAAGTGACATATAGATTATATCGTATGTGTTTTCTGAAATACCAGGTAAGCAATAATACATAAATAAATGCCGAAATATTGCACATGCTTGCATATACGCATGCGTATTTTCGAAACATTCGAGCCGCATTCATTATATTTCTGCGCAGGCGGTAGAATACTAACCGTGGGTGTTCAAAGTGGGGTTTTTCTTTTTTAGGGCAGGGTAGGAATTGCAATAAACGAGGTTATGACTAATTGCGGCACTTGCCCAGTGGGAGCTGGATAGAGATCCCTTATGAATTTAAATGAAATATTCCTAAATTTAGATCACTTATTCTATTACAGGATTATATAATATGCACATTGGTAGAAATTGGACTTGTCATTGAGATACTTGAATTAAAACCACGCACAAATCAACCCACGTATGACCTGTAATATTACTCATTCCAATGGAAATGGCACACCTGTTGAGCAAATTCAGTCAACAGAATGCTGGGTTGCTGAACATCAGATTTAGTGGCAAATTCTAGAAGAATAGAATCAACTTATCGCTCCTACTGGTTGCAAACAGGTTTAAACAATGTTAAGTATTGTAAGCACAGTTAATCAAGCCTAAATAATATGAAAATCAATGATTCTGCAGTAAGTATAGAAGACTACGTTCAAGTTTTTCAGCTGTTACTTCATTCGGTATTAATGTGCCTTAATAGTATACGAAATACCGCTTAACCCCACTGTCACTCACTGTAAAGTCAAGCATAAGACGTCTCAAAACTCTTGCAATAACATCAATCCCTGCAGCTCGTCAAAATCGTGACAAACTCACTCGGAGAACGGCACTATTCGTCATATCAAAAACGCACTCGCTAACTCGCTCGGTTACTTACTCATTAATTAATGCACGTATCTACTCACAGAATTCGAGAGAGTAACTTAACTTGCTAGAGCACTCACTTATATAGCTGTAGAAAGTTTATTGGTATATCAAGGAATATGATAAATGTAATGCAAAATTTGTATAGAAAGTCAATTGCAAAAATTAAACTAGATAATAGAGTGTCACTAGGTTTTGAAGTGTCTAAAGGATTAAGACAAGGATGCTGTTTAACGCCACCATTATTCAAAATTTATATGGAACAAGCATTGTTGATTGGAAGAAAAAATGTGCTAGTACGGGTGCAATGGTCGGTGAAAACAGAATACAGTAAGCTTTGTGAGATAGTCAAATCTTTTAAAGCTTTGAGATTTCGTTCTCTTTGCACGCTTAACATATAAAAAAATGAACAAAGATGTTCCATTTCACGAAAGTTGTTTTCCGAAACTCACACACATAAATTTATTCGGACATAAATTGTGTATTTTAGCAAGATCTACTTTTTTTGTATAGTATGATTTGGTCTATCTCTAACGGTTTACCAGTTATGCAAAAGTCGTCCAGAGTAAATACGACTACAGGGGCTATAGCCAGAAAATTCAAGATATACATTTCATTTGTGATCAAAATATCTCAAACATATGACATTTTAATCAAAATCGTTAGAGCCATTTTCAAGAAAATAAAAATTTTCGAAAAATTTTCCATGTAAAGGGTAGTTTAGGGTGGGGCTATTTTCTTCAAAATCTTCGTGTCACATCCTTGAAAGACATTAAACTTAAATACCAACTTTGGTTTTTAACCGACCTATCGTTTTTGAGCTATGCTGTCCACAGACTGACACACAGACACACACACAGACCTTTTTCTAAAAAGGCTTTTTTTGGATTCAGGGGGTCTCAAAACATATATTTCCGGTGAAATCTCGACATCGAATTTTTGGGTGGAATACAATACTTCCACTACTTACCAGTAGAGGAAGTAAAATTGCTTATGAATGGATTCCAACAAGAACAACAGAAAAGGGCCAATCTAAACTAACATGGAGACATGGAATTTTGGATGCAATGAGAAACAGACACTTAAGTAGCGTTAAGTTTTTCCGAGATATTCTTTCTTAATGCAATGAAAAACAGACACTTAAGTAGCGTTAAGTTTTTCCGAGATATTCTTTCTTATTGCATTGAATTTTAAAGTGCGTATTATTTTCTCAAGAGGAAAATTGGTATCCTTTTTTGTGGTCATATAAAGAGTTTGTATTCCAAAGTCATCACATAAGAAGCCACTCCCAATGAATCTTTATTCCTGCAAAGAAATGTGCAAGCCTATAATGAAAGTTTGCTTTAGTTAATACGAATTAGATGGAATGTCTAAGCTTTTGTAGAAAGAATGAGATGAGAAATTATATGAGTACAAGTATTTGTTTTGGTGTGAAATTAAGTTGCTGTGTTTGTCTAGTTCAGTAATTTTTATTCTTTTGGGGGAAAAAAAAGAAAGAAAGAGAACTCCTGTTCACATTTTGTTTCCAGGTAAATGAGAGTGTACATGGTTTGTCAGCCTTCGAAAGACCAGTTAGGAAATAATGTTGCAAATGAATACTTCCAAGAGTTCTGTAAATGGAAATGATGTACCAGTGTTTTAGGTTCAATTTTTCGTCAACCCGTGTAACCTGTTTCAGACAAATATGAAACAAAGAGAGAAACTAAAAGTGCTTAAGAAACTGCAGTTGTGTTTGGTATTTGTTTTCAATACAAAGATTCATTACGAGTACGTGCTGTAATTGTTGTTTACTAACATGACGAGCTTCATTGAAACTAGACACCAGGAACTGCATTTTATTTAGCTGCAAGAAAATTGATGTGGTTTAGCACACAACTCAATTATTCCATTCTGCGGCTTGTCTGGGATTCTGTAATCTGATACACCTGGACCTAGAAAAAAGATCGCTTGGTAGGCAAGTATTCTGCACACAGTCTTAACGTCTTTTTTCAATGCTTCCTTAACAAAGACTCTTTCTTAGCTGCTACATGAATATATTTTATTCAAGTTATATTTATTACGGAGACATTTAGAAATATTTCAATATTAAGAACTGTTTTTATACTTTGTTAATTTATTTTGATCGTATTGTTAGCGCGGTGGCAGCGCCGGTACCGCCGTGGGGGTTTTCTCTCGCTGGTAGACCTGGTCCGGGGTGCACTCAGCCTCATTAGGTCCCTAAGGTTCCATTTGAGGAGATACTTGATTGAAACTTAGCAGTCCTTGGTCGAGAAAACTGCATAATCGTTCGGGGGGGACCGAAGTGCTAACCACATCCCATTTCCAGTACTGCATCCGATTCTGACGCCTGTGATGGGCACAGGTGGGGGACGCAACGGTCGAGCGGTAGGTCTTGGCCCGAATGGAATAAGCATTTTCAGAAATTACCTTATTGCGAATTTTCTTGTAGGTGTAAGGGGAATATGGGAATGCGGTAGGCTTTAAACCATAGTGAAATGTTTTAAGAGCTGGTTACTTTGCAATACCTTTGAAATGCCGTTCTCTTTGCAAGGTCAAGGGATAAAAAAAAAGAGAATGACATATTCCTATTTGAAAAAAGAGTATTAGTATTGGCAAATTAAAGCATATAAAGAAAATATCGTAAGTGGTACAAACAAAAGAAGAAAAAAGTATTTTGTTTTTAAGAGATCCACATTTTTTTATTTAGTAAGCTTTTGTGTGTGGAGTACCTTGCGCGACCTTCATCTTTTTTACGTACTAAACGTACATTTATCAGTGCAAGGCCATGAGAAGCTACGCTCGTGCTTTTCTATTTTTTTCGTATCATGCATGCAGCCAAGTTTGGCATTTCATCACCAGGTATGGAAGAACCATTTTCGTAAGAATATTATGATATATAGGAAGGTTGTATAAAGTTGTAATTGCTAAGAAAGTTGTGTACTGCACACCTGACTTTCATAAGCAGAATGTCTCTCAATAAATACACGCAACAAGTATATTTAAAGTATTTATGTACACCACGTTGTTCACTAATAACACTCCATGAATGCCCTTAAGGGGCAGCACATACACGTGTATTATTATCTGAGATCTTTAGGAAATTGCAGGTTTCGGTGGATTTTTGGTAAGTAATAGCAAGAAGCCTCTCCTTGCGAAGCCGATAAGGTCATGGCAAGGTTGGTAAAAACCAAATAACCACTTCTTAGCCTATTATTAATTGTTTTTTCTCTTTTCTTGCAACATGAGTTAAACCTTCAAACCAATAACACATATTCTAACTTGATTTGGTAAATGATAACTTCTAGGTAACTGTAATTTATGCTTCTAGAACCAAACCTCTTTATTTCAGGATAGAATTGTTGAAGAAGGTTAATATTTATTTTAGCAGGAGGTAAGTCATATGTCGGTTTTAACAAAGAGAGGTGAACAGAGTTTGAAAGGAATAAATCAAATAATAATCTAGAGCAGTAGTAACTGTTCGTCAAACACCTCTTGCATTCTTCGAAGACGTACTCAAGGATTCCTGAAATCTCAACAAGTTTATCGGCAGCAGCAAAGAGCTTTATTAAATAAAAGTGTTATTTTCGAAAGAGAACATATCTGTTATATGAGCTTTTTCAGGAGAAGCTGTAAAGCACTATACTTGATAGGTCAAAACGAAAGCTGAATTAAATTATGAAATGAGTCCGGGATCCATACAGTTGAGAGTCACAGGGGAGGCTTCGTCACCAGTCCACCGAAGGAGTAGTGCACGTAAACTATAACTCCACCTCTGTGACGGGCAGATGGCATTAGGGTGCCATCCAGTCTGTTTTCATTAGATGTGCATAGATGGCACAGCATTCACTATTACCATCTATTCTTCAATTTTTCTATTGTTTTAGACTGTAGTGGAACTCTGGGTTGTGGTATTACATATCAAATCCGGAGTTTAACTTGGTGACTGAGGAAAACCACGAAAAAACCCAGTCAGATTGGTCAGTCCACGAGATTTGAACCTGGGACGTTCCAAATGAGGGCCTGAACAATCCCACTCGGTGAATAAATACTTCTTGAATTTCTGAGGAAAATAGCTTCCTAGTGAAATCGCGAAATAATGATGTTCTTATGATTAAAAAAATACCTAAATTGGTATATAAGCAGTTATTGAATTGAACGTAAATTGTGTAACCTCAAACTTAGTGTAGTATAAGCCTCTTTGAGCTAAACAAATTAAGTTAAAAAGCCGCTCTGTGTTATTGAGATGACAATATTTAGGCTATTTAGTGGAAGCGGGCATTTTGAAAAAGGGTATACTGATGAAATGCCAATAAGGCTGATGCAATTAGTATTTAATAATTAGTGTAATGTATTATGGAAAGGCAGAATTAACCACCGCGGTTACGCATTTCTTTAATCAACCACGGTTTAATAAGCACGCCAACTTAAAAATTCTCAAAGCGTTTTCAATTACTCGCTTCATCATTGCTAATCTTGGGCCCACTATGATGAAATGTTTCATTTATATGCGTTCTAGGTCTTTTAATAGCAATTTAAAATCACGAAAATATGATATATGTGATGGCTAACATCTATTCTGTCTGACTACATGATTAACGTGTATTCCGAACAAAGATTGAAAACGCCCCGGCCTTGTCATCTCAGAGCATCTGTATTATCTGTTTGTATAGGGAGGCGTTATTGATAAATACCCCATGTTTTTAAACTTCGATGACGTTACGAGACATGCTGCATTTAATTATAAAACAGCCTTTTAGCTGGGTAAATGGAAAGTTATCAAAAAGGAAATGGTCATCAGTGGAAGGATGAACAAACCTTTGCACACAATTACTGTGAAGTCGCTAGACTTTCTCAAATTGATTTTGACCAAGCGAGATGGTTTCGTGATAACGGAGGCTCGTGTAAAAGCTCACGTTCAAGAGGTCCTTGATTCAAACCCCGTCAGCGCCATCCTCCGTGGGTTTTTCCATCTCTCCTCGGTCCTCATAACTGAATACCGGGAAGGTATCCTAAATTTAAAAATCTGATTTAAAATGTCATTAAAAACAAACATCTTGGCTTTTAAGGGTAAACAACCAGTCAGAACTAAACTCGTAATAATACAAGATAACAGAATAGAACTGATTTCTATGTTTAATTATAGAGGTACGATAGTTTCATATAATAAAGGAAAGGATATGGATTTTAAACTTAGTAAATATTTATATAATGTTAAAGAAACCCCTGAGAAAACAAACCAGGAAAGGAACGCATCTTCTAGAGTCCCCCTGAAAGAGATGGGAAAAGTTTTGTAATTATGTATTTCGGTCGCACTCTTGTTCGCTCTTTGGGTCACAATGATGGATGGATGTATAAGAAGAAGAGTTTCTCCTCCTCCAAGTGTCAACTCCGCTGGCACAGGCTTTCTGATCTGGCTCATTGAGAATTGACCTTTGTCAGTGCTCGTAGATTACCGTGCAGGTCGTGGGCATCTACATTAACTGTAACATCACGAACTTCCATACATAAGAACTCCCATTTTTGGCACATTTCCTACGACTGGTCGGTCGGGGCTTGGGAGGGAGATATTCAATTCAGTCCCAGCCTCATTTAAACCGCCCAGCGCAAAATTTCACTTGACAGTATATCCTGCATTCATTTCAGGGTCTGTGTCTTCCTTTGCAAGGAATTTAATCGCTGAACGGTGCTCCAAATCTGAGACTTTCATGGTAAGCACGCAGGCACCTCTGTCTGCCAATCTGACACTCCCAGTAATCGCAACAGACACTGCTGGGACACTGACTCACACCAGCAAATTTCCTGACTTGAATAATACAACTTCAAGTTTGTATCGCAGTTCCTTCTGCTTTAAATTAGCTTTTTCTTGTTTGTCTCTTTAGGATTACATTCCGGTTTCCATTAGCTTCAGTTGCCTCCAAGAATTAAACAGGCGCCGTGGTTCCTTGATGTAATGTGTGGAGCAGGATCCATAGATGGCTCAATGTCTGTGTGTGTGGTTAAATACAAAATTTGATGTTTATATTCACCATCTTCTAAGCATGTGACACGATCATCAACAAGATCCCCACCCAAAGTACCCACTACATGGAAAGATTTTCGAAATTTTTGATTTTCTCAAAACTGGCTGTAATCATGTTGATTAAAATATCACACATTCAAGATATGTTCATGCGAAATACCTAATGGCTTTTGCATAACTGCTAAACCGCAAGAGATAGCCTAAATCTTACTCCTCAAAAAATCTTAAAACATAGAAGTGATATCAAATACAATTTTTGGAGGTTTTGCGATATTCATTTTCATTTTTTGACTTTTCCAGTACTTACCATTTTCTCAAATAGGAATATTAGTTATTAATTGATATTATTATTAGTTTTTTCCTCTGTTGAGCATGCATAGAGGACCGAATTTTAAAGTCATCGATTACGTAACGATTTTTCTACAAGAAAATTAGCAATAAGATAATTTCTGCAAGTGTTTATCTCGATTAACATAAGCGCTTTTAAGAATAATTTGTGCAAGAGTGGTAAAAGCCATGTGAGTGCAACATAATCAGACTTTTTTTTTGTTTCATTCTTTCTTTCTTTGTTTTTCTCCTCTTCTGACACTTTGGTCAAGTTGGATTTAGACTAACCGCAGTTTTACTATATTAATCTCTTCTTTGTATAATTTTGTTTTCTATTGTGTCCTTATATTCCGAAGTTTTTCTGGCTAGGAATTGTGTTTCACAGTAAATTAATATAATTGCAAAACTGTCGTCTTTCCATTTTTTCTAAGGTATGCAATAGACCCAACAAAACGAAATACAAGATGGCTGACAGTTCATTAGAGGTTAAGGTATACATAATATGGCTACAAATGTAGACGCATGACACAGTTATGATGACAATTGCAACAACTTTTAGGGGACTAATTAGCCGGAATTGCATAAAGGTCGCTTAACCTACAGAACATCAGCTCCCCTAAGAATCTTTTAGTTCAGTTAAAAGGCAGTAATAAACATAAGTAATGTTATTTTGAACCTGAAAGTACAATTTATATTTTGATTACAGTGAGGAAGGTCTTGATCACAGTAGCGGTATGCTTTAATTTCTCATTAAATTTATTAATTCGTTGTATTTTGTATAATGCTTCTTTCCCTAACCATGCTACCAATACTACAGGTAATTGTACTGTTTACTACATCTACGGTATCAAAATTACGAACCGTAGTTTTAATCGAGCGCAACATTTGACGCGCTCGCATGCAATGCATGCCGGTTTTTCATCTTTCGCAGACTAACTGGAGTGCTAATGGGGACCGGGCAAACAAATAACACACTAACAATTGGAGTGGTATTTTTTATGTTAGGGTCACCAGATGGTGAGACTCACACTCCCAGTTGGACTGGGGTAAGTGCAAAAAGCACCCCCCCCCCCCACCTCCACATACACACAAAAGATGGTGGAGAGATGGCGCAGGAAGCGCAAAATATATTTAGGAGAAAGCTTGTCGCGCCACCTGGAGTAGTGCTCATACAGGTGAACAAACAGAAGAAGCTAAGTAATAACTGAACGAGATAGTTTAGATAAAAGCGATGTTATACAATTAAAACATTAATACCATTAGCCAACTCCAATGAACTTCCCGCATCAATCTCGACCAGTTAATTCTCATGCTTTTAATGTTACATGTCCACACACTCTGCACCTGTGTCCTACTTTCTGTATTGTTTTTTACAACAACAAGGAAGTCGAGTGGGTATATAAACTCAATGTAGACTTATTCTTCATAAAAGGAGCCCACATCCAGAGTAACACAAGAGGAACACGGAGTAGGTATTAATAAAAGCTATCTCACACAACTGTCATGAGGTCCAAGCAATTTGGAGCGCTCGCGATAAGAGCCCAAGTCGTTTTTTATTCTGATGAAGAGACCGTGTAAAGGCGATAAAGTGGAGGCTGTGTCATCAGGAAGTATACCAAACAGGTTGCTCAACAATACAGGTCCTATTAGCCCATCCGAAACTTAATAAAAGACCTCTGAGTGCATGTACAAGAGAAAGCCAAATGGAGTTAAAATTAATCAGAAGTGCTTATAAAATATTAAATGTCACTGTGCTCTCGCCTTCTTAATTCGAGTTGCTGAGGTTCACGTTCCTGAAGTCTTGGATTAGAATCCTGTTGGCTTAGCCACACTAACACAGTTTTTTTACTTTCTCTACCAGTAAGTAGGGGAAGTATTGTATTCCACCCAAAAATTTGATGTCGAGATTTCACCGGAAATATATATTTTGAGGCCCCCTGAATCCAAACAATTATTTATAAAAATATCAGTGTGTTTGTCTATATGTGTGTTTGTATGTGAGTGTGTGAGTGTGTGCGCGCGCCTGTCAAAAACCAAAATTGGTAGTTATTTACGTTTAATGCCTTTGAAAGATGCGACACGAAGATTTCGAAGAAAATTGGTCCAACCTTTGCATGGAAAACTTTTCGAATATTTTCATTTTCTTGAAAATGGGTATAACAATTTTTATTAAAATACCATATATTTGAGGTATGTTTATGGTAAATAAAATGTATATTTTGAATTTTCCGGCTATAGCCTATGTAGTCCTGTTTACTCTGGATGACTTTTGAAAAACTCGTAAACCGTAAGAGATAGACCAAATCTTAGTATACAAAAAATGCACATCTTGCTAAAACACGTCTTTTTTGTATAGCCAACCATTTCGGAGATATTTCTTGTTATTTGTGTCAGTTTCGGAAAATGCAACATCGTTGTTCATTTTTATATGTTAACCGTGCAAGTAGAAGGAATTTGAAACCTTTAAAAGATTTGACTGTCGCTCAAAGCCTACTGTATTCTAATATCCCCCTTGCACCTACAAGGAAATAAGCAATAAGGTAATTTGTACAAATGTTTATCTTAACTAACACGAAGAAGATACAGGAATAAGAGTTTGTAAAATGGTTAGTACAAGAGTAGAGAAAATCATGTGAGAGCAGCACATCAGATTTTTTTTTCAGGTCTGTAGGTTCCTTGTCTACCAGAAATTTTCTGTCCATCATTTGCTTACATCTGTTTCAGGTTCGAAGAGGGCGGTCAGTGTGCTAGCGTTTGGCTGGTCTGTTGAAATGTTCTGTATATGGTAGTAGCTAGTGGAAGCGCGATATGACGTAGCCAATCCTGTGCCTGTGCGTGAAAGAGATAGAAATGGTAGCATGGGCGCAGCGTAAGAATAGCGTTTCGCCGTGCATTTCACAGAGAGACAAGTATAACTGTAGTAAAACTTGGCCTATCAGTTAAACTAAATAAATGTCAATAGAAATGGATTGATTTATTCCGCACGCTGTAGCAGTGAACTGGTTCTTTATAAAATCAAGTTTGCACCTTTCTACATCACTTGAATTCGTTTTAAAAAAACTCATACACCTTATAAACAACTTTTCGTGCTCGACTGTGTAAAACACTGTATTTTTTCCTCTTCTATCACTAATACAATCACTTGTTTCAATTAGTGACTTATTGCAACCTAATAGAAATTCATAAAACTGCACGTCGTCTACCTGTTCTGTCCCCTGATCAGGGTAATTAGAGGTGTATTAGGAGAAAGGGAGAAAAATAAAGGTACAAAAATTCAGAAAGGTTATTCACACCTTTGTTAACAAACCAAAGTCCTCTTCAGTTCTGACAAAATACACAAATATAATGGGTATAAATAGGAACAGCTGAAGCCAGAATTACACTCTTTTTCTGGTACATGCTTGCACTATCATTCTGTTTATATGTGACAGAAGCTTTAATTTTGTAATGAAGTATTAATTGTCAGAGTGTTAAACTAGTAATTAGTAAGCAGACAAAACTGGGCAATGCTGCACGTCTGTGATTCGCTACAGCCATGGAGGTTTGACGCGAACCTTAGCAAGTGCCAGAATGTGTTCATTTAGAATCGTTAGGGGCCCCGTCCTTGCCAGTGCTCAGCTTTCGGATCTGGTCACCCGTTACCTCTATCCGTCCAGGAGTCAGAAGCAAAAAGGGAGTTTGCGGTCTATTTTTGGTATTTAAAGTAAATCCAGCCTAAGAAAGCCACTTAACATCAACACCGCTATTGTAAATTGGTGGCACGTTAAAATTGGCATTAATATTTAAAACATTACATATATATGTTCATTGATACTGAAAAAGTAATAAATATAATTAAAAAAACATTGGACGCAAAGAGTAAATACCAACAAAAGTATTCCCTAAACAATTGTGCAACAATAAATTGGTTTTCAACTCATCTTACACATATTCATTTATGGGATATATCAAATCTTGCACCTTAAAGCATAACAAGGATATAAAGTATTACGCTATGTTCCATCTTCACAGGAAATGGGATAAACTTTACAGACATAATGAGTTTGCTAAGAAAAAACATTTTTCAATTCAAGTTTGATTCAAATGAACAGTCATTTTTAAAAACAATGTGTACTATAATTTATATCTTATTTTCATACTTTATTTGTGCCCACATAACGTTATATTTCATGGGTGGTTAAGTGTTTACAAAAAATAAACTTCTATATCTCTGATTTTGAAAATCTTTGCTTGTTGAGCAAAATTGCTTTTTTTATCATGTTTATGTTTTTTGTAGTTATAACAACCGTATCAAATATCAACAACCATATATTACATAATAAAAAGATCAACAGCCTATACCTTTAAATATTTGTTTGCATAATATGCTAGTTAAAAGATACCATTACCATTTATAAATACGTGGCCCGACGACAATGGAGCGGTCACAATAAAGAGAACTATAAGCACGGAAGAACAAAGTGATTCCAGATAGTCTTACAAGCTGTTCACGTGCCGGACTTGTGTATGAGAAGTTTCAAGAAAAGGTGTATTTTCCAGAGAATTCGCCGGCACTTCGGCTGGGGTGTAAAAGCGAGAGAGCAAGAACAGTTAGAGTTAGTTGGTATCTGCTGTGTAGAATATTAAGAGAGTTTGAGTGTTTCGTCAGAGTCAGTTTCAGAATTTAATCGTCGCGTTTATGTTAACGATAAAATAGAGAACCGTGTTTTCGTGATTCAGTTTTAGAAGAAAAAGCAAGCGACTGAAAGTGTCATTTGTTATTTTGGTGTCAGAAGTGGGATTTGTCACAATAATAAACAAGCTTGAATTTTTACAGTTTATGATGTTTGGGAGGAACTGAAAAAGGTGGTGGTTAAAAGGATCTACAAATCAACTATAAAGCTATTTAACAATGAACTACATAATTTAGGGTTAAGATAATAATTTCACCTTGTGCAGCTGAGCTAAATATGGAGGCGTTGAAACATCCTAAATAGATTGCAGTATTCTTAGGAGCAGTGGGATCTAGAAGTGCGAAGGCTACCCGTTGGCTAAGAAGCAAAAAGACTACACAAGCACGTCAGATTGACCTATGCCCCCTTCGTGCAATTTGTTACCGACCAACGCCCTAAACATCTGTGCCGGCGGCTGATGTGCACACGCCCGCTCTTGTGGGAAACAATGTGGCAGATTAACTCATTCAGTAATAAAGTATAACAAAATAAGTATCAAAGGTCACGCCGGCCCAGGTCCAGGAGTGCGCGAGAGATTTTGAACATTATCATTAGAGTACGTATACTTCCAAACGTTTAAAACTGAAGCTGTCTGACCATACAGAAAGGAATGAGTCCAGTTGAACTTTTGCGTATATCCCTAGAATTATGTTTCCATATTCCACTTAAGGTACAAATTTGTACCCCTCCCTATTTTATTTCATGTATCGCTAATATCACCGCTTGTGGTGCCGTATGAAGAAGGAATGGGCATTAAAATTAAGCTCAATTAAATTGGGTTTTATATCATAATATATACACATATGGTATTTAATTAAATTAAAGCAATACAATCCGTATATATTATTTATTTTAACTTATGCAAACAACGTATCAAAGCTTTAAATGTAATTACTATTTTTTATTTTTAAATTAACATTTTATATATTTTTATTTAATATTTTCTTCATTTTATTTAAAAGTAGATATGAAATCTATGAATATCATGACATTAGAACAAATTAGTTTGTTATTTAACGACGCTGTCAATTGCCAGGATCACATCAGCGTCGCCGGTGTGCCGGAATTTTGTCCCGCAGGAGTTCTTTTACATGCCAGTAAATCTACTGACATGGAGATGTCGTTTTTAAGCACACTTAAAAACCAACGACCTGGGCCGGGTTTGAACCCGCGACCTTGGGATCAGTAGGCCAGCGTCTAACCAACTGAGCCACCCAGACCGACATCGTCATGACATTAGCTTCAATAGTACAAAGAAATTATAAAATCTCGTTACACACTATCAAAACTTGAAATGTAATTTTAATGACTGGTATAATCGGATATTGTTCAAGTTTTTGGGCATATAGATTAACTCGGAATTTTTTATTTTGTTTGTTCTGTTCTGTTATAGTATTATCTTGTAGCTAATTGTACTATAGAATTAGTTTATATCTGAAAAAAATCCTATTGTATACCAAAGTATGCACAATGTGTATAATAAAGTTATGGTAGAAATAAAATCTGAGAAACACGTCCTGGTTTAGGTACTAGGGAGTGAGAATGCAGATTTTATTTTATTTAACAAGCGAGTTCCTTTCACTGTACTCGATATATTTTATACTTGTTTGTCCTCAAATAATAGAGGATGACAGCCAAAATTACTCTAACATGGTGATCTAAGCAAAAGATCCACAATTATTTAAAAGCTCCAAGAAGGAATGCTACATAGAAAATGGCTGGACATTATGTAAAGTAAAAAATACCTGAAGGAAACTGCCCCAACAAGGGACACGCCTAGCTCCGACAGCGAAGAATATCTTACCTGAAACAGAGAGAAAATAAAGTTAGCACAATTGCACTGTACAGGTGTCAAGAACTGCTAAAACAAAATACAACCACGACAATACTAATGTTATACGCTGACAGTATATTAATTTCATTACATAAAATGGCGAACTGAATGTACAGGTTGCAGTTTCCATCTCTGTCTGGTAGTAGCTGCGTGCCTGCTTCATCTACAAGCGGTTCTGAGCCGGAATCTCGGTTAGAGTGAATTATCTGGATAAAATTTGTCCGGGCTTTCCCTTATCCTGAGAAGACAAATGCCGGGTAACTTTTTTTGCGGATGCTATTATGTTGATAGCGGAAGACGAGCAAAACTTACACGCTGTAGGTAATTGAGTGGTCAGAGATTTTAGGGAATAAAAAGTTGAAACTAAATCCTAAGAAAAGTAAAGTTATGTATATGGCAAAAGCGGAAAAGGAAATAAGAACTGTAAGCATGGTCCAACATTATGAATATTTGGAAACAATACTACATCCAAGATTGAAAAATAAACAAAGAGATAGTAAATCGAACCCGGAAAGCAAGTAGGACATACCATCAACTGAATGGAGTGATTTTTGAAAAAAAAAAAAAAAAAAAAAAAAAAGTAATCCAACAAAAAGTCAAATTACAGCTGAACGAACTGTGTTGTATGGAGAGTAAGGTTAGCCAGTAGGGAATCAGGAAATAAGTAACATAACAGCTGTTGAAATGAAATGTTATAGAAAAATAGTGGGGAAGAGGGACAGAATCCGGAGCGAAAGAATAAGAAAATAATTGAAACAAACTTCAATAGAAGAAACTTTGAAGAAAAGGCAGTTCAAACACCTGTTCCTCAAACACCCGATGAGGATAGAGGAAGGGAGAAAGCCAAAATAGGACAGTAATTACTAAAACAAACGGTAGTTTTGGTATAAAATGCAGTCACACAATGCACTTAACACTAGGCTAGAAAGCTCCTTATCTTTTGAATAACGGTTGGGTAACACAAAGCTAAATTACAGCTCTGCAATTATAATTTTAATTAATTAAATTCAACTTCGCGTTTAAAAAGCGTAGCATATGCAGGTAGCATTTGTAAACTGGAACTGAGGACATGGTTTAAAATTTTATTTTTTAATGCATTGTTCTGAAGTCTGCTTACGTTGTTCTTTGAAATGCACTAAATTTACTGTTGGCGACAAATAACACGCAACAAGTATACCATTATTGCAATTCTTTTCTTTTTTCTACACTGTTTGCTCGTGTATTTAGCAGCGAATGTAAGAAGAGGTAAAAGATCTGAAATATAACTGAATTTTTCATCCATCTTATGATGCTCAAGCTTCAGAAATCGAGGCCGGGCAGTTACTCAACTCCATCAGCAGAAACACTATTGTCTGATAATCAGAATATTCTGGAAGTTTTCCTTCTCCCCACTTGTAGAACACTCTAGAATTTTCTGTGGAAACTGTTATATAAACTGCATTCTAATGAGTAAGCGAGTTAGGGAATGCGACAAGAAGTGCTGTTCTCCGAGTGAGTTTGTGATGACTGCTGCCACTGACAAGGGTTAGTGAGATCACACATTCGATTTCCCATTGAGTGAACCCTCCGGAAGAAGAGGCTCTTTGTGCGAATTTCATTACACGGCTACGTCACGATTACGGTTTAACTAGATTCTGCTGGAAAAGCGACGGTGTGAACTATCGTCTCAATGAAAGTTGAACTAGTTCATACTAGAAATGTGACACTGAACTAAGTCATGTTGACAGTTGGACTAGGTGATATTGGTGAAGTGATAGTGTGTACTAAGTGATGCCGCAGTGAAAGTTGAACTAGATTACTTAGTGAAGAGACAGTGAGAACTCAGTGAAGCTAAGTGAAGTGTTTAAAGTTATCTTGATCAACGTAAGGTGTGCTGAAATATTAATAAACTATAAAACAGATGTCAAAATAAATGGTAATTGGTGGAAAATGACGTGCGATTGTAATTCATGCGGTTTTTATTACTCGAGTTCGCAGTGTGTGTGTGTGTGTGTGTGTGTGTATGTGTATGTGTATGTGTATGTGTATGTGTGTGTGTGTGTGTGATGAAAACCTTGACCAGGGCCTTCCTAACAACTTGAGGTTTTAATGTCTTTATTAGTGTGCCACACATTTCATGAAATCTTGATATCCTTAACTCCAAATACCTAATTACTGTAACTAAAGTTGCCGATGACCTTAATGCAAACTGTCAGTACCACACTTCAATAAACCACTGCCGAAATTAAGCATTGCGCATATGTCAGTCATAAACCCACTCAAGGTAAATTATATAACCAACCAATGTGTGCATAATAATGCAACTCTTTTTTTATTTATTGTTACATTCGGACCAGTTTTATTCCGGTGATTACATATCTACTTTGAAAATAGAGATACAAGTGTTGATGCAGGTCATAATATAAATTTAACAGTCTATTAATATAAATTGAGTTACACGATGATAACTGCATTCGTTCTACGCCTTTTAATACATCGGAGTAGCAATTACGAATATCAAAGCTGGTTCCGAGCTGTCGGTTAGAGCAACTGCCTGCTGTGCAAACCGTCTATAAATTTATATAGCTCTAATTTTTTATAAATGTATAAAATGAGTAATTTGGTTTGGAAATATAAAGCATTTTGAAATTAGTAAGTGGTTAAGAAATTGTGAGTTATTACTTAAGGGTATTTTACTAATTTAAGCTTTATAAAATGTAAAATTTTAATTTGTTGAGTATTTTTAAATTATTATAGCCAAAAATTATTTATTTCGAATGCTCTTTTGAAGTTATAAATTGTGTAAATTTAATTTTTATTTTTATTAATATTTAAATGTATTTTGTTACACATTTAATGTTTCGAAATTTTTTGTTTTTATGGTTTTTAAAAGATTTAAAGTTGAAATTGTAACGTAGTATGAATTAAATTTGGTTAGTTTATGGTGTTAATTTTTTTTAAATTTGCTAGTAAGTTGAAATGAGTAGTTGATTAATTTTATGAATTTTGAATAATGTTTAGGAAGGAATTAAGAGTTATAATTTTGAAATTTTATGGATTATTGATATGAAGTGTTATATTTGTAATTTTTATAATTTTAATTGATGTATTTGTAATTTTTTTTTTCTTTTAAATATTAGACACTAATATTTGGTAATAACTAAAGCCACAATTTTTAGTACCTCATCGAGTGTAGGAGTGTCAGTTGTGACGTGAGTGTGTTTGCCCAGAACGAGAGGCCAGCCATCAGCACTGAACGAAACAGTCCCCTGCACACGGTAAGGTGAATAAGAATTGTGGCTTTAGGAATAACGGTTACCGGTTGTTTTGAATGGTTTTTGTCAATTATTTTGTAAACATTATTTAGGATTGAAATTAGTAACTTTCATTTTTACTTTCTCTGCTGGTAAGTAGGGGAAGTATTGTATTCCACTGAAAAATTCGATGTCAAGATTTCACTGGAAATATGTTTTGAGGCCCCCTGAATCCAAGAAAAGCATTTTTAGAAAAAGGTCTGTGTGTGCGTGTCTGTGTGTGTGTGTGTGTGTGTGTGTGTGTGTGTGTGTGTGTGTGTGTGTGTGTGTGTGTGTGTGTGTGTGTGTCTGTGTGTGTGGACAGCATAACTCAAAAATGAAAAATCGGTTGAAAACCAAAGTTGATATTTAAGTTTAATGTCTTTCAAGGATGCGACACGAAGGTTTTGAAGAAAATAGCTGCAGCCTTAACTACACTTCACATGGAAATTTTTTCAAAACTTTTGATTTTCTTGAAAATGGCTCTAAGGATTTTGATTAAAATGCCATATGTTTAAGATATTTACTCTGGATGACTTTTGAATAACTCGTAATCTACAAAAAATGTAGATCTCGCTAAAACACACAATTTATGTCTAAAAATAACTTTTTTTTTTTTTTTTTTTTGAGAACCATTTCGGGATATTCCTTGCTATGTGTGTCAGTTTTAGAAAACAAAACTTTTGTGAAATGGAACATCGTTGTTCATTTTTTTATATGTTAAGTGTACAAAGAGAACGGAATCTCAAAGTTTTAAAACTTTTGACTATCGCACAAAGACTACACTATTCTTATATTCCCCTTGCACCTACAAGCAAATAAGCAATAAGATAAATAATTTGTACAAATGATTATCTCAACTAACACGAAGAAGATATAGGAATAAGAGCTTCTAAGAATGGTTAGTACAAGAGTAGAGAAAGTCATGTGAGTGCAATACATCAAGTTTTTTTTAGTAGAGAATTAACTGGATACCAGAATTATTTGTGTATTTATTTTGCATTTGAATTGGTAGTTTATTTTGTTTTTGTTTTCTTGTATTTTATTTTTAATTGTTTATCTGAAAAATAGTTTTGTAATTTATAAACAAATGCATGAGACTTGGAAACTAGGTTCCGGTGGGAGTAATTAGTTACCGGGATGAAAGTTTTCAGATTTTATTTATTTGTGCAGGGGGATTAGGTTCGTTTCCCGGCTGCGGGGTAGAAAGTTTTTCTCCAGCTAACATTATTCCCTATTCTCTCCATAGTGTGAGATAGGAATGAAAGTGTGAGTGAAAGAAAATTCACTGTATGGAGTTAACTCCATACAACACCTTCTGAAGGTTTTAAGTTAATTAATAAATATTTTAGCATTACATTGTTTACATTTTATCCTGCACGTGGCAAAAGGAAAGCAACAATTTCACTCTTGAGATTGTTTTAAATACTGTGATGCCTATCAGAAGCCGCCATCAAAGCCGCTCAAGGTGAAGCTACCTCACACCGCTGCTTGCAATCGCATGGCCCGATGACAATGGAGCGGTCAGAACAAACGACTAGAGTGCAGCAGAAAAAAGAGTTGCTAGACTGTTCGACAGTCTTTCGATTGCCGGTTTATTTACGAGAAGTTTGAGAAGGGGTGGATTTCGAGAAAAATCCGAACTACGTCATCTTCACCGAAGTAAGCGAATATTGCGGTGAGAGGGAGAAGTTGGCAACGGGAATCGAACCCACAACCTCCTGAATGGGAGTCTCATACGTTAACGCACGTTCTGGTTTAAGTAATTAAAATAATCAGAAGTTGTTTTAGTTTTAGCAAAGAAAAAGCATAACCTTGAGTATGTCAGTTCTTTTTTTATAATTAAGAGAGGGATAGCCGCTTGCTGGAGCTAAATATCTAGTTTCATTTACAATTAGCGGAGCAAGCGAACATCAGTTTGGGGACAGCACACATTAGTGAAATGTGAAGTTGATAGAGTGATGGCGGAGGATGCTGTGGTGAAAGCGGTCATGTCCGTGGGCGGACTAGGTTCGTGTTGGACATTGTCCAGAACATCTATCTTCTTCCTGCATAGAGAAGGTAGCATTTAGCGATTTTCGCGCAGCATCGGTCGCTGCGTATTATGTCGGCTATTTGGGCCCTAAAGAATCTCCCGCAGAGTGGACCGCGGGTGGCCATGACGTAGCTACACGATGACATTGTCTGTCTGTCTGTCTCTAAAATGTCAAATGTTTCCCAGGCACCTGCACTTAAAGCGACACAACTTGCTATACAAAATAAAATTACATTAATACAATGGAATGAGAGTGCGGTTTTTTTTAGTGGTTCTAGGAACTCAAGTGACTGATGCAGTTGTTATTTTTACTTTCTCTAACATCTGCCTATGGCATAGGCGTCCCCAATCTTTGGACTCCTAGAATCAGTTCCTATAATGAACCCCACCCATGCCTACTTAGAGGTACTAACCAACCTGAACACATACTAGTCATAGAGTGCGTTTCACCAACCATATTAAATTTTAACTCCGTGTTAAGCTGATTTAACATTAATGTTAGTTTTAACATAAAGTTAAATTTAATGTTAACTTAACATTTGCATGCCCTTAAAGATTACAGATTTGCTTATTCATTCACTTATTGATTGGTTTATGTAAACCCCATGCGCTGACTACCTAAGTCACTAAGAACAGTTTTTTGGAGGTTAATGTGTCTATAAATTAAAAAACTGAGTCATTTTCTTATTACACACACGTACACACACACGCAAACACTTTACACGATTTTCTGTGTGGCAGCGCGTAACTTGTGGTGCCCCAGGTTGCCAGTGGCGGGTACATCTGCTGTAGTTTATTGTGATCTAGGGCCAGGGGGATGGGCGCGCAGAGTTGGCGAGTCCTTAACTGGGGTGGTTAAGGCAAGTTCAATCGCTACCTCTCCTCTCCTGCCCATGCCTATGTTATAGCTGGTTGCTGCGGCAGACTTTTGAGCATTTTTGGGAATGCTGTTTTGAAGTTAGTCGCATTCTTTGACTTCGAGTAGCATAAAGGAACAATAGCTTAACCTTCAATCTGAAGAAAGCGCACTAGACACGGTTTCAACTGAACAGCCAGCCATAGCTTGGCATACAGATGTTGATTCAAGTCAACACAAGCCAACTTGAAACAATACATGAAGTGATAGGATCTTTTCTTTACAAAAACTTCTTTATGAAGGGGAGTGACATTAACAAATGGTGAAGTAATGATTATGTAGAACAGATCCTGAAGCCTGCAGGTGCTGTTTGCAATCTCGCCTGGCTACTGCAGCATTGAACCAGATAACCCGCTGTAGTCAAGAGGATGAAGTCGTTACTCCGCCCACATAAACGCATCTTGATCCTTGCTATTATCATACTTGCAGGTCACTATGAATAGAACCTTGGAAACAGCCAATCATAGAGTCTGATGGACCAGGATGCCCGCTCATTAAAGCCCCGAAGGTTCGGGCGAAGGTCACAGTTTGCACTGGCTTATGCAAAAGGAATTACTGTGGCTGAATTGCTAAAAAGTAGTACACTGTCGTTTTTATGAAATATGGTAATGTAGTGCTTATAATTGCATATTTTCACAATGTTTGCACTTCGTAGCTTAAGGGCATGCATACACATAACCTCTTTCATGGAAACTGTTTCAAGGTTTATCTACCATCATTTCATTAATGTTATTGGCGGCTGTTTATTAACAAAATATTAATCTTAAATCATAATAATTGTATTAATATAATAACTAGGCTAATGTTACATACGTGTTTGTCTGGAACATAAACCTATGACAATTACGTCAATTTTTTCCCTTCCATAGTCCTGTTCACTTTCCGTTTTTATTTATTTCTTACACTATACAATTTTTCCCACGCTTCTCAGTTCTAAGTGGCCTTTAAGATGGTTTCCTCACTGACTACACTTTACGTCTATTAAGTCAAAGGGGTCTGCACCTGAACATTCTAATAATAAATCTGTTATCTTATCTTCCTTCACATTAAATATCGGACATCTTTCCCACAACACACTCTTGCACACTCCCAAACGAAAGCAAGGAATCGCTTCTCTCATTCTTGTGACCAATCTTAACTCTCTTCTTTATTAAACCTAGTAATAAATTAATATTTCGCATTGTGCCAAAAGGTCACTTTTGACAACGTGCCTGAGGAAATTTGCGCATTCGTTTGCTAACATCGGCAGTTGCAGTATTTCCTTAATAACGAAATGGTGGCTAGTTAGTACAATAATGCATACGATAATGGGAAACTACAAAAGAGTTATTGCGGCTGGAAAATTGATCATTTTAATATTAACTCATTGGCGTATTCATTAATATCATGTCCTGTTATTGTTATTTTATTTTATTTTATTTTATTTTTGCTTCCTTAGAGAGTAAAAACAGTACTCACCCTTATTTTATTAGACGTAACAATAATCTAATTAACAATAGAGTAAACGTACCATTGACAATACAATTATTGTCAAAGAGCCGTTTCAAATATTTGGACTTTTGACGACTGGATGTAAATGGCATATTTATTTGCTGTCTCGCAAACATTGTGTAAACAATACCGTAATCCATTTCTACCCTAATTTCAATAACTTTAGTCACAACTTAATGTTAACGTGACGTTGCCAAATATCTCTTAGAAACTAAACTTTGCATTACATTTTAACATGTGACTAAATTCATTCCAAATAAGGTAGAAATACATAGCATTATTCACACAATATTTGCTGGACAGTAAATAATAAGCCATAATTGATCACTTTTTTTCTCGGCAAAACAGTTGACAATAATTGTATTGGACATATTGGTTGCACTGATCATGCAGAGTCCCTTGTTAACGTATGGCCAAAGCAGTACTTCCTATCCGGTATATACTGTTTTGGTGTATGTTTATCAATACTTTGTCAACATGTTCAAAAACAACATCAGCATAAACATAATACGTCAATTAGACTTCTTGAAAATACATGAAGTAAGAATTGCGCACTCTCGTTCTTAACTACCTAAGAGTGTGCAAAACGTATCCAAAGAGTACGCAATGAATTGAACCCAATGCCGTTCTCAAAAGAACACCACACGCCAACATTTCTCACACCTAATGCATTGGATCCAGCCATTAGCATCTCATACTGCTCGCCACATCCTGAACAGAAAATAAACAACTGGTCTTCTGTTTCTTCAGAGGCAATTGGAATAGGATGCTTCCCTAGTATTATAGGGCAATTTCCTCTAGGCCACAGTAGGTACTTGCTTTCTATTCTTGCTTCCAAATATAATTTATATATGGAGAGGATGCCATTGTCTCCGATCGTCGGTTGTTGGCTGCCATTATTCCTATAGCTTCCGGTAAAGGCAATATTTCTGCTAGAGATATTACTATTTCTGCTGCGTATTCGTTTTCCAGGGATGAAGGTTTTCTTTCTGGATCTTAATAAAGAATTCGCTTCCTGGGGTAGAAGTTAATTCGCTGCTTAGCCAGAATTCTGGCTTAGATCTGCTTGGCGTTGCTCAGTGACAGTAGATTGCAGAAACTTCTCTTCTGGAACACATCGGGATCGGAAAGTGAGTTTTCTATCGGATTTTCTAGCTTGAAATCATTCTGAAATAAGAGCTACACTCCAGACTCTGAAACACACGAAAGATAACACAATCTTGTCATTGTGCACTATATGCACGCTTTGGACATACTTAGAAACCATCTGTCTGAGTTGGTTTGAACCCGTGACCTTAGGATCAATAGACCAGTGCCTAATCATTGAGCTTCCCAGATCGACAGCCAAAAAGTGATTTGTACCTGCTTCACTGTGTACATACAGGATTTCTTCGCGGAAATTCTAGCAGAAAGAAAGCCTGTTAGAATTTCCAAGAATCTGAACATAGCTACGAAATCGAATTAATCAGTTTAGCCAACTTCCAGGAAAATGAACTGTGCTCTCCTTGGGGCTAAGTAATGTTTGCGCTTTACACTTTATTAACAGCACGGCGTAACTTAGTAAATTGAATATATACAAACAGAGAATTTGGAATTTTTATGTTATTCTTAAAATATAACTTTAAGTGGTAAATGAATAAACGAGTGTGTCTAACTCATTGAATTAAATAGTGCTTATATTAGTAAGTATTGTGATGCGTCCCGCTGACAGCCCATCAAAGAGACACTCAACGTCAAGCTACCTCATACCACTACGCGGCGAGTAAACAAGGTAACAATGCACTGGGTGAAACAAAGCTTCCGCACTATACAGTGTCACACTCTTCATAAGCTATATTTTCACCAGCTCTTTCTTTAAAAAAAGACTAATTTTCTACTAAAAGATTCTTTGCGACTGTGTTTCTTTTCTGTGCTTCTATTCTTGAAAACGTCTCTATTAACCCAATTACTTATAATACATTCCAAGTATCCGAAGTGTGTTTTTGCATTATTTCCTTCCAAATGAACTTTCCTTGCTTTTCTATAGATAATCATAATTTTGTTAGTATTAATTAGAACAAATGTTTGCATGCTACTTCCCAAATTAATTATTGGTGAATATTCGGCAGATTTGAAGATTTATCTGGAACATACAAGATAGCATGCTGTTCGTGATATAATAAATTGCAATCAAATAGCCTTGTGCATTGGTCGGTAGACCATTTATTAAGCGTGTACATTTGCTATAAAATACAAGTCCACAAAACGAAATAATGGCATAATTTTGATAGACCGGCTGAGCACCTGGTCATTTGAATAACGAACTTGCATTTTTATGCTAGGTACTTACATCCGTAAGTAGTAATTTCATTACATATTTCATCGAGTGACAGCTCACTCTGTTACGTAACCTGCATGTCCATATTTATTAGACCATGCTTTTATATCCGTTAGTAAAAATTGGTTTTATGTAATTTTGAAAACAGGAGATTAATGAAACACTTTTGAAAATATGTCTTGCAAATTGGACTTGTCGATACGAAAAGAAATAACTGTTCATCACGTTGGCAGAACTTCTTTTATTATTTATAAGTGAAAATCATGAAACAAAAATCTGAAGTGTTACACTCACATGACTCTCTCTACTCTTATACTATTATGAAGTCTTATTCCTCGATCCCCTTCATGTTAGTCGAAATAAAAATTTGCAGAAATTACCTTATTGCTAATTTTCTTGGAAGTGCAAGAGGAATACGGGAATACAATAGGCTTTGAGCGATAGTCAAATTTTTGAAGCCTTGAAGTTCCGTTCTTTTTGCACGGCTAAGAGATAAAAAAGTGAATAACGAAGGAAAGTTTAAGCATTAAAAAACTGACGCAAAAATACAAGGAATATCTCCAAAATGGTTCACTCCACAAAAAATGCTTTGGACCTAACTTGTGTGTTTTAACATCTACATCTTTTGTTTACTAAGATTTCTTCTAGCTCTTACGGTTTTCCAGTTATGCAAAAGTCAGGAGTAAACAGGACTATAAAAGTTATAACCAGAAAATTCAAAATATACATTTAATTTGACATAAAAATATCTTAAACATATAACGTTTTAACAAAAAATCGTTAGATCCATTTCTGAGAAAATAAAATTTTCAAAAAATTTGCCATATGAAGGGTAGTTTATGGTAAAGCAATTTTCTTCAAAATCTTTGATTTGCATCCCTGAAAGATATTTAACTTAAGTACCAACTTTGGTTTTAAACCGGTTTTTCGTTTTTGAGTTGTGCTGTTTTTTTTTTTTTTTTTTTTTTTTTTTTTTAATTAACGTCCTCCAACATTGCGTCATATCGGACGGGAGTTGTGCTGTTCACAGATACACACGGACCTTTTTCTAAAACGGTATTTTTTTTTTAAATTCAGGGGGCCTCAAAACGTACATTTACGATGAAGTCTGACACTGAAATTTTGATTCGAATACAAACCTAGTATACGTAGTAGAGAGGAAAAGAAAATGCTCAAAATATCATGCATTTAACTGCTGTTTTTAATTTAGATCCATCAGTTAAATACAAGCATTAAGCAGGGTCACTCAAAGTCGCGTGTAGAATTTAGTGTAAAACAATGCAAATTATAACTATAATATTTTAAATTAAATAACACTTAGCTGACAGGTAGTTTATATGAGGGCAAACAAGTTCTAATTATAAGCTGGGAACATTAACTTTATTAGCAATATGAACTGAATTATGCACCAGAGTTATGATCTTGAAACCCTCAAAATACACAGACAGCTATGCGATCTTAATTAGTACCAACAACTTCTAGTAGGCCACGTGGAGAGGAACAAACACATTAACGATGTCAAGGGTATATGATGGTGGCAGCATCAAGGGCAATGGCAAATGCATGTTTATTTAGGCGGGGTATTAGTGCGTCTGCTGTTCAATCATGGTATTTCATACTCCTGGTGCTGTTCCTGAATTTCTTCTGCCACAGCCAGTGGCGGCTCCTGCAAAAATCTGCCAATGGCTACAATGCTCACTTTTTTCGACATAACCTTAAAACAGCGATGTCTAACGTTTGCGAAAGAAGGGAGGTTGGATTTACCTCCTTCCACTTTGTGTGGACAGTGCCACTCTTTTAACACTCAGACGTGCATTGTGTTGCAGTGGCAAATTGGTTATATTTACGTGGCTTTTGATTTACGAAAGCACTTTCCAATCTCATGCGATAAACATCTGTTCATTAGCGACTTCTTTGTTACTATTTAGTCCATCAATATTTATTAAAATTCCATTAAAAGCAAAGAATAAGTCAGCAACCTAAGCTACCATCATTTTATGCAAGCATCACGCAAACTCAATATCCTTTATACGTTAAAAAATCTGATGTGTTGCACTCACATGACTTTCTGTACTCTTGTGCTAACCATTCTTACAAACTCTTATTCCTATATCTTCTTCATGTTAGTTGAGATTAACATTTGTACAAATTATCTTATTGCTTATTTCATTGTAGGTACAAGGGGAATGTTAGAATACAATAGGGTTTGTGCGATTGTCAAATCTTTTAAACCTTTGAGATTCTGTTGTCTTTGCCCACTTAACATATAAAAAAATGAACAACGATGTTCCATTTCACGAAATTTCTAAGTTTTCCGAAACTCGCACATATAACATGGAATTGGTTCAGCCTACAAGAAAATTTATTGAGACATAAAGTGTGTATTTTAGCAACATCTACATTTTTTGTATAGTATGATTTGGTCTATCTCTAACGGTTTACCAGTTATGCAAAAGTCGTCCAGAGTAAATACGACTACAGGGGCTATAGCCAGAAAATTCAAGATATACATTTCATTTGTGATCAAAATATCTCAAACATATGACATTTTAATTAAAATCGTTAGAGCCATTTTCAAGAAAATCAAAATTTTCGAAAAATCTTCCATGTAAAGGGTAGTTTAGGGTGGGCCTGTTTTCTTCAAAATCTTCGTGTCGCATCCTTGAAAGATATTAAACTTAAATACTAACTTTGGTTTTTTAATCGACTTTTCGTTTTTGAGTTATGCTGTCCACAAACTGACACACAGACACACACGGACCTATTTCTAAAAATGTTGTTGTGTTTTTTTTTTTTTTTTTTTTTTTTTTTTTTTTTTATTCAGGGGTCTCAAAACATATATTTCCGGTGAAATCTCGACATGGAATTTTTTGGTGGAATACAATACTTTACCTACTTACCAGTAGAGAAAGTAAAAAATCTAGTGTTGCACTCACATAACGCTTATTTCTCTATTTTATATTAATTCAGATAAACATTTGCAGAAATTCCTTTATTATTAATTTCTTGCAGGTACAAGGGAGTAGTAGGCTTTGAGCAATAGTCAAGTCGTTTAAAACTAGTCTTTTTCGTATGTCTGAGAGATAAAAAAGAGTAACACTTTCACATTTCAGAAAAGCATATTTATTAAACAATTCAAACATGTAGGAACAAGACATATCTCGGAAACGATTCACTCCCCTTCAAAAAATGCAACTTACAGTTTGCTAGTTGAACAAAAGTCAACCAGGAGGAAGTGGACATTCCCATAAAATTAAAGCTATACATTTGTGGTTAAAACATTTAAACCTAATAGTCGTTGGAGCCATTTTTGAGAAAACCAAAACTTTTGAAAAAGATGTTTCATGTAAAGGATAATCTTGAATATTTTCGTGTGAGATCTTTAGAATACGTTGAACTTAAATACCAAGTTTTGGTTTTTTGTTATGCTGTTGATAAAAATACCTTTTTCTAAAGGTGTCTTTTTTGGATTCAGAGATTCTCAAAACACATATTTCCGTTGAAATCTCGATATCGAAATTTTGGGTGAAATGCAATATTTCTGGTACTTACCACACATGGTACAGAAAGAAAAAAGGGAGGAAGAAAAAATACTAGCATCGGTAACGGTAATCTCCTGCAGTTCCGGTTTGCCCAGATAACGCCACTGGCTTGCAAGTTTTTTGGAGGAGTACTAATAATGACTTAAGGGAACTCAAGGACTCGCATATTACTCACGTTAAATCAATCAAGTTAGCACCGTTATTTCAGGAACCATACAATCTTTTACACTCTAATATTTGAAGCCAATTCTTCTGAATCCTTGTATAAGTTGTTGTTTATTGAATTTTCAATGAATATAGCCATAAATGAAGTACCTTCAATCAATAATAATTCAACCATGTGATGATACATGCTTTTGATAAAAATATTTTTTTCTAGAAAACTATAAACTTTTCAACATTTTGGTATTAGACTTTCTTGTTATTCACAACATGAGAAATTTGCTGTTCAGTCTCACGGATCATTTCACTTCCACCCTGTATATATAAAAAGCGGTCTTCCACGTCCATTATAGAATGGGGCGCTTCAAAATGTAGCAGTAAAAGGCCAAGAACTCTTTTGGTGGATGAATTTCGGGATTGATCTGAAGTTACATTAGTTTCCTGCCTTTGTTCATTCCTTCAGTCCTTGTGGTATCCAATACTGAGCGCAAGTTCCGTGGTAAGTTGCCAAGTTCGCATTCGGGAGGTTCCAGGTTCGACTTCCGTTGACTTCCACTCTGATCTTGGGTTGTTTAGATCTTCCCGGTCAGTAGGCGAATGATTTTCTTTCCATAATTCCCATTTATTCGGATACTTTCTCATATTTTTGTGGTTTTGTTACAATACTCTTCTTTTCTTTCATTATGAACCACTGCAGGCTAAAAAATGGTGGATTTTATTTGTTCTTTTCTGTCTTTTTCAGTGCTTTTTTGTTTCAGTTTTAACGGCCGTTTAGAATTTACGTTTAATTTAACAGCTTTTTTTTATTTGCAACTGACTTTTTTGCTGTCCAAAGGAGTAATATCAATTACAATTTCATTTAATTAATATGGTCTGCTAAGAGTGGTTAGAACAGGTAATTGAGAGGACCCATGCCATTAGCACGAGCAAAGGGAATGTATACATCCTGCGAGAAACTGCTGATCCTTCTCTAAATAACCTATTATTTATGAGCAGCAGGTGTCAATGACCTTGACCAGAAGGTAGGTTGTATTTTTCTTATGTATGACTGCAACTTCCCAATTTGTAGAAAAAATACTAATCGTAAGTATACCCGAAAGCTAAGCCTAGTAACATTTATTTTTTTGCCGTAAGTTGTATTTTCTACTGGTGGAAAGCTAGTGCAGAAAAGTGGTTCCATGTCCATCAACATATTGGGCATGGGAGTAGCTTCCTGAGCTGTGGGGACAAGAATTCACAAGTTCTTTTACGACAAAGTGCTAATGAATACTCGAAATCTTTTCCATTTCACAAATATGTTTATAGTGCCTTAGTGTGAATATTCCGTTAGCAAAGATAAATATATTCAACATATAATTGAAACTGAAGTTATTCATTAATTTGAACTAGCATTTTACATTCTTTTCCCCAACTTTTAGGTGGGCGCTAATGAGCTTTCCGGTTTCCGTCCTACAATTTCACTTCATCATTCAACGTTTAGGCAGTTTTTTTAGGCATTTTAAAAGTATTTTAGGAAATTTATGGGTCTTCAACTTCCAAGACTATTTCAAACCTACGCTCGACAAGAAATGTACAGGCCGCTTGATCAGCTATGCAGCTTCAACATAATATAATGAATTAACTGATGCAGGATATGTCCGTGAGTCAGGTTAAAAAATAGCATGAAGAATGGGACCTGTCAGACAATTAAACCTTCAGCATCAGAGCGAGTGTAAGAGATGGAGAAGAATATATTTTGGAATATCAGCTAACGTAAAGAGAACTGCACAATAGACGAGATGCAGAAGGAGAGAAGTAATTTCCATGCACTTGTTACATAACTACTACTAACAAACCCGTAAGGACGTCTGGCAATGTCAAGCTACTCTTTGTGTCCCAGTGGCATTAATTTATTCCGAAGACCTCGACGCTTATCTAGAACCAGTTGGTGCTAGTTTTATGTGATGTCAGCAGGTAATTCCGCAGCTACTGCCTCTGGTATGAGGAAACAGTCACAGCTCAACGCCCTGTGTGCTTTCCCAATGTCGAATAGCGAGTCAACAGCAACTCAACTTGATACCAATGAGTTAAGAAATCAATCGCTGACTTCGTGCTTAAACAGGATTTAGGCGTATTTTCCGCGCGCAGTGTTCCTTATATCTACACCGTTGCACCAAACTTGGCACAGCTAAACTTTGACACAAGGTGAAAGCTACTGGAAATTTCACTCCATTTCGCATAATTAACCACAATTGAACCTGCTTTACACCTAACTGTTATAAGTAATTCGCATTTATCCGTAAACATTTAGAGGCCCGGCAAAATGTAATTTAGAAACGTGTTAACAGAACCTTATTTAAGTGTTATAATTTCAGTGAAATGCAACTGACTTTTACGTAATTAAAATGAGCATACGGCATCTTAAAAGAAACTCGTGGTATGTTTTTCTAATGCTTGTTGACAAGATGCAAGCTGAGTGGGGGCTTTCAGCCGCGGAAACAAAAGACAAAGACGTTTGCTGGTACAGCCGGCGCCTTTTGGCGCCACATTATCATAGCAACAAACGAGAAGTAAAGATAAAATGTGGGGAAAACAAAACTTAGTAAAATGGAACATCGTTATTACTTTTTATATATTAGCCGTGCAAAGAGAACGGAATTCGAAAGCTTAAAAGATTTGACTATCACTCAAGGCCTACTGTATTTCCAAATTCCCCTTGTACCTACAAAGAAATGAGCAATACGATAAATTCTGCAAGTGTTAAACTGGATCAACATGAAGCAGAGGAATAAACGCTTGTAACAATCGTTTGTTCAAGAGTAGAGAAAAAGAAGGCGATAAGGCGGAACATGAATAGTGCGTCTAGGTACGTACATATATAGAAGTCTGTCTCTTCACGGAAACCAATCAGAACAATTTGTCTTGAGTCTCTTTGTTACCTTGGAAAGTCGTGGGCTTCTTAAGAAGTAGCGGTGAGAAGTGGGGCAGCGTTGATGTTCTGATATGTGTAAGATTATTACGCTCCACTTATTCACATATCTATGCATCTAGTAATTAAATATTTGGGACAAATGTTAACTAAGCCGCTCCTTAAACTCAAGTTAAACATATTACTTAAACGTAGATTATACTACCATGTCTCACATAAGTGTCGATTTTATGCGAAAATAGCAAAACAGTAAAATATTTTCCTTGTCACTTTCATTTCTATGTTATTTCAGTAAACGGATTTATGAACTTAAATTTAATAAATATTTAAATTAGAAGGGTGAGGTAATCTATTCAAGACGGGTAGTTTAATCTCTTTAATTATTGTGTTGATGGTTTTTCAGCTGTGCAGCGCAACACTTTTATAAGAAAACGTAATACTTCCATAACTAACTTATTTTGTCAAAAATGGCTAGTTAAGATACCATACATTTAAGATATTTTCCTGGCAAATGAAATGTACTTATAACTTGAAGTTTTGGCAACGTCATTTTGAATGACTTTCACGAAACTGGAAGCCATAAGAGATTGTAGGTAAAATCTTTCAGCAGAAAAAGTGTATATTTTATTAAAAACATAATTTAAGTCAAACACAATTTTTTGTGGATTGATTGATTTAGAGACATTCTCTATTATTTGTCTTGATTTTCAGTGCTTACACTTTTTAACAAAAGCTATCTCGATTAACTTGAAGTAGATACAGGAGCAGAGAAAGTAATGTGAATGGATACAAGATTTCTTTTTTACTTTTATTTACTACTGCTGGTCTCAAAACACCAAATTTCCCAGAGACTCTTATTAGGAATTCAGCAAACATTCCATTCATAATAGGAAAGTTTAGGTGTAAAATTGCAATTACATGCAAAAAATTGACTAAACTTTGGATTATTTTCTTCAAAATTTTTTGTCGCATCCTTGAAAGACATTAAATTAAATACCAACTTTGGTTTTTAACCAACTTTTCGTTTCTGAGTTATGCTGTCCACAGAGTGACACACACACACGGACCATTTTCTAAAAATGCTGTTTTTGGATTAGGGGTCTCAAAACATATTTCCGTTGAAATCTCGACATCGAATTTTTGGGTGGAATACAATACTTCCTCTACTTACCGGTAGAGAAAGTAAGTTGGATACAGATTTGCAGGAAACGGGGTAGCTTGGTTCAACCCCTTCAAGATTCTCCCAGAATCTACCAGGTGTAGCACGTGGTCGACTGAGAGTGTAATATGAAGAAATGGAAGTGGTGCGCACGCTTGTGTTGATTTATTTACTTCTGTCTAGTGAAGCTTGGCTTGAAGAGTTTTCCTCTAACTATTCTCTAAGATAAGCATCGAGCTAGCTGTGCACCTGCGGACTAGAGAAATGATTCTGCAAGTTACGCAAGTGTTCGCTCGCGGGCACGACTCCAAGGTCCTCGGCACAAAGAGTAATTTGAGCTGGTAACGGAAAGTGCAGCCGCTATCGTACACAGCTAATTGATAGGTAAACCGCTTGCAAACTCTGCCTGAGGGTGCCCCAACAGAAGATGGGGATCGGCGGCAGAAGTGATCACTTTCTCCTCGAGTTATCATCGCATCATGTAGAGCGACCGACCGTCCGACCGACTCACTGACTTTGTACTTCGCGATCCTAACGGTATTCTGAAAGCACAACGGAAATTGCTACCTCACCAGTCTGGTATTACCAACTCAACCTCATTGTTCTCAATCCTTAGGGATACCACAGCTTCATACTGAGCTTCATCAACATCAATCATCATCATCATCGACATCATCGCCATCATTATTATGGTGGCATTAAATCTTCACCCATTCTCTTTAATGATCTTACCATTTTCTTCTCTATTCTTATTTCATTCAGACCCTGGATCCCTAACTTTCTTCTGTCTTCACCTTTCTTTACTTTCTCTACTGGTAAGTAGGGGAAGTGTTGTATTGCACCCAAAAATTCCATGTCAAGATTTCACAGGAAATATGTTTTGAGACCCCCTGAGTCCAAGAAAAGCATTTTTAGAAAAAGGTCCGTCTGTGTGTCAGTCTGTCAGTCTGTCGACAGCATAGCTCAAAAACGAAAAGTCGGTTAAAAACCAAAGTTGATATTCAAGTTTAATGTCTTTCAAGGATGTGACACGAACATTTTGAAGAAAATAGCCCCACCCTAAACTACCCTTTACATGGAAACTTTTTCGAAAATTTTGATTTTCTTGAAAATGGCTCTAACGATTTTGATTAAAATGTCATATGTTTGAGATATTTTGATCGCAAATGAAATGTATATCTTGAATTTTCTGGCTATAGCTCCTGTACTCGTATTTACTCTGGACGACTTTTGCATAACTGGTAAACCGTTAGAGATAGACGAAATTATACTATACAAAAAATGTAGATCTTGCTAAAGTACAGAATTTTGTCTGAATAAATTTTCTTGTAGGGTGAACCATTTCGGAGATATCCTTGTTATGTGTGTGAGTTTTGGAAAACTTAGAACTCGTGAAATGGATCATCGTTGTTCATTTTTTTATATGTTAAGTGTGCAAAGACAACAGAATCTCAAAGCTTTAAAAGATTTGACTATGTATTCTAATATTCCCCTTGTACCTACAAGGAAATAAGCAATAAGATAATTTCTGCAAATATTTACCTCAAGTAACACGAAGAAGATATAGGAATAAGAGCAAACTTTCTTCTGTCTTCACTTTTTATTTTTGGAGACAGCACGAAAATCCAAGAAAGACAATATTCGGAATAATGGAATAAGGGAAATTATGCAAGTTGACAAACATATTTTAGAGATTGTAGAAGAAAGACACCTGAGATGGTATGGATACGTGCTTAGCTTGAAATAGAAGGTTAAAGCGTTTATAAGAATAGTTTGTACCTTTAAATATTTTGGATATACTGTAGTAATATGGTAGTAAAAGAAATACGCAAAATAAATTCAATAATACCAAATACAATTTGGTGCCTTGCAACAGAAAACGTGGATGTTACCGAGATGAGATTTTTGATCTTGTGTGTTCGATAATTCTTGTATACACCCAAATAAGATTCTATTTGGAAGTCTCTCCTTTCTTCGTTCGGCTGATGGCAAAGCGCCTTTCTACGTATCGTAGCTCAGCGTTCACTTGTTTCTACTGTTCCGTCGCTAGGGTTTCTGTGGAGTAAGTCCGACCAGATTGCATTGCACTTCTCGGTTAAGATTTCACCTGCATTCTCGTAGGATTTGGTGCTTGACAGCCAAAACTGTCTTTTGATGTGTCAAAGTAGTCCTCTTTGGTTAATACATATGTTAGCCTTGAAGGTGGTGAACTCCTGATGCATAAAATCCTTTGCAGTTAGCGGGCCCTGAGCTTTTCTATTGTTATCAGGTCGCTGAAGGTGATGCTGATCCTATAGGTTGCTATTGGGAATATGGCTGCCTGAACAGTAACATTGTTGTATCCAATGATATTTGTTGAGGTTGTTGGATGTGGTAGATGACTTTTATACTCTTTATTTGACTTAATCACCATTTTTAAGGATGTTAGAGTAGTTTGAAGGGTGCGAATCTCTGGGATGTACTATCTTTTAACTGTCCCTTCCTGAAAATCAAATGTTTTTCTTTACATATCCTTTTTCCACTTCCCAAATGTTCACTTGACTGCAAGTGCGGTACACCCGTGTATTTGACATTGGTTTTCACCTCATTACCGATTCAAGGATATTCTATTTCCAGTTGAGAGAACCTTTTCTTGCCTTTTATTGTCATTGATTTTATCGTGTCCTCTCGGAGCCGTGAAACACGTCCCCAGTGTCTAGTTTGGCTGATTGCCCTTGGTTTGCAACAGAACTAGATTAGCAAGACAACGCCATGCCTTCAGTGAAATATTACATAACTAGTTTTTAACTAATGTTACTTGTCTGACTAGCTTTAGCGCGTGTGGAATTTGTCAATGTGACAAAATTGGAACGCATGTACGTAGTATTGGCAAGCTCTCGTGTTTTCCATTTATATCCTTTTGGCATTAGGGTCACCTTTAGGTGACAAACGAAGTGTTAATGCACTTGGTTGCCACCCCAAAAGGGACTTGAAGAGATGGATGAGTGAAGTGTAGTCGTATTATTCTAGCAAAAAATATAACATTGAAAGCCACTACAAAGCACTCCGCTCCCCACTGCAACACGCTAACCAACCCCACCATCTACAAAGAAAAAGCTAATATGGAGTTAACGACCGACAAAAACGAAACAGAAATCAGAGATTAGCCAATGCTTAATTTGTAGTTCAAATCTAGGCAATAAGGAAAATATTTTTGGCCCCAAAATAGGAATAGGATTATTCCTTCTGAATACTAAGACGTAGACATATAAAGGAAACAGATAGTTGAGCATCTGCGGACCATGTGACCCTTTGTACAAGAGAGTAAATTGACTTATTAATAAAAAATTGCGCTTTCAAGTGAAAAATTGTTTCTGTACACACGCGTTGGCACAAATCAGGTGTAACAACCTGCTATTGCCGGCATTAAACCTACATTACTCTTACAGTTGAAATGGTAGTTTACATTTAGGCTCATAAATTTACTGTGTTTAGATACGAGTAAATGGGTTAGTAATCACTCGCGAGATTTATTTCAACCGTTTAACTGCGTGTATTGCTCACGTATCGCCGTGTGTTGAGTTGGAAAGAGCGGTACAAGACGGAAATAGATTTACAATCACTAAGGTCCTAAGTGACCTAAGGAATACTTTAAAATGACTTTAAATGTTAGAAATTTAAAACAAAGGTTGTCTTCCATTCCTAGATTTGAAGATCAGAATAATGAATTGAATTTTGGCATTCATAGTAAGCTAACACACACGGATAATTATATAAAAAACATAAATGCACATAAACTCGCCGTTTTTAACTGTTTAATTTATAGGTTGGTAAATACACCCCTTAATAAAGAAGAATTTAATAGAGAATCTGAATACATTAACACGGCAGTAGTTAGTGGTTTTAGTGCAGAATTTGTACGTAAAAACGTAAAGCAATTTAAATATCAAAAGGGCGTAAATGAAGCGTCCACTCTTAGAAAAATAAAAGATGACTGCAAATTTAAAAAGAGTACTTAACACCCTTGCACTAATAAAAGATTTAACCAAATTTTTAAAGCACGTGGCATAATGATGGCTCCACAAAATAAATACAATATAAAAAATGTGCTCAATTTATCTAAAAAGGACAAAATTTCAAATTCCAAGGGAAAAAAAAAAAAAAAAAAAAAAAAAGAGGAGTTGTTAATTAAACATTAAATGTAAACAGAACAGTCAGCGTTGGCAGATCATTTTTGGTCAGTAAATCATGAAATAAACCCTGAACTTAAATTATTAAAGCAATTGAGCGGGCCCATTGAATTGATGGTTTGGGAAAAAATATTCATATTGAAAAATAGGGATCGGGTTATGAATTTTGAAATACCTATTACTAATGCTATTACAAAATTCGTATTGACAGAAAGGGAGGAATGACGTCATCATAGGATGTCATGGCGGGTGACGTATACGTGACGTCACTGCGACGTCATCGCGAACTTGTAACGGTTTTTCGTAGCTAGTGCATAAGGTAAGTTCGCCTGATAATGACACGTAATTGGTGTCCAAACGATCCTTGTGGAAAATATTACGTGTAACTCAATTTATTATAGTGAAGTGTGAATTTACTTCACTGTTAATAGCTTTAGGTGTGTATATTTAAAAATATTAATTTGTTGTTGACAAGAGAAACCAGAATAAGGCAGGCGTATTGCAACAGATTTACAAGAAACTTGAGATTTTGGGGTGCGGAAACTTGAGTCTATTAATACTATAAGAACACGCGAAAAAGTGACAAAAACGTTAGATATGTTCTTAAAACGACTTATAAGCTGTAAAAATACCCTATTAGATAAAAGGATATAAAATGCATTGAAATGGCTAAATTTCATTCAAAACGCGTTTTTAAAGTGAGTACCGTTTAAATATTTTGCCGCTACAGCGCTGCATTCAAGATTTTGAGCATGCGCGATGTCTTCCTACATTCATTAGAAGACAGACATAACAATGAGCGACCGTCACTTGTTTTCCTATTGTTTGAGCGCTCCGAAATGTTTAAAATCAGATCAATTAATTAGTCGTTTTTGGAATACTTGAAATGTTACGTTAGTACATATTCATCCCCAATTGCGTGAGGTTTATATGAGGAAACAATTATTGACAATGCGTGGCCACACACAGCGAAATCTTTAATGTCAAGATCTGATCGCATCATCCACAGGCCAATTTGGCACCAAGAGATTTTCATCTGGTTCTTTATTTGAAGAAATTTCTTGTTGGAAAACATTTCAACCACGATGATATTAGAAATGAAGTGCAGACTTGCTTTTATTATAGGCGGCATCATTCTTTGCCAAAGGCTTACAAAAACTGGTTTCCCGTTACGATAAGTGGTTAAATAAGGGCGGTAACTAAGTGTGGAAGTAATGAATTATGATACAGTATTTGGAAATACGTTCTGCTATTTGTTAAAAACGTGATCGGTACTTACTTCAACAATACGCCGTGTATATTTTCCAGTATCAGTTGTGACATTTCGAGACGTTTCTACTGAGAAAAATAATATCTTCATATAACATGTTCGCTTAAGTGTACGATCATTTGTTGACAGTCAATGGAAATATTTCATCAACCGATTAAGACATATGTCTTCTTTTAATACTTTTTATTAAGCATTTGCGATGATGCGAATAAAAGAAATACTCAACTGACCAGTTAAGTCGTTGACGATGAATACGCATGACACTTAGATAAATGAACACAAGTGAAGAACAATGAGAAATTGAATGGTCAGTAGTAAAGGTAGATGAAATCTTGAAGCCCGAGACAAGTGGTAACATGTTTTAACTGTGATGAAGGCAAGTGAAATCGGATGAGCAAGGGTCACGGAGAGACAAGTCTACAGGTTCCCAGGGCAATGTTTCCGATGAACGATTCCGCGGAATGTGCTATTCACTTTGAAGTCGACCCGCGTGGCTGACAAAAATGTCTTCGCTGGCGGAACAGATGTATGGACTGTGTGGCGCACTTGCATGTGTTTGCCGCTCACAGGCATTAATTCGGAAAGGTGCTGTAAATCTTAAGCGCAAAAAAAGAAAGTTTCTTTTTAGCATGTTAAGTACTCCAGACGACTCGCTAACAATGTGCGCAGAACATTTCTGGCAGTTACCTGCTGATAGTGAGTGAGCTTTGAGTTGAAGCCTTACACTGTGCTGCTGACGGTTCTAGGAGGGGCGGGTTTGCTAATGACGGTCCAAGTGCTGAGAAACACTGTCACAGTCACACTTCACTGCCTAGTCTCGTACAATCAGTTATATTTTTGAAATACATAAATGTGGAAAACATCCTGATATATTTAGCTTTCCTTCACACGCTGGATTTCATATTGCTACAAGAAGGTATTGGGAAATGGGAAAACCTTTGCAATCCAGAATTTAAATAGCAAGTTTTAATAGTAAAGGTTATGAGATTAGACAGTTAAGGATTACAAACTGCAGTGTGGAATATGGTGCTATCTCTTTCTACTTTCATGTTTCAACTTATATCTCATACATCTTGTCACCCAGAGATCATGGAACTTCTGTCTTTGATATCCACTTGGATGTGTCTGTGTGTGTGTGTGTGTGTGTGTGTGTGTGTGTGTGTGTGTGTGTGTGTGTGTGTGCGCGCGCATGCGCGCGCGTGTGCGCTGGGGAGAGTCTGGTGTGCGAAAGAGAGAGGAAGACAGAGACACAAACACACCGAGAAAATTACCTATAATCGCTCCACCCTTAGATCCGCACTTAATGTAAACACAAGCCGTCACCAAGGAACCCGCGATACGCCGAAACCGAAGCACACCATACAATATAGTACCTTAAATGTCGGCGATTATCTGTGAGTTTGCAAAATGTATTATAACCTTGGTAAAGAGTACTTGAATATAAGACGACAGCAGCGCTATTCCTGAAGCTGCGGAGTAAATATCGTTCTGTTACGACATAAACACGAGGCGTGGGTCCAGGTGGCGGAGGGATACAAGGTCCGGATCTAAGGCTGGATGGAGTATATGTATGAAGTCTTATCAAATAATAACCAAAGTTATGCAGTTCCTCATGCATATAAGATGGAACCCAAGCGACATGACTCCACTTGTAACGTGCAAGCCTCACATTCGGAGGTCCCGGTTTAGTTCCCATTTACCTCTTCCCCTAACCTTAGATTTTTCGTTGTTTTCCGTGGTTAGTAGGCTAAAACTTGGGTAGTTTTTCATTTACCACGATGTCTTTTCTATAATTTCCCTTTTACTCCGTTTTCTGTTCGTGTGCTATGTGTGTTTCTAGGTTTCATGGCATATGGAGGTGTTGGATAGATGAGACGGGTGCTTGTACAAAACAAAGAGTACTCCCCTGGACACTAGAGGGCTGCTTGATCCAGGGGTCGCTTCAAACGAAATGATTCTTTACTCAAAATTATTTTCGAGTTATCTGCTGAAAGGAGGGTGCAGTGAATAAGTTAGTGATTACTGTAGCACTTCAAAATTATGCTTGTCCCCGGATTAAACATAACCTATAAGACGATGGTTATTACCAAAAATAAAGCTCCTTTATTCATGCTTTTCTCTTGGGATATGGTCGGCACAATAGAACACGCGCGCGAGTATAACTACGTAAGATGCGATGACAAGTATCTGCTCTTTGTTGCACAGAATCAACGACGTAATGTGACGAGATATACAACACAAAGGAACATTAATCGGTGGCTGCAAATCTGCTGAATCTCAAAGCTCGTGTTAAATAACGTAGTTTAATGCAGACAAAAGTGTTTCAGTTACGTGAAGTGTGAACTTTTAGGTGTTTAATTCCCCAGTTGTGTTACAGAACTCGCCCGCTGTATAATTGAGCGAGAAGAACGATCAATGCTCCGCAAGTTATGCGAGAGAGGGAGAGTGAAATTGGCTCCACCTATTGTTTGCCAAGCTGTGATGCATTCGTCAGATTTGTGTGTTGCACTCACATGACTTTCTCTTCTCTTGTACTAACCATTCTTGTAAACCCTTGTTCCTTGTTATTCGTGTTAGTTGAGATAAACATTTGCAGAAGTTATCTTATTATTTCCTTGTAGGTACAAGGGGAATATGGGAATACAGTGGTTCTGAGCGATAGTCATATAACATAAAAAATGAACAACTATGTTCCATTTGACCGAAGTATAAGTTCGCGAAAACTCGCACAAATAACCAAGAATATATCTGAAGTGGTTCACTCTACAAAAAAATGTTTCGAGAAAAAAAATTTGTTTTAGCGAGATCTACATTTTTTGTATAATAAAATTTGGTCTATCTCTTACGGTTTACCACTTATACAAGTCATGCAGAGCAAATAGGACTTCATGGGCTACAGCCAGAAAATTCAGGATATACATTTCATTTGTCATAAAAATATCTAAAAAATATGGCATTTTAATCAAAATCGTTAGAGCCATTTTCATGGCTCCTTGTAAAGAGTAGTTTAGGGTGCAGGAATTTTTTTCGGAATCTTCGTGTCGTATCCTTGAAAGTCATTGAACTTAAATATCAACTTTGCTTTCTAACCGGTTTTTGAGTTATGCTGTTCACAGACTGACAAACAGACAGACATACATATGGACCTTTTTCTAAACCGATTTTCTTGGATTCGAGGGGCCCCAAAACACATTTCCGCTGAAATCTGGACATCGAATTTTTTAGGTGGGATAGAACACTTCCTCTACTTTCTCTGTTAAAAGAGGAAGTAAAAAACAAAGTTTCCTAACTTGATTACCAGAATGAGTGAAGAGTAAATGCTTCAGAAGTTGAAGGAGGTGGAGTACAGGGACAAAGTAACTAACTCATGAGAGAAAAGCATTGAGAACAATCGAAAACGGAAGCTTTATTCATTGTTTTAGCCAGTTGATAAAAACAACAGTTAGGAGTATAAAGTGCAAATACTTTTATTAGTAATTGAGGACAGGGTAATGAACAATATTATATTTAACTTAAGAGTAGTGTGTTTTCAGGTTGGCTGGTAACTCTAAGTACACATGGAATAGAAATCATGACGCAGAGTGGGTCTGTCTCGAGATAACTGAAACTGAGTTATAATGCAAGACCAAATGATCTCTCGCTACATAGTCCAGTAGGTTAGCTTTGAGGTACACAGCCAAATGGCAGTCCATACGTCAGGACTTCTTCATGAAAAAAAAGAACCATCAGGTAGGAGTTGTTTATGGGAGATGAACAGAAAATAACTAACACACCGAAGTGGATTCATATTAGCGTCCTAATTATCTAAATATCTGCACTTAAAGAGCCTGTATGTCATGCCAGAGTCTGATAATGATACATATCTTGCCTGTCATAATTATTTTAGTGGGACAGTGACACAAGCGCTGTGTCCGTTTGCTCCACCCAGAATATCCATTTGTCCCAGCAGGTGGCTTCTAGTCAACATGCTACATGTCAAAACACTATTTTTTCTGCTTTAGTGTGTTTATGCGATAAGATTTTTATACTTGACAGTGAAAAGCATTTGATTTCTATTAGCATATGTTTCGCTTTTCCGATAAATATTACAGTTATCTTGAAAAACTCGGATGTGTCCCACTTACAGGGTTTTCTCTTCCCTTGCACTATTCTTACAAACTCCTATTCCGTTAAGTTGAGTTAAACATTTGCAGAAATTATGTTACTGCTGATTTTCTTTTAGTGCAAGGGAAATATGGGAATACAATATCTTTGAAAGGGAATCATATCTTTTAAAGCTTTAAAATTCCGTGCTTTTTGCACGGCTAAGAGATAAAAAAGTGAGAAAGACCTTTCATTTGAGAAAAGTACAGCAAAACTCACACAAATAACAAGGATATCTTCGAAATGGTTCTCTCCACAAAAATCATTTCGACATAACCAGTGTGTTTTAATGAGATCCACATTTTTATATAGTCTGATTTCCTCTATGCCTTAAGGCTTACCATTTATACACAAGTCCTCAAGAGGCTACAGCTAGAAAATTTAAAATATACACTTAATTTTCCATAAAAATGTTTTAAACATATGGTATTTAATACAAATTGTTAGAGCTTGTTTTTGAGAAAATTAAAATTTTCTATGTAAAGGGTAGTTCAGGGTGGAGGAATTTTCTTCAAAATCTTCGTGTCACATTTTTGAAAGACATTAAAAGTAAATACAAAGTTTTGTTTTTAAACGACTTTTAGTTTTAGTTTTGAGTTACACTGTTCACAGACACACACACACACACACACACACACACACACACACACACACACACACACACACACACACACACACACACAAAAGCACAGTCGGTCTGGGTGACTCAGTTGCTTAGACGCTGGTCTACTGATCCCAAGGTCGTAGGTTCAAATCTTGCCCGACCTATGAGTGTGATCCTGGCAATTGACAGCGTCATTAAACAAACATTATTTTTTAATTCACACACACACACACACACACACACACACACACACACACACACACACACACACACACACACACACACACACACACACACACACACGGAGCTTTTTCTAAAAATTCTTTTTCTGGGGCCTCAAAACATATTTCTGCTGAAATCTACACATCGAAATTTTGGGTCGAATATACCTAATAATATATACAGGATGGAAGGGAAGTCATTACATTCCTTCTAATATGTGCTTCATAGCAGCATTACAAACAAAAAAGTCTAATGACATTTTTTCTTTGGTCAGCTGATTTTGAAAAAATAAATGCTTTTTGTTCCAAATTGGATGCGTAATTCCACAAGAATGCACGAAGATAACAGATGTGTAGACTAACTTATTTCTGACATAGCTTCGGTAGTAATTATGAGACATCACACAGGGTTTCGAAATAATTAATCACTTAAAAGATGTGCAGGAATACTCCGAGCTGCTCTCTCAGACGTTAGGTAAGTCGACAACGTTGCGTTGAGGTTGGTCAGGGACTTGACCTGGTTTCCGAATGTAAACAGTTCGACCACTTCCACTATTGCCTATGTTTTGGCAGGTAACGGTTGTGATTGGCCTACAGTAGTACAGTAAACATACGACATTCACGAGACGCATGGTAGCACTAGTGTTTATGTACTGAACTAGTAAAAGTGACACACACACACAATAGGTAGTGTCGGCAGCTTGTTTTCGACAAAACGATCTCCGTAGGGAATGGTCGGAGACAAAAATGTAAGATACAAAATGTGCTCCAAATACTGAGATCTAATACTGGTTTAAATTAATGTAATGACTTCCCTGTCACCCTGTATATACGTAGTAGAGAAAGTAAACCGTATCCTATACGCTGTTCGAAAGATGTGGAATTGATCACTGGGTGACTTGCAGAACCTATGAACAGTTTGCGACCAAATTCGCCACAATGAAACAGCAGGTGTAGAGAAAGAATAAATCTGCAGCTAGGCACTTAAGCCAACTGTCACGTGCACTGCGGCTGTATTTTCCTTTTAATGTTTAATTAATGCCAAGAAAGTTAATGACAAACATTAGTTAGCAGATGACTTGCAAGCTAGGTCAACATAATATTGTGCGTTAGTATTACCATTAGAGTGCCGCCTAACAACGAGCGGAGGTAGTGAATGTGAAACTAAACCTGTTCGGGAGAGTAGAGGGCATAAGTTTAATTTATGTAGAGAGAATATTTGAATAGAAATTAAGTGGAGCTATAATGATGCCCATATATACACAATGTTTGGTTTGGTGCTGGATATTTCCATTATGCGTACTCGCACAAAGCACGTAAGGCAAATAAACGTTATTAGTTAAGGAGCTTCCTTAAACATTAACTGCTTTGCAATTTCCCATTCACTTTATCAATGGCAAATTAAGTTATGCAGATTTTCTGCAAAGTAATCTCAAAGACTTTTATGAGGAAGATACGGTGTCTACAGAGAAGAATAAAGCGAGGTGGTTCTGCAGTAACGGCAATTACATCTCGGAACTTTCTATTCCGTCCATTTTATTTTTCACCTTCATTTCAATCCGGTCTTCAGGGTAGAAAGTTTTGGTAATGGGCGAGTTTGGTGCTGCTGTGTGGTGACTTTGCCAGCTGTTCTGGGCAGATGGGTTGTGTTGCAGTCACCTGACTGTTGGCTGCTTGGGGAACTCTGGTGTTGAGATGAAGAATCTCCCGAGTTCTGACATACAATAGCCTCAACGATTGACTCAATGTGGAATCCCCTCCGTCCATACTCTAGTTCTACCTCGATTCCTGTGTAGAGCTTTAACAATCAGGGCTATAGACAACCCAATTTTAATACCCATTCCAATTTTCACATGCTCGTACACTGTGTAGATCTAGGGCTAAAACGGCAATCATCAATAATAAAAAAGTGTACACACGTTTTCATGCACTTACAAAATTGAAAATTATGAACAAAGAATATTTAGGGTAGGGGTAGTAAGGGGTAGTGATGCGCCTCCTATAGCCTCTCCTACCCAATTCCCATCCTCATCCTGCCCGTGGTGCACCCTGCTTTTAACAGATGAGGCTCTGGGGACCGAATCACAGCGGTATAACTGTTTCATCTAAAATGGAGGAAATGTCATTTACATATGTGCTGGCCTATCACAGCACAACAGCGTCCCTCAGAGGCACATGAGGGGAAGGTCGGTGGATCTAAATATCATCTATTTAGTCCTCCCGGCTAGGTCCGATGGACCCGTTGACCAACGATAGGTGTGGTCCCCCTTGCAAAATGGGGGTTTAAGTCGGGTGATGTAACTGCCACATTGTAAAACTGGTGCCCGTTAAGAAAACAGTTACATGAAAGCCACGAAGACCACTTGAAGACCTGTGAAGCATTAAAATCAGAAGAAACTACAGTTCAAAAGTATTGGAAAGCACGAATGCTAATGGCTTCATTGCCAGATGCAAGGCACTAGAAAACAACAACAACATATTTAGGGTATGGTTAACACCACTAAAAGATTTGAGTCAACATAAATTGTATCTACATTTTTGTTACCTCCTGGGATTTACCAGTTATATAAAAGTAATTCATTATATATCACAGCCTAATCAAATTTAAATTCTATTTATAACGGAAATATTTTAAACATGGTTTAAAACACTCGCTAGAGCCATTTACTGAGAGAATCAAAATAAAACTTCTCCATATAAAACGATAGTTTACGGTGGAGAAATTTCCTTGAAACATTTCCTTGAAGACAGATACATACACAAGGGCCTTTTCCTGAAAAGGATTTTCTTTCAGAGAAGATTTAGGAATCTCAAAACGTAATTGTAAAGAAATCTCGGTATCAAATTTTTGTGTGGAATGCACACAATGCACAATGCACTTTCCTACCCACTATGCACATGGCAGAGAAAGTAATGATGTGGTGTGAATGTAAGGAAGGGAACACCTATGAGAGGAAGGGAGACCACAGGTCAGCAGAGAGTCGCAGAGACGTGCAGCTGCAACATCTGCCCGCATACACCCGAACCACAGTGGTGATAACAAGAGAAATGAAATGAAGTGATTGGGGATCGAACCCATGACTTCCCGAACCCAGTCACACATATTACCACTGTGCCACTTCTCTCAGTTATAAAACCCAGTATCTAAGAGTACACTGACAAAAATGTTAAAAGCTGTACGCAAAGCACGTAGAGAATAGAATTTCAGCAAAAATATTTACTGTTTTATTGCATTCTGAAATATAATGAAACTAACTTAACGGAAACATACGTCGTTATTAGCTCGAAAATGTGATATTACACGCTCGTAAAGTTGGAAGTTAGCAGTTGATTACAGGAGAAAGCCCCTTTAATGTTGCTCTTGGGGCTATCATAATGAATTAAGTCAGCCGACCAGCTTGCAAGTGTATAGCTTAGTGCTGAACGATAAGAGAGAACAGGTTTAAATGTATAGCGTGGAAAAACTAGTTTGTTTTTGACATCTGGCGAAGCGTGAAGTCCTCACTGAGTTTAATTTTCAGGAATGCGTGTTAGTATCGTACGTGCTTTAATCTTTTACTGTGGTGTGGAATTTCCTCTAATGGCCTGTCGATTTCAACCGTTGCTCTTACTTACGAAATAATAAATGCAAAAAGAAAATATATAGCCAAGTCATTAGACTCATTTCTCGAAAAACCTGATGCGTAGACAAATATGACTTTCCCTACCCACTTTTGCACAAAATATTCTTAAAACACTTATCTCCTATCCAGTCCATGTTAATCGAGATAATCATAAATTGTTTTATTACAGAATAAGTAAAATAAACTTGGGTATTTAACCTTTAGGTACCTAGGGAAAGTATAGATAATGGGTTTTGGGACAATATTTTGTCGGCAGTCCTGAATAGAATGTAATGTGAAAATGTGCTTGAAGATTTCCTGGCAAACCACTGTAGGCCCTGAGGACCGAAAGGTCTGAGGCAGGCCTGGGCGACTCGCAGGATACCTTGAGCAACCTTCATTTTTATCGCTAAACATACAGTTATCTACAGCCCTCACGCTACCTGCCGGCTCTATACTCCGTGCTGTTAATCTTATTCCTATGTTTACTTACTAAAACTGGCCCCCTGGTTATCAGTAAAAGGTCATAAACAGGTTGCGCTCAGTTTGCACCAGTTGCCCAGCCCTGGTGTTTTGCTCTCTGGAGGGGAAGGAGGGTACAGTAGAACATAGCAGCTCACAATGATATCATATCTCCTTTAACTATTGCATTCCCTCAGGAGAACCTGGCTATAAGAAATGCGTTTTCTGAGAAAGACTACGGCCAGAGTTTCAACATATCAACAACGTTTAGGGCTGTTTGGAAGTATACGCTCTTGTGCTAGGAATGCTGGGATACCAACACAGTAGTTGAGAGTTAGGCACCTAAGATGACTCGGTCAAATGCCAAAGAAAATAGAAACAAAACGAGATGCATTGTTTTCAAAACTGTTGTATTCATGTTCTTACATGGATATGTTAGAATCATAAATCTTTTTACGACACTGCTTCATATTTCTCACTTGATAATGCTTCCCATTACACGAGCTAGGTTTTATTGCTTTCCACTTCAAGAAACTGTAACACAGTCGTAAATTCCGCTAGGTTTCCGCATTCAGCCTACATGGTTCAGTTAACTTGCATTTGCAGCACGTTGCCAAGCGAGCTGTAATTTGAAGTCTTTAAATGCGAACTGTGATCATGAACTAATCTAACAACCAATAATAGCAAGTTCTTTCATTCTATACGCGTAACAAGTTACAATAAATCTGACGTGATAGCGGTCAAATGTCCGTCAATGGTTGGATAAAAATCTGATGTGTTGCACTCACATGACATTCTCTAACTCTTATCCACCTGTCTTCTTAGTGTTACTTGAGATAAACACTTGCAGAAATTATCTTCTTGTAGATACAATGGGAATATGGGAATACAGTAGGCTTTGAGCGATAATCAAATCTTTTAAGGCTTTCAAATTCCGTTCAATTTGCACGGTTAACATATAAAAAATGAATAAGGATGTTTCATTTGACAGAAGTACAAGTTCTCCAAAACTTACACAAGTAACAAGGAATATCTCCGAAATAGCTCACTCTACAAAAAAAGTATTTGGACATAAATTGTGTTTTAGCAAACTACATTCTTTCTACAGTAAGATTTGGTCTATCCCTTGCAGTTTACCAGTTATGCAAAGGTCATCTAGAGTAAATAGGACTTCCTGGGCTATAGCCAGAAAATTCAAGATCTACATTTCATTTGTCATAAAAATATCTCAAATATATAGCACTTGAATCAAAATTGTTAGAGCCCTTTTCAAGAAAATAAAAAATTTCGAAAACTTTTCCATGTAAAGGGTAGTTTAGGGTAGAGAAATTTTCTTCAAAATCTTCGTGTCGCATCCTTGAAAGACATTAAACTTAAATACCAAATTTGGTTTTTACCCAACTTTTCGTTTTTGAGTTATGCTGTCCAAAGACTGACAGACCCACACACGGGTCTTCTGTTCTTTTTTTTGTTGATTCAAGATGCCTTAAAACAAATTTCCGGTGAAATCTCGACATCAAATTTTTGAGTGTAATACAATACTTCCTCTACTTTACTATACGTAGCACAGAAGGTAAAAATATAGATATAGTTCAAGTAAAAACGGTATGGAGTGAGGAGAAAATTTGTGGCGCACTGTATTTGGCACTACTACCACTAAGTAATGTAAACTAAAAAGTGTTAATCTGAGAATTAGAATGAAATAAATTCAAAATTAAGAGGATATGCAGTGATGTTAATTCACAACGAGAATAAGTATTAACATAGCGACGTAAGCATAAACTTAATGCAAAATATTGCCATTCCCATCCAGAAATGCAAATATAAATAGCAGCCAATAGCAGCGCTAAACAGCTGGGGTAATGTGGCAGCCTGCATAGTGAACGACAAAAGAGGTTATGTACGAGATACATTGAATTGAACAAAAGCTGGCTACTCAATTAAAGGATGTCAACTTAAAAAAAAAAAAAAAAAAAAAAAAAAAAACCTAAAATCGCAATTTCCAATGCTATGATTTTAATAGATATCTGTTTCCTGAACCGTGGTCTCATACACAAAGCAAGTGAACAGATAGAGATGGAATATGTGATGAAAAATGGCAGAATGATCACGCAATGAAAATACTATCTGATTGACTGCTTTCATATATTTGACGTAGACTGGTATTGCAGCATCTAGTATTTCTGTTATGGATACTATAAATATGTATGTGCTGTAAATCTGTCATATCAAATTGAAGTACTTTGATTTGAAAATATACGTTTATAATTTTAAGCGTAGAAAGTGTATATTCATCATTCTTCAATTAATTATACATATTGTATGATATTGTATATGCGGCCGCATATCAAAGGAAGCTCGAGGTCAACTATCTCACACCACTATGTTGCGCGGAAAGACAAAGACCTATTCCAGACAGCTCGAAAAGTGCCGAATGGGATTTTGCAAGAAGCTTCGAGAAACGTGGATTTCAAGGGAAACCGCCGGTACCTAGTTCCCGGCTATATAAGCGAGTCGAGCGAGCGGACAGAGAAGGCAGCTTTTACTGAGTTTTCAGTGAGTTAGTTAATTAGTTAGTTAATTCAATTTTAAGGGTAATAAAGTAATAATAAACTGGATTTATCATTTGTCGCAATATAAATTATTTCTCTGGATGAACGAAATATCCAACTAAAATAAGCTTGCCACGAAAATTACTGGCTTCACTTGTAAAACGTTACGAAACATTAACAGTGGTGTAGTACGTCGAGGGTTGTGTCGGGTTTATATTGGCTTGCTTCGATATGCCCCTTACTCCCTCTACACTGCTGACCATGTCAATTTGTGGTTTGATTAAACCTAACCTCTTTCATCTGCTTGCGAATTAGCTTACCTAAAAATCGTCAAATGCTGGTCTTCAAATTATTCTTCCTACTTAACTGAAATGAAGTGGAAACAATAAATCGATTAGAAGTTAGTTTATATAAACAGAAAATATAACAAATGGATCACGGTGATCTGGTCACTGTAGTTTAGCTTATATTGAACATATGATTAAGGGAAACGTCATGACCATAAAAGTAGCAGGTATCCTAAAAGGAACTATTGTAATTTGATGCAATAAAGCCATAATAACCAGTGAAACTAACAAAGAGGCCATAATTACCGAATGACACAGTCAAAAAGATCGTAACAATTTTATGGTTCAGACAGAACAGCTGTATGACTTCACGGAAGTGTCGAGGAAAGATGTATATCGCAGAACCAAATATGTTGTGTAAGCCTGGAATAATTCGTTTCCTTGATTTTCAATCATGAGCCACTCTTAACTTGCGCAAGAGGTGAGATCCTTGAAAAGGCTCCCATTATATGCATAATTGAAATCGTGACGCTGTGCAGCACTCATACGTTTCTCTGAAGGAATTAACTTACTTTGGGCATGGCCTATGCAACAGATGGAAGAAATTTAACTTCTAGAGTCAAAAATGGTCACGCCAGGGTTCCCAATGACTTGCAACACTGGATTTTTGTATCTTCTCCAAATTCCGAACAGTCAAAATGTGGACATTACATTAAAGCAACAGGTGACTTAATTAGTCTCTGGTATTTCCATATAACAGCTTGGAATGCTTGAGTTAATGAAGCTAGGTTCAAGTAGGCGAAGTAACAGGCATCCAGTATAGTAGCTGAGATCTAATCTTTGTTCCATATTTGCCTTGATAGCTTTCCATTGTTATAGTAACTACTTCCGCGGTGCCTTTGTTCTCAGAAACTGCAGCTCGAAATAACCTAGTCTACTGCGTCTATTGTTAACCATATTGCAGCTGCAAAACAAGCTCCTACAGTAGCGTTCTTTTACTTGTTTGCTTGACATTGTTGCAATACTGACGAGCGATGCGATGTCGAGATAGTATCTCCAAAGTGTCAACACTGAATGACGAGAGGACAGTTTACATTAAAGGTATTAATTTACTTGGACTAACAGGGAAACGTGCAGATAGCGAAACTACTAGTTTCTATTTAAATGCAACGTAATGTAGTAGTTTTTATTTTCTCTACTACTTATTATAAGTAGGGGATGTATTGTATCCCACCCAAAAATTCGATGTCCAGATTTCACCGGAAATATATGTTTTGAGGCCCCTGAATCCAAAAAAAAAAAAAGCATTTTTAGAAAACGGTGTATATGTGTGTCTCTCCCGGTCTGTGTGTGTGTGTGTGTGTGTGTGTGTGTGTGTGTGTGTGTGTGTGTGTGTGTTTTTAAGATTCTTTATTGTTCTACATGTTCCATTACAATATGTAATACTACATGTTGGGTTTGCTTACAAAGTAAACTGATAATCATATATTAATTTAACATGAATAATTATATATATATATATATATATATATATATATATATATATTATAGTGTGTGTGTGTGTGTGTGTGTGTGTGTGTGTGTGTGTGTGTGTGTGTGTGTGTGTCTGAACAGCAGAACTCAAAAACGAAACGTCGGTTAAAAACCAAAGTTGCTATTTAAGTTAATACCCTTCAAGGATGTGACACAAAGATTTTCAAGAACATTCCTCCACCCCTTTCACATGGAAGTTTTTTTTTTTCGAAAATCCTTATTTTCTCAAAATTGATGCTAACGATTTGGATTAAGATGTCATATGTTTAAGATATTTTTATGGTAACTTAAATACATATTTTGTATTTTATGCTGTAGACTATGTAGTCCTGTTTACTCTTGACGACTTTTGCATAACCAGTGAACCCTAAGAGATATAGATCTCGTTAAAACCACATAATTTACACCAAATGCACTTCTTTCTAGAGCGAACCATTTTGGAGATATTCCTTGTTATTTGTCTGAATTTTCAAATATTTATACTTTTCTCAGATGGAAGGTCCGTATTTTTTATCCCTTGGACATGCAAAGAGAATGGAATTTCAAAGCCATCGTATAGCGACTAGTTTAAAAACATTTGACTATCACTTAGACCTTACTGCATTTCTATATTTCCCGTGAACCTACAAGAAAATCAAGAATAATATAATTTCTTTAAAATATGTTTATGTCGATTAGCATGCAATGGATAAAGGAACAAACGTTTGTAAGAATAATTAGTACAAGAGTAGAGAATGTCATGTGAGTGCAACATATCAGACTTTTACCTGAAGGAATCGTGTACTTCCCTCTGCATTCCTTGCGTTTACAAGACGTTACTTATTACTATTTTCAGATCGTTAGTTTAAATCCTATGCAAATTCAAGTTCTTTGTTAAAATACGAGTCTTGGCTAGAGGATTTCTTTTTATTACCTCTCCTTATATGCGCCTTTGGGCTTGTAGTAAAATATAATGAGTGCAATTTTACAGAGATAAAATCATCTAAAAAATGCCATCTTTAAGCTCAAATAAGGAATTTATGCAGTGCCAGCATGCTTTTTATAGTTTCAGTATTAGAAAAAGTGTCAAAGTTGTGTTACCGACCAGAATAAGGCCAAAATAAACTCTTTCCGTTCTGACACTGGTGCCTAAATGATAGAGCTAAATAGCGTAATTTAAACTGGATTAAAGTCATAAAAAAGCGCCTTGTACAATTTTATATAACATCTGTAGCAAGTCCAGAAACCGTCTTTGTTAAAAATTTTAATTTATTTTTTAACGCAGCAAAAAGCTTTTAGAGCGAGTCGTAGGCGAGTTTCTAAGATCCTGCCAAGAAGCGAGAAAAAAAGGTTTCTGTACGTGATGCATATTTAATTTTTCCGCAACTGGTTCAAGCTTCAGAAGTTCTTATGTAACTTCGGGAATGCTGTTTCATTTTATATTTTTCTCATGAATAATTCCGCATAGTTTTGCTAGTATTCAATCCACTTCACAACCAAAAGCTTCAATAGCATAAAGTATTCGAAGAGTAATGTATTGGTGTTTGTCTGAAAATGCTGTTATATTTACTTTGGCTACCACGTATAACAAGTAGGGGAAGCTTTCCATTATACCCAAAAATTCAATATCGACATTTCCCCGGAAATATGTTTTGGATGTGTGTGTGTGACTGTGTGTGTGACTGTGTGTGTGTGTGTGTGTGTGTGTGTGTGTGTGTGTGTGTGTGTGTGTGTGTGTGTGTGTGTGTGTGTGTGTGTGTGTGTGTGTGTGTGTGTGTGTGTGTGTGTGTGTGTGTGTGTGTGTGTGTGTGTGTGTGTGTGTGTGTGTGTGTGTGTGTGTGTGTGTGTGTGTGTGTGTGTGTGTGTGTGTGTGTGTGTGTGTGTGTGTGTGTGTGTGTGTGTGTGTGTGTGTGTGTGTGTGTGTGTGTGTGTGTGTGTGTGTGTGTGTGTGTGTGTGTGTGTGTGTGTGTGTGTGTGTGTGTGTGTGTGTGTGTGTGTGTGTGTGTGTGTGTGTGTGTGTGTGTGTGTGTGTGTGTGTGTGTGTGTGTGTGTGTGTGTGTGTGTGTGTGTGTGTGTGTGTGTGTGTGTGTGTGTGTGTGTGTGTGTGTGTGTGTGTGTGTGTGTGTGTGTGTGTGTGTGTGTGTGTGTGTGTGTGTGTGTGTGTGTGTGTGTGTGTGTGTGTGTGTGTGTGTGTGTGTGTGTGTGTGTGTGTGTGTGTGTGTGTGTGTGTGTGTGTGTGTGTGTGTGTGTGTGTGTGTGTGTGTGTGTGTGTGTGTGTGTGTGTGTGTGTGTGTGTGTGTGTGTGTGTGTGTGTGTGTGTGTGTGTGTGTGTGTGTGTGTGTGTGTGTGTGTGTGTGTGTGTGTGTGTGTGTGTGTGTGTGTGTGTGTGTGTGTGTGTGTGTGTGTGTGTGTGTGTGTGTGTGTGTGTGTGTGTGTGTGTGTGTGTGTGTGTGTGTGTGTGTGTGTGTGTGTGTGTGTGTGTGTGTGTGTGTGTGTGTGTGTGTGTGTGTGTGTGTGTGTGTGTGTGTGTGTGTGTGTGTGTGTGTGTGTGTGTGTGTGTGTGTGTGTGTGTGTGTGTGTGTGTGTGTGTGTGTGTGTGTGTGTGTGTGTGTGTGTGTGTGTGTGTGTGTGTGTGTGTGTGTGTACTGCCTAACTCAAAAATGAAAAGTCAGTTAAGCATCAAACTTGTTATTTAAGTTAGGATCTTTCAAGGATGTGACACAAACATCTTCTAGAAACTCCTCCCATACCAATTACCCTTTACAAGAAACATTTTTCGAAAATTTTGATTTCTTAAAAATGGCTCTAAGGAGTTTGATTAAAATACCACATGTTTAAGATATTTTCATAACAAATGAAATGTACATTCTAATTTTTTGGAAATGTCCTCAGAAGCTCGTTATACGTCTGAACTCTCCAATACTTTTACGTTTTTAAAATTGGAAGTCGTTGCTGTTTTGGAACCTGGACAAGAAAAGAAACGTAGAATGTCAAAGCAATGGCCTAACGACCGGTTTTTAAAAGATTTGACTATCGCTTAAGCCTAATGTGTTCTCTTCTCATTGTACCGAAAAAGAAACACCCTAACATTTTTTTCTATAAATGTCTATCTCGATTAACATGGAATAGATAAACGAGGTGTGTTTTTGTACAGAAGTGACTAGAGAAAGTCATGTGACTGCACAAATACCATTTTTGTTTAAATATATTAACGTTTTAAAAGCTTTAATATCATATTCATTTACCAGTGATAAGTTATTGCATCTAGAAAAGGCCTGGGCAACTGGTGCTCTCTGAGCGCAGCCTGCTCATGCCCTTGCACGTTTAGCAGGTAAAAAATTAAGGTCACTTAAGCTGTTCCGCGAGTCGCTCACGTCTGTTCCAAATTGTGCAAAGTCCCTCGTAAATCTAATTGCTTCTTTTTTCTTTTTGACAGCATAATATCCTTATGCTGGAATTCTTATATGGTTTAATAAGTAAGTAAATAGTAAAGTGCAAGAGGATAAGTCTAAATATGTGAAATACGAATTCCGAGGTCACCATCGCCTACAACAAAACAGTGACCTACAAATGTAGAGTACCCTGACCTAATGCTTTCCAGAAAACAGTTGAAGATTTTCGAATGTTGTTCTTGAATCATTATGTTAAAAAAACAGGAAAATCTAGACACATTTTTAAACATAATGAGTGCAGATATTTAGTATATCTACATGGATATAGGATGCAATGAAGAGGACTTTGTATTCCATGAGTTTCATTAACCCTTTCATGCCTGCTGTGTCTTATAAGATATGTAGGCTTTTTTTCCTATTTGTACTAGTTTTAACTTTTTTTTCTGCTATATTCTTGTTATACTATCTGTCAGCAATTAAAAATACATATTTGAGACGGTTTGAATTGCAAAAAATTATTTTTTTTACAAGTTATATTGTAGAGGTTTTTTTTAAATAAAAGAAGCAAAATCCATGCAACCGCAGTCAAATGATACCCCGTCATCATCTACGCGTGCCATCACACCGATTATTTTACGTGGGCCCTCCCCGTCTTTTACCACAGGCACATTTGACCGCCTAATCTAAACGGGTTTCGAATTAGAGGAAGAACGGCATATGTAGCAAAATAATTCAGGCATGAAAGGGTTAACAGTGAAGATTTGAAGAGTCGTTTCTATCATCCAACTTTAGAGGCAGTTGGTAACACTGAATTGAATTAAAATACATTTTGGACTGCCCTTGAATTGCGAAACGAGACCTTCTGTCACTGGACAACCTTTTGAAATTCTGCACATATGCTTTTGACGAGTACTGTGATTTATTCCGTAACTAATGTTTATAACTTTGTTCAAATTTGTATTTTATTATTTATTTATGCCAACAAACTTACAGTTGGTGTTTTCAAACACACAAACAATGCGTGGGTAGTGTTTGAGAGGTAGAATCGGAACTTATAGGCTCAATGCCACAGCTGGGATCTGAACCACAGACCCTCCGCTTACCAGACGGGTGATCTAACTATTAAGCTACAGTGACAACCCGCCAGAATGACATCGAATTCTCCAACTGATTCGTAATTTTGTCCCGGTAAACCACAAAGGCTGTCTCACATTAGACAATTACCCTAGCGGTGACTTACTATTGTAAGTACTTTATGTCCTGGGATTAAATAACCTTTAGATGGTAATTATTATTTATTTATGCCAACAAACTTACTGTTGGTGTTTTTAAACACACAAGCCGTAGATTTAAAGGAATAAATGCAATAAAATATAAATTTACTACCTCCATACACTGTTTTGTTTCTGTTTCTCTTTGTGTTGTTTGGTGCTGTGCCGTTTTGATGCAATTGTCTTTGAATATCCAAAGAGAAAGCAAATGTCGATCGCAAAAAAATTAACAGACACTACGGAAGTGATAAAAGCAGACAAGGCTGGCTGCGTAACTCAGTCGGTAGAGCACCTGTCGAGGGGTCCCGAGTTCGTATCCCGGCTGGGGGATGGAAATTTTTCTCGAGCCAAGATTATTCCTATCCTCCCTGGAGATGAATGAGATGGGGTCTAGAAGGATGAATGAGAGTTTGATTTAATGTGTACAGAAAAGCCATAACTCGGTTAACATTATAGCCTATAGGAAGTATGTTTCAAAGGAAAGGACACCAAAGTGACCATTAGAGTTAAAAGCGGGGAATAAACAGTAGAAGAACAGAAAAAGCTATGGAGGTAATATAAACAGACAAATGCTAGAGAAATGACTAAAGATGTGGGATAAGCAGTCATGATTGGTTGAAAGCGTCGTTTTGTAGATTCTTATTGGCTAAAAGCAGTACGACGTAGTAACAGTACGATAATCAAATTAGTCTAGCAAGATTCTCAAGGTCCCATTACCATCTTTTCGTGTTCAACGCAGAAAGTAAAGTGTAAAACTCTGACGTATTACACTCACATGACTTTCTCTACTCTTGTACTAACCATTCTTAGAAACACTTATTCCTATATCTTCTTCGTGTTAGTTGAGATAAACATTTGTACAAATTATCTTATTGCTTATTTTCTTGTAGGTACAAGGGGAATATTAGAATACTGTGACATGGCTTCTCCATGTCATTAAGACTCTTTGATTTTCAAGGAGGTTGCCATAGAGACAGTTTTGAGTGGTTGAAGATGAAGAGACAGAAACTAGTATGGTGTGAGAGTTTGGAAAGATTAAGAGACAGAAACTAGTAGTGTGGCTGTACTTGAAGCTTGAGAAAATAAAAAGAGTTGGTAAATTTGTTACATTTGGTGTCAGGAAGTGGGATATTCGGAAACCAGGATGATGGCAATGATGAAAGAATTATTTGCCAAAATGGAAACGAGAAACGACAACCTCGCTGCCGAGCTGAAAGAGATGAAGACGGAGCTATCGGCGAAAATTGACGGGCAACTGGCTGGCGTGACGGAAGGCGTGGAAGAACTCGGCGAAAAGGTGGAAGACCTCTGCCAGCACGTGGACGTCGTGGAGGACGACGGGGAACGTCTTGGCGCCCTGGTAGTAAGAGTTGACGAGAGCGTCAAAGTACTGGATGCCAGGGGCAGACGGAATAGCGCGGAGCCGGGGAGGGAGCACCTAGTGGCCGAGGCGACAGTTGCGCCCGTTTCGGATGATATGAGGGAAAACGTGGAACAACTCGGCGAACGGATTGGCGTGACGGAAGACGTGGAACAACTCGGCGAACGGATTGGCGTGACGGAAGACGTAGAACAACTCGGCGAACGGATTGGCGTGACGGAAGACGTGGAACAACTCGGCGAAAAGGTGGAAGACCTCTGCCAGCACGTGGACGTCGTGGAGGACGACGGGGAACGTCTTGGCGCCCTGGTAGTAAGAGTTGACGAGAGCGTCAAAGTACTGGATGCCAGGGGCAGACGGAATAGCGCGGAGCCGGGGAGGGAGCACCTAGTGGCCGAGGCGACAGTTGCGCCCGTTTCGGACGATCAGCAGGGAAGCGCACAAGCAAACGAGCAACACGCGAGAACCGACTTGGCGTGTGACATGGGGGGACCGTCGGGGCCATCCAATCACCTGACGCATAGTGCCGTGAACGGAAGAATGGTGGACATCATCGTGGACGGCAGGATACAGGAGAGGCCGTGCCGAGCACGAGTGAACACGAGTGCAGCGGTGGACGCGACTCGCGCGGATGTGGTGGGGTTTGTTGCCGGACCCATCGGAAGCAAGGTGGCTGCGAAGGTGCGCCAGAGAGGTCGGCGGACATGGTACCCAGTGAGCCGTTTCAAAGTGCGCAGGATGGCCCGTCAACACACCAGGAAGAAGGGCAACTGGACGAGGGACCGTCAAGACCGGCGGTACTGTTGCAGAATTTCGAAGCAGGATGGCATACATCGTCCTACCTGGACCAAGGGACACTATCCAACAGCGATACCTAGGATCGTGCCCCCTGGAGAGCGAGGTCCTACTGGCCCTCAAGGTTTACAAGGATTCCCTGGCCCTCAGGGTCTGGTAGGCTTGCCTGGAATGAAGGGTGAACGTGGATTCCCAGGAATGAAAGGTGAACAGGGCAATCCAGGACCTCCAGGACAAGCTGGTGCACCAGGACCTGAAGGACCTAAGGGTGACTCAGGCTCTCAAGGACAACATGGAGCTCCAGGACAACCTGGTCCACAGGGCCCTCCAGGAGACAGAGGACTTCCAGGATTACCCGGCCCAACAGGACCTGCTGGCCTCAGAGGTCAGAGAGGTGCACAAGGTGAGACAGGTCCACCAGGGAAGCCAGGCAGTGAAGGACCTCCAGGACCACAAGGTATTGCAGGACCTCTAGGACCACCGGGACCAATTGGAGAACAGGGACCAGAGGGAGCACCAGGTAAAGCAGGAACACCTGGTATTGCAGGAAGACCAGGAGACAGAGGACTTCCAGGATTACCCGGCCCAACAGGACCTGCTGGCCTCAGAGGTCAGAGAGGTGCACAAGGTGAGACAGGTCCACCAGGGAAGCCAGGCAGTGAAGGACCTCCAGGACCACAAGGTATTGCAGGACCTCTAGGACCACCGGGACCAATTGGAGAACAGGGACCAGAGGGAGCACCAGGTAAAGCAGGAACACCTGGTATTGCAGGAAGACCGGGAGATAAGGGACCTGTAGGACCTTCAGGACCTCCGGGAACTCCAGGGGCACCAGGTCTTCCAGGGCCACCTGGTCCAAATGGACCTCCAGGACCAGCAGGAGAACGGGGTCTTCGAGGAGAAACTGGACCACAGGGTGTAGAAGGGCCACAGGGAGCTAGAGGAAAGCCAGGACCTCCAGGGCCAGAGGGAGGTAAGGGTGATAGAGGAGAAGAAGGTCCAAAGGGTGCAAAAGGACACCGTGGTCTCATTGGTCTACAAGGGTTACCTGGACCTCAGGGACCTCCAGGAGACAAAGGCATGACTGGACCTCCAGGATTGTCGGGAAAAGATGGTGAACCTGGAACTAAAGGTATGCCTGGAAGAGATGGAAACCCAGGACCTCAAGGTATACCAGGACCACCAGGCCCTCGTGGACCACCAGGAGAAGAGGTTCGATGGGTTAATCCACCGGGGCGCAAGGGAGATGCCGCAGTGATAGTGCTGGTCGGGACGACCAGCTCTGAGGAGGGAGCAGTGTGACATGGCTTCTCCATGTCATTAAGACTCTTTGATTTTCAAGGAGGTTGCCATAGAGACAGTTTTGAGTGGTTGAAGATGAAGAGACAGAAACTAGTATGGTGTGAGAGTTTGGAAAGATTAAGAGACAGAAACTAGTAGTGTGGCTGTACTTGAAGCTTGAGAAAATAAAAAGAGTTGGTAAATTTGTTACAATTTGTCTAAGTAGACTTTGAGCGATAGTCAAATGTTCCATTTGATAGAAGTATAAGCTCTTCAAAATTCACACAAATAACAAGGGATATCTCCGAAATCGTTCATTCTACACAAAACAAAAATTATTTAAACATAAATTGCGTGTTTTAGCGAGATCTACTTTTTTGTATAGTAGATTTGGTCCATATCTTACGGTTTACCAGTTATACAAAAGTCATTCAGAGTAAACAGAAGTACATAGGCTATAGTAAGGAAATTCAAGATATACATTTAATTTCCCGTAAAAACGTCTCAAACATGACATTTTAATCGAAATCCCTAGTCATTTTCAAGAAAATAAAAATTTTCAAAAAAATTTTTCATGTAAAGGGTAGTTTAGTGTAGAGAATTTTCTTGAAATCTTCGTGCCGTATCCTTGCAAGACATGAAATACCAACTTTGGTTTTTAACGGACTTTTCGTTACGCTGTCCAGACACACACAGACACACACACACACACACACACACACACACACACACACACACACACACACACACACACACGAACTTTTTTCTAATAATGCTCTTTTTTGGAATCAGGGGACCTCAAAACATGGTGAAATCTCGACATCCAATCTTTGGGTGGAATACTATATCTACTATACGTAGCAGAGAAAGTAAAAATTGAGGTTTTAGTTTTATTTATAGATGCTCTTTGACTGCTGTCATTCTCAACATCCTATTGTAAATTAGAGTTTAAAAACTGTGCATTTTGCTCAGAGGTCTGTTGAAGTTCTTTTACGTGCTCTTAGTCTACGATACGAGACCACCGGCTTTCTTCCCTTCCGAAGGAAGCCGTGCTGAGGATCCCAAAAAACCCATCGTCCTCCAACCTCCGCCAGGTTTGATGATAAACACTACGCGAACTTTTTGATGTAGAAAATTGCACTCTACTTCTGAATTGTTGAATCATGGAAATATAATGCACACAACCCACTTAGCATGGCAATATCCCATTGATAGAGGAAACCATATTTGAAATGGCAGCATGAGGACATTCTGGAGGCAAATGTTTCCCAGAGCCTGCCAATGATTGCGACAAAGTAATAGAGGAAGGTATGGGTTGATCTAGCTGGTAAAATAAAACACACTTTCTTGCAGTTTTGCAATTAAATTTCCGGTCACATTGAGGCAGAGGCGGGTACCTATGCCAAAGTACGTGTCACATTTGGCACTAATACCTAATTGTTTAGGCAGCAAGCTATTCCTCATTCCTTTCAACGTGATCTTGCGTCATTATTCAAACATGTGCCGGTATAATCGCATCCTGCGGCAAATTCAGATGATCGAACGTGCTTCAAGGACCCTTAACCTAACTCAGCATGCTTAACATGCACAGCCCATAACCAAGAAAAAGAAGAAAAATGATGGCATTTTTCCTAAATGTAAATAAATATGATGCCCACAACATATTTTATACGCTGATGTAGGCATAACGGTTAATCTGTTTCAAGATCAACACAATCTTCTTCCCGTTTCTTTTTTATGGCTGGTTTCGTTAAGAAATCCCTACTTGTAACTTAATTTGTGAACAAGAAACTTGGAAGTGTTGCAGCATTCATAATGTACTTGTACTGTGTGGAAGATTGTGCGCTTAAAGCCCCTTTAGGTAATACTAGATCTTAGCCTACAGTTGCACTACACAAGGACTTTTCCACCTGCACTCGGTATTGCTTACTTCAAGTTTCCAGTATAAATATTATCTTAAGCTATCGCATTGTTCTTTCTCTTGAGCTCATGCAAAGATACATAACATCAGCCCTATGTTTAATCTGAATATGATTCAGGCTCGTGTGTCCAGTATTATGAGATTTTCAGAGAGTAAACAGGGGGAAAAAATAGAAAAAAAGACTTTTTCTAGTCTTGTACTAACCATTCTCACAAACTCTTATTCTTCTATCTTCTTCGTGTTAGTTGAGATAAATACTTGAAGAAATTATCTTACTGTTTATTTCCTTGTAGGTACAAGGAGAATAATGGGAACATAGTAGGCTTTAAGCGATAGTCAAATCTTTTAAACCTTTCAAATTTCGTTCTCTATGCGCGACTGACATATAAAAAATGAATAACGATGTTCCATTTGACAGAAATATGTTCTCCAAAGCTCACACAAATAACAAGGAATATCTGCGATATAGTTCACTGTACAAGAAAATTTATTCGGTCATAAATTGTGTGCTTAGCAAGATATACATTTTTGTACAGTAAGATTTGGTCTATCTCTTACAGTTTACCAGTTATGCAAAAGTCACTCAGAGTAAATACGACTACAGGGGCTATACCCGGAAAATTCAAGATATACATTTCATTTGTCACAAAAATATCTCAAACATAGGGCATTTAAATAAAATCGTTAGAGCCATTTTCAAGAAAATAAACAATTTCGTGAAATTTTCCGCGTAAAGAGTAGTTTAGATTGAAGCAATTTTCTTCATAATCTTCGTGTCGCATCCTTGAAAGTCAATAAATTCAAGTACCAACTTTGGTTTTTACAGACTTTTCATTTTTATTTTCTCTATTACGTGTAGTAAATTAGACGAGGCATTTAATTAAAAATAAGGTATTATACAATTCCAAAAACAGCTATGCGAGTCTCATAAGTAATCATTCATAAAGCTTCGCTGTAATTAGAAGTAATCATGGATACATTTTGACACGGAGTATTTTAAGTAATGAAAAATATTGGAAAAGCTTCGTGAAAAACGATATTTAAATTGGAGCGTACTGTGTTACTGGGGCTTTGCAAAGGCTGCAGAAATAATAAATATTGCCAACATTCGTAAATCAAAGGTGCCAAATAAAAGAATAGGATCTAAATACCTATTTAGATATTTGTTTTTGCAAAATAAAACAACTTCTAACAATTGTAGCATATGCTATTATTAGGGAGCGCTTGAATTTGGAAGAAGTTACTGATACTATATTAATTCCTGAAACTAGGAGAATACATGCTTAGAACGAGATTAGCTCACGTGAGCAGCTGGATGTCAGATGTTTTTATGTATTGTTGATTTACATTTTTTGCCTTACAACAGGCAATGAAGCGATTAAATGTTATTTCTTATTGATTTCTACAGTTTTTGTGTAGAGTTAGTGTTATTCTTTCTACGGTCTGTGTAGTTCATATTTTCCACCATTTAATCTTTATGTGCGCTACAGTAGTTAAAAGAATAACGCTTCAGATCAAAGTAAGGAGAACACTGTCAATATAATGTAGGTATAGATAACTCCACAACGAATTGCGATAAATTGAAACATGACGATTTGTATGGTGAAGAGATAATGCTATGAAAAATTAATCATGTAATGAAATGAAAACCTAATCAACCAAATCGAATTCTTAAGTATGTGCACATACAAAACAACTTGAAACCCAAAGTGGTCACAATGGAGTGTAACATATACAATTTTTATGCTTGACCATAGCACAATGTAGGGCTTATACGCCACTGTAATGTACCTCATTATATCTGCCTATTCATAACAATATTGCTAGCCACCAATCAAAGGTGCACCGGTTCATAATTATACTGTAATCTACCAATCAAAAGATCCACAAGTAGCAATAAATAATTTGCGCTGTGCGCACATTCCGACACAAATGAAATTGAAATTATCGATTCTCGTATGTTCAATGTGACAACAACTTGTTCGAGTTTATAAAAACTAAACAGATTGGACACAATTTAATGTGACATACAATAAATAACATTCTAATAAATTCAATTTGTGTTCTTGTGTTAGAAGTTATAGTATACTCCGTCGGAGTATATAACGATATACAACCTCTAAAGGTGTCCCATAATTGGACCGACAAACCTTGGGAGCTGATAGATAACATTATTTTAAACACTTTTTGTTAAGGAAAGTTTTTTTGCTGCGATGCTTCGTTTAAGCGCTAGACGAGTTAATGTCATAGATTTCTGCCTCTCACCCAGCTTAAGAATTTACGCCAAAATGAACAATGCAAACTAGTACCATTGCATTTATTTTAGTAAGCCACACAATTTTAGTCCAACAAAGAAACACAGAACACATAAACAAAGCAGAAATATCTCATTGTTTACAGTTAATCACAGCTTTACTATTCAAAGCAAATATTGCGATTAACACAAAGAGTGCAGCGCCGTGTCCTATTCTGCCGTACTCTCACAAACACATCACTAGGGCCAGGAAGTTCATGCATTTGCATGTTTTTTCATAGGGGTTAAAAATGTATGCTTTTACATTATGTGCACGAATTACGGAATTTTCAGTTATTTGGACATGCTTTTATGGTGCATATAACTGCATATTTTCTTAGACTTTTGATAAATGCGTATTATTTCAATACTATAGCCCTATATTGCATATTTTAATGATTTTTATGGATTTTTATTACTTTTTTCTATCTGGATAATATTTTTCATATTGGCAGTACTGCACATGATGCAATTCACGAAGATTTCAATATTATTGCCCCTATATTGCATATTTTAATGATTTTTATGCTTTTTTCATCTGTATAATATTTTTCATATTGGTAGCATTTCTGAGATAATGGTTCTTTCCCATTGGTAGATAGATTTGGGTCCAGTACGAAGATAATTTTTGTTAAATCTCCTAAAAGAGTTAAGTTGTTTAGATCAACAGCACCTAATATCTGACTTCCTCCTGCACCAGTGTTAATCGATGGGGAACATGGATCAATGCAGTTTTATATTATGCTGAGCACATAGAAATAATCGAAGAGGTTATTAATTCATTGGACTTGAAAGATGCTTCATCAATAGAAACTGTACAAAATATTGCGTCAGGCACTGGGATAAAAGAGGACCTTGGTTTCATATCTACCCATTTTTCTTTCTTAGCAACAGCCATAACGGCATTGGAAGCTGTAGGATCTCCTTTGCATGAATCACTGTCTTTGAAAAAAACATGTGATCTAAGTTTGGTTCCTGGTAGCATAGGACAAAAAGTGAAAGAGAAAGTGAATTATGTAATTTCAAAAAATTCTGGTTATAAACAGATGTGCGGTATTCGAGACATCCTCAAAAGAAAACCATCTGTCACACCAAAAGACTTAACTCTCTGTCTGTGTGTGAAGCAGTTAGCATCATTTAAATATGCCCCGATAACATCTTGTGACGTGGAGAGAAGTTTTTCACGTTACAAAAGTGTTTTGTGAGACAACAGACTGTGCTTTACAGTTGAAAATTTGTGTAGTGTTGGTTGTGAACTGCAATTTAGCAGTTAATACTAGCAGCAGGACTACTTCTGCTTCAACCTCTAAGGAATAAGGTAACTTTATTTATTATTTATACTAACTCGTCTTGTCTACTGCAAAGGGACATTAATTGTTTTAATTAAATAGTGCATATTTCTTGGCATATTTTCAAGTTTTTAAGAGCATATTTGCATGCACATTTCAGTGTTTTTTACGGCATGAACTTCCAAGCCCTAGACATCACCCATTTTGGGACACTCTCTATTGATAGAGCTACATAGCATTTGAGTAACATAATGCGCAAAGGGCGATATTAGATTTGAAGTTTCCTTCGTACTACTTCAGCGTAAGTGCAGTTCTGATGCTCGTGAAGCAATTCCCGCTATGGAAATAACAAGAGATTCGTGGATTGCAGTCCATTCTTCATTTCACTTCTATTTCTTCTCTATGTAATCATCGTTCCTTGAAGCTCACGTAGGACCCACTGACTGGAAAAAGCTAATTTATTCATGTTGCATTAATAAGAATTGTCAGGTTTCTTTTCTTAATGCAATGCACGGTTGTGGATGCCGACTGCAGTTCCATCGACGAGTTCCCGGAGCACCATAAATACCTTTATCGTAACTGCACCCTGTCAATCTGTAATTTGTAGCCATAAACCCGTTACACTCTAGCAACGCATCTCGATCAGGGAATAAACCAGTTTGTGGCTGTGATGAAGGGCTTGGAATAATTGCGATATGTGTGCCAACTGCATACCTCCAACCGCAAGGCGTGAAATTACACCGAGCACTCGTGAGTCAGTAATTGTATGTTTATAGTTACACACAGACATCTTCCCGAGTGGGTACTGTTCGCTTTTCACCCCCCCCCTCCCCCCTGCCCTAGGCGTGCTCCTCAAATGTTGCACTCTACAATTTAAAACATTTTCAATTACTGTTGCTGTTAAATTTCGTCTTGAGTGATGGCTCACTGTAAATTATCATTCTGTCTGAGTGTTTGTTTTATCTTCTGATCTGTGTTTCAAAGGAAGTAGTAAATGTTACTTAAGTATTTTTGTTGCAACTATTTTTTACAACCACTATGTTAAAAAAATCGTATGCGTAACATTCATAAGACCGTCGGTATACATTCTTCAGCGAACTATTCCTAAACAATTGATGTGTTGCACTCACATGACCTTTTGTACTCTTGTACTAACCATTCTTATTCCTATATCTTCATGTTAGTTGAGATAAACATTTGTAGAAATTATTTTATTGCTTATCTCCTTGTAGGTACAAGGGAAATGTGGGAATATCGCTTTGAGCGAAAGTCAAGGATTTTAATGCTTTGATATTCCGTTCTCTTTGCACAGTTAACATTCAAAAATAAACAAACGAAAGGAGTTTCTTCGAAATGATTCACTCAAAAAAAAAGGGCATATATTTGTGTTCTAGCAAGATCTCTTATGGTTTACCAGTTATACAAAAGTCATCCAGAGTAAACAGGACTACATGAGCTATAGCTAGAAAATTCAAAATATACTTTCATTTGTCAGAAAGATATCTTAAACATATGCCATTTTAATCAAAATCGTTAGTCCCATTTTCAAGAAAATCAAAATTTTCGAAAAACTTTCTATGTAAAGGGTAGTTTAGGATGGAGGAATTTTCTTCAAAATCACACAGGATGACAGGCGCGCGCGCTCACACACACACACACACACACACACACACACACACACACACACACACACACACACACACACACACACACACCCACACCCACACAATTTTTAATGCTTTTTTATGGGGTTCACGCAGTCTCTATACTCATATTTCCGGTGAAATCTCTGTATCAACTTTTTGGGGTGAAATACAACAGTGCGTAAATAAACGGCAAGTAACTACGGAAGTACGTAGTAGAGAAAGTCAAAAGCACCATACTTTAGAATGCTTCCACGAAATTTTATTTTCCTTCACACTTTAAAGATTTTGCCTGACGCCAGTTCCTGAGTTTGTCGTTCCCGGCATCTCCATATTGATGACGCTGGGGTTAAGATTGGTGCAACCCTTAGGGACTATGCCCTTGCTAGCCCACATCGTCATCCGGATCTGATCGTCCTTCATCCACTTCCGCCCTGATGTTACCCGAGTCAAAAAGAACCAAAAATGTTGAGCTGAAGAATCTTCCAATGACTGGGGTCGCCCCCGTCTGACTAATAGTATGAATGCATGAATAAGAAAGCCTCAAAGTCTTCCTTAAAGGGCAAAGGCCTCTTGCAAGAGGGAGAGCTAAAGTCTCACGTGATGAGCTTTTCCAGATGGGTAGACAGTAAGGACTGAACAATATTTCTTACACACAAGATTTTTCTTTCACTTAAAGTTCTACTAATAACTCTTCTAATTAACCTTAGATGTAATCTTTCTTTTCTTATTATCTTTCACATTTTTTCCAAACAGTTCCACACCCTGTAGAACTAGCTGTCTAAAGACCGTCTGCCCATCTTCCTAGGTTTCTGCTTCCAGCGTATATGTAGATCCCAGAAGGTGGTCGACTAAGCCGTGGTGAACCGTTGCGATGTGTACCGCCCATTTCCATTTAATTCTTGCAGCCTGCGGTGTTACTTTCTTGGAAGACGTGATTTCTTGGAGCCTTTTGTTTGAACTCTGTCCCGTAACAAAATCGACAACAGCTGCAATCAGTGAAATGGTGTGAAGGTCACAAGCTATGTGCAAAACCCGAGTTACTTGCTGTACAGGTGTGTTCCGTGAAGAAGAATCCACTGATCCCTTCACTCTTGCTAGTCATTCATCATCCTGATGATGGTACAGATGTATGCATTTTGGTCCACAAACAAATGACACTTCACGTACAAGCGTGAGAAATAGACATTGGACGCAAATATTCATATATTAAGTATAGTTTGGGATATACCTATTTTCATAACACTCAGTAGGAAGGAAAGAAGGAGGTAAAATACATTGGTGGACATACAAAGGATAGAACAGGGCACTGGCCGAAGTATATTGGGTCTACTGCGATGTAAATTGAGGTTAGAGGACTCTGAAAATTACCGTAATTGGATTGTAGAACTACGAACAACTAACTAATGCAGCATAAATTCAAATAAATTCGAACACGCGCATTAGCTGACTAGATGTGACATGAGGAGTCCGACATATTGTTAGCTACTGACGTTAAATGGCTGTTTTCATGTCGCTGGATACAAACAGGTTGGATAAGAAAGTTAGGATGGAAATTCTATGCAATAAAATTACATCCAACTTTCGATCTCTTACAATGCACTTTTCTTAAATTAAACACTTTTGGCCAAAACTTGGACATAAAACATGTCTTCAGTTATTCTGAAATACTAAACCTCGTAGTTTTTTTCTGCTTTGACCTACGGTATCAACCATCAAACAAACAACTGACTCAAAGTCTTCTTAATACCTTACTAAGCCATCATAGTTATAACTGTTAAATTGACAGCTTTGTCATCCGATGATATTACAAACCACAATCGTACACAAAGTCTATCTTTTCAAATCATCCCTTCATTCTGTAATAATTAACACCCCTCACTGCAATATACAATTTACATGACACACTTCCTCTGATGTAAATACAAACAGGTTTGTGAACTGAAATAAGCGAGAAAATGTATACATACATTTTGTCCTGACAAAGTTAAAAATCTTAAAATGTTAAACTCACATGATTTTTACACTTGTAAAAACTACTCTCTTCACACCCCGTGGCACAACAGCCCACCGGGGCCAAGGTCTATCGCTCAAACGCTGCGTCCCCCACCTCTGTCCACCACAGACACCATGAGGGGGATGCAGAACTGGAGGTGGGACGTGGTCAGTGCCCCGGTCCCTCACGCCCAATTTGCGGTCTTTTAGACCAGGGGCACCTCCTTAATTGGCCCCTCAGGGACCTAACAAAGCTGAGTGCACCCCACACCAAGCCTCCCAGTGGCAGAAAAATCCCACGTCAGTACCGGGAATCGTAAGTACTTTATGTCCCGGGATTAAATAATCTTCAGAAGGTAATTATTTATTTATGCCAACAAACTTATTGTAAGTGTTTTTAAGCACTCGAGCCATTCCAGTTCTACCTCTCAAATGTTGACCGTACACGGCTTGTGTGTTAAAAAAAAAGCATTAACAGTAAGTTTGTTGGCATAAACACACACACACACACACACACACACACACACACACACACACACACACACACACACACACACACACACACACACACACACACACACGCCACTTTTCAGGAGCATCAAAAATGTATTACTGGTGATATCTTGACAGAAGTTTTGTTGGAATACAATACTTCAATACCTCCTCTACTTACCACACGTAGTAGAGAAAATAATTTGTATTCTCTTCACGGAGAGTGTTTAGTATGCATCTTCAATGACAACATCCAACGGTGTAACTAACTAGCACACAACTGTTCGCATTTTGATTCGTAAATCGATGTCTAAAAGATTCCTTCCGAAATTCATGAAGTGCTTAACTATTCTTTCGGTAGAGTCTTGCTTTCTATGCGGGTAACTCTAAATCTCCATTACATTAGTTGATAAAGGTTGCATTTATTGATCAATTAACATTCTTTGCTTAAAGCAAAATTAATGTATGCATTGCCGTTTATCTGTTTAACAATTTTCGCTAGCTTGTGTGTAGTTATGCAGAGAGGTTCTGCCCATATTTGTCGCTGAAGTTTAAAGAACGTCTTCTCGCTCTGCCAAGAATGTTGGCCAAGTTGGTTAACCGGGTCACACGGCTGTTGATGACGATGATAATGACTTACTGGGGATACAGGCATTTTTTCTACTGTTTTAAGTTTCTCTAGTAGGGCCATTACTCCTGTAACGGAATCTCTTATAATTAGCTCTTTGTAATGTGAGGACAGTAAACATATCACGTGGAAAATTTGATTACTAGATCTTTACATCATGAAAATCACACAAAAATGTTCTTAATACGAGCTTGATTATATATTACTTTCTCTACTAGCTACAGTAAGTAGAGAAAATATTGTATTCCACCCCAAAAATTCGATATCGAGATTTCACCTAAAATATTTGTTTTTAGGCCCCCCTGAATAAAAAGAAACATTTGTAGAAAAAGGTCCGTGTATGTGTATCTGTGTGTCAGTCTGTGGACAGCATAACTCAAAAACGAAAAGTCGGTTAAAAACCAAAAGTTGGTATATAAGGTTAATGTTTTTCAAGGATGCGACACGAAGATTTTGAAGAAAATTGCTCCACCCTAAACTACCCTTTACGTGGAAAATGTTGATATTCTTGAAAGTAGTTCTAACGATTTTGATTAAAATGCCACATGTTTAAGATATTTTTATGACAAATTAAATGCATATCTTGAATTTTCTGTCTACAGCTCGTGTAGCCGTATTTACTCTGGATGGCTTTTTCATAACCGGTGAACCGTAAGAGATAGACCAAATTTTACTATACAAAAAATGTAGATCTTGCTAAAATACACAATTTATGTCCAAATAATTTTTTTTGTAGAGTGAACCATTTGGAGGTATGCCTCGTTATTTCTGTGACTTTTGGGGAATTTAAACTTCTGTCAAATAGAACTTCGTTATTCATTTGGAAAGAGAACGCAATCTCAGAGCTTTAAAAGAATAGACTGTCGCACAAAGCCTACTGTATTCCCATATTCTCCTTGTACCTACAAGGAAATAAGCAATAAGATAATTTGTACAAATGTTTATCTCAACTAACTCGAAGAAGATATAGGAATAAGAGTTTGTAAGAATGGTTAGTACAAGAGTAGAGAAAGTCATGTGATTGCAACACGACAGATTTTTTTACAATTTGTTCTGTTTTTTTCAAACCTAAAGCTTGCATGGCAGATTTATGAATACAATTTATGATTTGTTTATACTCATCTTCCATCTGATCAAAGTTCTTCTGTACTTCTTCTGTGCGACTTAAGGCTTCTGTAATCGGCACTTCGGTGAACAAGGAGACAACATCAAAGCTCACCAAGCGGTCCTCAGGTTCTAGTCGGATGTCTTTGACTTTATCTATGAAGTGGGCAGAGTTTTTGGTGTGTGAGTTAGTGGTGCCGATATATGATTGTAATAAATTGGCGATGTTGTAGGTAGGCGAACCTATACTGCTCACTATGGGGCGTAGCGGTACAATCTCGGCAGTAAAGCTGATGATCAGAAAAACCTGATGTGTTGCACTCACATCACTTTCTCTACTCTTGTACTAACCATTCTTGCAAACTCTTATTCCTATATCTTCTTTGTGTTAGTTAAAATAAACATTTGTACAAATTATTTTATTGTTTATTTCCTTGTAGGTACAAGGGGAATATTAGAATACAGTAGGCTTTGTGCGATAGTCAAATCGTTTAAAGCTTTGAGATTCCATTCTCTTTGCACACGTAACATATATCAAATGAACAACGATGTACCATTTCACGAAAGCAACTTTTACTAAACTCACACACATAACGAGGAATATCTCGGAAATGGTTCACCCTCCAAGAAAATTTATTCAGACATAAATTGTGTATTTTAGCAAGATCTACATTTTTTGTATAGTATAATTTGGTCTATCTCTAACGGTTTACCAGTTATGCAAAAGTCGTCCAGAGTAAATACGACTACAGGGGCTACAGCCAGAAAATTCAAAATATACATTTCATTTGTCATAAAGATATCTCAAACATGACATTTTAATCAAAATCGTTAGAACCATTTTTAAGAAAATCAAAATTTTCGAAAAAGTTTCCATGTAAAGGGTAGTTTAGGGTGGGGCTATTTTCTTCAAAATCTTCGTGTTGCATTCTTGAAAGAAATTAAACTTAAATACCAACTTTGGTATTTAACCGACTTTTCGTTTTTGAGTTATGCTGTCCACAGACTGACACACAGACACACACACGGACCTTTTTCTAAAAATGCTTTTTTTTGGATTCAGGGGGCCTCATGTATTTCCGGTGAAATCTCGACATAGAATTTTTGGGTGGAATACAATACTTCCCCTACTTACCAGTAGAGAAAGTAAAAATTGATAACGATGCTCCATGTGATGAAACTTGATGTATCTTATAAATCCCTAGTAGGAAATATAGACTAACTCTTTAATCCTTTTTCGTACGCAGAAATATGAGGCCATGTTGAAAAAATAATTAGGATAGGTACCTATTGAAATGTGAATTAGCACTCGTATTTAAATTAAGCTTTCCTGCATTGGCTCTTTGTTTATTGCAGAGCTCAGAGTCGAAGTTATGTAACTTTCATTAAAATTCTTTCTTTAATACCCATCAAAAGCTATATTTTATTGAACAAGGTTTGAGATGACTTTCTGCCATTAATTTTGCGGAATGTTAATGCTTTAAATACAGGCATATTAACATTCGCGAAGTTCTTAATGAGTTAAATTACTGGTGAAAACAATCCTGATAGCCTTCAACAGCAAGTCTATAAAATTAATGAAAAATATCATTAACAAAAATATTATAGCACTTATCTCGTTTCTGGAAATAAGTTAATTATAACCAAGGGAAAGCCGCGTCTCAAACCCCCAGGCGAGTTTTAATACTGGGATGTAACACTAAATTACACGTTTTTTCATAGTAAACACATACTTGCTACTGAAAAGTTAGTCTTCCTAATTTATCCATTAGCATTTAGATGTTTATGGACATCGCCTGCGTGAGACCACTAGTGCCATATCCCCACCATGGTGTAACTTAGCAGATCGGGGAATACATACTTGCACATCCCTCTAGCTTAGGTTAATATCTCCAAGTCAAAATCGACTATCTCAAATCAAGATCAAACGCTCGAATAAATTGTCCCACATTTTTAGGGAACATACTTTGAAACGTTCGCCATCGTTATTTTATTTTACTTCCTAAAATGCCAATTTATATAAATCAGACTAGGTCTATTCATATTTGCTTTCTTTTTAGCCAACTTTATGATAAATTTGTCAAATTCCTTACTTCTTCACCAATTCTTTCGAAACTTTAACTACATGCCAGGAAAGTTATCTTATAAGGGTCATTCGTGTAGTTAATGAAAATCATTTTAAAGTTATTCATTATTATTTATGTAATAAATAATAATTAATAATCCCCCCTTCAATCCTTAAAACTCATAGTAGTTTCCTAGAAAAGGTAACACAGATTAAATCCAAATTGAACATTCCTAACACCAGAGAAAATCTACTTATAAGAGAAAATCCATTGGAATTATTGCAACCTACCTTCAGTTTGGAATTAATAGAGGAAATAAGTAAATCAGACACACCAAAAGAAATACAAAAACTTCTAGCTCTGGAAACAATCAATACTAGATATCCTACAGAAGAATGGCTGCACATATATACTGTGACTTTGGTGGGTGTGAAGTAAAGAAGACAGATGGAGTCGAGATAAAGAAACACTTTTATTTCCGTAAACAGTCACTTTGTACACTCGTTGCAACAGCAAGAAAGTCTTTACCGATTCACCAACAGCACGGCTCCGAATTCGTAACACTTCTCACACTTTACCGCTATTTATATCTCCCAGGCACTATTCTAGAAGCTTCAGGAAAGCTCAGTTATTATTGCGGTGAAATACAAAGCAGACAATTCCAGAAGTCTCTATCCCTTTCTCTCTTTCGGCAAGCGCCCCAACAATGCGGCTATTCTCTGTCTCTTCCCTTCGGCTCCTTTGCGGTAGTGCCGACAATAATGCGATGGGCGACACTGCTCCCTCCTCAAGGCTGGTCGTTAGGCCAGGTAGGCGACTGGCTGGGTCCCCCCTCCCCAGTGCAGGCAATCAGATGCGGCGGGCGCGGTGACAATACTGATGGATCCTACATGGAAAACCTTACTGGAGCTGGAGTTACGTGTTCACATTTTTCCTTTTATCATTCTGTTGGCAGAGACACAACAAATTATGATGGAGAAATAGAGGCTATACACATTGCTCTCCGACAATTATTAAATCTTCCCTTAAATAAATTTAACAAGGCAGTAATTCTTTCGGATTGTAAAGCTGCAATTCAGGGAATATGTTCAAATACTACAAAGAAGTCAACAAAAATTAGAGAATGCTACAAAATGTTAACACAACTCCAAAAAGTTAATAAGACTGTTCATCTCCAATGGATTCCAGCACACTGTGGAGTCATGGGGAACGAAGCTGCAGACTCACTTGCAAAGAAAGGCACATTAATAAAACAAAAGTCTAAATTCAATTTCTCATATTCCTCAATAAAACGCTTGATCATTAAAAATTTTTGTCATTCATATCTACAAGAAATAGAAACAAATGCCAAAGATAAATGGATTACACTACTTTCCAATCCAGATATAATCCCCCAGAGACCAAGGAAAACAGCTGTTGCAGCCTTCCGACTATTGACAAATCACGACTGCTTAGCAAGTCATCTCTACAGAATAGGTATCTCAGCCTCACCAATATGTGTCCTGTGTAACAATCCAGCAGAAATGAACCAAGACCACTTGAAGACCTGTGAAGCATTAAGATCAGAAGAAACTACAGTTCAAAAGTATTGGAAAGCACGAATGCTAATGGCTTCATTGCCGGATGCAAGGCACTAGAAAACAACAACAACATTTATGTAAAAGTTGATTTATAAAATATACCGCACGATTTTTTTAATTATTCAGAACCTTTTCTGGAAATCAGCTGTACATAATACTAAAGCATTCATTTTTTGCCCTTTTCCATGTCTTAACTATCGAAACACTTTCCCCCTTTTCTGCGGAACAAAACACATTTTCACTTATATAATTTATAAAATATTGTTTTTTGAATAACTCACATACTTAGAAAGGTAACGTGAAACTATGTGCAAGCGTTAGTAAGATTTCTAAACAACTGCATAGCGGAAGATGCTGTGTTGCACTCACATGACTTTCTCTACTCTTGTACTAACCATTCTTACAAACTCTTATTCCTATATCTTCCTCGTGATAACTTCCCCAAATATTTATCTCAACTACCTTGTAGGTACAAAGGAAATATGAGAATGCAGTAGGCTTTGGGCGATAGTTAAATCTTTTAGAGCTTTGAAATTCCGTTCTCTTTGCACGGTTCACATATAAAAATGAATAACGATGCTCCAGTTGACAGAAGTAAAAGTTCTCCAAAACTCCCACAAATAACAAGGAATATCTCCGGAATGGTTCACTCTACAAAAAATTTATTCAGACATAAATTGTGTATTTTAGCAAGGTCTAAATTTGTTATACTGATCTTTGGTCTAAATCTTATGGTTTATCAGTTATTCAAATGTCGGCCAGAGTAAATACGGCGGCGCCGTAGCCGAGCGGTTAGCGCGCTCGCCTACCACCTAGGCGGCCCGGGTTCGATCCCAGGGACCCGCATGTGGTATTCGTGGTGGACGAAGCGGCGTCAGGGCGGGTTTTCTCCGGGTACTCCGGTTTCCCCCGCCACCTCATTCCACCGGTGCTCCATCTTCATGTATCATCAGTGTCACCGCCTGCGGTGCCGTAGTAGTAAAAGCGGGCGTTAAACACTACAACAACAGAGTAAATACGACCACAGAAAATTCAAGATATACATTTCATTTGTCATAAAAATATCTCAAACATATGACATTTTAATAAAAATAGTTTGAGCTATTTTGGAGATCAAATTTTCGAAAAATTTTCCATGTAAAGACTGGTGTGGGGTGAAGCAATTTGCTTCAAAATCTTCGTGTTGCATTCTTGATAGACAAACTTGACTACCAGCTTTGGTTTTTACCGACTTTTCGTTTTTGAGTTATGCTGTCCACAGACTGACATACAGACACACAGTCCTTTTTTCTAAAAATGCTTTTATGGATTCAGGGTGAAATCTCAATACAATACTTCCTGTACTTTACTACACGCAGTAGAGAAAGTAAAAATAGTATAATTAAAAAAAAAAAAAAAAAAAACTCCAAGCATTCATAGGCCCTTTGTAGAATTCTGGATTAGTAGTTGTAAAATCTGTAAATATTGTGCGTGCCGTCTAGTATTTCTGAAAATAGAATTATTCATAAATTTTTTAGAAACTTAACATTGCCGAATAGCCTGAGTTTAAATACCAGGGTTTAAGTACATCTTGATAAGCATGCTGGGCTGAACTACCTTGAAGATTAAAAGTATATTTTACTTCAATTTACTGCATGGCATTCTTCTTACACTTAAAATGCAAAGCATGTCGGGTACTTTTGGCTCCATCATCTGGTCATTACTCATAGTCCTTTTTTCCCCCCTTTCTTTATAAAATGTCTTCATACTTCTCTGTGTGAATGTCAAATATACTTATTTTTATAAGTGACTATATTTATTTTCCTTAACCTGTCTGGTTCTCTTTATGTTTTAAATAATTCTTTTAAATTCTAGATCATGAACATAACTTAAAAATTGTGTAAACAGCTCGCCTCCATGCTGTGTGCGTTTGTCGGCGTAAAATTGTTTCCTTCTGTATATGGTTAGCGCCACTAAACCAGTTGGTACGAGCCATTGATTTTCAATTTCGTCTTCAATTGATACAAGTTTCTTTCTCAACCAAAGTGGCTGTGTCAAAAAAAACTCCTGCAGTGTTACGTGACACATTATTATTTTAAAAAAGGCGTGCCGCATCGTAAAGTGTAATACATTTGTCACTAATGTCATTTTTATTACAGATATAAATGATTTTATTTTTATGTTTTCCAACTTTCTCCAGGTGATTGGATATTGGGAAATGCCTTCCGACTTCAAGCTACAAAAAGTCAATATAAATCAGTTTCACTTATTTCCTTCAAAGATTCAATCAAGATCTTGCAAAACTGTCTGTAATTTAAATTAAGTCATCACCGGTGTGGCTCTAAACAAGAATATTTATCAAACATTTCTGTTGGAGTTTTAGTAACATCAACATTGCCCTTAAAGGCTGTATTATAATTCTTGTTTATTTTAGGTTGAACTTGTCTTTCATTTGTTAGGTTTTGTTTAGATGCCCGTCCTATGTGGGAAAGTCGAAAGTCTTCTTTCTGAATAAATAATTAGCATAAATAACCTGAGCGTATTGTTTTTGCCTGCAGGCTTAATTCCTGCGAGGTCAAAATGTCTGAGTGATATGTTCTGAGGGATACTCAGTATCTTAAGAGTAGCTTGAGAGCATTTGCGCTTTTATATCGTTTATTCATTCATTCAGCGTCAAGAGAGTGAGGAAAAACTCCCAACTTTACCAAAACAGCTTAATGTAACTGGGTTTCGAACCTCCACTCAGCTGTTTGGAAATCGCTTGAGTTCATCAACTATATTGAAGAGAAATTATCCAGTTTAGAAATGTTAGAGATTTCAGTAACATCTTTGATAACTGTTGACCACTGTGGTAAAATATCTATAGGATATATCTATATGGAAAAGAAATTGGGATTATTATTTCAAACAAACACTGAAAATAAAAACTGCTGGATTTTACAGATAATGGTGAGCATAGAAAAGTATTTAACTATACTATTCCTACTATAGAAATTTCCTCCTTAACACTGGTTCTGCTCATTCAGTAAACTAAAAATTAGTCATTGTTGTTTATAATTTATTTAGAATTTCTAGCAATAAACTAAATTAAAGGATGCAAAAGCAATCAGATTTGAGAACAGACGTAATTAGTCTTAAATAAGTAGCAATACGATAATTTATGTTTGAATAGTAGCTTGAATATTTCCTGTAACATTGTTAAAATGTTTTTCACGAGACTATACTACTGCAAGAGAATTTTAATGTTTAAAAGTAGTTTTCAACCACCAAGTGCAGGTTTAAGTACTGTTATATGGATTGTTTAAAACATTATGACATTTACAATATTTTATTAATCACAATTCTCAAGATTGGATATGCGGATTCTATCTCCACCTTCTCTCTTTTTAATAAAGTGAAAGCGCATACCTTATTTTGAGAACGGATGAGATTTAGATGCTTTGTTACCAGTTCTTGGGAAAATGATAATGAAAGAAGCATTAGAAAATCTATACATTTACAGGGGACAGTCATTAATCAGGTATATTATCTGCGTGGTGTGTAGTTAAGCGTGCTTGGCCCACAAACTGAGGTCCCGAGTTCAATGGCAGTAAAGGTTAAATTGCCGGATAACGTTTTCTCCGGAAATTTGTTTATCGTGAGAAGAACAACAATAGATGCTTTCTACATGCAAAACTGTTTTAGGGTCCTCTACTTATAGATTTTAATTAATATCGTTTGTGAAGTTACAACAGGGAAACTGGTTTTACATGCATCGACAGTACTTATATTTTTACTTTCTCTACTAGTTTAGTAAAGTAGAGGGAGTGTTGTATTCCACCCAAAAATTCGATGTCGAAATTTTACCGGAAATATATGTTTTGAAGCGCCCTGAATCCACCAAAAGCATTTTTAGAAGGTCCGCGCGCGCGCGCGCGTGTGTGTGTGTGTGTGTGTGTGTGTGTGTGTGTGTATGTGTGTGTGTGTGTGTGTGTGTGTGTGAGAGAGAGAGAGAGAGATATTTTTATGACAAATGAAATGTAGGTATATCTTAAAGTCTCTGACTATAGCCCATGAAATCCTATTTACTCAGTGACATCGGCCTGTAGCCGCCTATAAAAGAAGAGAGATAAGGTCAAGCTGACACCACCGCTCGTAAATACGTGGCCTAGTGACAATGCAACGGTAAGAATAAAGCATTTTCTGATTGCTCGTGAGACTTAAGCTGCCGGCTTATTTACGAGAGGTTCGAGAAAATCCGTGCTACGTCATTCTGGCTTGTACAAGGAAGGTGAGACGGCAACTGTCATTGACAGAGGTGTGGGTGCGTGACGTCAGAGACAATTTTGGGATATTTGATCGTCACGTCAGGGTCGTTGTGTGAAGCAGTTATAGTGGGTGGTGATCATCTAAACGAATAGTTTGTGAGGCAGAGAGAGAGAGAGTAGAACTAAAAGTCTGTAAAGTATGTGTCCAGGTAGTGATCGGACCGAGAGTTGTGAGATGTAGGATCTAGAATAATATAGGTTGTGTTAATGACAAAAGAGAACTGTGTTTTTGTGGTTCACTTTGAGAAGCGAAATAAAGTGACAGAAAAACAGCTGGACTTTGTTATTTGTTACACTGATACCACGAATGGGATTTGTCACATTGTTATTTTGTTACAATATTTTAAATAATTCTTTCCCTGGATGGATTTCTTTGGTTTTTCTTTAAAGTCAAGTTTTCAAACGTAATTTTTCGGACAATATTTTTCAGTTTTATCTTATTCACAGGTTTTATATCAGTTAAAATGCTTTATTTTCATGTAGGATGTATGCATTCCCTTTGTACACTATCTGAGGAATCGTTACAAATTTCTTTTGTACATCCCCAAAAGATGTGTTTCGTCACATGACAAAGAACCTATCCCACAGATAACTGTTTATGTGATTGATCACACCAAACGTTAAATTTTTACTGCCTCTAAACCGTAATATAACTGACAAGCTCTACATTTCCATTAACTCTTTTATACGTGAGGATAGGTTTCAGTTTCCTATAGCCATCACACAAAAATTATTATTCACAGTCAGATAAAGTTGGATTTATGTTGCATGAGCTGATGCTACAAGCTTTTCCACTGTCATAAATCATGGTAAGGTTAAAGGTAGCGCTGAAAAGTGTTGAAATATGCATCCATTTCAGTCAGACCATAAAACTTGCAGACAAGAATGGTCAAGATGCAACAGGAAGCATTATTCTAAAATATCCTCTCTACCGTATCAGCCATACTGTGGCACTAAAATCCTTCTGACACAGGCGCATGTAAAATTGCTAGTGACAGGAAAAAAGTAGAAGCTAAGGAACCTAAAAATACCGCCTTCTATTTATCTTCTTTGCTACAAGATAGCGAAGGAGTTTTAATTTAACTAGAATTCAAAGGCAGTATCTATAGCTACAACATCTAGTGTATTACATTCACATTATCTTATTATTTATTCTCTGAAGATGCCCAACGCAATCTTGGGCGAAGCGCTAGAAAATTCATCGACTGGACCACGGCCTACAAGCCTCAGCATGTATTCATGTTTAAGTTTTCCGAAACTGACACACATAACAAGGAGTATCTCCAAAATGGTTCACCCTGCAAGAAAATTTATTCAGACATAAATTGTGTGTTTTAGCAAAATCTACATTTTTTGTATAGTATAATTTGGTCTATCTCTAACGGTTTACTAGTTATGCAAAAGTCGTCCGGAATAAATACGACTACAGGGGCTATAGCCAGAAAATTCAAGATATACATTTAATTTGTCATAAAAATATCTTAAACATGTGGCATTTTAATCAAAATCGTTAGAACTACTTTCAAGAATATCAACATTTTCCACGTAAAGGGTAGTTTAGGGTGGAGCAATTTTCTTCAAAATCTTCGTGTCGCATCCTTGAACGACATTAAACTTAAATACCAACTTTGGTTTTTAGCGACTTTTTGTTTTTGAGTTATGCTATCCACAGACTGACAGACTGACACAGACACAGACATACGGACCTTTTTCTAAAAATGCTTTTTTTGGATTCAGGGGGTCTCAAAACATATTTCCGGTGAAATCTCGACATCGAATTTTTGGATGGAATACAATACTTCCCCTATTTACCAGTAGAGAAAGTAAAAATCAGACGCATACAAAAAATTAATTTTAATATACCTATGTACACTCCATCGAGCCTTAGGTCCATAGCTTATATCCCTCCGCGATAGCCTGTGTTCATATCAGCTGCGACTAACACAAACACGTAGACTCGTGCCTCGTGTTTGTGTTGCAACAGAACGATATTTACTTGGATCTTTTAGGAATAGCGCTGCGATCGCGTGACATTCAAGTAGTTTTTACCAGGTGATTATACATCTTGTAAACTCACAGATAATTGCCAATATTTAGAGCACTATATTTTGTTGTTCAACTATTGTTGAGCAGTTGTTCAACTAATTCACAATTATTCAACAGAAAGCAACTAACATTTATGTATATAATATTTATGCATATCATATTCATATGTTTTCCTATTAGTTCTTCATGCTAGAAGAGTGCCGATTAATTCCATTGACTTTGTGGACGATTAAGACTTATTTAAATCGATAAGAGCGTAGTTCTCCATTGCAGCCAACTTGACATTCAATGAGAATGTGACGTACTCTGGAGTGCGATTCCTCGCATCAGCGACGAAGTAGAAGTCACTCTACCCTCCAGGGACCGGAACCCGACATCGTGCACAGGACCTGCTTAATGCCATACTTTCATCCTGTCCAAGTGGGTCTCTCGTAATGATGGCATTGTCCGAGGAAGAATGCTATGATGTGTGTATAGTTTCTTTTTTTAACGAACTTTACTTAACAGCATATTCCACTACATACCAAGTAATACTACTATATGCTTAGGTACACATTTACATTTATATTGTTGAAAATCTGCGTTAATATCTGCATTTACAGCTTATCAAAATTGATACTATTACTAAAATTACCGAAACTTTAGTGTGTTTTTGTATAAGTTTTTTTTTTTTTTTTTTTTTTTACTGTCTCTAATATGTATAGTAAGTAGAGGAAGTATTGTATTCTAACCAAAAATTCCGTGTCCAGATTTCACCGGAAATATGTTTTGAGGCACTTTGAATTAAAAAAAGGCATACGTGTCTCTCGTCTGTGGGCAGCAAAACACAAAAACGAAAAGTCAGTTACAAACCAGTTTAATGTATTTCAAGAACGCGATAGGAAGATTTTGAAGAAAATTCCTCCATCTTTACGTAGAAAAAGTTTAGAACATTTGGCTTGTTTGAAAATAGCTTTAACGATTTTGATTAAAATTCCATATGTTCAAGATGTGTTTGACAAAATTTTCTGGCTACAGCCCATGTACTCCTGTGTAGTCTGGATGACTTTTGCATAACTGTTAAAGCGTGAGAGGTAGACCAAATGTTACTATACAAAAATGTAGATCTTGCTAAAACACACAATTTATGTTGAAATAATTTCTTTGTAGAGTGAACCACTTTGGAGATATTCCTTGTTATTTGTGTGAGTTTCGGGAAACAAACTTTCGTGAAATGGAACATCGTTGTTCATTTTTTTATATGTTAGCCGTGCAAAGAGAACGGAATCTCAAAGCTTTGAAAGATATGACTATCGCATTCTTCTCTTTTCATTGCACCTACAAGGAAATCTGTAACAAAACTATTTCTGCAAGTCTTTATCTCGATTAACAAAAGGTGGGTAGTGGAATAAACATTTTTAAAAAGACTTCGTACAAGAGTAGAGAAGGCCATGTGAGTGCAACACATCAGATGTTTTGGCAATATCATCTGCGTAAAAATGATAGTTCTGATCAATAACAAACATAAGTATAAGGCACGAGTCTGATTATGGTTACTTGTATTTTAAGATTTTAACCAACCATACACAAAAAAGCGGTTTCATTGCTGTTTTCAAAACACTACACGACATGAAAGTTGTACAAAAAGAGAGATACTGGTATGCATGATAGAGAGGGTGGGAGAAGAACAAGACAGGGATAAAGAAGGGGTGGCAGATGTAGCGAGAGTGAGAGGTGCAGAGGACGAAAGCAGGAAGAAAAGAGAACGCAAATAACGCCAACTGCGGGTTCTCTTAGCACATAAATAAGTGGAAAATTACCTTTTTTTTTTTTTTTTTTTTTTTTTACACTTAGATAGTTGCATTGCAGTTTTTTTTAACATTCAGAGACATAATGCAGAGGGTGTCTCAGAGAAAAAAAAATTCGCTTTCTAAATATTTCTTGACAGTATCAGCTGTTCATTGTTGGCATAGGCAGCTAACAAAATTAAATTTCAATGATCTTAAATAACGAAGGTAGCATTGTAGCAAAAACAATTTGAAATATATTCTCCCTGTTTATAGGAAAGTATTATATTTTGACATGCGCTTTGGATGTAAATGTCTGCCATTTTCAGGCACATTTATTATGAAAATCGATTGGCCAACAACAGTCCTAAGATGGTAAAGTTATGAATGCGGAAAAACAAGCTTACTTTTTGACCCTTCTCTTTGGGTCATGAGCCATATTTTCTAGTGGAGTTGGGAGCCGAATGTAAAACATTACTTACATTGCTCAGCGACTCATGGTTATGCAAATGTTCGAGGATAGCTAATACTACTTGTTGGCACGCAGCCTAGCAACGTCGGCGTGGAATAAACAAGAAGTAGACATGAGGAAGCAAAGAGAAAAAGAACAGCACAGATGGAGAAATCATTTAGCATATGTTCTGTCAATCGATGTGTGCAGTTAGGATCGAACAGGTTCTGTTCTGTTTGACGTTGACAGTAATCGGTTCCTTGAGCTATAAAGGTTACAGAATTAATGTTCAGCAACACAAGTGAGGGTCGTTATCCAAATCGCATTTTGGTTTCAGTACAATACAGTTCGATTTTTATCGTAGGAATTTCTGCTTTATCAGAGTGAAATACAAGCCTGTAGTTTTCCAACAGACATTCTGGATACACAGCTTATTTTAAAATATATATGCGCAATAAATGATAGTACATACATGACGTTTTACTAACGGTTTGTACATCGTTGCATAAATACCTGGGCCTGGATTACACATGTTTTCTTCGACGCACTCATGAGGAAAAATTGTAAGGTAATTCAGGATGGGATGCGAAAGTTGTTATGTTTGCAATAGCAGCTTCAACTGTATATTATTTTGTAACTTGGCTTACGGTTAGGTGGAAAATATTTACTTTCTCTACTGCGTAGGGGAAGTATTGTATTCGACCCGAAATTTCGATGTCGACATTTCACCGGAAATATGAAAAAAAAAAAAAAAAAAAAGAAAGGGGTTGGGTCTGTCTGTGGTCTATCTCTCACGGTTTGCAAAGATCGAGGGTCAACAGTATTACAGGGCATTTAGCCAGAAAATTCGAAATATAAACTTTATGTGCCATAAGAATATCTCACGCCATTTTAATCAAAATCGTTAGACCCATTTTGGAGAAACTCAAAATGTTTGAAAAATTTCTGTACGTAAAGGGTAGTTTAGGGTGGAGGAATTTTCTTCAAAATCACCACGTTGCATCCTTAAAAGATATTAAACTTAAGCGCCAACTTTGGTTTTTAACTAACTTTTTGTTTTTGAGTTATGCTGTCCACACACACGTGCGCGCAAATCTTTTTACTTTCTCTACTGGTAAGTAGAAGTATTGTATTCCACCCAAAAATTCGATGTTTCAGCGGAAATATATATTTTGAAACCCTCTGAATAAAAAAAAAAAAGCAATTTTAAGAAAGGGTCCGTGTGTGTATGTCTGTCTGCCTGTCTGTCTGTGGACAGCATAACTCAAAAACGAAAAGTCGGTTAAAAACCAAAGTTGGTATTTAAGTTTAATGTCCTTCAAAGATCTGATACGAAGAATTTGAGGAAAATAGCCCCTCCCTAAAGTACCCTTTATATGGATAATTCTACGAACATTTTCATTTTCTTAATAATGGCTCTAACGATTTTGATTATAATGTCATATGTTTGAGGTATTTTTATGACAAATGAAATGTGTATCTTAGACTTTTTGACTATAGTCCATGTAATCCTATTAACTATGGATGACTTTTGCATAACTGATAAGCCACACGAGATAGAACAAATCTTACTCTACAAAAAATGTAGATCTTGCTAAAACACAATTTATATATAAATAAAATTTTTTATGGAGTGAACCATTTCGGAGATATTCCTTGTTATTTGTATCAGATACAGAAAACTTAAGCTTGTGTCAATTGGAATATCGTTATTCATTTCTTTATATGTTAACCGTACCTACAAGAGGATAAACAGTAAGATAATTTTTGCAAATGCTTATCTCAACTAACACGAGTAAGATATAGGGATAAGAGTTTGTAGAAACGGTTAATACAAGAGTAGAGAAAGTCATGTGAGTGCAACACATCAGATTTTTCTAAAAATGCTTTTCTTTTGGATTCATGTATTCAAGGGGCCTCAAAACGCGTTTCTGATGAAATCTCGATATCGAATTTTTGAGTGGAATACAATACTTCCTCTACTTTCTATACGCAGTAAGAGGTTAGAAGGGCGTGTGTTGCGAGGAAGTCACGTGGGTTTGTTTACATAAGGTAAACTATCTGGAAGCTGGGGCGAGTGGAGCCATTTATCTGTTGTTCTACTGTGAAAGTAAATATGCTTTGATTGTTGATAAATAACTAATTCCTAGACACTTTCACTACGACGCCTTGGCAATCCCAATGTCCACATTCCTGTGTGATTTTCGATGGAAGAAGAAATGCAGATCTCGTTTCCGCCGACGCACGTTTCCAAACGAGAGATTAGCATCACGGAAGCTCTGCAGCTCATTGCAGCCAAGAGATAACCATCGTAAGGTGGCAATGACAGCAAACGGATACACTTGGCTCTCTTAATAGCATTCTTCTAAAGCCTATTAGCCCACTCGTCTAGACATTATTAGCAATCTTGCCGCGTACTGGTATTTAACATTTGCTCTTTCTTCTTTTTCTCCCACTCTCAGTGCGTGGTGGTTTTTGTGTTTCCATTTAACCGCAGAACCGCGCTGATTACATACTCACGTAATCTTAACGCTTTGGTATGTTGTGCAGGAAATCAATTTACGTCGCTAGTGAATACGGTAGTTTTATGAACAGTTATAACAATTTGCGCAAGGCTGTTGAAGGGTTTTACCGAATGGAATACGGTTGTTGGTTTTATCGCTCTTGTTCCTTCATCCGCAATCAACCCAGTCAATGAGCGAGAGATGCACAACTGAATATTCCATTGTATAATCTCAAGTAATTTTCAAACCCAAGGCTGCCATTGTGCGAGTGGGCAGGAGTTCTGAAACTAGCGTTTGTATAGGTTGGAAGTGAAATGATCCGTCAGACTTAAACAGCGAATTCCTCATATTGTGAATAACAAGAAAGTCTAGCACCAAAACGTTGAAAAGTTTATAGTTTTCTAGAAAAAATACCTTTATCAAAAAAATGTGTCATCACCTGCCTGAATTATCGATTGAAGGTTATTGATTATGGCTATATTTAAAGGGACCCACAATTTGTTGCCTTTTTGCTGAGAAGGTAATCAGATAAAGAAAAAATCTGATGTGTTGCACTCACATGACTTTCTCTACTCTTGTACTAACCATTCTTACAAACACTTATTCCTATATCTTCTTCGTGTTAGTTGAGATAAACATTTCTACAACTTATCTTATTGCTTATTTCCTTGCAGGTGCAAGGGGAATATAAGAATACAGTAGGCTTTGTGCGAGTCAAATGTTTGAGATTCTGTTGTCTTTGCACACTTAACATATAAAAAAAATGAACAACGATGATCCATTTCACGAAAGTTCTAAGTTTTTCGAAAATCACACACATAACGAGGAATATCTCAGAAATGGTTCACCCTACAAGAAAATTTATTGAGACATAGATTGTGTATTTTAGCAAGATCTACATTTTTGTATAGTAAGATTTGGTCTATCTCTAACGCTTTACCAGTTATGCAAAAGTCGTCCAGAATAAATACGACTACAGGGGCTATAGCCAAAAAATTCAAGATATACATTTCATTTGTCATTAAAATATCTCAAGCATACGACATTTTAATCAAAATCGTTAGAGCCATTTTCAAGAAAATCAAAATTTTCGAAAAATTTTCCATGTAAAGGGTAGTGTAGGGTGGGGCTATTTTCTTCAAAATCTTCGTGTCGCATCCTTGAAAGACATTAAACTTAAATACCAACTTTGGTTTTTAACCAACTTTTCGTTTTTGAGTTATGCTGTCCACAGACTGACTGACAGACACACACACACACACACACACACACACACACACACACACACACACACACACGGGCCTTTATCTAAAAATGCTTTTTTTTTGGATTCAGGGAGCCTCAAAACATGTATTTCCGGTGAAATCTCGACATCGAATTATTGGGTGAAATACAATACTTCCCTTACTTGCCAGTAGAGAAAGTAAAAAAGTCGAGAACCTAGATGGCTCCAAACATTTGACACAAATAATTTTTTTTCGGCGAAACGGTTCTTTGTTGGCAAGTATTGCATATATTTGTTACAATCATCATGTAGAATCCCTGGTTAACATATGGTTGAAGCAATACCTTCCATCCTGTGTACGAGTACCGACAGAATCAATACTGATATTTTTATGAATAATCTTTTCTAAAATAATTCAGGTTTTGAATTTACGCGCCTTTCTCAAGGTATTAGCGTTCAATTTTTACATATCTCCTACAAATTATTCTTGGAAAGTATATTTCTTTATTTCTATATTACTATAGTAAGTAGTGGAAGTATTCTATTCCACTAAAACAAATGATGTCGAGATTTCGCCGGAGATACATGTTTTGAATCAATAAGAAAGCTTTCTAGAAAAAGGTGTGTGTGTGTGTGTGTGTGTGTGTGTGTGTGTGTGTGTGCGTGTGTGTGTCTGTGTGCGCGCGTGTGTGTGTGCCTGTCTGTGTGTGTGCGTGTGTGTGTGTGCCTGTCTGTGTGTGCGTGTCTATGTGCGCGCGTGTGTGTGTGCCTGTCTGTGTATGTGCGTGTCTGTGTGCGCGCGCGCGTGTGTGTCTGTGTGTGTGCCTGTCTGTGTGTGTGTGCGTGTGTGTGTGCCTGTCTGTGTGTGCGTGTCTGTGTGCGCGCGCGTGTGTGTGTGTCTGTGTGCGTGTCTGTGTGTGCGTGTGTGTGCGTGCGTGCGTGTGTGCGTGTGTGCGTGTCTGTGTGTGTGCCTATCTGTGTGTGTGCGTGTCTGTGTGTGTGTGCGCGTGTGTGTGCGCGTGTGTGTGTGCGTGTCTGTGTGTGTGCCTGTGTGTGTGCCTGTCTGTGTGCGTGTGCCTGTCTGTGTGCGTGTGTGTGTCTGTGTGCGTGTCTGTGTGTGTGCGTGTGTGTGTGCGTGTGTGTGCGTGTGTGTGTCTGTGTGCGTGTCTGTGTGTGTGTGTGTGTGTGTGCCTGTCTGTGTGTGTGTGCCTGTCTGTGTGTGTGCGCCTGTCTGTGTGTGTCTGTGTGTGTGTGCCTGTCTGTGTGTGTGTGCCTGTCTGTGTGTGTGCCTGTCTGTGTGTGTGTGTGCCTGTGTGTGTGCCTGTCTGTGTGTGTGTGCCTGTCTGTGTGTGTGTGTGCCTGTCTGTGTGTGTGCCTGTCTGTGTGTGCGTGTCTGTGTGTGTGTGCCTGTCTGTGTGTGTGCGTGTCTGTGTGTGTGTGTGTTTCAGTCTGCCTATGAAAAGCATTAAAAAAAAACGAAAAGTTAAGTACCAAATACCAAATTTGTATTTTAGTGCAGCATCTTCCTAAACTAATCTTTACATAGAACATTTTTAAAAAAAAAAAAAAACATTGAGTTTTTAAATATGGATCTAATGATTTTGATTGAACCCCATAAGTTTAAAGTATTTTCATGAGAAATAGAATATACATCTCGAATTTTTTTTGAAATATCCTCTCAAGTCCTCTCTACTCTGTATGACCTTTCCATAACTGGTAAACCGCAAGAGATCGGGTCTTTTTCTAAAAATTACTTTTAGGGGGATTCAGGGGGCCTCAAAATATATATTTCTGGTGAAATCTCGAGAATTCCATTTGGGTGGAATACAGTACTTCTACTTATTATAACTAGTAGAGAAAGTAAAAATGTCTCGGAAATTTTAAAGTCTCAAATTTAGTAGATTGAAATACAGTACGATGTTTCTGTTGTATAGCAGGTTTTATGCAACCTGGCGCTTAAGGTTTACAAGTTATACAACATTATTTTCGAAGAAAGAGGACTTCATAGTCTATTCCCAAAAATGTTAAAATGTAATTTTCTAAAACCATTAAACATACGTATTATAACCAAAGCCGTTTCAGCCAATTTTTAAACTAAAAATACTGAAAACTTTTCCATTTAAAGAGATACTTTCTTATGCATGTTATTCATGTTAATCATTTTTTAATCCAAATTGTTGGAGTTATTTTGAGGGAATAAAAATTAATAAACATTTAGCATGTAAAGGTAGTTTGGAATGGCTGATTTTCGTGAAAACCTTCAGGCTGCATTCTGAAAGACGTTGAACTTAAAGGTATCCAGTATTTTGTTCTCGGGCATCTATTTTTGTCTGGGTGGTGGGAGAATTATAAATGGTCTAACTTTTGAAACAAATTTAGACCCCGACGCAGCGAGCCACTAAAACTGGTTCCTTCATGGTCAGGAACGTTCTTACACATTAATTAATTTTTAGCGTGTTTATATTTTAGGAGGATATACAAAATTCTTGGCTCTTCTAGAGGATACTTTTTTTTTCAGGATTCGTGATTACGTTTTATGACGCATGTTTTGATATTTTAACAACTGTTATCATCATCCCTCAAGATAGGCCAGATAGACCTGTTTCGACGTCTTCTTGGTCTTCCAACTTCTCTCCTACCAACTGGTTTGTAGTGCAAGGCCTGTTTAGTATTTCTTTTGGCATTTGGAAGATATGCTCTGGCCAGTTCATTTTGTACCTCCTGATTTTGTCGTTTAAATTAAATATTTTTAGTTGCTCTCTTGTTGTTTCACTTTCAATGGGGTCTTTAGAATAGAGGCAGCTACGTACCTCAAAAATTTCATTTCAACCGTTTCAATTATTCTTTGCCATTTCTGTTCAAGGGCACTGCCATAATTTTATAAAATTTCAATATGGTATCTCAACTTCTTCTTTTGTTTTTCACCTTTTGCTTTAAATTTCTATCATATTCATAAGAAATATCATATCCTAAGTACCTGAAATATTTTACTTTTTCTAACACTGTTTCTGAGGAGCAGTTTTGGCCGCGTTGGGTATTTACCAACAAAAGCCATTAGTTTCGTTTTCTTTGCTGAAATAATAAAATTGTACGAGTACTTTGACATTATTTTGTCGAGTTGGTGCAAAGCAACTTGTAGTCCGTCTTCAGTATCTGCCAGAATGACCTGATCATCTGCAATTAAGGGTAAAGGGTAGTTTAGGGTGGGGCTATTTTCTTCAAAATCTTCGTGTCGCATTCTTGAAAGACATTAAACTTAAATACCAACTTTGGTCTTTAACCGACTTTTCGTTTTTGAGTTATGCTGTCTACACACACACGCACACGCGCGCGCACACACACACAGACACACACAGAGTTTCTAAATTTTCTTTTATTCAGGGGGTCTCAAAACATATTTCCGGTGAAATTTCGACATCATTTTTGGGTGGAATACAATACTTCCTCTACTTAGCAGTAGAGAAAGTAAAAGTCTCAGTTTTTGTTTGACACCCCTAACCTCATCTCACAGGGCAACAGCATGCTTCATTGTTGAACCTCTTTGAGTAGTAAACGACATTTGCGGAGCTGCTTCCTTAAAGGTCACGTATGCTACAAGAATATATATTACTGCAGCACATTCTTCTTAATCGACCCTAAACCTTTGCAAGCTGCTTCCTGAGCGTGAAATGAGAAATACATTTCAAGATGGTTAAAGAAAGCAAGGAGCTAAGCCGCTTAGCGCTGCAACAAAACACGTTATTAACAATGATTTATGTGTATATTCGACCATAAAGCAGAGTTACGACCGGAACCAATCGCAGACATAACTTGTCATCATTAAACATTGCAACCTGTGTACCCAGGGAAGAGAAAACGGTATTAACCCTGGAATTTACAGATAATAAATCTGCAAAGAAAGTAGTGCACTTTTCTGTCTCAGGATGGAAACAACAGTGCATTTTGATGACCTAAAAACGTTTCACTTATTAAATGACTCGTAATATTTAAGGGAATTATATATCAATTACAAGAAACTGAGGGATGAGGACAATTTCATAGAATTACTACATCAAGGTTATAAATTCATTTATACACGGGGGAATCTACTGTTAGGATATTAGCCGTTCTATGAATTCTTTTCTTTGCTCTTGCCCAGAGTTTATTGTCACCAGACAAAACAATGAGAAGTGTTAGAATATAGGCATACCTAAAGATTACTAATTTGTTGGTGTTAAATGTCCATGCATTCCTATAATGCTTCAACTGTTTTGCAGCTTTCATTAAGCACCGTTGTTTTTGTGAGTTATCTTCTTTATTTACTCTTTGTAGATCAGTTTTTATTTACTGTTGTGAAGAGTATGAACAAGCCATGAACACTCTACGCTAGAAAACCTGTCCAATTATTTGAGTATACACGCTGAGACTGCGAGTTTACAAGAGAAACGCGAAAGAAGTTAGAAATGTAAGCACTGGAAAGGCCCGTTTCAGTAAGATGACTTCAAATCTGTTGGCATCGACCCCTTGAACTCATGTTTCGCTAGTTCTCTTCCCAAAGGCACACTGCAATGTACTCTATGAAGAATACTGACTGGGAGAAAGGCTGAACAAATCTGAAGAACCAGTGTGTCTTTCACTTCTATATCTGCCTTTAACTTCTTTTATCATATCGGGAGCTTTAACCTGGAAATACCTGATGGTGTTATTACCCTCCCCACTATACGGCTTCTTACCGTCGATTTTTTTTATCATTTTAGCATTAAAACATTCATATTCGCTTCCACATTCATACTTCTAGACTCTGTGGAGTTTTCTGGTTAAAGACAAATGCACAAACCCAGTCGAGACCTCTTGGCTGAGAAGCCATAACGCCGATCACTGGACCGCAAATGCAGCCTACCCTACAAAACTGTAGGAACTAACTTTTATCGATATTACAGAAGTTAACATATCTTCATTCATATTTTTGTAAATTTTTACAGCGACCCCATGCATACTTCCATTAATCATTAGTAATTCAAGTAAAAAATCTTGGCGCCGCTGCAATGTACTCTTGTTAGAGTAAACTTTAGTGAAATTAATGTGCCAGAATCCATGCGTAATGTGCTTATAATTGCTGCCTTCAGCGCATGTCTAATGATAATGAAACAACACCAGTGCTATAATTAGCACAAGCATATCTGACATAGCATTTGGTGGAAAAGAGCTTCAGGGAACTACCCTGTAAAAGATAAAACAAAATACAAACACACATTATTGTTATCACTAATGTCTCATCTCTGAGTTCCTTATAATTTATCTAATTCTAGTTGTTGAAACAAACGAAGAAGAATTACAAGTTGTTTGTGTTCTCATACGACTACTCCAATTAGATTCTTAGCTGCCTTTTTGCTAGTAGATCTACCTTGGGGACATATAATTATATAATTACTACATTAATATTACACTTGTACTTCTAGTAAGAATGTAAGTTAAGTTTCCATGTATTCATGGTGTTTCTTCCTCACAAAGAGTACCCACTTAACAGTTACAATGTACATAAACGAGGGGCCCAAAATAAATAACAGCGAGTACAACATTAAAACACGAAGGATAACACTACAGAAGTGTTGTTTTTAATTGACATTTGTATAACTCCCTATGGAGCTTTGACTTGAGGAGCATCTCGTTGTACATACGTTTTTTAACGGTGTGTAACAATGTTAGCAAGTTCTAAGAAACACATTCGTATTCACTTCTCATGCATACTTCCGGTCTCTGTGGAAGCTAGGGAAATTGGAGAATTCTCTCTATAGATACTTAACCTATAACCCAGAGAAAAATGAATGGTAGGAGCAGCATGGGGGTTGTGCAACCAAGAGTGACTGTCATTTATTCAGGAGAATGTCAGTTTTTGAATGTAGAAACGTGTGTGGAGTGAGGAAGATTCTTGGATATATACAAACAGGGTAACACAGGTAGTTCAAAATTGTCTACAATGCATTTGAACCTATCTCAGGTTCACTTGTGTCAACCACAAGGTCACAGCTGAACTCCTGAGTCAAATACAGTATCCTGTAAGCAGCAGCTCCCTAATGTTTTCGAAGTGTCAGGCACTTCCGCACTTTATTCTCTGCACACAGGTGACGAGGTTGCACAGGCGTTTTGAAAAGGCCGCACCATGCCAGGAGAGGTTAAGTCGATGATCTTCATAATGTTAAGTTATTATTATACACCTATGAATGAAATTTAAAGAAGGAAGGTGGAAATTTTGCAACCAGATTGTCCAGTACCTCCCACTCGGTAATACCGAATATAATTTTCATTGGAGAGCATAGCTTCAGAAAAAATAAATTAAACATATCCCCTGGGACTACTTCATGAAACCATGTGACTGGCATGTGTGACAGATGAAGTACGGCGCCGACCTGGAAACTTCTGACAGTTTGCTTCAAAATAGGAGCGGTCTCTTGAGGAACTAGCCCTTCAGGCAGCATCGATTACCCCGCATGGCTGCTGAGCAAATTAGGCGAGATTCAATCATCACCTGAATCAGTAGCGATTCAATCAAGATCTGTTTGGCACCAAAATTGGCCCCACCCAAAATTAAATTAAACATCAAAACCCACCAGAGGTGCAGAGGTCCCCACAAGCAGACAGCTGTCGAGCAGCAATGAGGTAACTCCTGTAACCAATTTAAAACCATCATTCTCCAAAGTCCTATCCGATCTATATCCTGCGGTTAATGCCTGACGAGAGTGGGCAAACAGCAGAATCATCTGCTGAAATTCAACAGTGTGCGTGGGCACGTGAGAAATTATGAGCCAAATAAATAAAGTACCACTTGAAATGAAATAGGAATATGCTGCACAACGAAGGGCTGAATTCCTTAGGCCTATTCGTGGAATTCGCCGAGTAGGTAGACGAGCCTAATTAAGGAAGCAAAGCCCAGTTGCTGTATAAATTACGGTGTATGGACCAGTAATCTCGCGAACTTCTGAAATTTAATACATGAAGACAAGAGTTGGGGATCTAGCTCTAAATAATTCTATCACATCTTTGGAATCCACTAAATTTAAATACAAAGTTATATTTATGACTGCCTCCACTGGTAGCGCACCTGCCTCTGGCACGGATGACTCTGGTTTGATCCCCTATATCGGCGTAGGGATTTTTCCCCGCTGGAAGGTTGGACACGGGTGCACTCAGCCTCATTAGGTCTCTGAGGGGCTAATTGAAGTGCTGCTTGATAAAGAAGTCGCGATCCCAAGTTACGTAGGCTGCCTAACCTGCTGGAAGGGTTCGGGGCGCTAACCACGTCCCACCCTCCAGTTCTGCATCCCAATCATGACGTAACCCTTACCCGAAAAGGGCAGTTGCGCTAGGATTTTCGTTTTAGACGTGTTATTCACAGACACAAACACAAACACACACACGTTTATTTTCTAGGTCCCTTATAATGCATTTAGTTACCTCGTATGTCTACACTGAGTGTCACTTCTTATTTACAATACATAAGGCATGATGTTCAAGTTGTCTTAAGAGGTAATATTTTTTCCTAACACGGGACAGTCCGGCAATAGAAACTCCGTAACGCTATCTTGTCAACCATCCCACTCTATTCCATGTAGGAGGAAATCTCTAAGCCGTATACTTCATATTATCTGGGCAACAGAGAAAGACTAGCCTAGAGCTGTGTATTCAGATTTACGCTTCAGTAAGTGCTTAGTATTATAAGTCCAACTTTCACTGAGATTAGGGCAGATTACCCCGCCTTTTCTTTTTTCCTTCCTCTTTTAACTCCTAGAAGAATTCGACCTCGTGATTTCACCTGAAATACAGACTCGGTGAATCCACACATGATAAAAGTTTAAAACTATAAAAATAATTGGAAACACAACACTCTAGACTTCCACAGTACAATCAGGTCATTGAGATTTTAGGATACCCAAGAAAAGGTGGGAAAATGCTGTGGTTCTACATATAATTTTAAACGTTTATCTTTGTTTTAGCTATAATACACGGGAGAACAAAAAACTTACGAACCGGCCTCATGTGCGCATGGGCTTTGTAATCTGCAATGCGTAATGTTATCAGCATTTATAGGAATGAGCTTATTCCCTAGAAAATAAAGCCCTGTAAGTGAAGTGGAAAACATTCTAAGACTATTCTTGTCTATTATCACGCGCTACACACACCCGCCCGCTTTTCTTACAAGCAGAACAAAGTTTAAGCATGCCACTGACTGGATTTGCCCTCGTGATTTCTGCAACACTTTTAACGCACGAAGGGTTATCTACTTACTCCAATGCCGGCTGGAGTGGGCCACCTGGTATATACACAGTGTAAGGGAAATCATTACATTCCTTCTAATATATGCTTCATAGAAGCATTACAAACAAAAATGTCGAATGGCATTTTGTTCTTTGATCAGCCGATTTTCAAAAAATAGTTTATTCAAACTGGATGCGTAGTTCCAGAAGAATGTGCAAAGATAACAGTTTGTTACTTGTAAGATGCGTAGAGTAACTTATTTCTGGCGTAGCTTCGGTAGTAATTATGGGATATCACACAGGGTTTCGAAATAATTAATCACTTAAAAGACGTGAAGGAATACTCCGAGCTGCTATTTCAGAATTACATAAGTCGACAACGTTGCGTTGATGTTGGTCAGGGAACTGACCTGGTTTGTGCATGTAAACAGCTTTCGCTTTCGGTAATGTTTTGGGAACTAACGCTTGTGATTGGCCTACACTGTCACAGTAAACACGGAAGGACAAGGCAGGTTTGTTTTCAAAACGCACCGTTACGCTGTTTATATACCGAGCCAGGGAAAGTGAACATCCACAAAATCTGCAGTGTTGCCAGCTTGTTTTCGATAAAACTAAAATATCTCCATAGGAGAATTGAATTGAAATACAAGATACAAAATGTGTTCCAAATACCGAAATCTACCACTGGTTTAAATTATGTAATGACTTCCCTTCCACCCTGTGTATGTATATTCTGGGGAGCAAATTCAACACACCCATTAAATAGCTACAGTAATGTCCTGGTAGTTTTTGTTCATCCCCTTTATGCACAGCTTATCTCAAAATGTTGTTAGGTCACGTGTATGTACTCTTATGGAATATTTTTCTTTACATCAAAGTGTGTGCTGTGTAATTAGTTTGACACAGAATGATTCACTAGGTAGTAAAGCAAATAGCACACAGATCATTGTTTATTTACGGCGCCATTTCGTTTATTACCTCTTAAATCACTCTCTATGTTACGATGTAAATTAAAAGTAACTGTGCAAGCAATGAGCGGGTTCATCCCTCTTGCGCAAGTAGAAAAAGTTTTTGGAAATGTTGGGCTGATAAAGAAAAGAGTGTGGACTATGTACTGTAGGTGGACTTGAATATAACTTAACGGCACTCCCAAACTGATGGTGAACTGCTGCTGACAGGTAGAATTTCTGGTGCATGTATGTGTGCTGGATATTACCTAGAGGCCACTACCATGAACATGTTCTTGGGAACAAGCTTTGCTGCACGGTTCTGCAGTTAGCATTATGTACTGCGTCACTCTAGGGGTCTATTCATCCTCCTGTCACACAGGCTAGTTGCTTCTGATTTCTTCTATTTATTTTACACACACACAAATCCATCTTTTCTTTTTTATATCTGCTTATTTCCTTAACAGTACCTTTATGCTGTGAGCAGGAACATGTTTTACACTCTTCTCTTTTCTTTCTCTGCACTCCTATCCGCAGATATTTGGTTTATTATCTTTTCCACACACCAGAAACCTTTAACTCGTCAGTTCTTTGTGGTTGAGTCAAAAGCCAAAGTTACTACAAACTGAAGAAAAGCTATGCATATACTTATATAGGGATATTGTTGCTTTCCTTTCTTACATTAGATATCAGACCCGAACTAAAAGAAAATACAGGACTATTCAATAAAACCAGTTTTTGTTTTCTCTACAACGTGTAGTAAGCAGGACAAGTACTCTACTCCACCCAAAAATTCGATATCGAGATATATTTTCAGACTCCCTAAATTCACACACACAAAATGCATTTTTATGAAGAGGTCTGTGGTGCGCGGGTGTGTGTATGTCCGTCTGGGAATAGCATAAACCAAAAACTAAAAATCCGTTATATGCCGAAGTTGGTATTTAAGTTTAATATCGTTTTAACATTTTTCTAAAGTTGATGTTCTGAAAGATAGTTTAAACCACTTGATTAAAATTCCAGACGCTTAGACACATCTTCAAGCCAGAGAAATGAATAGCTTTAATTTAATGGGAATGCCATTAGAAATCCTGGATAACTTTTGCACAACTGGAAAACCTTAAGCAATAAATAAAAACTTACTACACAATTATAGATCATGTTAAAACATGCAATTAATGTTAAAATAGTTTTGTAGAGTGAACCATTTCCTAAACATTCCTTGTTGTTTGTTGGAACTTTCCTCAAAATACTTTATTCGAATGAGCAGTGTGCAGCAAATTATATATCTCAATTTTGACCTAAAATACTAATTTATTTCTGACCTCAGCGTGTTTGCTTTTTATTCCTAACATTACTAACATTGCAAAATAGGTAAATATATTTCATCGTTTTACCAAACATTATTTTTGAATTGTAATTATGTGAAATGAAGTGTTTTCATTTAACTTGATGACACAGCGCCTAAAATTTGGCAAGAAAATGAACCGTTGTGTCGTGGGATAAGCTTTTCTCTCTTATACACTTTATCTGCAACTAGGCATTTGTATTAGAAAAACAACAGAGCGGGATGTTACTCGAGAACGTAGAAGAGTTTGAAAATACGAGGTAAAGTCAACCACTTACATTGCATACTGCTTTTTTGACAATGAATGATAGAAAATAAAACTATAGTTTACTAACATCTGTTGAAGATGGTGGTTCAAGCAAGTAAGGTCTTTAAAAAATGAACAACCTTTTAGTCAATTTATCACTCATTAACTGAAACCAGATATACATTTTGTGCACCAAAATATTCTATTAATATAATTACAATTTAATTCGATCATAGTTATTTTAAACTTTAATTAGTTAAGTTATTTTAGGTTCTTGATTTTGTAAGATAAAATATTTAATGTATATTGATTTTTAAAAGCATTAGGAAAGTAGGATTACTAAATAATAATAATAATAATAATAATAATAATAATAATAATAATAATAATAATAATAATAATAATAATAATAATAATAATAATAATAATAATAATAATAATAATAATAATAATAATTTAGCAATTAAATGAATATAATCGTAAGTGAATATTAATAAATAAAAAGGAAGTAAAGGGTATGGTAAGATTTAAATGAATGCTCAAGTTCAACTTTCAGGTATGTTTCTTATAACAAATGCATACTTGCAATAGTAAACACGCGTTTTATATAGTTAATGCATATAACAAAACATATAGGTATGCTAGATTTCCAGCATTGAATTCAGGAAAAGCAACTTTCTAGCATAACAGCAAAATGGGAAGTGGGTTAACAACATTATAGATAAAAAATGATTCTTGATGCACTGAAGAGCAAGCAATGCTCTTGCGATTAACCATGCCCTTTCTTTTTTCATTCCAGAGAGAAAGATCGTTACACTTAATTTCTTAGACAAAAAGGCGGAACGATAATATCCACTGAAGGTATATAACGTTAAATCCCACAACTGTTTCCGCAAGAGTTTTTATATACTCATTTTATAGCCTTGCCAATGTTTCTAGGCTCTTAATGCACTATAATTCGTGCATTGCTCTCATTAATGTGTGAAATTATATTTTCGCTGCACACACAATGTAACAAATGGCTGCACAGAACTGTGGGAAAATCAGTTCACGATTTGAACTTTGCACTTCCTCGTTGCAGCTTGCTTTCTGCAGTTCTTTCCGATTTGGAACTGCTGTGGGGAGTGAGGTTGTTAATCGACCACGATACAACTGAATGCATGGTACCAGCTGCTTGTCAACTTATGTCAGTATAAAGAAACTTGTTTCTGGACACACGTAGTGCACAAAGTTTCGCGTGCAAAACATTTAATGGTTCTGTCGACAGCTGTAGGTGTTTGCACTAGTAGTAATTGCGTCACGAAACAGAAAGAAAGCAAAAGCAACGGAGAAAATGGGATTTCTTGAAAATTGTGAACATTATGGTGACAGCTTGTTATTAGAATTAGTGCTGAATGATGGGAGTTCATTAGAGTGACATACACAACTTCCAAGAGCAACTTCATATGGTACAAGTGTTAGTAAATGGTAATCAGACCATTGCTTATCAGGTGAAATTGCTCTCCTACCTGAAGGAACGAACAAAGAGGCTATTAACTCGTATGTTCCACCCCAAAAGTTTTCCCACATAACTAGAGGAATCCAATATAATAATATTTCGAGTAAGACACAATTCTTTAAAAATTACAAAGTCATATTTTGTTCTAAGTCTTGCTTGCTTTCTTAAAAATGTTCAAAGAAGAAATTCTCAAAGTATTCCAGAACTACTTTCTAGGAAAAAATCTGATGTGATTTGTACAAATTATCTTATTGCTTATTTCCTTGTTGGTGCAAAGGGAATGTTAGAATGGCTTTGTGCGATAGTCAAATGTTTGAGATTCTGTTGTGTTTGCGCACTTGACATATAAGAAAATGAACAGCGATGATCCATTTCACGAAAGTTCTAAGTTTTCCGAAAGTCACACACATAACAAGGAATATCTCCGAAATGGTTCACCCTACAAGAAAATGTATTGAGACATAAATTGTGTATTTTAGCAAGATCTACATTTTTTGTACATAATAATTTGGTCTACCTCTAACGGTTTACCAGTTATGCAAAAGTCGTCCAGAGTAAATACGACTACAGGGGCTATAGCCAGAAAATTCAAGATATACATTTCATTTGTCATCAAAATATCTCAAACATATGACATTTTAATCAAAATCGTTAGAACCATTTTCAAGAAAATCAAAATTTTCGAAAAATTTTCTATGTAAAGGGTAGTTTAGCGTGGGGTTATTTTCTTCAAAATCTTCGTGTCACATCCTTGAAAGACATTAAACTTAAATACCAACTTTGGTTTATAACTGACTTTTCATTTTTGAGTTATGCGGTCCACAGACTGACACACAGACACACAGACGGTTCTTTTTCATCCTGTATATCGGGCTCCTTAGCAGTTACTTAAATAGGCACTGAAAGGGTGCCAGGAAAAATATGGTGTTGTGACAGGCAACGTATTCCTATATTCCATTTGAGCTATTAATGTCTGAAATTCACAGTAAAGCTTACATTGTGTGTGTTGCGTGCAACAGGAAAATTCTTTTGCAAACCGTGTCGCAATAGTTTCCGCTAAACAAATATGGGATTGACCTTTTAAGGAATTTCATTCCACCTGGTCCGTACATGCAAATCCGCAACAGGTGAGGTATACTGTACAATAAGCTTTAAATGCACCTGTCAATAAACGACAAGGCGATTTTGAACATTAACTAATTGTTCTGATGTATCTGTTACAACCAGGGACACACAGAAGGAATGTCTACAAAGATTAAATGTCTTTCCTGGTTTGAAATATGTCTCACTAGAATACAATCAAAAGAGAGAAACAGCTTCTACATCTTTTTTAGATGGCTAGGAATTTTAATAGGGGAATTAAACATTAAGAAGCCTGTGAAGACGACCACGACAAGGTAGTCGAAACACCCGTTCTACCCAAATTGTCGCGACAAGAGCCGGATAGCTAAGATATTTTAATACTGGCCGTGGAAGCTTGAGAGAATACATTAGAATAAGCTTTATTAGAAGCAAAAATAGGTGGACTTCCGTTGGTTGTGGTGCTAAGTCCCTCACCCAAACCATAGGCTCTAACGCTTACCAAACAGACATTTGCGATTGTATCAAAATATTCCTTCTTAGATTTTATGTATTTGTAACATGGTAATCGAGCTATCTCTATTTACTTCAAGAATGTATGTAAGGTCTGACAATCGTAGCATCATTAGAAGTGTTTGGATGTGTATTATTTATTTGCTTGAAGCAGTTTTAGTGCTGCAGAGAAGCTATTCCTGTTTAATCCTCCGCAATCCACCAGCGCAGTTATGCTTGATAGTTTGAGTTATAACTATGACGCATTTATTGCGTTGTACAAATAAGGAGCACGAATTGGCTATTACAGCTAGCACGCTCATAATTTATTTTATATGCTTTTTGCTCATTAAGAACTCACCATGTTTTATCTTTTGGCGAGGAGTTCTTAGAGATAAGGTGCCATTAGCTACTTCATTTAATATTCTTCTGCGCACGCGCTAATTTCGTGTTCAATCAAATTTGGTTTTTAACACAACACCTAATAATAAAGTTATCGTCCCCTTGGCTTAATTTTTTTTACTGATTTTAATTTTTGCTTTCTCTACTGGTAAGTAAGGGAATTATTGTGTTCCACCCAAAAATTCGATGTCGAGATTTCACCGGAAATATGTTTTGAGGCCCCCTGAATAAAAAAAAGCATTTTTAGAAAAAGATCTGTGTGTGTGTGTGTGTGTGTGTGTGTGTGTGTGTGTGTGTGTGTGTGTGTGTGTGTGTGTGTGTGTGTGTGTGTGTGTGTGTGTGTCTCAGTCTGTGGATAGCATAATTCAAAAACGAAAAGTCTGTTAAAAGCCAAACTTGGTATTTAACTTTAATTTCTTTCAAGAATACGGCACGAAGATTTTGAAGAAAATAGCCCCACCCTAAACTACCCTTTACATGGAACATTTTTCGAAAATTTTGATCTTCTTGAAAATGGCTCTAACGATTTTGATTAAAATGTCATATGTTTGAGATATTTTGATGACAAATGAAATGTATACTTTGAATTTTCCTGGCTATAGCCCCTTTAGTCGTATTTACTCTTGATGACTATTGCATAACTGGTAAACCGTTAGAGATAGACCAAATTATACTATACAAAAAATGTAGATCTTGCTAAAATACACAATTTATGTCTCAATAAATTTTCATGTAGGGTGAACCATTTCGGAGATATTCCTTGTTATGAGTGTGAGTTTCGGAAAACATAGAACTTTAGCGAAATGCAATAACGTTGTTCATTTTTTATATGTTAATCGTGCAAAGAGAACGGAATCTCAAAGGTGAAAAAGATTTGACTGTCGCACAAAGTCTACTGTATTCTAATATTTCCCTTGTACCTGGAAGGACATAAGCAGTAAGATAATTTGTACAAATGTTTATCTCAACTAACACGAAGAAGATATAGGAATAAGAGTTTGTTAGAATGGTTAGTACAAGAGTAGAGAAAGTCATGTGAGTGCAACACATCAGATTTTTTTAAGAAGGAACCCTAAATCTCAAATTAGTACTGTCTGAAACTACCTATATTTATCCTTCGTAAATGTTTATCTTGTTTACTTTCTAAACTCACAAAACTGGTTATTCAGTAATGTTGAAACCTTAATAGTTTTACTCACCCCCTGTAAATTACACTCAGCAAAACTGCAGTTACTCACCTGCAAAGAGAAATTGAAATATAGATTATACCTGTCCAAAAATTGCATTTCTGTTAATTAAGAAAGTGTTTTTTACATCACATGCAATTTAGTTACTAATGAATACAAATTTAATGTAGAATGCCGCTGTAACTAGCAGCTTAGTCTTTTTATTCATTCTGAAGTTGGGTTTTTTAACATTCGGGCCATGCTTTAATCTAAGATATACACTAAAACACTTCTTAAAATAGTGATAATGTGGTATTTGGCAATCTGGTATGTTAGTGTTTGCAACAACTGTATTTTCTTGTTATTTTTTCTTTAATGGCCCATACAGAGTGACAGCTGAACCGCCCGGACGAAAATTATATCCAAAAGCGATGACCACGAGACCAACTTGCCTGGCACATGTAACACGCACTCCTTAACCTGTTTTGATATTTTAATGCAAGCTTGAATTGATTAGCTGAGTAATTTATTCCTCGTTCCTTAATTAGAAAAACTTGCTCAAGAGGGGATCATAAATCTACATGGCACGCGATCTCAATTAGGAAAAAAAGTCACTACAACGGAAAACCAGTGTCATTTTTCAAAATTCACAATTGTTTACTTGTTAAGTTTTGTGAACACTATTCGTATTCACATTATTCACAACTATCAGCATTGGTTCTTTAATTAGTGTTTCCTTGTTGACCTCAGTGTAGAAATACCCCGCGCCCCTCTCAAAAGCTACCTATCTTTCCACTTTCGTGCTGAATGAACATCAGAAGTTCCTTCTTGTTTAAAATTTAGCCATGGAGGAGGCTCTCCAGAACAGGGAAGCGGTGTCTGAGAGAAAACTTCACAATAAAAGTAGCAACAGCCACAAATGTTTACTTCAGGATTCATGTTGCTTTGAGGTAAGTCTAGGGTAATGTTCTCTAATTATGAAACGAGCAGCACAGTGAAATATTTTTCTTATATCTTTATATCTATTGTGGTCTGTTCTCTTATATCGAGGCACTGGTCTTAAAATCTTCATTTGGCTTATGGTGACATTAAAATAATTGTAACTTTCCATTTTTAAATTGATAAATTTGTTTTTATATGATGCGTTACATCCTAAATACTTAAATTCGACCACCTGTTCCACCATTTTTGATCTTATACTTTCTTTTCCTTTGAGCGCCACATTTCGCTATTTTATTCAGAGCATAAATTGACTTCTGAAGATTTTATTATGAATTAGACATAATCATCTGGACATCTGCGAACACTAAGGTTAATGCGCAGTTTTTATAGCTGTTCTTAAAATGAAAATATTGATACCTATTGTTGATTATTAATAATTTAATTTTATATACTCGTAATATTAATTTCCTAAGAAACATTCATTGTAAAGTTATACGTCATCTTCTTGGTAACCTTCAAATGAGGAAAGTAATTAAATCAAATATAACATATGTATTCATAAAATATAAATGTCATTCGTAGCATACATTCAAAATGGCTACCAATAAGTAGACGTAAAAATGGTAGTTTAATTGTGAACTCCAAGCTTTCCAATAAGCAACTAGCCAATGAGAGTGAACGGTAGTTATTGGTTCTTTTATGTGCACGTAAAACCCCTTTTGCTATGTTCTACTGCCAGTCCCCATGCAGGTCGCGTTCTTATGAGCTTCACGTTCTCTTGTGATTGGTTGCTGTTTATGTCTCCCTTTTTATATGAATGGCACTTTCTCACGATAATTTACCGCTAACTGCAGCTCCTCAAAAAGATATTTGTCCTGAAGGGTATACATATTCCATAAATGCTATTACTAATAATATAATTACTACCCCAACTAATGAGTCATAATATAGGTATGCCTCGTCTAATATGAAAATAAATATAAATAAAACATACAGAGAGACCATTAGCACAAAGGGTTTGTAATACTTATCCATAAGTTACAAATATGTGGCCACATCAAGACTAAGGAAACAGACATTGACGGAGGTCTCTTAGGTTTCCCAAGTTGACAACACCTCCAGGTCTTTAGGTCTTCCGCAACCAACTCAGGGGCATCTAGGCACGGGGTCCAACGCACCCAGATGCCCCCCCCCCCTCCTTTTGCCTGGCGACCCAGGGAAACCCCCAAAAAGCATGGATTTGTAGGATCGGCTACGAAAATAGAACCCACGACCTCACGTTACCACGGAGCCAGTCGCTCGATTAATCTCCCCTAACTTTTATAATGAATGGTTATTAGTTTTTTATCTCCATATTCTGAACCAGGACTGCACACACCTGCTTCACCTACACGTTATTTTTCCCACACCAATGACCAAGGCAAGGAGAACCAGACCTGCTAGCCAGAGGCGGATGGCGCGGAGTATATATAGTAGTACATACAATTCAATGGGAGGACGATGTTTTGGAAATGAAGACGATAAAGCTAAGTGTTTGACTCGTAAGACTGGTAGTTGAAATTTTTACCATTTCCCAATTTACGATAAATGTTACTATCCTTGAAAAATATAACGATCTTTTGAAGCAACTGTACGATAATTTGAAGACCTAACAACATTTAAAACTAAATTATCCTCAGAAACATCGTGGGTTAATCAGGAGTAGAATATGTATGTGTACGCCTTTGATTTCCTGTACGTACGAATATGCCGCCACTGGAACTCAGTAACCAGCCCCAGCTGGTGGAAGGAGGTGATTTCAACCTTCCCTAACTTGCCTTCAGTTGAGCACCCCTGTTCTAGATAAAAAATCAGAAGGCAGAGCATTATACTCACGAGTGCGCCTTCAGTTAAGCTTTTTAAGATAGAAAATTAAATAACCTTTTATCAAGATCGCTTCACATCATAAACAAACTTTAATTTTAGAATTCAGGTCCTTGTTTTGCTTTGCTTATGAACAACTTACGTCCTACTAATATCCATAATTATTCCTGTACTGCGGTTTAACGACGATACCTACATAAAGGCAGGTCAGGATTTTGAGCCTTAGGCCATATTCGTAACCAGGGGCGAGGCGTCAGAGGAGCAGCGTGTATCCAAGATGTCCTTAGAAGGAGAAGCTGTTTCGTTCCGTTGCATTATTAGCCATTTTATTACTCCTCTCACTACATAGGTTCATTATATTTCCTACTTAACAAGACTGAGAATTTGCACTCTCCGAGACAAATAGTTATAAAGTTTTAGGACTAATACAGCAGAAAGACAAGGAATTTTATTTATGGAGCTCTTTCAGTGCTATGTTTTTCAGCGTTCCAGTCTATATTGGTCACGAAAGACTCCTTAATTTTGCTCAGAGGTCTCTTTATCAGTCCTGAGGTTGTTTTACCTGGCCATGAATCTACAAAACAGAGCCAGCGCTCTTACTATCCTTCAGAAGAAATCTATGCTAAGGATTTTTAACTCCATCACCCTTCGCCGGATTTGAACCCGCGACCTCGGATTCATGAATGAGGGAAACAGACATCTGACGCCGGTAGATATAAAGCAGCGTGCAGATTTCTGCGTACAGTGGACAGTCATTGAAGTGAACTGCAGCAGCCAGGCGCATATAAGCCTACCGGATGTCCCAAAAATTTCGGCCCACCCGGTATTTTTACTTTCTGTCCGACGTTCAGGGTTGGAGTTACATTTCGAAAACTGTAAATATTCTTTAATTTTAAATTGATTAGCATCTCGGGAAGTATTGGAAAACATTTTTGAAAATGTTGAGAGTTGTATTTTTCCATTGATATTTGAGCACCGTTCGCCTAACACCTGGACGGCTCGAGTTCGATCCCAGGGATCCGTATGTGTTATTCGTAGTGGACGAAGCGGCGCTGGGGGGGTTTTCTCCGCCTCTCATTCCACCAATTACTCCATTATCACCTTTCCAATCTATTTCGCCTGAATTTCACATCATCTTCTTCCTCACTATCATACCTGGTGCTGAGCTGACTACCCGCTTCCAGGTCTTCACTTTGTCCGATCCATAGGTTCCTGTGCTTCCATACAGGCGTCTGACCCTAGACAGTGTCTTGTAAATCCTACATAACAGGAGGGTAATCCGGTAAAGAGAAAAATGCAGCTGAACATGAAAAAAGAAAAAAAAGCAAGAAGGCATTGAAGGACCTAGCCAAAAGGTATACTTCTATTAAAATATACTTTAAACATTTAAATTGCAATGAAGAAATAAGAGAACCACTCGGTATTTGTCTAATAAATGATAAAACAAGTCAATATAGAGAAAGCTGGAGGCATGGTAGCTCAGTAGCTAGAGCGGCCGGACAGAGACTGGAAGATCCGTGGTTCAACTCCCGTCTATGGCATAGAATTTTTCAGACTCATTCTACCCTTTCCAAACTTTTCCTACACACGGCTATTGCGTGGAAGAGCAATTAATCGCATTATTTCGCTAAGTTAAATGGTTTATAGGTTCTCTAATTCGTCTCAGACCGTGAGATTTATTTGGCATCTTTGTAAGAAGTATCTATAGATGGACAAAACCATCTGGACACAACAAATGTTATTACCTTCCTTCTGCTGTTTATACTTGGTCAACCATGAAGTCAACTCAGAATGAATTATAGAGACATATAAAAATAACTCGTTTTATGTAATACCTGTTTTGAAAAACCTGAATAACACTTAAGCATCGTAAAGGATTCTATTACAAGATCAAGATTCTGCCCTTTCCGGTTCTAAATAAAACCTGATTTACGACTTAAATGCTGACGTTTGTGATTTTAGTTTTATATTATTTGTAATAATTTAATAATAAACAAACATTATAGTTCTTGTGCCGTGTAATAATAACATAACATATTTTTGCAAGCGTTTACACTTCAAAAGTGGCTATCTTTTTTAATTTAAGTCGCTTTGACATCTTGGTCTTGCTGCGACTACAGAACATCTGAAACAATTCAATTATTATATTTTGAGCAGAAATTCAACTCGTGCTGAACAAAGACGTTTAACAAGTATATTAGAGTTTTAAATGTAATACAATATGTTTAATGGTAAGGTGTGAGTTGCAGAGTTTATAATCGGGGGGGGGGGGTTGTCTCTCATTAATATGTATGAATGGGTTAATCATGTGTGTCCAATTAGTGATCTTGTTATAATTACCTGCTCTTTATGGCGCGTATAGGGCAAGGACTACTTACCATGTCTGGTAGTTTTAGGTTACTTGTCTGATTCCATTTAACCCTAAGGTACCTGGAAAAGCATTTTAAGACGTCAGATAAGATACTGCATGCTCTATAAACTCTGTTAATTGAATTGCTTCTTTGAGTGATGTGTATGCTTCTTCATTAATCTTCGAGTTTCCAATAAAATGAAATTGAGTTTTGATTTATAGAGTTCATTAACTGTTGTGGTTCTAAGTGCCGTCCTCTATTAGCGCCGAGGTTTCCTTACGTGCCGTAAGTCTACGTACGGTTTTACTTCCCTTCCCAACATTATATTTGTTTGGCATCGGCTTAAACCATTCACCAGACAACATCCTAACCCACAACAATTGCAAAATTAACTTTTAACATAAAAGGACTACTTTTTGGCATGATTTACGTTTCAGAAGTTCTTCAATATTTGGTGCAAAAGATGAAGTGCAGTGTCTCAAAAGCTAAGCAAGGTGGTTTTCAATCCCGAAGGTGCGCTAGAGAGCAACACTCTAGCAGCACGTGGCGAACTGACAAAAGGTTGTCACACAGCGGACATAGAGGGGCAGGGTCCCTTTTAATTAGGTAACCATGCGAAAAATTGCAGTGGCCTATTCTTAATCACAGAATAAGTGATCAAATCCTTCTCCAATTTGTCCTCACAACAAAAACTTATGTTTCCACCGACAATAGTATTTACTCCCATGATCTTCATCTTCAACTTACTTCCGCAACGCATAAAGTAGAAAAACAGAGTGGATGGTTTGTTACTGGGAAATGAACATTATGTCTGGTTTACGCTAAATGAGCGAGAGTAACACGAGAGCAGTCGCCGTGACGGTGATTCAGAATGTAGGCAATAAACTTGTGGAGCATTCAGATCTACTGCTGTTTCCATGTTTCTGCTCATTGTTAGTATTACAAAGCACTGCGTCCTTTGCTGAAACTCCGTATACCTGCGCTAGGCAATCCAAATACTACAGTTTCCTTCCCAACTAGCTATACTTTGATGCATTTCACTCATATGGCTTTTTCAACTCACTCTTCTCACAAAAACTTCTTCTCTTTATTATTTCTGCCTTTTTACTTTCTCTACATCGTATAGTAAAGTATTCCACCAAAAATTGGATGTCGAGATTTCATCAGAAATACGTTTGGAGGCCCCTGAATCCAAAAAAAGCATTTTTAGAAAAAGGTTAAAAATCAAAGTTGGTATTTTAGTTAAATGTCTTTCAAGGATGCGACATGAAGATTTTGAAGAAAACAGCCCCATCCTAAACTACCTTTTATATTTTTCGAAAATTTTTATTTTCTTGAAAATGGCTCAAACGATTTTGATTAAAATGGCATATGTTAAACATATTTTTATGTCAAATGAAATGTATATTTTGAATTTTCTGGTTATAGCCTGTGTAGTCCTGTTCATTCTGGATGACTTTTACATAGCTGATAAACCGCAAGAGATAGACCAAATCTTAGTATACAAAAATGTATGCTAAAACACACAATTTATGTCTAACTAAATTTTTTGTAGAGTGAACCATTTCGAAGGTATTCCTTGTTACTTGTGTCAATTTTGGAAAACTTAAAGCTTTCGTGAGATGGAACATCGTTGTTTATTTGTTATATGTTAAGTGTGCAAAGAGAACGGAATCTCAAAGCTTTAAACATTTGACTATCGTATTCCCATATTCCCCTTGCACCTACAAGGAAATAAGCAATAAGATAATTTGTACAAATGTTTATCTCAACTAACACGAAGAAGATATAGGAATAAGAGTTTGTAAGAATGGTTAGTAAAAGAGTAGAGAAAGTCATGTGAGCGCAACACATCAGATTCTTTGGATTCAGGGGACCTTTAAACTCTTATTTTAGTGACATTTCGATATCTAATTTTGGAGTGGAATGCAACACCTCCCCCTACGCACCATATACGTGGTAGAGAAATTAATTAGTATTATAAATGTCAGCATTATTTTAGCATTACTAAATATATATGTTTAAATGTATGATTACTTTGAACCTTGTAAGTTGGATGTATTTACACTTTAAAGTTGGCAACACTGCTCTAAACTCAATAGCGCGGATATTAATTACTAAAGGCTACAATTATGCTAAACCTGTAGAATAATTTATAATAACCTTGTAACCATAAAATGATTTTAAGCCGAAGTTAAGGTCTCTGGTGTAGTGGGAAATTTCAATAACGTCTATGCATTCATGACTAGTGACATTTCAAAGCGCCTACCTACTTAGAAGTGCTAATGAGGTCAAAGCCTTTTACGACAAACACCCGCGACATACATTACTTGGATTTACGCCCTATAATAGCAGGCTTGTGTAAAAACATTATGAAACATATTTTACCCAGTATAGTTGATTCTTTTGGGATTTCCAGCCGTCTTAAAATACTTCCATCCTGTTTTATGTGCAGCATACATTGCTTTTCGTATTTTTACAAGTATTTTTTCGTGTAACTTTGAACTTGAATGAATAGTACAAAACATTCAATCCCTATATTCAGTTTAGCCAACATTTTCAGCTTGAACCAATGTATTTATAACAGTTTTAAAGGGTCGTCTAATCAAATTTAAATTAATAACTGTCTTGAACCTGAACTAAATTATGTAAGTACGTGTAAAGTAGATATAGGCTAGTATTTAAAAGACAATGTTTTAAAAGTCCTTCAGTTATTCTTACAATCTAGTTTTACTTTCTCTACTAGTAATGGCTCAAACGATTTTGATTAAAACGTCATATGTTTAAGATATTTTTATGACAAATGAAATGTATATTTCGACTTTTCAGACTAAAGACTATGTAGTCCTGTTTAATCTAGATAACTTTTGAGCAACTCGTAAATCGTAAGATATGGACAAAATCTTACTATACAAAAATGTTGACTAATGCTGGATTTCTGACAATGAAGTCATTAGTCTTCTTGCTCTGCAATATTTTTCACTGAAAATATACACAAACAAAACTGTAGAGTAAACAAGGTAACAATGGAGTGGCCCGGAACAAAGGTAGACCTTTCTCGATTCGAGAAGCTTTTGACAACTAACTTGTTTGGAAGACGCTTCTTGAGAAACGGTGAATTCAAATGCTTTGTCCAGCTAAATCACGAATTAGCGAGCCAATGTTAGAGCAGTTTTTTCAGAGTCGAGTAATGAGCTAGCAATTCCTTTTTAAGTGTGTGTTGTGTACTGCGAGTGTTGAGAGAATTTGAGCGTGTGTATCGTCAGAAACTTTTAGACATTTAATCGTCGCGCCGGACTTGAGTTTTTTTTTATCAAGATTACGATAAGACAGAAGAGCCGTAAGTTGCATGGTGTCAACGAATCGTAAATTGTATTAACGATAAAAAATAGGGCTGCCTTTTGCGAATCAGTTTTAGAAGAAAAATAAACTAACATTAAAAGTAAGCGAAAGTGTCATTTGTCACATTATTCACTATTGAGTACAAATAACATATAAACATTAATTAGGTGTTTTACAGAAAGTTAGAAATAAGATCGTGCCCATTACCGCAATTGATTGTTGACCCCTTTTTCAGTTTTCTCCATTGCGAGACAAATAAAATAATTGCTCCCTTTTACTGTTGTGAGTCAAGCGGAAAAGGTAAAAAGCTACATTATGTGCGAAATTAAGTTTACTACAGCCAATTTGTTGCCAATTAGATTCTAAGTTTCAAGTAACTGCAATTTTCTTTCCAAGCTAATTAGATATTTACAAACTGCAACAAGCTTTTTGTGAAACTTTCTGATATCTTGATCTTTTGCAGTTTTTTATACGCAATGAGGATTTGAACTACTGTGCGTAAAAAAAATTGCTGCAGTAAATTAGCTGGTTCAAGGTAAGTGGATATTGTAGAAGTGAATGGAACCGGTTAACGTATTTATCATGGAGACATTATTTATAATACAAAAGCTATGAGGTAACAGTGAATAGAAGATGTTTCAAAGTTTATGGATGTTAAAAGGATTCATGAACATTTGGGATCTGCATGTCTGCTTATGTCCAGGCATCGTCAAGTATGTTTCATATTTTTCTAGAATGTTCACATCTGTTGATTGGATGTCAATAGTTCAGACGTATTTCGTGGTAATGGTATAGAGGCTTCTTCCTTCACATTTCCCCGCAGAAAATAAAATACATGTGGTAAGGTCATCTGACCCGTTTGGCCAAATGCGACATGAATAGCACACCCTCTACCAACAACTTTTCATATTTCTGGAGTAACTGAAACTGACAGATGACAGAATGACAGATTGACAGATGGCAGATTGACAGATGGCAGACTGACAGATGACAGACTGACAGATGACAGACTGACAGATGACAGACTGACAAATGACAGACTGACAGATGACAGACTGACAGATGACAGACTGACAGATGACAGACTGACAGATGACAGACTGACAGATGACAGACTGACAGATGACAGACTGACAGATGACAGACTGTCAAAGTAACAGACTGACAGTCAAACAAAGAAATAGACTGACTGAGTGATTAAATAAATAGATCAATGAATATATAAAGAAATATATAAATAAAAAGCACCTGTGCCTGTTTCCTGTACCGGGCTGTGCATATCAAATCCTTATCATTTTATTCAGTTCCATGTATATTACATATAGGCAAATTATTTTTCAGATATATCAGTTAAAAATAAAACAGAACATTAAAATAAAAGTAAAGTTGTAGAAAACCAAGGAAACAAACGCAGCACTTGTTCTATATTAACTAAAAAACTATTGAAATACCGATATCCAGCTGGTATCCAGCTACCATCCTACTTAAACTACATACGAAAATACTTCACTTCTGCTGGCATCCGGGGGGGGGGGGGGTGGCGTCGGCGAATCTACTAGCTAATCAGGCTGGTACGAGAGCCGTCTCACTACCATCTGAGCATCGGCGCTCAGACGTTCAGTATCTCCCATATGGAACTTTCCCGCCGAGTTCAACCCAATCCCAACAACTGACTCGAATATTAGGAGCGGCGTACTTCTGGTAACCTCAGAAGTCTAGGGGTTCTAGAACTCTTGAATAGCTGGATATGTAGATTCTGCGAGCTACATATGAAGACTTCTCCGATTCTGCCAAAGTTCAGAGTTGATGCACGTGGCCGTTTTGGGCTTGCCTTTTTAATCACAGAGCAAGTCTCTGTGCCCAAAATATTCTATCAAACTTTTAAAGCACATTTTCCATAAATATATAAACCTTAACCTGACAATTCAACAACTACTTTTTATGGCGAACTGACTAGAATTATACTCCTCTTTTATAGCTTGCCTGCCAAATAACAATTATTGATTAAATAATTTTAAAAATTGTTATGCTAATTTGAGAATGAATTCATAATGCTTTTATACAGATGAAAGCCTAGCACCCCTAGATTACCCTAAAACAAATCTAAGCTTTAAAATAAAAACTACAGAATTGAAATATATTTAAAAACAGTTAATATATTAGAAGTAAATCTGGTTCCAGTATAGAAAGGTGCCTCCAGTTTTAATAATTAAATTTATTTTGCTAAATTGAAATTAGCTTCCTGTGGCATGAAAGCAATATTATGCTTAAAGATTTCAATAGTAACTTTATGAATTGAACCATACAGAGGAAGTAATTTTTTAATATCATTAATTTTTATACCCTTAAGCTGTACTTAAAGCCTCCTTCGCACCCAATGCGTGACCTTCTGGCCTAAGTACTGCGAGGTCAGTACCTTAAGAAAGCATTGCATCTCGGTTCCGGTACATCATTCGTTATCATAAGACCAGCTCTCTCTGCGTCTGTGTCTCTCACAGGAAGCATAGTGTATGATGTTTTAATAACCAGAGTACTTGAATAAATTTAAGAATATTGCAAATCGGAACAATTCTTATTCGAGTAAATTTAAAAATAGATTTATATATGCTCATGTATAAATTAATTATAATTGCACAAAATGAAGAGGAATAAACTCATTTAATTCATTATTTATGTTTGGGGAACCTCAAAACGTACATTCCAGTGAAGTCTCGAAACAGAATTTTTCGATTGGAATGCACTACTTCATCTACAACTTCTAAGTAGTGAAAAAAAAAAAAAAGATGGCGAACAGACCTGCATAAGCGAAGCTATTACGCATTTACGTGACAGAAAGAGTTATAGTTTAATTGTTAGCCGCCATCAATTTCAGCTCTTAGACAGTAAGTACTTTGTTCTAATTTGTAGTATAGAGCGGTAGTCATAAACTGTGCCGCCATTGGGAACAATAACAACACTCATAATTACGCCACTAAAAACGCACGTACTCCCTTTATGCTCCACTACTGCAAAACCTTGCCAATATTTCTTTGTGCTTAGTTTGTGCGAAGTAATGTCCTTTAGAATGCGCTAGAAGTGGTCTTAAACTCACACTCCCTTGCGTCGACCAATCTGACTGCAGCTTGTTTCATGATTTCTCGCACTTGCCAAGTAAATACCGGAAACCACCGTAGATCTAAAACCCCATAGTAAAACTCCAAATAAATGACTTCTGTCCTCAATCCAGAAATAATGAGATTAGACACCTTGATGCCATCTACCCGTCTGATATAGAAGCAGACACAGTTGTCTAGCACTAAGGTCTCCGTAGTCATGATGAAATAAGATGATTGGTGGATAAGTTCTAGAAGGCTAACTGTCCCCAAGAGACACACAGAGCACAAATAATAATAGGCATCAAATTTCTGATGGTCTGTAGGGGCATTTATAGGACATGCCTTCTGATATCAGTCTCCACAAGTTTGAAAAGGGACTATTATCTACTCTCCCTTCCAGTTGAGGGAGGTGGCTTACCTGTTCGTAATTAGCTAGTGAGTTGACAACACCAGCATAGGTATGCTTTATTGGTTCGATACAGAATAGGTGACAGTATCAGCCAAAAAAAAAAAAAAAAAAAAATTAAATCATGACGTGATAAGGTATCGTACAAATTCCCGTAAATCATTTAATTTTTTACGAACATTGACACGCGCATGACTTCCGGCATGCCTGCGGGTGAAACATGCCTTTTGCATTGGGAAATTTGCAGTGTGCTGTTCACAGTGTCGGTTTAAAATGTTTAAACCAATCGATGAGCCCACCGGTTGTGAAATCCGTCTCTCATTCAAGTTTTAGCAACGCGATGAGTAACAGCAAAGTGTGTAGGTAAGTGTGTGAGAGCTTTCAAGGCCTGGTGGGACTGTGTCCATAATGAACCACTATCATCAATGAACATAGAAGACTTGGTCAACATCGCGGATCGACGATTAACAATTTCCACCGGTTATCTAGTGGTTATCCACTGGTATCCAATAACTGGTTATCCTCAAACACCGAAATTAAAATTATTTTGTTTCACGACGCTGTCAGTTGCCAGCATAACATCAGTGTCGCCGGTGTGCCAGAGTTTCTGCCTCAGGAGTTCCTATACATGCCAATAAAGCTAGTGACATGGATCTGTCGTTCCTAAACACACTTAAAAACCATTGGGCTGGATTTGAACTTGCGATCTAGGGATCAGTAGGTCAGCGTCTAACCAACTGAGCCACCCAGACCGATTCTCTCAGATCGCAGACTTGTATGACATGGGCATACAAAAGCATGCAGAGTGTTATGCCAAACGTTTAAACAATATAGCAAGTGCGTAGAAAAAGAGAGAAATGTAAGGAGTTAAATAAAACAGTTTTGCAACTATCTAGCTAGCGAGCGGGCAAAGACGTTCAGGGCCGGGCTACCTCGACCGACTGAAGTGTGAACTCAGAGTCGACAATTGAGACGACAAAAACAAAGGGATTTCGAGATGTTTGCCAGATTTATAGCTGCGTCATTTTCGGTGCGTGTGTGTAACTCGAAAAAAGTCAGTACGACGTCATCCCCTGAAGGTCAGAGGAGAGCAGAGCAGTGAGTCTTAGAGTTGAGTTATGGATGTCAGTCGGTCAGTGTGTCAATGAGCGTGAGACAGCTGTGTGTGTGTCGTCGTGTAAGAAGATTCAACGAGCTTAGCGAACGATTACATCGTCGTAATTACGGCATGAGAGACAGACGTGAACAAAGACATTAAAAGAACTGAGCAAGGTTATCAAAATAAAAAAATGTGGGTTGTGGTAGTCCGAAGAACTGTAGACTATGTTAACGACGAGAAGAAAACTATTTTTGGTAAAATTTTAGAAGATAAGATAGTGGTAGAAAAGTAAACGGAACGATGTGTAATTTGTCACAGTGCTGTCAAAAGTGGGATTCGCCGAATTCCCGTTTTCCTACAATAAATACATATAAAAAAGTAGTGTTAAAATTTTGTTGGAAGAATTTAATATATCAGTATGAATCACTTATAGATTCTGCTATTATTTCAATTAATTGTTTGTAGTGAAGATAGCAGTAATTCTTAGTGTAGAAACTTAGTAGAAAATCTTGGTATTTGTGGAGTTAAAAGGTTCATTAAGAAACTCTGGGTTGGTATATCAGCTCAAAAGGCACCAAGGTTCAGATCTGCGCAACTGACTTAATGAGACCAAGTCGTGACAAAGCTACAGCTATTGTGGAATAGTTTCCCACGCCTTTCCTCCTGCATCCATTTAATATTGGTGATCAGGGAAAAAGGAAAAACTATTTAACAAAGCGGTTACTGACAGAGCTGGATTGATTACTCAATGTCGCAGGTGCACGTCAAGTAGACTTTTGCAACAGCTCTGGTAGCTAGCGATTAGTAATGGACTTCGGTTACCAGATTACCTGCCTCATTTATTACGCATTCTTTGCATTGCCCTGTCTGTCACGGTGGGTTTAGTCTTTGTGACCATTGCCGAAGCGCCGCGGCCAAAGCAAAACTCTTCAACGTCAAATAACAGAACAATAGTTACGGTCACAAATCTGAACCACTCTGCAACAAGATTATTGATGACCAATAGCCATAAAACTGTACTAGTTTCTCTTACTAATACGTCAGAATCTAGAAATAAGTTGTAGCTTCAGCAATGTTTAACGACTGAAGATGAAGACAGGAGTGTCAGTAACAGCTTCCATGACCTCCTTTAAACCTCACTTTTAGAGTGTGCTTTAATGAAGCTGATTGTTATTACAATATCTCTTTTGTAGTCCATCATCAGGCATATTTATAGACCTAGAGAAAGCTATCGATAATGTAGAAGCAAACGAGTGTGGTCAATTATGGAGCAATAGATTTATCCAAATCACCTACTAAAAGAAATAGAAAATGTATCCTTGTTTTAACTTCAAGTCAGTCTTATTCCTATATCCTTTACGTGTTAGTTGAGATAAACATTTGCAGAAATTATCTTATTGCTTATTTTTTGTAGGTGCAAGGGAAATATTAGAATACAGTAGACTGACCGATAGTCAAATGCTTTAAAGCTGTGAGATGCCGTTCTGTTTGCACGCTTAACATACGTATACAAAAAATGAACAACGATGTTGCATTTTCCAAAACTGACACAAATAACAAGGAATATGACCGAAATGCTTCACTCTACAAAAAAATTATTTGGACATAATTGTATGTTTTAGCGAGATCTACAGTTTTTGTGCAGTAAGCTTTTGTCTATCTCTTACGGTTTACGAGTTATTTGAGTCATCCAGAGTAAACAGGACTACATAGGCTAGAAAATTCAAAATATACATTTCATTTCTCATACAAATGTCTTAAACATATGGAATTTTAATCAATATCGTTAGAGCCATTTTCAAGAACATCAAAGTTTTCGAAAAATTTTCCATATCTAGCGTAGTTTAAGGTGGAGGAATTTTCTTAAATATCTTCGTGTCGTATCCTTAAACATTAAATTTAAATACCAACTTTGGTTTTTAACGGACTTTTTGCTTTTGAGTTATGCTGTCCAGGCTGACAGACACAGACACAGACACAGACACACACACACACACACACACACACACACACACACACACACACACAGACACACACACACACACACACACACACACACACACACACACACACACACACACACACACACACACACACACACACCTTTTTCTAAAATTTTGTTTTTGGTTTCTGGTGAAACCTCGACATCGAATTTTTGGGTGGAATACAATACTTCCCCTTCTTTACTATACGTAGTGGAGAAAGTAAAATAAATGAAGTATAAAAGTCCGTGTCGCATACCGAGGCTATTAAACACAATGTATGTGATTTGTTTGTCGTGTGTTGTGCCAAGATGACAACTCTGCCTAATGCGGAACTGTGCTATGCCCTCCATCAGTTGCACGTTTAACAAGCAGATGCAATAAACATCCGCCTCCAACTCAGCCTTGCATACGAGTGTTCGTAAACATTACTACAGTAGTGGTAGGTATTTACACAAGGCTCGTAAATAAAACGAACAGTAAATCTTCAAGGAAACAAGCAGCCCATTCCACAAACACTGCTACTGTACATACATGCATGCATGGCTCTTGTAAGGCCTCTTCAGTACCTGCCTACAGCCTTGGTCACTTCCCAAGAAACAGTCCTGTCCTGTGCTGCACAAAACCGGTATCCTTTTAAGGAAAACAATAAGTAAATACACAATAAAAATAGCAAGCACAATAATTCATCTTCAGGATTTATCTGTCAACTTGAAGGCTAAACGCCTGGCAAAAAAACTATTAAGAGAGAGAAATGAAATGGGAAAAGAACTCATTTATCAAAGGAGCATGAACTTGTGAAATTTTAGATTAAGTCCTTGTGTTCTTGGTTATAGTCTTGTAACAATATGATCGGAGTTTATATTGTTTGAAGGAAATTGTCTAACTGTTTCACAATAACCCTGGAGTGGCAACCAGAAATGACTTTAGAACCGCATACAACATATCCCAGTAACGTGAACGGATATGCATATGACCTATAGCGATAGCAAGGTGGAAAGTCTATTCTGTACATTGGGATAAATCGTGTTTTTTTTTTTTTTTTTTCAGATGCTTCTAATTCTTTTTTCTCTAGTTACCCTTCTTCCATGTAGGACTTACAAGTAGGGCATGATGTCAGATGCCTGTTGAGGAGCACACAAACTCTGGTCCCTATTGACTGACATTTTGTGGACCTTTTCAAACCAGCGTGAAATTAGATAGACTGTTGTTTGCCAGCAAATAATGTGCTCAAGAATGGCGTTATTTTCCACAAAGTTGATAGGAAAGTTCTTTGAAAGTTTTATGGGTAGCATCGGGTACATAGAAGATCTGTCATATGTTTGTTCCAGAAATATCAAGGAGCGTTCTTGGATATCAATTTATAGTCTCTTACGAAAAGTTAGTTTTGTAAACCATTTGCTGTCGACTGCTACGCTGCTGTCGTTCCTAAGCACACTTAAAAACCATTGTCATGTAGCTGGTCGAGCTCCTTTGACGATAAAAATCAAATAATTTGAAATCCTTCGGAGTTCCGTAACGATGGGTAAAGACCTTGCCTGGACAAGTTCAACAGAAAGGAGTCTTGTGAGGAAAGTATCGAAGAAACAAACAATAGGTAAACATGAAAGAAATTATTTAGTAAATTTCAGTTGTGGTAGTGTAGTCGATGATGATGATGATAATGATGATGATGATGATGATGATGATGATGATGATGATGATTAGAAAACTGCTACATAGCTCCAGGGTTGCAGCACGACTACTTTAAATCGAGCTGAACCAACATGTTATTAAATCTCTAAGTTTTTATACATTTTAGATATCTTTGAACGATGACCTCTCTCTCTCTCTCTCTCTGTACGTAACTTCATCCCCTCACACATAGTGCGTGTGAGTTATTTTGAAATCAAAGAGCGTAATTAACAGCAACGCGCGAGTGGTCCATAAATTTCCAGAAGTTTGCAACAAAACCGCTGAGTCACCTATATCAGAAATAGGTCTTGCAAGTGTTCATTTCAACATTCTTCATATGCTTTACGTTGTCGTGGCCAAACTATGCCACACCATCGGTCTGAGCCGGAGTTGAACCCACGACCTTGGATCAGTAAGCCAGCGTTTAGCCAACTGAGCCATCCAGGCCGACGAAGAATTTGATACAAATAATTTCGCCTGAATGGACAAAACACAATGTAGGTTAAGAAAATAGTATTAAAAAAACATCATAAATCATTTGCATCGTCAGGTAGTAAGAAGGCAGAAGAACAAGAAGGTTCAACTGTACAAGATAAGATCTGTGTAAAATGATGATAATGCCAAAGTAACTTTTGACTAACTACACTACCCTGGATATAAAAACGTCATTAGGAAATATGACAGACAAATGAGAAGAAAACACAACGTGTAAATATTTATATTTTTGGCAATTAACGTGTATGTATCCATAAACTACATTTGTTGTTACACCCCTGATGTTATGTTTACAGTTCAGATTATTTGTCCGCTCTCCACACATACTTGCAACGCGCATGCACTGCAAGAAAAACGATATTAGTCCTAGATCTAAAGATAACACATATGAGTAAAAGATCACTCTGTCAGCTGTAGTGTGGCACTTCAAAAGAACTGATCTGGACACCGCGTGGCTACATCTGTAAATTAGCTCCCATAATGGTCACTGCAACGCTCCATCCAAGGTCAATGCAAGTGTGGTATTTCCAACTGCCAAAGACTGCAATCTGTGAAATCGGCACAGTGATTTTCTCGATGTTTTAACAATTTTACTTTCCTCGTAAATATTTTGACAATTACTGCTTCAAATTCACCCTTACACATTTATTGCCGTTTAACTGAAAACCGGTTGGACTGGAAATAAAATACCGGGCCATTCCAAATCTGTTTCATAGACGGATCTAATCTTCAAAAATCAGTGATAAGTGTGTTTCCGTGGAGCTGTGTGCATTGCTTAGTTTTGTTTCCCACGCCCTCATCCACGCCCCCTTACGGCAAAGTCCTTGGCCTTCTGAAGTGGAAGTCCTTGTGCAGCTGAGTCGCTGGCGGAAGTTTCGGAGCATCTGATCCTTGCCTGCCTGCCTGCCTGCCTGTCGACTGACCTTTCCATCCAAGCAAAATGTTAATACTAATGCCAGGTTTTTGCAGCGAGGGCGTACCCCGCATTATTGTTACCTTGCACGTGAGGTATCACGCTGTGTGCCGTTAAGTCTTACCGTTTTAAGTGTTGCTTTATGGATACTTCAGAGCAGTCACAGCTGCAAATCATTATGTAATCTAGATTTATGTATAGAAACGCAAATCCTTTTATGCAACACAGGTATTTCTTGTTCTATATGCTCTAGTACTTTATGATTAAGGAGCATTGCTATTTCATTACTGTGGGATTACATATTAGACAATTTCTGAGAAAGTCTATCAACACTCAGTTAGTTAATCTTCATTTAATGCTTCACCAGTCATGGTTTACACGACCTTCAGTGCAAACTCATTATCCTCCAGTATTTCCTTCAGCATTGTTCTTCGTTTTTACAAAGGAGCATGTATATTATCTGGAGACAAATGCTGCCCTGAAAGCTTTTTAACATTCACTATTCCTTGTAGTGCTAGCCTCAACCCCGTACACTCTTCAGATCTTTAGTCCCTGTCAATATCTCCTCAACTTCCTCAATTTCTGATAAACATTTCATTTGTCATAAAAACATCTCAAACATATGGCATTTTAATCAAAATCATTAGAGCCATTTTCAAGGTAACCAAATTTTCGAAACATTTTCCACGTGAAGGGTAGTTTAGGGTGAAACAGTTATCTTCAAAATCTTCGTGTCGCATCCTTAAAAGATATTAAACTTAAATACCAACTTTGGTTTTTAACTGACTTTACGTTTTTAAGTTATGCTGTCCACAGACTGACACACACAAACACACACACACACACACACACACACACACACACACACACACACACACACACGGACCTTTTTCTAAAAATACTTTTTTGTATTCAGGGGTCTCAAAACATATATTTCCGTTGAAATCTATACATCGAATTTTCTGGTGGAATACAATACTTCCTCTACTTTACTATACGTAGTAAAATAAAAATCATTTGTCATCTGACTTCTCAATTGCTTCAGTGATTCTACATCAAGAAATTTTTTTCTTCCTTCTGACTCTTTCCAAATTCAGTTTCATTCTTAGGTTAAACGTGCCTGGTTCATGCTCGCACGACACGAGACTTTTTAGCCGTTAATTGATGCGTAAAAATAATTAATTTGTCTAAGAATTTTGATTTCGGTGAACACGAAAATATCCGAATCCTTTCATTACTGTAGGATTGATTCTTCATCAATTTTCTTCTTTCTATTGTTGTCATTAAGCTTCATTAACATACTTCTTAGGGTTTCTTATCTTCTGATAGCAGCAGCATCCATCAGCATATCTTATATATTTTATTCCTCTTCCATCTACTGCCACTACTTCCTTGCTCAAACAGTTCTTCGCCGAACTGTAGCCGTTTACTTCTAAATCGGTACCCAGCAATATTAGAAGTTAGAACCGTGCAACATAACTTCTATTTGATTGGCACGATAATGTCAGACACATCCAGACAATTGCAGCACGAGCTGCGTGTTGTTGATCTGTCTTACAGTTAATGTTACCTTGTCCGCTTTCCCTCAAGGACGACCTCGGATGGTGTGCAAAGTATAATTTCGTTACTCTTATGCTCTTGAATCCCTACAGCATGTTCCTGTTATATTACCTCCATACTTAATTCTACCGTTGTTCAAATGTTACGTAACGTTACGATGAAGTTGAGGACTCTCAGATCTTGGAGGGAAACCAAAACAAACATCATTTCAGAAAAGATAAACCCTTCCTACTTGCGCTACTGATGTGCTCAAGGAAGCTATATAGAAGCTTTGCCTTTTTGAAATCTCTGGGTCCAAACTAAGCATTTTTAAAAACGCTGATATAACTTTTTTAGTTTCGTACAAATGGTAAAGTGGAGGAAGTATTGTACTCCACCCTAAAATTCGATGTTGAGATTTCACTAGAAATATGTTTTCAGGCCCCCTGAATAAAAAAAACAAACCTTTTTTAGAAAAAAGTGTGCGCGCGCGCGCGCGCGCGTCTGCGGACAGCATAACTAAAAAACGAAAAGTCGGTTAAAACCAAAGGTGGTATTTACGTTCAATGTCTTTCAAGATATGACACGAAGATTTTGAAGAAAATTACTCCATGCTAAATTACTCTTTACATGGAAAAATTTTCGAAAATGTTGATTTTCTTTTAAAGTGGCTCTAACGATTTCGATTAAAATGCCAATGTTTGAAATATTTTTATGGCTAATGAAATGTGCCTGTATCTTCAATTTTCTGGCTATAGCCGATGTAGTCCTATTTACTCTGGATGACTTTTCAATAAGTGGTAAATGTAAGACATAGACCAAATATTGCTATACCAAAAAATGTCCATATATATACTTAAACTTTTGTCATTTACAAGATTCTTATTCATTTTTATATAAAAACTGTACAAAGATAATGAAATTTGGAAGTTTTAAAAGATTTCACTATCGCTGAAAGCCTACTGTCTTCCCATATTCCCTTTGTACCTACAAGGAAATAAGCAATAAGATAATTTCTGCAAATATTTCCCAACCAACACGAAGAAGATATAGGAATAAGAGTTTGTAAGAGTTAGTACAAGAGTAGAGAAAGTCATGTGAGTGCAACACTTCAGATTTTTTTAAAGTGCTAAGTCACTATTTCTTGTTCCTCTCATGGTCAATAAAGGAACATCGAAATCGAAAGCCAGACTTCCTCTTTATCCTTTTTGTAACTACATCGGAATGTGCAATAAAAGCATTTAAAACAGCGATGATCTTAATTACCAAGAAGCAGACTGTAGAATATATTTAAAAGACGGGGAAGGAAAACTATTTGAATATACTTAAAATAGTTAACTTCAATATTTATACTAATTACATCCATCAGAAATATTAATTTAAATAACCTTTCAAAACTATCGTTCTACTTTGACTAAAGCACATTAAAATTCGTATGAACAATACTTATTAAAGAGTTGACTGTTTTAAAATTGCATGTGCTCTTGCATGGTTACTTCATGTGTCAATTTGCTGAGAAATATGTAACAAATGAGAAAACACGTCTTGGCATATATAGTTGTTGAAAATCTACGAAAATGAATTAAATCAGGTAGAAAAAAGTCATCATCAGTGGAATTACAGGAGTATGACTGGGACCAGTGGAACAATTCATATAATAGCTTATTGTATTTTTTCACATATGTATACCTTTCCCCATAAACACTTCACAAAGAGGAAATAATTTCTACAGGATTGTGGTAATATGAAGATATTTTTGTACGTGCAACAGTTAAGTACTTATGGTTATAAATATGAGCCACATTTTTCAATGTAAGCTTTTAATATTTACATATAAAGGACTAAAGGAAAATTTTAAATTGCATACTATTTCTTCTTAAGGCATCACGACTTCAGAATTGAATGTCTTGGTGTTCTCAGCAGTTCTTATCCAGATATTTCTGTTCTGTATGTTTATAATATTATCTTCCCAAAGGGTTTTCGGTCTACCGGTTGTTCTAGTTCCCAAGAGTTTCCATTTATATATTCCTTTCTCTTAACATATCCAGCCAGTTTAATCTCATTGCCCTAATGAAATTTACAATATTTCGGCTATGTATTCATTTCAATTATTTAATTATTTATTGGTTTTTATTCTCCAATTGCCATCTCTATCTTTAGTAGATCAAAAGAATCGTCCTTAGAGTTCTATTTTCAAAGATTAACAGTTTTTATTTTGATTCTTTCAGTATGCAAGCTTCACACCGTAGGTAACAGCTATTTAGAAAATAATAATAATAATAATAATAATAATAATAATAATAATAATAATAATAATAATAATAATAATAATAATAATAATAATAATAATAATAATAATGATAATAATGATAATAATGATAATAATGATAATAATGATAATAATAATAACCCCTGGCGGAACAGCCCTTTTTGGACCGAGGTCTACGCCCAGCCGCTGCGTTCTACACCTCTGCCCACTACAGGCGTCTTGAGTGGGGTGCACTACTGGAGGGTGGTACGTGGTCACCGCCCCGATTCCTCCCCTCCAAGGCCGCTACTTTTTAATTGAGTAGCTTCTCAATTGACCTCTCCGGGCCTAACGAGGTTGAGTGCACCCTGGACCAGGTTTCCCAGCCGGTACCGGGAATTGAATCCGGGTCTCCCGCTTGGCGAGCAGCAGTGTTACCACCACGATAAGGAGAACACTACGTATTCGGCAATACACACAAGATATAATTACCCAGTTTAATGATTGAGGTAAGGTTAATTTAAGTAAATTTATTTCACAGAACAGGCGTGGTCACCTACTTGACATTTACGACAAATGCAGTCTAAGGGATAATCTTTGAAGAGAGCCGCACTTAATTTCGGGTGCTGTCACTTAAAAGACAACGCATAGCAAACCTTCATATTATAATTGCCAAATATTTAAGTCGGAGGCCTTGATTAATTAATTAACCAGGGGCACCGCTGGATCTTTTTCTTCAACACAAACTACACTGCACTTTTTGTGGGGCCGTTTGAGCTGTCAACTGCATGAAACCTGGTCGGTAATTACCAAAGGCAATTGGAGCAGGTTCACTTAACCACTCAACACCCGATGCCTAAGTGTAATGAATGTAAGTGTTGGATGCAATGAACATCTTTCTAATTTTGCAATTTTCTTCATAGAGTTGTCTTCTTAATTGAATAATTCAACAAATAAACTTTTGATTTGAACTCAAATGTATTGAATTATTAACCACCCACTTAGTTTCAGATGTTTTAATTTTTAATCTTCTTTAATCTCCAACTCTAAAGCTCGAGAATCAACAGGTTTTGAAACAGGACATTATTTTTCATAATGTCAACAAAAATGCAATTTTTCAAAGAAGCAAACGAAGGTTTAGATGCTCAGACCAGTAAATCTGGCACCCAGTTTTCCTGTCAGAGCGTTTATCCTCTTCTTCTCTTTGAATTCCAAAAATATTTTTTTTTTCAATATTTTGCATAGAAGCGAAGTTCAAAGATGTTTTAGTCTGAAGATGTTTCTGCAAGTGTCTTAGCTAACTGTGGAAGTGGCATACGCTCTGCGCTAGATTTCCAATAAGCAGCGGTTGGTCAACAGAAGACTAACCAACAATAAATAAAACATTTAATATAAGTTGCAGATTAATCTTCTTATAGCTGTTCTAATTGTATTAGATGTCTGAGGTTTTTATGTTATGAAATACAATTTTGTTCCTGTTACGTTTAAGACTTCATCAATTAAATTTACAAAATCCTTTTCTATTTTACGTTTAGCTGATTAAGTCGCTGTACACATAGGTGTAAAATAATTAAATTCATCAAGTAGATAAACAGAGTGAGAATATTCTGCTGCAAGTGTAACACAGAACTATGTAAGATAAATTGTCTAACAAATTGGAATAAATTTGTAAGAACTAAAACGTATATTTTATTACGTTACGAATATTCTTCTTTTTTTCAAATTGCCTACAGCTCTAGGCAATATAGGGATGTGGCAGTTCTTTTTTGGTTAGGGTTATAGCTGTCGCAGTTTGAAGTTCGTTATTGTTATATGTAACAGTTACTAGTAACGATTAAGTTACCTGTTTTTATATTGTGTATTGCAACAGACCTTTCCCGGGGAGAGAGACCCGAGGTGTAGAACTATGCAATTGCGTAATTATATAATTGTAAACATAACGTATACGTGCATTTCACAAGAATTACCAACAATTGATGTAGGTATAAGAAGTACCTTCTCTTTCCAGGTCCCAACAATAGTCTGTACAACCACTGTGGTCTTCTCTTAATGTCTTTCAAATGTTTATCATGATATCCAGCTTTATGAAACATAAGTCGTTGATTTCCTCAAAACCCTGACGTCCCTCTCCTCAAGAGAAAAGGGATTATAGCGTTCAACTCAGCTCAAAAAGTCTGTTTGGGAAAACGCACAATTTTTTATAGAGAGCAGTGTACTCAACTGGTAATAATATTTTAATGTACACATCAAGACATATTAACAGTTTTATTCATGGAACAGGTTCCAAGGAGTACTGGATTTTAATCGCAATCAACATATCACTCTGCAACAACACCAGACATTGACAATGCTGTTTAAACCCTTCACCGAAAAGATTTATGCACGTGTAAACGAATCAAAAACTCGTTCTAAGCGACCAAGACCCAAAAATTCTACTTACCTTCACATATTCTGCAATGAAGTGTGAAAACACATCCTATTCGACCTAGATGGTAAAGAGAATGACAACCTGGCCGAAAAAGAAATTTAATAGTCTTATTCGTATGACTAAGCATGAGCTATATAAAGTTCGGCTTAAATGATGTAATTCCTATTCATCATGTCTCTCGAACTACAGCACTCTTTTGTCAGGTGGCTAAAAGAATACTCCGAGATACCCTCACTCTAAAAAATAACCTCGTCGTTACTGATACACAATTTAAATGCAATCTCCTGGCTTTGTAGTATCAAAATGCTTAAACCCATCAAGCGATAATGAAGATACAGCCATTACAATCATTACAAACATACGTAAGCTAATAGTACCAAACATAATTAGTACAACATCTACAAAAGAATTACAATGGCTTTTCAGTCAAGTTCAGCTCTGGAGGCCACCAGGACATGATCGAATTCCCAACATAATCTCTAAAAAGCTCACCACTAAAGCACTGGCTTACCTATGTACAATTTACAATGCCTTATGAGGATTGGTTACTTTAGACAATCCCGAATACTTTACAACATTTTGTTTTTCAAAAACAAGGCAAACCAAAACATCAACCTTACTGTTATCGAACGATCAGCCTACTAACATTATTTTAAAAAATCTGAGGTGTTGCGCTCACATGAATTTCTCTACTCTTGTACTAACCATTCTTACAAACTCTTATTCCTGTATCTTCGTGTTAGTTGAGATAAACATTTGTACAAATTATCTTATTGCTTATTTCCTTCTAGGTGTAAGGGGAATATTAGAATACAGAAGGCTTTGAGCGATAGTCAGATGTTTTAAACTTTGAAATTCTCTTCTCTTTGCACACTTACCATTAAAAAAAAAAACGATGTTCCATTTCACGAAAGTTCTAAGTTTTCCGAAACTCACACACATAACGAGGAATATCTCCGAAATGGTTCACCCTACAAGAAAATTTATTGAGACATAAATTGTGTATTTTAGCAAGATGTACATTTTTGTATAGTATAATTTGTCCAGAGTAATTACGACTACAGGGGCTATAGCCAGAAAATTCAAGATATACATTTTAATTGTCATCAAAATATCTCAAACATATGACATTTTAATCAAAATCGTTAGAGCTATTTTCAAGAAAATAAAAATTTTCGAAAAATCTTCCATGTAAAGGGTAGTGTAGAGTGAGGCTATTTTCTTCAAAATCTTCGTGTCGCATCCTTGAAAGACATTCAACTTAAATACCAACTTTGGTTTTTAACCGACTTTTCTTGGAATACAATACTTCCCCTACTTACCAGTAGAGAAACTAAAAATGAACAACAATGTTGCATTTCACAAGCGTTTTAAATTTTTTGAAACTGACACAAATTACAAGGAATATCTCCGAAGATGTACATTTTTTGTAGAGTAAGATTTTGTCTATCTCTTACGGTTTACTGGTTATTAAAAAGTCATCCAGAGTAAACAGGACTACATAGGCTATAGCCAGAAAATTCAAAACATACATTTCATTTGTCATAAGAATATCTCAAACAGGCATTTTAATCAAAATCGCTAGAACCATATTCAAGAAAATAAAAATTTTCGAAAAAATTTCCATGTAAAGGGTAGTTTAGGGTGGGAATATTATCTTCAAAATCTTAGTGTCGCATCATTAAAGGACATTAAACTTAAATACCAATTTTGGTTTTTGACCGACTTTTTGTTTAAGTCCACAGAGCGACGGACGTACAAAATGCTTTTTTCTTTTTTTTTCTTGTTTCAAGGAGACTCAAAATACACATTTCCAGTGAAACCTGGACATAGAATTTTTGCTTGAACTACAATGCTTTTTCTACCTACTACACGTAGTAGATAAAGTAAAACTGCTCTCGATTCAAATCATAAATGCCAACGTAATTAATTTGTTTATGCAACTCTAAATAATGAACGCTGACTATGGGTGAGCGAATCGCCCAGAATAGACGTGAAATGAATTCCACTAGCTGGAAAGGAAAGCGGAATATCGTTTCTTTTTATGTTGTGGATTGCAGTCGCATTTTTGCGAATGTTGTTTCCAAGTTCGATTGTAATTTAAATCCCTTACGTACCAGAATGAACAGAAAGAACTATTACACGATGTCTACTGCGATTGTTTGTCCAGAATATTTGTAACAGATTCCTTCTATTTGAGAGGTTCTCTCTTCAGACGAGTATTTCTTCATCTTCAGAATGCTCTTCGCAATATTGTGCGTGTAACGGAGCGTCCTTGTAGCCCGTGGACATGCTGCAAACTCACGTGTCGAGCTTGCAAACGCGCTATATAACACATTGTGCAAGGTTGTGTTTCGATACTATAACGAAACAACTCTGGTAATAAATCTAACTGATTTCTCTGCCATCTACTGCCTAGTGGTGAAATAAAATGTGTATTGTAGGCATAGAAACGTGATCAGATTACTTCATGCCTCTGTTAAACCAAGGTGATCATTCATTAGGTATGTTACTGACTTGTTTCAAGACAGCGAGGCATTTTCTCTATCTTTTTCTATTACGTATCTAGCAAGTGTTGTTCTCCGAGGTCTAGGCTACCATGTCTTTGGTTCCCAAGGTCACGGGTTCGAACAATGGATTTTTGGGGGGTTTAAGATCCTTAGAAGGAAAATAAATCCGGAGTCGTGGATTTACGGTACGTAAAACAACTTCAAGCCTGACAAACACGTCTCTGAGCAAAATTAAGCAATCTTGCATGCCCATTACAGAATGAGACGTTCAGAAATATTGTACTGTCCATAAATAAAGTTCAATTTCAATTTATTTACCTAGTACATGGATGACTTATTGTAACCAAAACTTCGATATCAAGATACTAAGATTTTGAGACCTACCGAATTAAAAAATGATATATGCGATCTTAAAATACTTTCTCTACCCTTGAATAAACATTTGCAGAAACCATCTTGTTGCTAATTTTCTTCTAGCTGCAAGGGGAACACAGTAGGTTTCAAGTGATAGATTAAATTATCCATATGCAGTAGTAAATTGAGTAGGAATGTAATTTGGTGTGAAATACTTTCAAGAAATGTGATCAAACACTGAAGGGAAAAAAATAAATTTCTTGTCAAGTATCCATTTAGATTGCTTAAACAGAGGTTATTCCATGCTTCCATTTTAGAACCCTTTTGAAATGTTAATTTGACAATAGCTGAATTCCAGATTACATTATGCAGAAATTGTTGCGATCTTAACAGTTCTCTTGATTTCAACAATTTCAGCACGGCCACGATTCACAAATAAGTGGTATGATCTTTCTAATTGTATTTACCAGTGGATTGTTGTTATGCTTGTGTTGAATGGCTAGGAGGGAAGTGTTTGTATAACTGTAAGCACAAGCATTATGCAGATTTATAATACACAGTTTTACAGCTTGATTCTATAACTCGATCTTGAGCAAACATTTCTCCTTGAAAAAAATGGAGCATGTAGGAGCTAGACGAAATAATTTGCTGAACATTTCTGTGTCAAGATCTTAGTTGTAAATCACGAGAGCGCATCCTACGTAACTGGTTTTATCTGCTTCTTCAATTATGCGTGAGGCTCGCAGTGTACATCAGGTTGCCTAGCTGCCAGGATCGGAACTCTGTCTTCGACAGCAACAGGAACCCGTATGGAACCAGCGGTGGGAAATATCCTCTGGAGTATGAATCCTCACTGAATTTGGCAAAGCCTTTCTTTGAACCCACGGATTGGACTGGATAGTGTTCAGTGAGTTCACTAGTAGCCTTAAAGGCCTGTGAATATTGAACATGTCAAGAAACGCTGGTTTATTAGTTTTCAACTAATAGCACATTTACTCCCAAATTTAAACATACAGACTTTGGTTACAGACAAAGTCTGCACGCCAGGCAGGTGTTGAACTCAACACCTCTGGTTTCAAAAGACAGAGTGTTGAGTAATGGATCACAGATACAGCATCTGTTTCATTTATATCATCAACTTATTTAAAGAAGAAATATTCTGATGGAAAATATAATGCACCCGTATTTGCTCTCAGCCTTTTATCTCACTAATCAAGAAATGTCTTTTCTGGTGCAGGACTGAATTTATACATTTAAAGTTACATAAAATTCTTCTAAAAGAGCTACCTCTCTCGAGCTGTTAACCCAGTTAACAGTATCTCAACGTTCTAGGCTGCTAAATCGTCATGTTTAACTCTTAGACTGGTCAACGTTCTATTAAAAAAGACGAAATATACCAAAGAATACAATCATATAGCTCAAATTGTAGAATATAATGGTTTCAGTTTCAGCAATAAAATTTTATACACCCCAGAGTTACACACCGTTTCCGAAATGGATTCAAACAACATAACATCACTTTGGTACCGCAGAAAAATATTTATGAACACTTCTACATTGAAAAAAAAAATTAAAAGGATTTGAACATTATGCTTAACAAACATTTCAGAAACATCAGAAATAGACAAATCTGCAGTGGTGCTCCAGTTTTGGAAGAAGAGGCACTATAAAGAACAAGAAATTAATTTATTAAAAGTTTTCAGAGTCCATGTGGGAAAAGTCCTCATAAATAAATATGAAGCAAAACTTCTCAATTTGACCTAACTTCAAGTTCATCGGGTCACCAAGAGAGGCGCCTCAATAATCACTAGAGAGTTCTCTAAATTAAACACCAACAGTCAGCATAAGTTGATGATGTTAGGACAGTCTTAAAGAAATACGTCCTAAGTAAATACCACCATGGACAGTTAGTTTGAATCAAATTATATCGTCTAGTTGTTATTCAGGAACCTTTTACAAAAATGATATTTATTTCGCAACATGGAAATAAAATTTACGATTCTTGGCGAATAAACAGGTCCCTGAAAATGAAAATTGTCCTTTTATACGCCGAAAACATGTTCCTGGCTCAGATTGAAAGTTTCTCAACTTTTTCATCCATATTTTCAGACAGAATCTTGAAACAAGTGCTCAGAATAAGCACTGCCATCTACATCCGTATCTCGTATTGCTATGGTCAAAGTTTCTCAAGAGGTGTTGGTAGGGTTCATAGTGTAGGGTTTAGGCGGCTGTGAGAGTACGTTTAGCCCCGACTAAGACCTTATTTAGCGCATGAACACACAAATAGCTACGAGTTAAGCAAAAAATCCCGGTTGCTTTACTAATTTGCATCCGTTACCTTCGGGCTTAATCCCGGCCCAGACTGATGAGGTGCACTTAGAAGTGACAGCTCCAATGTCAGTAGGTGCGGGAGGATTATTGCGGTCATTGACAGCTTCGTTAACAAACAACATATTTAATTACTTATTTTCCGCTACCATTCCTAAGCAATCATCATTGCACTTATCGTTAAGTATCCAAAGCAACGGTGATCTCACCAGCGGTTCAGGATAAGCACACGGAACTCAAATGTAGCAGAACTGCATTTCATTCCTGTTTAGAAGAATGACGTCAGTTACTGGAGTTACACTGTTGTATAGCCCATGCTAAAGTTATGCTTTCTTTTTTGTTTCTTTTTTCCGCTCTCTTAAACATACACTTGTATTGAATGTTCTAAAGGAAACTTCAAATGTCCATTTTGCCTTTTTCTTAGGTTGACACTCCGTAAAATGGCAAGTAATTTGTAACATTTCAAATACGTACTCTTAACTATCAATAAACCTGAGGTTAATACATCCTGACTGGAACAAATTTTTGCACCAAAAGTTGCTGGTTAGCATGACCTAGCAGTAGCAGTGATAGGGATGTCACAGTTCTTTCCGATAACAATAATGGTTACCGATAACGTTCTAGATATTTCTAGTTTCTTAAGACGAAGTCCAACATAGTATATGTTCATTGTGGATCACTATCATTACAGGTTAAAAAACCTGATGTGTTGCACTCATATGGCTTTCTCTACTCTGTACTAACCACTCTTACAGACACTTGTTCCTATATATTCTTCGTGTTAGTTGAGATAAAGATTTGTACAAATTATCTTATTGTTTATTTCCTTGTAGGTACAAGGAGAATATTAGAATACAGTAGGTTTTGAGCGATAGTCAAATCTTTTAAAGCTTTCATATTCCCTTCTCTTTACACGGCTAAGATATAAAAAATGAACAACGACGTTCCATTTGAGGAATGTTTAAGTTTTCCAAAACTCACACAAACAACACCCCAAAAAATATTTGGACATAAATTATGTGTTTTAACAAGATCTACCTTTTTTGTACAGTAAAATTTGACCTATCTCTTACGGTTTACAGTTATACAAAAGTCATCCAGAGTAAACAGAAGTACATAGGCTATAGTAACAAAATTCAAAATAGAAATTTCATTTGCCGTAAAAATATCTCAAACATATGGCATTTTAGTCAAAATCGTTAGAGCCATTTTCGATAGTCAAAAATTTTGCATGTAATGGGTATGGAAATTTTGTTCAAAATCTTCGTGTCGCATCCTTAAAAGACATTAAACCTAAATACCAAGTTAGGTGTGGTAGTGTAAGAAAAGTAACACCAAGTTTGTGTTAGAAGACTGCCTATGGAACTATACTGAGCAGAAACCAGGAGCAGCCGCTGCATTAGTGGACAGCTGAAGAAGTAGTAGTTGTGGTAGACTGTTACCTGGCAATCAACAGAAAGAGAGAGTATAACCATCCGGTTCAATCAAAGAACGAGACTTCCTACTTTCCGAGAGAGTACATCAACAACTGAAGTGTATTCAGTTCAAGGATGTTATGTATTGGATAGCTGGTGTCTGGCCTGAGGACTGCAGATGACAGACATGCGTCGAGTCCAAGAGAGCACAAAGATCAGCATGACTGGACCAATATTTCATTGAGTTACCTTGACACCAGAACTCTGCTCCGATTTCCCTAAGTTGTTAAGATGGGAGATCCTGCCAAGGAGAAGCAATTACCCCTTCAGTGCCCGGCCTTCGCACGAACTTTTGTGGTTTTCTTTAATTTTCCTGCTAACCTTAAGCAACACGCAAACCATTGAGAAACTAAGTTCTCTACGATGCCGCATTGGAAGGTTCTGTAAGTGTGTCTGTGCGACCCCAACTTGCAACAAAGTATAAGTTTATTATTCACGTGCAGCCAATTTTTTATGACTTATAATTGGTTTCTTGATTATATGTCAGCCATGAGATGGTCTTGCATGAGGATTTGCAACAAATCTGCGTGGCTTTCCCTTAAGGCATAATTTTCTCACATCGACTGTGATGAGATGGGCATTACATAACTAAAATATGCATAAAACCATTGGAGAAACCGAAATTAAAATACGCTCGGTATGTTCTGGAAAACAACAAAGATATTTAATGTCTTAAGCTCATTATAGAGCTTAAGCCTCATAGTTGAGCCCTGACCAGTACAGCAGCCATTGTATCGTGTTATTCTGTGTTCAGCTAAGATTGAGGTTGAAAACAGTATTGGAGGATGGTTTGTGATGAGCATAAAAACTACATAGGAGAGACGTCATCGTCATCATCGTCGTCATCGTTATCATCGTCATCTTCTTTCTTGTTCTTCTTCTTGGGTTAGATCTATTGGCCTGTTCCATCTCCAAAAAATAAAAAACTGATGTGTAGCACTCATATGACTTTCTGTACTCTTGTACTAACCATTCTTACAAACTCTTATTCCTATATCTTCTTCGTGTTAGTTAAGATAAACATTTGTACAAATTATCTTATTGCTTATTTCCTTGTAGGTGCAAGGGGAATATTAGAATACATTAGGCTTTGTGCGATAATCAAATGTTTGAGATTCTGTTGTCTTTGCATACCTAACATATAAAAAAATGAACAGCGATGTTCCATTTCACGAAAGTTTTAAGTTTTCCGAAACTCACACACATAACAAGGAATATCACCGAAATTCTTCACCCTACAAGAAAATTTATTGAGACATAAATTGTGTATTTTAGCAAGATCTACATTTTTTGTATAGTATAATTTAGTCTATCTCTAACGGTTTACCAGTTATGCAAAAGTCGTCCAGAGTAAATACGACTACAGGGGCTATAGTCAGAAAATTCAAGATATACATTTCATTTGTCATCAAAATATCTCAAACACATGACAGTTTAATCAAAACCGTTAGAGCCATTTTCAAGAAAATCAAAATTTTCGAAACATTTTCTATGTAAAGGGTAGTTTAGCGTGGGGCTATTTTCTTCAAAATCTTCGTGTCGCATCCTTGAAAGACATTAAACTTAAATACCAACTTTGGTTTTTAACCGACTTTTCATTTTTGAGTTATGCTGTCCACAGACTGATTGACTGAGTGACACGCACACACGGACCTTTTTCTAAATTTTTTTTTTTTTTTTTTTTTTTTTTTTTGATTCAGGGGGCCTCAAAAGATATATTTCCGGTGAAATCTCGACATCAAATTTTTGGGTGGAGTAGAGAAAGTAAAAAGTGATCCTGCCATCGTTTCCTGGGTCTTTCTAGAGATCTCATTCCTCGTAGATTGTAAGTATGGGCTGCAGTTCCTACTGGCATTTGTTGAATGTGCTCCAGCCATCCTTTGATATGCTTTTACGATTTCAAAAATACTCTGTATTTTTAATTCGGTCCTTATTTCTTGACTCATTTACCTAAAAGTGTGCAGCCTGTGACAAATCTGCGTGCACGCACATACAAAATACACACCCATACTATACACAGACACACACATACATACCTGTTTCTAAAACTGTTGGTTTTGAATTCAGGGTGGGGGGGGGGGGGCTGAAAGCATACATTTCCGGTGAAATCTCGACATCGAAATTTTGGGTCGAATACAATACTAAAGAAAGTAATAAATGACAATGAGAAGAGAAAGTTATGTGAATGTAACACACCAACGTCTAGTATCTATAACGCTATTCTAATTGGTGTTTTCATGAGTAATTCCAACGGAGCTACAGGTGTGTTCCGTTTATGGCAACCCATAACGACCGTAAGTAAGTTCAGGTTCATTAATTTCCTAACCGTTTTCGCAACATCCTTGACTCAGAGCTGCGTGTCAGAGATCAATCGCTTCTTTACTCAACATTGCAGGGAGAAAAGCCGACCAAGGCCTTTAGCCCAGGGCACTCTTCTTCCTGTGCAGTGCGTCATCATGTCTTACAACTGTTAAACACTGCCTTAAATTATTACCAACGGTAATATATCTATAAGAAGCTAAGTCTTCTGTTCTGGATGGTGCAGACTGACAAGAACCGAACTAAGCGAATTGTACAGGAAAGACAGCAATGATTTACAGATTTACAGATCCAATTTACAGGATTGACTGGAACCTGTGAAGAAAACAGGTTTGTTACTTCCATCTCTGCCACAAGTATCAATACATCTTCGTAAATTAGAAAGTCAAAGATTGAAACAAAAACACAGGTCGCTTTGTTAACATTTTTCAGTTTCTCACAGAGACAGCTTTTGTTTCTATTTTTGTAACCTATTAGCTGAAACACCCAGCGTTGCCCGTGGTTTAACGATTTATCCCTACAAGTTTTAGGGTTAGATTGCACTTATCCAACAGCCTTGAGATTCTTTGGATGCTGTTAAAAAAAATCTCAAATGCTGCACTCACATGACTTTCTCTACTCTTGTACTACCATTCTTACAAACTCTTATTCTTTATCTTCACATTAGTTAGGATAAAAATTTGCAAAAATGATCTTAATGCTTATTTTGTTGTAGGTGCAAGAGGAATATGAGAATACAGTAGGCTTTGAGAGATAATCAAACCTCCTTCTTCTAAAACTTTTAAATTCCGTTCTCTCTGCACGCCTAACATAAAAAAATGAATAGCTATGTTCCATTTGACAGAACTATAAGTTCTCCAAAACTTATGCAGATAACAAGGAATATCTCTGAAGTGGACATAAATTGTGTGTTTTAGCGAGATCTACATTTTTGGTGCAATAAAATTTGATCTATCTCTTACGGTTTACGAGTTATTTAAAAGTCATCCAGAGTAAACAAGACTACTTAGGCTATAGCCACAAAATTCAAAATATACATTTCATTCTTCAAGGAAACATCTCAAACATACACCATTTTAATCAAAATCGTTAGCCATTTTCAGTAAAATTTTCGAAAAAAATTCATGTAAACTATAGTTTAGGGGGGAGCAATTTTCTTCAAAATCTTCGTGTGGTATCCTTGAAAGACATTAAACCTAAATATTCCCTTTGGTTTTTAACTAACTTTTCGTTTTTGAGTTATGCTGTCCCAGACTGACACACACACACACACACACACACACACACACACACACGCACGCGCGCGCGCGCGCGCGCGCGGAAGTTTTTCTAAAAATGCTTTTAGTGGATTCAGGGGAACTGAAAACATATTTCCGGCGAAATCTCGACATCGAATTTTTGGATGGAATACAATACATTTATATCCACTCGTCAAGAAGGTAGAGGGCTCCAAATATTTGAAATATTTGACAGAAATTATTTTTTTCGGCTCTTTGTTGGGCCTATTTGTAGTCATCATGTACCTAGAATTCCTGGTTAACGTAATACTGAAGCAGTACCTTCCACACTGTATAATTATGCTTGGACAGAGCGTATCATTAACCTATATTTTGATCTACTGCAGGTTTATGCATTGCATATATGGAAGTTTAGAAGTAGTAGAAGTTCAAACCAGAAAACTCGATGAAAAGGATGACATCAGCATAACAAAAAACACCTGCTGCTGGGCAGATACACACAGTAGCGAGTTTTCAACCGGCTTTTGCTACACATTTTTTGTGTGTTTCTAAACTCTTAATAACTGGGATGTTATCTCTAGCGAAGCAGGAATAAAATGGACTTCTCTTGTAGACCATAGTTCATGTTTTCCAGCTCCTTCAAATCCAAGTTTTAACCTTGTTTCGGGGTCCCTCCATTATGGACGCCTAGAGTTAGGCTATGTTAGCACTAAATTATCATGATGTAAGCAAACTTTCACGAGATGGCAGACGCTTTCGTCTGTGACCCGCATTCGAGAGGTCGCGAGCTCGATCCCATGGCCTGCATGACCCATGGGTTTTTTCGGGGGTTTCCCGGATCACGAAGTGAATGCTGGACAGCTTCATTACAGCGTCCGGATTTCCTCCATTTCAATTCATTTCTCATTTCCATTCACCCTTCATCTGGCTAGTCTTTTTCAGGGTAGTAAATGTCGACGGCGATCTCGGCCCCAGTCTCCGGTCTCCAAACCCTCCTGTGAGATGTCTAAAACCGCAGGAGGGCGGGACGCTGGTTGTATCAAACGCCGCCGGGATGTTTTAAACTGCCCTCTGGTCTGTCGTGCCTCCTTGGGACCCCCGTCCACTGTCTCCTCTCACCTCATACTTCTTCCTGAGAGTGCCCCACAAGGGGCAGAGGTACAAAAGATATTCAAGGTTGACGTGCCGAGTCTCATCTACGATGTCCTATTCTATTTCATCCTATACTGTCTTAATCCACGTAAATGATCGAGCAATTGTTTTACTACATATATACTTATAATTTCAATGGGATTAAAGCAAAACAGTAGGCTTTAAATTATAATCACATCTTTCTAAGAGCGGGTCACTATGTAAGGGCTTTGAAATTGTGTTCCTTTTCATGGTCGAAAGAGAAAGACTTCCAAGCTGAGAAAAGTGTAACTGCAATGCATACCAATAAAAGAAACTTCGCCAAGTGCATTTGACACAAATTATTTTAAGAAAACATTTTTTTTAGTACTAAGTCTATATGCCCTCTTACGATACATTGTTGCGATTAATCCGCCACATCGCGCAATTTGGGATGTCTATTCATTTCCAAGAAGTTTTTATTACATTTAAGTTCTCTAGTGTTGTACTGGCCACAGAAACTGGACTGACAGAAATCTCTCATTAGAAGGAGAAGTTGGATAAACTACTTCTTTATCCTAGGTTATTGAGTGTAGCAGAACTGGAACAATAAATTCTTGATACAAGTTAATATAAACACATTAAAGTCTGAAATTTAGCTTTGAACTTGAACTAGAAGCTTAATATCTTTCAAGGATGGGACAGGAAGGTTTTGAAAAAAAATTCCTCCATCCTAAAATACACTTTTCATGGAAAATATTGATTTTCTTGAAATGTATATCTCAAATACCTGCCTAGGAGCAGACAAACTCTGGAACAAAGAAAGCAGCCAGGATAGGTGATCCGCCCGAAGTCTGGTATGAGACTATGGAAGGAGATGATGTGAAATAAGAGCGAGATGGATGTAAGGAAAGGAGAGATGGAGAAAAAATAATTTTGCAGTTTAACGACGCTGTCAATTGCTAGGACCACATCAGTGTCACCGATGTGCCGGAATTTTGTCCCGCAGGAGTTCTTTTACGTACCTACCAGTAAATCTACTGACATGCAGCTGTCGTTTTTAAGCACACTTAAAAACCATCGGTCTGTGCCGGATTTGAACCCGTGACCTTGTGATCAGTAGACCAGCGTCTAACCGAGGCCCCCAGAGTGACATGTGAGGTTTGTGGAATGAATGGAGCGGAAAACCGGAGAACCCGGATAAAACACTTTCAGGTGCCGTTTTGCCTACCACAAACCGTCCCTGGGATCGAGTCTGGACCACCTAGATGCGAGAAGCCAGTACTAACTACTCAGCTATGGATCGCCACTGTTTATTCCTTTTTCCTATTTCTCTGTTTTTTTTTTTTTTTTTTTTTTTTTTTTTTTTTTTTTCCTTTGGAGTATAAGTTTTCATCGCAAAGGCTGCTGCATAATTTTTTTCATAAAAATATATGACGAAATAAACCTAAATGGAATAACGGAACTTTTCATGAATGAATGTCCTTGCTATTGTGCTAGAGCAAAGTAACGGAGCGAATAAAAAACTCAATTTTTTATTCCATATGAGCGAACACATGGACACGCAGCACCAGCTCTTGTGATTAACAAAGGTAGGTGGGTATGTCATACGCGGAAAACACACATCCAGTCATGCATGGCAATTCAGGTTATACCTCCAATAGTAAACATTATATTACAAAAAATAATAACCAGCTCGGCCTCGAGATAAACTGCAGCAAGGCTGGTTTCCGTTTGGACCGCAATTCAGAGTTCTAGTTCTAGGCGTAGAAATGTTAGTTTCTTTGTGTCTAGTGAAAAGGTGTAACGATTTCTAGATATGGCAAATGGTCCGCAAGTCTAGAGAATTGGATTAAATTTTAGATTAAATAATTTATTCTCTGTCTTCGTAATGCAGGCCAAATTGTCTCCGCCTACTCCTTGTTCTTCCACCCAGTTTTCTCGAATTTCCTCTTCGGACTCTTCCACTTCTTGAGTTTCCTCTTGTTGTTGGTCTACTCTAAGTTGTAATTCAGTTGATCTTCTGGGATCCATGATTCCTTCCGGTTGTCTGTTCCTTTGACACTCTCCAATTCTGCTTAACTATAAATATTTCTCCATAGCAATTCAAGTGTCAAATACAGAGTGCAAGATGAACTTTTTAAGGAAAACAAAGCGATACACAAGGTTAGATAAAAAATCTGATGTGTTGCACTCACATGACTTTCTCTAATCTTGCACTAACTATTCTTACAAACTCTTATTCCTATATCTTCTTTGTGTTAATTAAGATAAACATTTGTACAACTTATTGCTTATTTCCTTGTAGGTGCAAGGGGAATATTAGAATATAGTAGGCTTTCTGCGATAGTCAAATGTTTTAAAGCTTTGGGATTCTGTTGTCTTTGCACACTTAACATATAAAAAAATGAACAACGATGATCCATTTCACGAAAGTTCTAAGTTTTCCAAAACTCGCACACATAAGAAGGAATACCTATCTCCAAAATGGTTCACCCTACAAGAAAATTTATTGAGACATAAATTGTGTATTTTAGGAAAATCTACATTTTTTGTATAGTATGATTTGGTCTATCTCTAACGGTTTACCAGTTATGCAAAAGTGGTCCAGAGTAAATACGACTACAGGGGCTATAGCCAGAAAATTCAAGATATACATTTCATTTGTCATCAAAATATCTCAAACATATGACATTTTAATCAAAATCGTTAAAGCCATATTCAAGAAAATTAAAATTTTCGAAAAAATTTCTACGTAAAGGGTAGTTTAGGGTGGGGCTATTTTCTTCAAAATCTTCCTGTGGCATCCTTGAACGACATTTAACTTAAATACCAACTTTGGTTTTTAACCGACTTTTCGTTTTTGACATATGCTGTCCACAGACTGACACACACACAGACGGACCTTTTTCTAGAAATGCTTTTTTTTTTGGATTCAGGGGGCCTCAAAACATATACTTCCGGTGAAATCTCGACATCAAATTTTTGGGTGGAATACAATACTTCCCCTACTTACCAGTAAGGAAAGTAAAAAAAAATGAAGACATAAAAGAACTCAATATAGATACAATAAAACTGAAAAATATCAAAAGGAATGGATACGAAATGTGCAAAGAATGTGAGAAGCAAGACTACCTAAGATTACATTCCACTAACCAAAAGGAAAGAGAGATGTTGGTAGATTTATCCCAAAAAAGAGGTGGAAAAAGCAAATATTGAGTGAGGGAACGGACACTGTCAATGCCGTGAGGTGCAAAAGAAAAAGAAGAAGCACTTCTTGGCACTATCTTCCATATGCTAACATTTCCATGTCCTACTAGGTTCTAGTGATTTACAACGTATACACTTTCCTGCAAGTATGGTACTTCCGTCTGTAAGTATATCGTGGTATTTCAGACATCCTAAGAACACGTGTTCAGAGCATCCTTTTCTTCACATATCCAGTAATTATCCCCTCCAATGTGTTTATTTGTCAGAGTAACATCCTCAAGATCACAGGGTACGTGCAAACTTTGTCCACTGCATGTTGGTAATTGAAGAACGTAAGTTGAAACACAGGTGCAACCGAGAGAGGAAATCGAGCTGTTCTATGCAGTCCACGACTTTCAGTATGGTCATTCAACTTGCTGGGTGTCATAAGCTCTCCTAAAGACCACCTGATCATCCACACATTACACCAACACGAATCGAAACGTGAACGGATATCCAAATGCGAAAGCGATCCGGTAAGTTTGACCTCTAGGGATTACTGAAATTGATGACGCCTTTTAACTACTGTGATTCTTAGAGGGCTTGGGGTTCTTTTGCGTGCCATAAATCTACGACACGGGACAAATGGACCAATTGCTTTACTTCCCTTCCAAAGAGTGCCAATTAAGGATTTTTACGTCCGAAAAAATCGATCGCCCTCCACCGGATTTGAACCCGAAATCCCGAAAACCACTGGCTAGAAAAGGAGACTATAGAGGACGACCATCTAGAGATCGATCGTCGATTGTTGAAAAGCGTGGTTAGGAGAAATCAGTAATTATTATCTACGGCGGCTATAAAAAACAAATTCCTCGGTACAGCTTGTCTAAAAGGTCCTGACATTCCCCCACTCCTGAAGCAAAGATTATCGCTGAGCAGTCCACTTGCATAAAACAGAAGTCTTCCAGTTGCTAATAACTGCTAATAGCTGCTAAAATAACAGACTAAGATGGCGCCACGGCAAAGTGTATGACTCGCATTCGTGAGGTCCAGGGTTCAATCCTCGTTGACCAACTACTCTCACTTGGTTTCCCCTAGTCACTGTGTGAATGCTGGGCCAGATTCTCTTCTCCATGGATTTATTTCTCATTTGCCTTCCTTGTCATATTTCAGGTTTGGTTGGTAGCGTGGTACGTTCAGGCGAATGTGAAATGATGGTACAGATGTTTGCACTCTGGAACCTCTTCCCTGGGCCTCCTGCAAGTTTCTGCGCGGACGACAAGGGTCACCTCGTCGCCCTCTCCTTGGGTAGAGGAAACAGTTCAGTTGTGCGCCAGTGTCAATATCGATAGATATTAAGGACATCTGTGCGTCTCTGGGCTTCGCTGACTTCGTACTCTGGCAAGTCTATGGTCACATTTTGCCTCATCCCTTCCCCTTGGGGGGGTGGTAACCCTCAAAAGATCCATGTCAGGTCACGATGGGTCGAGATGTCTCCCTCCGTTACACATACACACAAACATACATACACACTGCTAAAATATATTTTCCTTATTTATAGTTACTGTGGATAGACTTAATTCTCAGTTTATTTTTACTTTATTTAGTGCAAGTTCCAAAGTTTTCTTTATCCCCGATTTTCTTTGGTTTCGTCTTTGGCATTTGTAGACTTTCACAAGTTGAATTAAATTATGGAGCAAATGGAATAATGTCCTTCATGATTTTCATTGGATTAAAGGAAAACAAGTGAAAACCGTGTCAATATTCTTAAAGAGTGGAAACCAGTTTATTGAATGAGTCATATAATGCACGACTTCGCTTCATGACAGTAAGTTATGAGGAATATAGGTTCCAATAATGAGGTAGCAAACCTGACCTATCATATGCTACGAAAGCAGCGGTATGACAGCTGAACTGAAGCAATATCTGAAGCAAATAAATATTGAATGAAGCAACCGGGTAAGAACACAGAACACAGAAACTTGAACGGAAACCAGCCAGAAAAGAAAGTGGGTAAATTACGAGGCGGGAAAGCAGCCTCAGTTAAGTTAATACATCCAGCAAACACCAGAGCATTGCTCGAGGGTCAGACAAATTATGTCGGTAGTGAAAAGAATTCCAGCGGATCATTTGCAAGTCTCCTTTTTAGATTGGAGATGGAGATGATCAAGGGATAAGGTTTTTTATATGAAGCAAATTCTAGCGTAAAAAAAAACATAAAGAAATAGTGACACACCTGTGGAGACCACGCAAGAAAGCATTATGGTCTTTGGGGATAAAAGCAGCACAAAAACGATCAAACTTGTAACTATGACTGTGGAAGGTTATTTCAAACTATTATCATCATCATCATCGTCATCGTCATAATGGTTTGGACATGATGCCGTTCTAATCCTCACAATAATTCAACTCCAGCTTAACCTTGTTCATTACACACTTGTTTCCCTTTAAGAATATAATTTCTAATTGTATTTGGTATTTTTTTTTCTGTATTTGGTTACTGGGAACACAGGAGGATTTAGGAGTGGAAAGAGGAAATAAAATTAAATGTTGAAATCAGTAGAATATTTAGAGGTTAAAATAAATCGCAATGGAAAATATGATCAGACCAAACCCAGAAACAATAAGATGCAATAACTTATGGTGCTTATATATGCCGACACACGCACACACGCGCACACACACACACGCACACGCACACGCGGACGCGCGCACACGCACACGCGGACGCGCACGCACGCACGCACACCACAAATTAAATTACTGGCAACAGAAGTGGACTTTTGGAGGCAAGCAGCAAGAATTTCGAGAAGAGATAAAATAAGAAATAACGTCATTAGGAATCTTATGGGAGTCAGATCAACCATTCTGGGTGAGATAATATTCAAAGAGTTGAAATGGCATGGACATGTAGGAAGATGCCTAAAGATAGAGTACCGAAAAATGTAGTGGAAAGCATATCACCAAAAAATCGTAAGAAAGGACAACCATCAACAACTTTGAAGGAGAATGTCACACAGGCAGAATTAATTTGGAATACGAATACTATAACAGAGAAGAATGGAAAAAGGCTATCGTAAGATAGGTAATTCATTAAAAAATCTGATGTGTTACACTCACATGAGTTTCTCTTCTCTTACACTAACCATTCTTACAAACTCTTATTCCTATATCTTCTTCGTGTTAGTTGAGGTAAAATTTTGCAGAAATTATCTTATTGTATATTTTCTTCTAGATGCAAGGGGAATGTAGGAATACAGTAGGCTTTGAGCGATAGTCAAATATTTTAAACCTTTCAAATTCCGCTCTCTTTGCACGGCTAACATAACAAAATGAATAAAGATGTTCCAATTGACGAAAGTTTGTTTTCCAAAACTCACACAAATAACAAGAAATATCTTCTAAATGGTTTCCTCCGAAAAAATTTTATTTCGACATAAATTGTGGTTTTATCAAGATCTAATTTTTTTTTTTTTTTTTTTTTTTTTTTTTTTTTTTTTTTTTTGTACAGTAAGATTTGGTCTCTCTCTCTCTCTCTTACGGTTTACCAGTTATGCAAAAGGAATCCAGTGAAAACAGGACTATATGGGCTATAGCCAGAAAATTCAAAATATACATTTCATTTGTCATAAAAGTATCTTAATCAAAACGGTATTTTAATCAAAATCGTAGTCACCAAACCCAGCACGATTATTAGATTATTGTTATTCGATTATTCAAGATTACTTGGACTAAGCACTTAATTTTCATCCTTACATTAATACTTCTTAAACGTTCAAAGCAAACGAGTCTAAAAATGTCCCTTAAATATGTCCTCCAAATATCCCTTACGCCACTATGCTAATATGACCTTTGATTAGCGTAGTAATTAATGGTGCTGAAACAGTCAATTGGACATTTTGAAACCAGTTTTTTTCCATTTTGTCAGTTTTATTCATGTGGGATGCTAGAATTATTATCTTTATCACATGTAAAAATCAACATATACAAAACGCCTACTATACAGAAGTTACAAAAATAAAATACGTATGTTTAATTTGGTAAAATCAAGTTTTTTAAGAAATAATAAAAATAGGCGACTTGAAGATAACTACAAATTCAACCTACACAGTGGAGTGCCGTTTGAGACAGCATTCCACTAAAACGCAAATGCGTTTTTTACTGTCGGCAAGGAAATGTTATCTTACTACAATCTCTCTTATTAGATGTGTCAAAAGCTTTGAAGAACTTCTAGCGAAATGGTTACGTAATTAACATAGAGCAAAGAGACCATTATAACTGAAAATTCGGCAGGAAAGGAGATCACTAAAACGACTTGCTCCGCAAATATCACATTCAAGTATATTCTACAAATTATTTTACATAAGAGTAATTCGTCCGCCGATACTAGATAATTGAATATATTTTGTTCCACCCAAAAACAGGCGTAGAAAATTCACCACAAGTTCTGCCTGAACGCCAAAAGAAGGCGAATTAGGTCAACAATCATGTTTATGCACGTTACAGTGTTATCAGTTAACAGATAAATACTAATATTTACATCAATTATGTACGCACAAGTATTATATGTAGCAGCATGGGTGATTCACAATTATAACTACACATTTCGTAGAGAAAAAATCAACTAACTGAGTAGATTAACAGTTCAAACCCCCTCTCATATCTCAGACCTCTCTTGCCTTCTTTTCTGATGGTCAGAGAGTGCATGTATTGAGGCCCTCGGAATAAAATAAATGTGATGCGTTGCACTCACGTGACTTTCTCTACTCTTGTACTAACCATTCTTACAAACTCTTATGCCTATATATTCTTCGTGTTAGTTAAGATAAACATTTCTACAACTTATTGCTTATTTCCTTGTAGGTGCAAGGGGAATGTTAGAATACAGTAGGCTTTGAGCGATAGTCAAATCTTTTAAAGCTTTGAGATTCCGTTCTCTTTGCACGCTTAGCATACAAAAAAATGAACAAGGACGTTGCATTTCACGAATATTTAAGTTTTTCGAAACTGACACAAATAACAAGGAATATCTCCGAAATGGTACACTCTAAAAAGATTTAGTTATACATAAATGGTGTGTTTTAACGAGATCTACATTATTCGTAGAGTAAGATTTGGTCTATTTCTTACGGTTTAGGGGTTATTCCAAAGTCGTCCAAAGTAAATAGGACTACATAGGGTATAGCCAGAAAATTGAAAATATGCAGTTCATTTATCATAAAAATATCTTAAACATATCTTAAACATGTATAATTTTAATCTAATTTTAGAGCCATTTTCAACAAAATCAAAATTTTCGAAAGATTTTCCATGTAAAGGGTAATTTAAGGTCGGGCTATGTTCTTCAAAATCTTCGTGTCACATCCTTGAAGGATATTAAACTCAAATATCAACTTTGGGTTTTCCCACTTTTAGTTTTTGAGTTGTGCTGTCCACAGACCGACAGGCTGACAGATGTTTTTGTAAAAATGCTTTAATTGGTGAAATCTCGCATGGAATTCTTGGGTGGAATACAGTACTTCCTCTACTTACCAGTAGATAAAGTAAAACAGGGTTAAATATTGCCGACACTTTGTAGATAGGCATACGACCGCCTCCGTAGCGTGGTTGGTAGCCCGCTCGCCTCTGGCGCGGAGGACTCGGGTTCGATCCCCGGTACCAGCATGGGGATTTTATCCCTTCTGGGAGGTCTGACACTCAGCCTCGTTAGATCCCGGGGGGACCAATTGAGGAGCTATTTGATGGAGAAGTAGTGGCCCGCATAACTGGCCGGGAGGGTTCGGGGCGCTGACCACGTCCCAGTATTGCACCTCACCAATGACGCCTGTAGTGGGCAGCGGCTGGGCGGTAGGCCTTGGCCCTTCATGGGCTGTCGCTCCGAGGTTTAGTTTAGCTAGATAGGTATACGAGTAAAGGAGGATTGTTGTCCCTAGGAAGTGCTCCAACATTGACAGATAAGTAATGTCCTCTATTAGGACAAAGAAGCTAGGTCAAATGTTGTACAACGCACGACGAGGAACTCCCGCCGTATGGCTGTGTGGGTTTCTGTTGGCAAGTGTCCATTCGAGTTTTGCAATGCAGAGTCTGTCCAGCTGCACAGTGCACGCAATAACAGCCGCCGTTATTCAGACCGGGAAAATGCTTTCTTTGTGAACTGCTGCTTACAACAACAGCCTTGCTATAATTTCTCTGCTTGAGCGTTAATGGGGAGGAACCCACTTGTCTGCAGTAAACTAACCGGACATGGGCACATCTGGTGTTTAACACCTTCGCACTAGACCTATAAAATGTTCTTCGTGCTTACCCAGGTTCTCAGCACAAGTGCAACTGTATGGGCATCCACCTGCATGTCTTATACGAGTATCCGCTATGGCTACATCCCTCGTATCTTCCGCATTCTCCTCTTTCACTTTCTCATCTACGTACTTACCGAAGTAGAAGTATATTGCACCCAAAATGTCATATACATATTTCACCGGAAGTACACGTGTTGATAAAAAAATGAACAACCATTCACGAATGTTTTAAGTTTTCCGAAACTGACACAAATAACAAGGAATATCTCCGAAATGGTTCACTCTACAAAAAAAATTATCCAGATATAAATAGTGTGTTTTAGCGAGACCAACACTTTTTGTAGGTAAGCAGTAGTATTAAATGCCCAAATATGATTTGTCACAGCTGATTTCCCTTGCACCTAGGAGAAAATTGGTGTAAGACAATTCCTGCTTTAATGTTTATCTTGATTAAATGAAGTAGATAGTGGAATTGTTTTTCTACTGTTTATCTATACATGTTTTCAGACTCCCTGAACCCAAAAACAAAGCATTTTCAAACAACCATTGAGAGAGAGAGAGAGAGAGAGAGAGAGAGAGAGTGTGTGTGTGTGTGTGTGTGTGTAAACAGCAGGTCAAGCACGAATACTAGTTAAATACTGAACTTTGTATTTAAGTTTGGCAACTTTTAAAAATGCTAGGTTACATAGTTGTCTTTGTCTAAAGTAGGTACCGTAAGTTTAAGATTTTTGCACGAGAAATAAAATTTATACATTGAATATTATGCAAATTACCTTTCAACCTCTTCATTTTGAATGACCTTCGTATAACTGATAAACCATAGGATGTATAAAATCTTAATACAAGAAAACCTAAATCTAATTAAAGCATAATTAATTAATTATGTCGATATTTATTTTATGTAGCATTAGTCAATTCTGAGTTATTCTGTGTTATGGACTTTAACGTTCAAATGTTTATTTCAAATCGGTATTCGTTTTCTCTCGAGGTCATGTCAAGGGCATGCAATTTCAAAGGCATTACACCGCAATCCGCTTTTTAAAAAATCCGTCTTATCACTTTAGACTATTGTAAGCTTATACTTGCATGGAAATGTGTAAATTTGTGATGAAGCTGGGCTGATTAAAACGAAGTAGGAAAAACAAGAGACTGAAAAAAATATTCTTTGGAAGAGTAAGTGGAGAAAATCATGTGAATGTAACATTGTATTTTTGTCAGTGCAATTTTTCAGTCAATGTGTCACTTAAAAGCAAACTATATACAAGCAATATATACCTAATTTCGAAAATGTGGGGAAAAGATGGATACGCTATCTTGGCTTTAACATTTTTTCGTTTGCCAAACTGTCAACTTCTGCGGTCAAGTGATATAAAGAAACAGATGAGGCGGAATTGATAGCCAGATATGCACTTTTTTATTCCAGGCCTCAGAAAAAACAGCATGACTAAGTTAGCTGGTTGACAAAAAGTGTCTTTGAAGTCTTATTGGATAAAAGCAGCAGTTTTCGTGCCGCACCAGGAGTCACGGATAATGCGCGGCACACGTGACTCGGAGCTCTGGTGCTTTTTTGCTGTCATGAGAAATAGTCTTATTGTCACGGAAATGTCCCGTGCATGGCCTTGTGGTTTGGAGGCAGTGAATTGCAACAGCTTCTCCATTCAAGCCAGACGTTCCTTGGATTAGAAACTGTTTTATCTGCCAGCATTCGACAAAAGCCTTCGTCTCCTCAAGGAGTGCTTTTCTGCCCGTCATTCCCTCTGTACGATTACTCATCCAGAAACGAAAAAAACTTGGGATTTAAGTTTAATGTTTTTCAAGGATGCGACATGAAATCTTTTAAGAAGATTGATCCACCCTCAACTACCCTTCACATGGAAAATTTTTCGAAAATTTTGATTTTCTCGAAACTGGCTATAACGATTTGAATTTTCTAGCTACAGCCCATCTAGTCGTCTTTACTCTCGATGACTTTTGCATAACTGGTAAACCGTAAGAGATAGACCAAGTGTTAGTGTAGAAACAAATCTGATGTGTTGCACTCACATGACTTTCTCTACTCTTGTACTAACCATTCTTACAAACTCTTATTCCTATATATTCATGTTAGTTAAGATAAACATTTGTACAAATTATCTTACTGCTTATTTCCTTGTAGGTGCAAGGGGAATATTAGAATACAGTAGGCTTTGTGCGATAGTCAAAGCTTTTAGATTCTGTTGTCTTTGCACACTTAACATATAAAAAAATGAGCAACGATGATCCATTTCACGAAAGTTCTAAGTTTTCCGAAACTCACACACATAACAAGGAATATCTCCGAAATGGTTCACCCTACAAGAAAATTTATTGAGGCATAAATTGTGTATTTTAGCCAGATCTACATTTTTTGTATAGTATGATTTGGTCTATCTCTAATGGTTTAGCAGTTATGCAAAAGTCGTCCAGAGTAAATACGAGTACAGGGGCTATAGGGGTAAAATTCAAGATATACATTTCATTTTTCATAAAAATATGTCAAACATGGCATTTTAATCAAAAACATTAGAGCCATTTTCAAGAAAATCAAAATTTTGAAAAATTTTCCATGTAAAGGGTAGTTTAGGGTGGGACTATTTTCTTCAAAATCTTCGTGTCATATCCTTCAAAGACATTAAACTTAAATACCAACTTTGGTTTTTAACCGACTTTTCGTTTTTGAGTTATGCTGTCCACAGACTGACAGACTGACACACAGACACACATACAGATCTTTTTCTAAAAATGCTTTTTCTGGATTCAGGGGGCCTCAAAACATATATTTCCGGTAAAATTTCGACATCGAATTTTTGGGTAGAATACAATACTTCCCTTACTTACCAGTAGAGAAAGTAAAAATGTAGATGTTGCTAATACCACAATTTATGTCCAAATTAATTTGTTTGTAGAGTGAACCATTTCAGAGATATTCCTTGTTACTTGTGTGAGTTTTGGAGAACTCTGTTAACTGTCAAATGGAACATCGTTATGCATGTTTGTATATCAGCCGGGCAAAGAGAACGCAATCTAAAAACCTGTGTTCCCATATTCCTACAGGAAAATAAATAAGATAATTTACGAAAATTGTTGTGAATTATCACGAAGATAAAGGAATAGTTGTAAAAATGGCTAGTGCAACATATCAGATTTTCATAAATGTGATTTATTCAACTGATAGCCCCTTGTCTTGAACACGTTATTGCATGTAAGTCCTTTTTCCGTGTATTTGCCATGATACTTCCGTTATACTCGGGCAGCTGTTAGAATAATTGCAACAACTTATTTTGAAATACGCTGCCCTGTCCGGCTGTAGGAGACAAATGCACCATGTTCCCTTACAAGTCCAATTTTCGTTTAATTGCATCTGCGGCATTTCAATGAGCATTTTCTACTTCTGTGTTCGATGCTGTTTTCTGCAGACGTATTTTCAAGGTAAGGGATTCATAAAAGTGCATGGCTTGTGCCTAACAAATGCACCTGCTATTAATCAAAGATCGGAAACTTGCTGATAAAGCAATGCGTTACCTGGACTCTCATGCAAATGAAACAAAAGTGGAGACAGTTAAAAAAGGGTATAGACGTTTGGGTGAGCAGGCTTGGCAGACTAATAGAGTCGGTATCCTTTAGAAATCCAGAATTTGTGTCGTTTAGTACCTGATTAGCATTTGGGTCGAATATATTTCACCGATCTGTCTCAATAAATTAGAGACTTGATTTAGTGGCTTTAACTACAGACTGAAGGAAACAAATGCACCTACATATCTGCAACTCTAGGTCCAATTAAGCAATATTTGTGCGCCACTGGTGCCTGTATTTTTTCTTCTTCTGGTATGTATAGTAAGTATGGGAAGTACTGTATCGAATTCAAAAATTCGATTTCGAAATTTCATCAAGTGTGAGACTCCCTCAATCTATAAAAAAGAACATTTTCAGAAAAATCTGATGTACTTCACTCACATTACTTTCTCTACTCTTGTACTAACGATTCTTACAAACTCTTATTCCTATATCTTCTTCGTGTTAGTTGAGATAAACATTTGTACAAATTATGTTATTACTTATTTCCTTGTCGGTGCAAGGGGGAAGTTAGGTAGGCTTTGAGCGATAGTCACATCTTTTGAAGCTTTGAGATTCTCTTTTCTTTGCACACTTACCATATACAAATGAACAACGATGATCCATTTCACGAAAGTTTTAAGTTTTCCGAAACTCACGCACATAACAAGGAATATCTCCGAAATGGTTAACCCTACAAGAAAATTCATTAAGAGATAAGCTGTGTATTTTAGCAAGATCTACATGTTTTGTATAGTATGATTTGGTCTATCTCTAACGGTTTACCAGTTATGCAAAAGTCGTCCAGAGTAAATTATACTATATAGGCTATAGCCAGAAAATTCAAGATATACATTTCATTTCTCATAAAAATATCTCAAACATATGGCATTTTAATCAAAATCGTTAGAGCCATTTTCAAGAAAATCAAAATTTTCGAAAAATTTTTCATGTAAAGGGTAGTGTAGGGTGACGCAATTTTCTTCAATATATTCGTGTCGCATTCTTGAAAGACATTCAACTTAAATACCAGCTTTGATTTTTAACTGACCTTTCGCTTTTGAGTTATGCTGTCCACAGACAGACAGGCATACAGATACACGGACCTTTTTCTAAAAATGTTTTTTGGGGGGGAATTCAGGGGGTCTCAAAACACTTATTTCCGGTGAAATCTCGACATTGAATTCTTGGGTGGAGTACAATACTTCATCTACTTACCAGTAGAGAAACTAAATAAGAAAAGTCAGTTAAATACTAAACTTCTTTCAACAAAATCCCTCATCCCAGGCTAGCTTTTATAATGGAACAATATTCAAACATTTTTATTTTCTTAAAAATAACTAATGATGTTGACTAAAATATCTTATGTGTACGACATTTTTATGACAAATGAAATATACGTGCTAAGTCCTACATGAGGGGAGAGTAATCAGGTAAAGAAGTTTTTCTTTTCTAGCTATCACTTTTCACAATCTATGCAACTTATATATAAAACGAAAAAGACCTCACAGCGATTCCCAGAAAATTCTAAATAGAATACGTCTTATTTCTCGTACAAATACATTAATTCAAATGTTCAGATTCTTTTTAAGAAAAAACTTCAAAGTAAAGTTTAGTTTGTGGTGAGGAATTTTCTTGGAAATAAGGCAAGAACTCTTGACAACCAGTAGCGCATAAATTTGCGCAAGTACAGGGCGACCCATAAATAGCTAAACGCGTTTCAAGACTTGTAATTTTCCTGCGGAAATGAATTAAAAAATCCGATGGGTGCACTTACATGACTTTCTCCAACGTTCCGCAAACTATTCTTACAACCTTTTTTCTCTGTTTACTCCACGTTAATCTAGATACATATTTGCAAAAAAAAAAAAAAAAAAAAAAAAAAAAAAGTACCTAATTGCTACTTTTCTTGTAGATGGTAAAGAAATATGGGAATGCAGTAGGCTTCAAACGATAGTCAAATCATTTAAAGCTGGTCGGTATGTAATGCCTTTTAAATTCCGTTACCTTTGCATGGTCAAGAATTAGAAAATGAATGATTTCCCATTTAAGAAAAGTATCTTTTTCTCTCCCTAGCACAACAGCCCATGAAGGGCCAAGGCTTGCCGCCCAGCCGCTACATCCCCTAGCTCTGCCCACTACAGGTGTCATTGGTGGGGTGCAGTACTGGAGGGTGGTCAGCGCCCCGATCTGTTATTAATAAAGAAGAAATGAGCACGCATGTTGCAGAGAAGTATTTTGATTCGTATCTTTGCTGTAAGTGGCGATACATTTTCATCTGTACTTGCAATTTAGAATATGACATCGATCACATGCTTCTTTTATTCAGCTTTAGCATCACAATAGCTTGGGAGAATCGATGTTAATATTGTTTTCTTTGCACATATATCGTTGTTAAATTCCTTCCACTTGGTAGGTCATATCGGGCGCTGAACAGAATGAATAAACTATTTTTCAAAAGAGCCCGGGGTCCAAAGAGCTGCAAGTTACCCCACATGCATCAGCTCCAAGGAACACTCACTAGCATTTTGTTGCCCATCTCTGTGGTCTGGAAAATTCAAATATTTTTATACTTCACCCATTGTCAGATATATAACTTATCAGTTTATGAACGTAAAAGAAAAAAAAAAAAAAAAAAAAATGAAAAATTGTTGGTTCTTCCACAGCCTCTGAGATAATAAAGAAGTCAATTTTAGACTTGCTTTCCAGAGGGAAAGTAGAAGTTTTCAAAATGTTCAGTGTTGTGCGGATCATCCTGTATCTTAATTGATCAAGTGGCTTGGAGAGTGATTAATTTTCATCTGTATTCTTGGCAAGCCTGCACTTGAACACATGTTCGAACAAGCCAGCGAGTGGGTTTTCGATAATAATGAAAAATACGCATGCACTTGTTTAGTTAGCAAATAAGTGCCGAACTGCGCAATGAAATTACAGAAGAGTTAATTAGAAGTTATTGAAGTTGGCCTTATCTTTGATGTATCTAATCCAACTATCATGTAGAGGCAGTTCCAAATAATTACTTTCAATTTACCAAAACGTTAATGCGAGAAAAAGTTTCTGTTTTCATTAATCAGGCAACAACACCTTACACAGTCTTTTTACTTTCTCTAGTACGTTTAGTACAGGAAGTATTGTATTCCACCGAAAACTTCGATATCGAAATTTGAGACTCCAAAATTCATTTTATAAAAAGGACGATGAATAGCATAATTAGAAAATGAAATGCCGGATAAATAACAAACTTGGTATTGAAGTTCAATATCCTCCACGGATATTTAAGAAAATAAAATCCTCCAACCCAAATTACCCCTTACCTGAAAAAGTTTCCGGCCATTTTTCAAAAATAGCTGTAACAATTATTTTATTTAATATCTTCATTCGTGTATATTTACATGAAAAATAAGATGTAGCTATATCTTTTATTTTCTGAGTTAATCCTTTGGGAGGAATTTTCTTTACAGATAAACCATAAGAGAGTCAAAAACTTACTGTAATAATACGCAAATATCTTTAATACCTACAACTAATTTTAATAATTTTTATTTTTGCACCAGCCATTTCCGAGGTATTCGCTATTCTTGGTTTGAATTTTTCAACGCTTGTTATTTTTACCCTATCTGTCACATAGGGTTCCACTCAACATTCGGTTAAAACACACGTTTTAAAGTTGCCTGTATAGTAAAGCATTTTTAGAAAAAGGTTCAGTTAAAATAAAGTGTATTCCGAACTCATAACGAAAAAGTTGAAATATTTAATAATATTATTCATTTTTTTTTCTTTTAAACCTATTAACATTAAGAAACTCTTTCACTAAAGTTACTTTAAGTTTGCACACTGAGCTCATATTACATTTTAAGGAACGATACAATAAATTATTGAGTTCAAGATGCATATCATATTACCATATAAAAAAACTGATTAATCTATTAATATCTCTTTTTTTCCCAAATGGGTTTCTAGACCGTTTATCCGATTGAGATCAAAATTGGTATATTGCCCCTTTTTTTTTTTTTTTTTTTTTTTTTTTTTTTTTTTTTTTTTTTTCCATTGAGAAGGTTTCTATACTATCTATTGTAATATGCAACGCATTACATTCACATGGTTTTCTCTACCCACTTTTCTCTTACGTAACACATTCACACGTCCTCTACTCGCCCTTCAATTCATTCATTTTATGAAACACATTTACACTTCTTTCTCTACTCCCACTTCTACAAACAATGTATACCTTTTCTATATGTTTGAAATAGAAATGCAAGACACACACGGTTTTCTCTACTCGGTTTTCTCTTACTTAACACATGTTCTTCTGTAGTGGCTCCTTAACATATGTTTTATATGACTGAAATAATTGCAACGTGTTGTATTCACATGGTTTTCCTGAGTCACTTTTCTTCCTGTGGCATTTGTGTTGTTGAGTGATTTTGCATAGTGCATTCCGGTGGTTTTATTTATTTTGTTTACTTTTGTCTTTATAGTACTATTACATATTTGTTTAAGTGTGTTAATTAATACTTTTTAAATGTCTCCAACGAAACGTGAGGCTATTGGGAAGCGACAAAGTGTAAAAGTTGTAGGGATAAATTGTCAAACTACGGGCAACGCCAGGTATTTTACCTATTTGTAAATAAAATTAGTATCTTAACGTATTGACATAGCTCGTTAACATTTTGTGTTCTGGGTATACGTTAAAAAGGTTGAAATAATCGGAAGAGTACAATAGACTTGGATTTTCAAAGTTGCAACTCCTGTTGAACCGCCATTTATAGATGCTATCTGCACATAACCTTCCTAAGCACCCAGAGAGGTGGGAAACTCTGGCGCCTGCGCAAACTGCTTTGGCTATGGCGTGTCGGAAGAAGTGGAACGCAAGCTTCTCGTTGTGAAACTAAATGGAAGCGACAGGTGAAATTTTTTCTGTAAATTAGAGCGGCTGTTATGCACAATGAGCTGTTAAACGTTTCCCACCTGAGATTGCCTCTCTCTCTCGTTCTATGACAGCTCTTAGTAGCAAAGGGTGTCTAGAAATTTGTTTCATCCTACTAGAAATGAATGTGTTAGATTGAAAGTAATAGGAGCCAACTTCAAATCGTGATTATCTGATGAACTGTTTTATAAAACCTAGTCACATTTTCCACGCCATTGCTCCTAATTAGTGGCATCGGACCATGTCTAATGTGAAGGGACAGGGTGTGTGGGACGCACTTTGTGATAATTAAATCAGCGGAGTCAAGTCAATGTTTAAGGGGAGACAGATACAGCGATCCACAGCTGAAAACCCGTAAGTCTAGAATTTCCAAAATGGGAAGTTAATAATACGAGGGCGAATCAAAAAGTAAGTTACACTTCCAAGTCACGGTCATTTATTAAAACACATACACCCACATACACACAGGCAATATGGCTATGGCAACACACAATGTAAGTTCACTTTTCTACGTAGTCCCCAATAGACTCTAAACATTTATCGAATCAGGCAACCAACTTTTCGATTCCAAATCACCTCCAGTGCTATGTAACCATCTGGATAGAGCTGGTTTCCCCTCCTCGACGTTTCGGAATCGTTGTCCACCAATGTCGTTTTTCATCTTACCGAACACACAGTAATTGGATGGCGCTAAGTCTGGACTCTATGGAGGATGTCATACCTTCCACTTGAATAGCTGAGCGCTTGTGTTATTTGGCGGGCCGTGTTAATTGTTGTGGCGAGAAATTGCACGCTCACAATATATAGCTTTGATTTCACGATGAATGTCCATGCAATTGAGTCGTTTGCCCATAGAAATCTGATCATTGCACGCACCTCCAATTTGGAGTGACGCCTGCTCTACACACACCACACACCGTGCTGTCGCGGCGAACGAGTGTAACTTACTTTTTGATTCGCCTTCGCACACGAAAGAAATAAAATCGCTTAAAACCTGTAAAGTTTCTCTTTTAATGTCTTTATATTTCTCCTTCGATCTTTATCTCTGAGGGGCACTAAAAAAAAGTTCACAAAATAAAACCACACAGATTAACTTAAGAAATTGCTGCCGTTTCTCAGAAGGAACCGCCGATGTGATGAGAAGTGCCAGGGACAACGAGGCTTCATATGCGCGAGTAATTTACTTTTTCTTTTTAAGTATTTATGTTATATATTAACATATAATGGGTAATTTAAAAATTACACAACATACTACTTTAAAAGTTAGCTAAAACTCTCGGGACATTATAAAGACATATACAATAAAAATAGCGAGAAGAAAGTACTCTAAAGTACTGTAATCAAAAATACCAGTTTAGGATGAGGACCTCTCGATAATGTAGCAGAGCTCCACGTTGTCGCATTCCGACTACCTCGTCGCTAGTTACAGAGAATACCTCATTGGTAGAATGAATAATAGCTCAACTTACTTCAATATCGCCTTGTTTATTCTGGGCTACTTACATACACAAAATTGCTAAGAAAACACACGAAAGTCAAAACAAAATAAAAACAAACTTTTATCGCGTTTTTACTCCATTATCGATGCCAGAGGGATCAGCGAATATATAACATGACATTGCTGTTCCTTTGTTTTTTTGTGAGGCCGCGAAACTAAGCAATTATTTTTATGTAAGCTATGTTCGAGCTATTAGGATTATCGTTGAGAAAGCTATAGATGGTCTTGTGAGCGTTTGTAGGCATTTGATGAACTAAATTGTGTGAAATGGACTGAAATTAGAAACTATGTCAAGGGTTATTTCTGCCAAGTTTGGTGCCGAAGTAGAAGTCTATAAGGAACTTTTAACATTTAAGCACATACTGTTAAGGACATAAGTACGGATGTTTGTTCAGGACAGCTAAATTACCAATATTACATCAATATTTGATGCAGTTGCGGACTTACAATGTTAGTTATTAAGAGTAGAATGTTTTAGGTCGGTTAGTATCTTGAAGTAGGCGTGCCACAGAAAACATGGCGTAGGTTGGGCGGTACGAATTGGTGTAGTGAGGTAACAAATGCTGTATCGGAACTGAGTTCGAATGAAAGGGCAATAACCTCACATTATCTAGACCAATGAGGTGTAAGAAAAACGGATAGTCAATCTCAAGGCGTTGTTCATTTTGCGACACAGTTATGACCATGCAAATAACACAAGTAGTAAACTAACTGATTGGTTTGTTGGAAAATTGTTAATTAAGGGGGGGGGGAACTAACACATTGAAGTGGAAACATATTAGAGTACCCCTTGTCAAAGTATCTGTCCTTATACCCCTAACAACCAAGATGAGCAGAATTACGTCACAGCATGTAGACGACCAACTAAGGAAGTGCCGGGCTGTAATAAATAGTGTGTTATAAAGCTTACGAAATTTACCATGAATATGTTGTTAGCGTGCGTTGAGGCTAACCGGTATATTCCCACGCAATAATATAGATTGCGTCCCTCCAGGCGATGGGGTATTTAGCCAATCTGTCATTTTAGAGAAAATTGATGGGCAGGCTATTTATAAACTACGCATTAGTGTCATAGCTTTCTCTTCTATTGCCTATCATGTAACGCTGCATATTAGATATGACACACATTCGATTGTGAGCATTTTAAGAGGCAACTGCCGGATCACAGAGGAAATAATCTTCAAGTTACAAGTAAGTCTGGCATTTCCAATGTCATAGTTTCCGATACGAGAGATACCTAAATATAGTTTATGCGGTATATGATTACTTGCATTTACTACAGAAACTTTGATGTTACTGTAATGTAATTAGTAGAAATATGATGAAGAATGGAGAAGATAAAACCACAGCTGAACGTGATAGGTTACGAACACACGACTTTCTCTGCCCAATATAATTTACTTTCATGTATTATATTATGTTTATATATTCTGCAAATTAGTTATAAATCAGCTTGTTCGTTGCTTTTATAATATTGTTTTAATGACCGCTTTTTTGGGAAAACAACATTTGGGAAGGACACGTAGATCTAATTATTATTTATTTATGCCAACAAGCATAATTAAGCCGTGTGTGGGCTAATTCAACCTCATTCAATCTAATTTTACCTCCCCGGCATTTTCCACTTGCGAGGGCTTTGATAAATAGTATCAAAAAATCTGATGTGTTGCACTCGCATGGCTTTCTCTACTCTTGTACTAACCATCTTACAAACTCTTATTTCTATATGTTCTTCGTGTTAGTTAAGATAAACATTTGTACAAATTAACTTCTTGCTTATTTTCTTGTAGGTGCAAAGGGAATGCTAGAATACTTTGTGCGATAGTCAAATCTTTTAAAGCTTTCAGATCCCGTTCTCTTTGCACACTTAACATATAAAAAATGAACAACGATGTTCCATTTTACGAAAGTTTTAAGTTTTCCGAAACTGACAAAAATAACAAGGACTATCTCCGAAATGGTTCAGTTTACAAGAAAATTTATTTATTCATAAACTGTGTATTTTAGCAAGATCTACATTTTTGTATAGTATGATTTGGTCTATCTTTAATGGTTTACCAGCTATGCAAAAGTCCTCCAGAGTAAATACGACTACATGGGCTATAGTCAGAAAATTCAAGATATACATTTCATTTGTCATGAAAGTATCTCGAACATATGGCATTTTAATCAAAATCGTTAAGAGCTATTTTCAAGGAAATCAACATTTTCGAAAAAGTTTCCATTTTAAGGGTAGTTTAGGGTGAGGCCATTTTCTTCAAAATCTTCGTGTCGCATCCTTGAAAGACACTAAACTTAAATACCAACTTTGGTTTTTAAGCAGCTTTATGCTGTCCACAGACTGACAGACACACACACACACACACACACACACACACACACACACACACACACACACACACACACACGGACCTTTTTCTAAAAATACTTTTTTTTTGGATTCAGGGGGTCTCAAAACATATTTTCGCTGAAATCTCGACCTCGAATTTTTGGGTAGAATACAATACTTCCCCTACTTACTAGTAGAGAAAGTAAAAAAAAACCTCGGGAAAAGCCTAGCGGGTTTTAAATCGCTGACTTCCAGTGCATTGCCTGTATGACCTCTGCTACTCTTGTGGATGGGAATATTTTGTATTTCTTGTTAATCAGGACTCATTTTTCTGAAACTGTATGTATTTATAGTTACGTATAATCATACAGGACGCACCATGACATTCAAGTGTTTCAAAAGGGGCTCAACATATTTACACATGCTGTGTGTGTTTTAAATATCTTTGCAGTTTCAGAAGTGTGTAGTTTGAAAAATTGAGAATGTGGCTAACAACTGTAATTACCTATAAGCAGTTACGAAAATGATTGTACGCAATATTCATATTTTAAAATACTACTTTTTTTGGGTAAGCTTCGGTCTATTTGTTATGGCTTAGTTCTTCACAGGTTATTCACAGAAAATGAAACGCATCTAGACGTTTTATTTATCTTAATATATCAAACACGATAATTTCATCAAATTAGTTAAAGCTATTTTTGAAAACAAATAATAACGAGCAATTTTCATGAGAAGGTAGTTTGGTACAGGAGTTGTTTTATCGGACAATACTGAAAGTTGATACTTTGCCGACTTTTCAGTTTTTTGTTTTGCTTTGTTTACGGTGATATTTACGCTTTGTTTCACTGGCTCAAAAATTCCATCATCTGTTGCAATTGTTCTTTCATTCAATTCGTTTGCATTTCACATAATCTTCCTTACTCTCATACCAGGCTACTCTCTCTGATACAGAGTTTGTCAGTTCCTCTAAGGGCATCTGGTGGTCAATTGTACGTCCTGGAGCGAGTGTAAATGCGAGGGTAAACAGAGAAAGAACGAGCACTCCAAAATGCACATTTTTAAACCTAAATATCGACTTGTAATTGGAAGCTAGTTCCTCAGTTACATAGATGGTAAGAAAATAAAATTTGGAGTCCGAAGAATGATATATCAGTAAATATAAGTATGTGTGTAAGTGATGCATGACAAAGTAGCTGCAAATGGCAAGGCGTTTCCTATAGTTTCATAAGACGAACCAAAGGGGAAACTACAATCACAGAAGAGTAGAAGATACATATAAGCAAAACAGCTGTCTTTTTGCAGAACACTGACTGATTAACTGTGTTATATAAGTGTCGAACAAAACTGTATTCATTTAATTTACTTTAAAAAAAGCCACCTTTCTCTGAAGCTGCCAGTGTATAATCTTGAGAGTGGTTTGGCTCATTAGTATCTAATCGTTTGTAAACAAGGTATTGAAATATCTACATAATCGTTTAAACGGAAACAGCGATTTATTTAAACGCACTTATTTGGAAAGAGCAGATTTAAAAATCTTACTTTTAGTTTACCTAATTACATTCTGAAGCAAAGCTAAGACAAACTTTTTCATTTCTTTTGAGATCCGATAGATAGATTAAGCTATTTATTTACGTTGTGCAGACTGCCACAACACAGCAAGTAATGTATTTTTGAGAGGAATATCACAATTATGAAACACTTCAGTAAAAGGTTCTATCGTAATGAAAGATGTTGAAAAATTTTACAAGAAAACAAGGTTTAAAGTTGAGAGTGCATATTAATGAGAAAGCGCTCTCCACTTATAGATTTATTTAACGGAGAAAAATGACATGCTTACTTATTCTTAGAAGACTTTACTATGGAAAAATATTTTGTTTTTAATTTTCACAATTTTTGGCGAAACTTTACATTAGAAATAGATGTGTAAAAATGTTTACGTAAATATTATAATACATGCAGACTATTGCTAATGACAAAGATGGTCATATGATTGTTATACTCATATAATAATTTCTGTTTGTTTCTTATTAGTAAGATATATTATTAAATGCTCAAGTTCCGCAAACCAGAAATTCTGTACACCTCCGCTTCTGACACTTCTGCCAAGAAATTGGCAAGGATAATATCAGTCAGTTATGATTATCAGTTCTTTAGCAACGACGTCATGAATGAACAATTATTCACCTGATCACCTAACACATAATCACACCTTATCCACACCTAAAACTAGTTTACAGGCACTGAATATATTATAAATGATTAATGGAAGTAAAATGTGTCTGGTAGTCTGCAAAGATCTGTGCAAATGTGAACAGGAGCATCCCAGACATATAATTACCCTGGGCATTGAACCAGTTGGTGCGTGGCAGCTCGGGGAAATTAATTATTTTCATTACGATAAATACAATTTAGTGAGAGCATCTATAACTAATTAAACGTTTACGTGTAAAAACAGCTGTCTGTAAACAGCTTTTGATGAAAATTCGTTGAGGCATATTACTTAAAGAATTTCAGTTTTTACTGGTAAGTTCTATGGTAACATATTTTAGTTCTGTAGAATTGGCATAAGTAAGGCAGAATAAATATTTTATTCCACCCAAGATTTCGATATTGATGTAGAAGTAGAAATAGAAGTTTTAAGGATATGCATAGAAATTTTGAAATTCTCATCCATTTCGCCTCCATTTCATATCATCCTCTTCCTCACTGTCATACCTGGTGCTTGGGTGACCACCTGCTTCCAGGTCTTCACTCTGTCTGGTTCAGAGGTTCCTCTGCTCCCCGACAGGCGTCTGACCCTAGGCACTGGCTTGTAACTCCTATGGGGTGTAAGTCCTACATAAGGGGAGGGTAATCAGGGAAACGAGGAAGAAGAAGAAGAAGAAGAAGAACTGTTACTTTTATACATTTATACCATAGGTGTAATGTAAAACAAACATGTAAGAGCCTAAATTTGTATCAAATTCTTACGTCACCCAACAGGTCACTCGCGCCATTTTTTTTTTTAAAATTTTGGTTTAATATTTTAACCTTAGGTTCAAATTGCATGTACCTTTTAAATTTTCCTAACGGTTTTGTGAATTTCCTTCAGTTTAGACGCCAAAAATTTTTAAACTTACAAATATGCTTCTAAAAATTTGTAATTTTGCGTTTGAAAATTAAAAATATGTGGTTAGACACGCCTAGGGTAGTTTTTATTTCGTGTGACTCTGTGAATGTGTATCAAATTTCATTAGTGCAACACAAAACTGCTTCACAAGGAATATTTTACAGGAAGAAAAACACTAAAATATCAATAGCGACAGAACAGCGATTAAAGATTTGAAGCATAGCTCAGATTAAAATCCACGCAACGTTTAGACATATATAGGGTAGCGAGGCAAATTATGCCCTTTTCGCATCTAGAGTGTGGCACGTGTGTGTGTGTGCGCGCGCATCCTTATTGTTTTGACAACATTTCTTAAATAGTTTACAATACCTTGTTTACTCTTAGACACAAACAACTATTACAGAGAAAGGCGCATCCATTTAAGAGGCACAGTTGTCATATTATTGTGATATTACGAAATGTTTATAGCTAGTTATTTGTATGAATTATTTTCGGTTTGAGTAATGCTCTTTGAAACGTTGAGTTTCTTACTTCTGAACTCGTGCAAGAAATGCGATGTATCACATACAGTGCCAATGTTGAAAGTTGCCCAGGGGAGTAGAATAGTAACAAACCTATTTACAAGAATTAAGAGAATAAAAATAGCTAGCTTATTTTATGAATCATTTTCTGCATGAAATATTAACGGGTGTAGAAATGATATAACTGTTACACTTCCAAATAGTTGTAGTTGAAGAATCAAAGCTAAAGCAGACATTGTTCAGACATTTTGTCTGAATTTTGGACATTAATGGCTATTATTCTATATTAAAAGTTCAGTTTGGTTGAAAAAACCGCTCTCGATTGTTTATAGATTAATTATACAAACTTTCGCGGCATATAGTTTGAAGAAAACTGCTAATTGATAACAGAAAAAACGGGGTGCAGGTTTTAAGTGGTTCTTCACCCACGCAGAGAATACATTATTTAGAAACTGACCTCTTGCTTCAAATTAGATCCTTTGGTCCATATAGCGGTTTCTGAACCCGATACATTAGTCACACAAGGACAAGCTTGTCCTCTTTTCATTTATGGTCTGACTATAATTGTATTTTTTTCTGACACTCTCCTTCCAACTTAATTAACACGGAAGCGTTAACTTTCCCCCACTGTATAATAGTGTCATTATGCCAACAGCATCAGCATGGATTCCAACACCTTGCAACAAGCCGTTCTTGACCTTACAAGAACTCATCAATCAATTTCAAATATCAGTAAGTTTCTAATAGTGTGAATTAGGTTCACACACAGGCGCGCGACCTATGGTTGCTGTCTTAACCCACCGTTGAAATCTCCAGCACAAAATCAAAATTAATACCTTTAAGAAGAGACTAAATGGCGAAAATTGCCAAAAAACTAATTTTTAGATTTTTAAAACTAATACTTGTAATTTTCTTTTTAATCTTATACATATGTTACCTTTGTAAATAAATACATTTTCTTCTGTTTCTATGTTTTCTTCATTTTGTTTTCATTCTTGTCTAAGGGGTCTTTTTTTTAGAAACCATTGAAGTTTGCTAACTTAAAATTTATTAGACTTCTATTTGGGTTTCTTTCTATAAGGAGATTTGTTTACTTTATACACTTCTAGAAGATTAAGAGGGACAAAGCTATCTCCTTCGTCAGCTGATGAATTAATAAGTTCAATACTTTATTTAGATGCTTCTTGAATTTATTATCTGTCTGAAAGAGTACAATCTCAGAACTGTCCGTCTTACACAGATAGCATAAAGTCATAATGAGGCAGTTTACGATCTAGGTTTTCCATATATCTTAGGCAAGACATTTGAGTACTTACATGACAATTCTGGCAAAACCAAGACTATAGAAAAATGACAGTTTTAGATCATTCACCAGTGAGAGAAACCACGTACAAAAATGTTAACTAACGAAGTGCAAACAATGAGACCTTGTATATCGGTAACATTGGACTGGTTACCTTAAGCGAAGTAAAAACACATACGAAAAAGTTACATTAATTTTCCAACGGATATTTTTCTGAGGAATGCTCAAAAAGTTTGTAAATTTCTTCCAGTTTTATACCTCTACAATGACACTTTTTTCCCCATTCAATCTGTGGATGCGAATAGAAGAAAACTTAGTAAGAACTTCGATGTAATTCATACTCAAAATGTTTCACACTCACATAACTATTTCTGACCATTATAATTTCACAAAACTACATTTATATAAACATTAGTTATGCCAAAATGTTTGTTCAAAATTATTTAAATTAATACTTAGTTACGTAAGGTATAGCAAATGTTTCTAAAATGGTTAACGAAGCGAAAATTGTGTTGCACAACACTGTAGTTTCATTCAGTGCTTTCCCCTATGGTACATTTATGTCTATATTGTAAAAAATGAAAAAAAAAAAAAAAAAAAAAAAAAAGTCAGTTATTGTTAATCGCACTTTATTTGCCTTCCTGTCAGTTAGCGTAGCGGTAAAGTTACACTTAGATCACTTTTGTACAAACTCGGAGCAAGAGAAGAACTGTCGATTTGAATCACAATGAAAAACTGTCAGATTACAACTCGCACTGAGCTGCACTTGGCACGATTCACAGGCGTGGTCCACTGAACGCTTCGTAAACGTTTAACTCACTCAACATTCACACAACACAACACTTCACTACTTCGCCTCAGGTCACGAAGGCGTATAACTGGCCGGGAGGGCTCGGGACGCTGACCACGTCCCACCCTCCAGTACTGCACCCCACCAATGACGCCTGTAGTGGGCAGAGGGGGGGACGCAGCGGCTGGGTGGCAAGTCAAGGCCGTTCCTGGACTGTAGCACTGAGGGTTTAGTTTAGTTTTTAGTGTCATTAACATAGAAACTTAATCTAAAGAGCAGAGAGAATGATCTTAGTTAAAGGTTAACCAGTTAGTACATTATTTAACACGTAATGTTATCTCAGATGTCATCACTTACCTTTATTTCTGCCGACACCACATATTCGCCTGTAAAGAAACAAAGAACACGATAAGTCTGCAGACAAATTAAGTCTTGACAAAATAAAGACAAAAGAATTCTATACATTCAGTTACAGATAGGTGTCTTTGTCAGCCGAGTAATATGGACTTGCATAGCTTATCAGTCCACTGCAATCTGTGTTTCGGTCAGAGACAAATTATGTACAGAAACCCCTGCTGTTCAGCGAGTTCAAGTATCCCCTTAATGTTCATAACTGTACATTACATGCTATAAAGATGTATCAAACGTATGCGAAAGTTCTTTTGCTATTTATACTTTCTTTACTACGTATAGTAGAGGAAATATTGTATTACACCCAAAAATTCGATGTCGAGATTTTGCCGGAAATAACTCAAAAAGGAAAATTCGGCTAAAAACCAAAGTTGGTATTTAAGTTCATATTTTGATTCTGAAGTAAATTTCTCCATACTAAACTACTCTTTACATGGAAAATTTTGATTTTCTTGAAAATAACTGTAACGATTTTGATTAAAATGTCATATGTTAGATATATTTTTATGGCAAATAAAATGTATATCTCGAATTTTCTGGCTATAACCCATGTAGTCCTATTTACTCTGGACGACTTTTGCATAACTGGTAAGTGGTAAGAGATAGACCAAATCTTACTACATAAAAATTGAAGACAACGTTTGCGACGATAAAACAAGCTTCAAGTAACGCCCTCGTATATAGAAGCTGAAGTTACAATTTTCTAATGATATTGAAACAATGCAGGTATAAGTCAAAATAATACTTTTTATTAACTGAACGGTCAATTTTAGTTTCCATTTTCAAGCTAGTTTACTCACAATAAAATTAAAATAGCATGCAGTAATTAAACTTACCTTACATTCACCAGTCCTTACTTTATAACCTCTATGATTACTGGAGGTGTACCAGGCCATGTTTTTCCTCAGTGTTCCATCACGTGGTACATAGTGAATTCATTACCTTTTTACCGAAAGTTTTACGGATTACAGTCACTAATGACCCTCGCTTAGAGGAAGCAGAAATCTCCGGTTCTAATTGTTTTGTGAAGCGTGAAATTACTGTAGTGCTTTCTGAAGGACAGGAGGTATACTAAAGTAGTTGTAACCTCAGAATTATTTCCCAAGGTTTATGGAAGCGGTAATTAAGAATTTTTAAATTGTGTATTACCTATAAAAAATCAGTTTGTTGAGAAACAGCATATTGCTTTCGATTCAAACTATCTTTATGGACTATTGCCACTCTAGAATATTACGTAAGATGAAGTAACCTTAAAAACGAAGTGAAATTTGTCTTCTCAATTCTAGAATCCTTGCCACTCCGCTGCAGAATGTGGAGATACGCACACGGTCAAGTTTAGCGGGTAGTCGGAATCGTAAAAAAGATAAGACACGCGCTTGCCTGGCATAGATATAAGTACTATCATCAGAGAATTAGAACCTTCTGGATATTTCGACATCTGGAACGCTCTGAAAAGTTCCTATGGCGTATAACATTAAGTTTTCCTGGAATAGCCTCTGAAGTTGTTTTCATTCTTCATGACCTGTGCATAATAGCGAGTCTTAAAATGCACACAGTTACCCTTTACATACGTAAATGGGCAGTGAGCTTATTTAAGAAAATCTGATGTGTTACTGTCACATGCATTTCTGTACCCAGTTTAAGTTATTATTTATAAACATACTATTCTTACGAATCTTATTTTTATATCTATTCATTGTAATCTAGACTAACGTTTGTAGAAATAGCTACATTACATGTTTCCCTGTAGATACAAAGAGTCCAAATGTAAAAAGACATTTTTCAGATATTCTGTTATATGTTTGAATTTTCCGATTATTTTCGTTTTCTCAAACGGGAAGTCCTTAATCGCCTTTTATGTCCCGGACATGCAAAGAGAATAGAATCTTAAAGTCATCAAATGGCGACCAGCTCTTAAAATAAATTACTATCGGTTAAAGCCAGGTATACATCCATACTCCCCTTGTAATAAGAAATTTTCTTCAAATGTTTATATCGATTAACATGAACTTGATAGCGGCATAAGCGTTTGTAAGTATTAGTTGTCTCAAATCAACATCAGATGCTTTTAAATTTCAGTGTAATATCTCCTTTCCTAGCTGAATTGTAGTATCCAATGACAAATGGTCCACACGGTGCACAAAAACAATAAATGTTTAAAAATCTATATCATTTAACTGATTATAACACAAAAATCAATCACAATTTCATTTTATTAGTCTTAGTTTAAAGAAAGCAGTAGCTACATAGCTGTAAAAATTAATAACTCAAAAACCTTTCGAAACAGAAACAAATTACATGGCCGGCTTAATTGATTTGGAAATCTAAAAATTTCGGAAGAACTAGACGACCGTTGCAGCTTCTGGAACATTTTCAGAAAGTGAGTACAGTGTGAAAAGTTATTTTCAAAATCCTAAAATTTTAAAATGAACAAGGTATTCTGGGATTGTAATGTACATTATATAAATATAGGTATTTATAACATAAAAAGTAAAAAAAAAAAAAAAAAAAAAAAAACTTATTTTTTTTTCATGTATTTATTTTATCCAATCAACATGCCCCATAGCATGTAGGTATATAATATGGTTTATATTACCTTATTATCGTATTATTATGTTACATAATTATAATAGTTTAAAGTTTATGTTGTTTGCATATTTCACAAATGGCCCACAATAGTACGTTACCTTAGTTTTACATATTTTATTGCCCATATCCTTTCCTCTCTTCCTTGTTATGTGCTCTATATTATCCAAAACCCCTTTCTTCCTTCCATAATTTGTTTTGGCTTTTTCCCTTCCTCCATCCTCAACACGTCCGAACCATTTCAACTGTGTATTCTAGAAAGTTTCTTCTATTGACGTTCATTTCAATTCTTTTCTTATTCTTCTCCAATGGAAAATCAATATAAAGCGGATAAAAAGGTTTTAGGAACACTTGTAAGAACCTGAGAGGGAAATATGGAAAGAAGGTCAGGGATACAATGTAATGTTGACTATGTTTAACACCCGGAACTTTCATTAAATTGTTTCCCCTATAATTTCTAAGCGTTTGCAGTGCTCCAGCTACTCGGGCAACCAGAGCACCAACAAGAGTCACGCCGAGGCTCTATCTGGAATGCAAGCAACAACATTTTGATAATTAATTCAGTGAAGTTATTAAGTACCAAGTCAAACAATAAAATCTCATTAAAGTCAAGTAGTGTAGAGATATTACATGACAGGTCCCACAATTAGGTGCCTCTTTAGTTACACTTCGCCCGCCAAGCTGAAAAGCAGCAACCCATAGGTCAGTGATGCGGGCGGCTTGTTAACTAATAAAAGGAAATGTACCTATCGCGGGTGATTTTCTTGGGGCTAAGGTTCACACATTGCAGTGTGTGTTTTCTCGTAACTCTGTGTAATTACTGGGGACAATAGGCGCGACCTTGGCCGTCGGAACGACGAACCCTGAAGCGTCTAGCATGTCCAAGCTAATTGCAAGTTATGCTGCAGTTATCCATGCATATATAATAACAGCCTTGCTTGTGATGTGACACACAATACTGCGTTTTCCCTTATCCCACACATCTTCATGCTGCTTTGCATCTTTCTGGAGAGATGCACAACTGTAGTGGTTGTGCAGGGCTTCTCAAGCTACAGCACGCGAGAAAGTACAGTGACATGCAAAGATTTGAGCAAATAAGAGGTCCCAGAGGTCCCAGGTTCGATTCCCGGCTGGAGGGTGCGAATTTTTCTTTAGCCAGGATTATTGCTCACTCTCTCTGGAGTCTGGAGAGAGTGTGAATGTGTGTAAACATGAAGACAACTCAAATTAACACCAACAGTAACGAGTAAACATCGTTGCGGTAAGCAATTTTCCCAAGGGCAAAACCACCTATATGACCTAGATGTTAAACGCGGCATACAGGTAAGTGAAGCCAAGGAAAGATTTTATAAACAACAAATATTTCACAGTTTTACTGCATTTCCTTTCCTTTATTTTCTTTCATCCATTTGCTTCTCTAAGTTCTCTGACCTGGAGATGGCGTGGATGCTTGGTGTAAGGAAAGATGGGCATTCGCCTATCGACAGGAAAAACTATGAAAAACCCAAGGTCAAAGTGAGCGATAGATGAGAATCGAATTCGCGGTTTCTGAATGTGAGTCTTGCACAGACCAACTGATACAACGAATAGTGACAGCATGTGAATTTAAAAGGAGGAAATATTTGAGAAAGAGTCACATTGTTGCTGTGCTCAGAAGTAATCTCCTCCAACATGAACAAACCGCATCCAGACTTCAGGGATTGCCTGTCTGGTTCGAAAGAGGATTCCTCTAAGTGGTAATTTCATTTTCACGAGGTCATATGGGCTTGTATATGGAGACTTTGGAGATGGTCCAGTTGCATCTGCAACACACGCACACGCGATACAGGTTGCTGGACACGGAGAATGAACGGCGTAACCGGTACCGCGTAATCGTCGTATATCCACGTGCAGCAGGAGACGCTGTAGATGTGTACTTGCTTATTCACCCTCTAGTTATGATAACTCGATGGATACGCCTCTTTCTGCACATAGCGTTTTAAGTACAATTTCCGTTTTCATTCTCTGCCACATGTTTTCGTCAACATTGCGCGGAGACCTTGGAAGACAAATTTTTCCCATCTTTTTAATTTTTAAATCCATGATTTTCAAGCAAATCACGGGTCCTAATGACCTAATTGTCGACGGGCCCTTAAACAACACTAACTCACCCCACGTCAACCAAAACTTTACATGGGAATCTTCTCGAAAACTTTGATTTTCTCAAAAATGCTTCTAATGCTTTTCTGTGTAGTGTTCAATGCCCGCTTTTACTACATACGGCACCGCAGGCGGTGATACTGATAACACATGGAATGAGATGGCGGGGGAAACCGGAGAACCCGGAGGAAACCCGGCGCAGCGCCGCTTCTAATACTTGCTTAAAATACTGCAGGCTTAAGATATTTTTATGAGAAATGAAATGCATTTGAATTTTCTGCGAATAGCTTCTGAAGTCCTTTTCATTATGAATGATTTCTTTGTAACTGGTAAACCAAAAAAAGAGACAATCTTATTACATAAAAAAGAACTTGTGGTCTTGTTAAAATACAGAATTTATGTCAAACACATTTTTACTTTCTCTACTGGCAAGTAAAGCATTGTTAAAAAAAGGTCCGAGAACACGTCTCTCTCTGTCTGTGTGTGTGCGTGTGCGTGTGTGTGGGGGGACAGCATAGCTCAAAAACGAACAGTCGGTTAGAAACCAAAGTTTATATTTAAGTTTAATGTCTTTCAAGGATGCGACACGAAGATTTTGAAGAAAAAAGCCCCCCCCCCCAAAAAAAAACTACCCTTTACCTTTTACAGGGAAAACTTTTCGAAAATTTTGATTCTTGAAAATGGTTAACGATTTTGATTAAAATGACGTATGTATAAGATATTCTTGTGAAAAATTAAATGTATATTTTGAATTTTCTGGCTATAGCCTATGTAGTCCTGTTTACTCTGGATGACTTTTAAGTAACTTCTAAACCGTAAGAGATACACAAAATCTTACTGTACAAAAATGTAGATCTCGCTAAAACACATAATTTATGTCTAATTTTTTTTTTTTTTTTTTTTTTTTTTTTTTTGGTAGAGTGAACATTTCGGAGATATTCCTCGTTATTTGTGTCAGTTTCGGAAAACAAAACTTTCGTGAAATGGAACATCGTTGTTCATTTTGTTATATGTTAAGTGTGTAAAGAGAACGGGATGTAAAAGCTTTAAAAAGAGTTGACTATCGCTCAAAGGCTACTGTATTTTGATATCCCCCTTTCACTTACAAGGAAATAAGCAATAAGATAATTTCTCTAAATGTTTATCTCAACTAACACGAAGAAGGCAGGAGGAGTTTGTAAGAATGGTTAGTACAAGAGTAGAGAGAGTCATATGAGTGCAACACATCAGATTTTTTTTTTTAGTTAGATAACCATTCTCGATATACTTCTTGTTATTGGTTTTAATTTTCAAATACTGGCCTTTCAAAGAAAATGTAATTTCAGTGTCCTCATATAGCCACCAGCTCGTACAAGATATGATTATTGCTTAATCCTACTCTATTCTTCTATCCCCATTTTATCTACGGGAAAATAATAAAACAATTTCTACAATCGTTTATCTTGTAAGAATAAGTTTATTTAAGAGCAGAGAAAAGTATGCAACTGTACGTTTCAGATATTTGATATATTTAGAGCACAATTATGAAATAAGAGGCTGTACTTGCTTCACAGAATGTCTGAAAACTGGTAAATAAAAATCAATAGGGTCAATACAATGCATAATGGAAAATTTTTGCAGCCATTTTAAACCTGTTTTTTTCGTTACTTAAATGTGGAATGTTGCTTTGCTTGAGCTAGATTTCTTTTTATGCTGGTGCGGGCCTTATTCTGGTACTGACAAATATTCTGTGGCGTTTTCTTATGGAATTCATCGCCACTAAAAAGGGCCAACTTGAACTTCCAGTCTCAATTCTGTATCACTTCGCACATAAAACATTACCCCTTTGGAGTAAAACAATAGATCTTAGCTTATCGTTTATAGCAATGGTCATATGTTCAAGCAATGTAATTTTTTCCTTGTGTACATAAATAATAATAAAAATCTGACACGTTGAATTCATGACTTTCTCTACAAATGCTTATTCCTCTATTTCATGTTAATCGGTATCAACACTTTCAGAAATTATTTTATTGCTAATTTTCTTGCAGGTTCAATGGGAATATGGGAATAGGTAGACTTTACACAATATTAAAATGTTATTTTTGCAATATTTGATGCGTAGCTAATCAATGTTAACACATATTTGGTAGTGTAAGCTAAATTTTCAATTCATTTATCAATTCCCATGGTACAAGACTAAACTGCTCATTAATGCCTACGGTACCAGTAGGAAATGACGTAACAACCAACAGCATAGCAATCTAAAAATAAGTTAATATTTATGGGAGTTTAACCAAGTTGTTGAGTTATGTTGTGCACAGACGGACACACACATGGATATTTGTCCAAAAATGCTCTTTTTAGATTCAGAGGTTTACAAAACACGTATTTATGGTGAAATTGGATGTAGATATTTTGAGTGGACTCGTAGTAACCATCCAAGTATGTAAGATGAACCAAAGTTAATCGTTTTAGCCTAGAACGCCCAGCCTTTCCCTAACCACCAACACCCAAGAGGGTCAATTTGACCCCTAGTGTATAACTTTAGTATTCATTTTTATTTTAAAAACTATATGTATTTATTACCTATATTTATTTTAATGTTTTTCCTCATTCACATGCAAATTAGGAGGACACTGAAGAATATACGACCAGCACAATCACATTATTCGAACAATAACTTATCAATAAAGTCCATCAACACAAACAAATGTAATTGATCGCTTTGATTAGTTTTACATGAATATAGCAATAAAATTATTGATTTAAATTTAAATTCTGAATAGTTTATCCTTCTACACAATTGTCACATTTGTATTGAATTTTCTTTGTGCATTGTCCAAACGGTGCATTTAGAGGCAGTTTAATTATATTTGCAGAATTTAAAGATTTACCATGTCATCCGTTTTGGCGCCATTTCTTCTTCATCTTTATCACCACTGTTGTCCTACGAAGTGTGCGATTCTTCGAGTACTCAGTCTAGTCCCTCTGCAAGTTACACTCTGCTTTTGTTTTCCAGTAGTGGATCTGAATAATAGATTGTGGGTGTTCATTTTCTACTTCTCTAGTTTTTTGCGGTAAAAACTCGTCATCTGAGTCATCAAAACAAATTTCACCTCCATCATAATTATGTGCGAGAGCTTTTTTTAGTATCTCATCCTATGTAAATAATGTTTCCCTTCACCTCACTGCCACGTGTATAATGCTGAGTTTTGGATTTTTTTTTTTTTTTTTGAATTAACGTTCTACAACATTGTGTCATATCGGACGAATGAATGAAATGAAATGGGTGAAATGATGCTCAAATGAGCCCAAGGCCCATGGAGTTTTAAGTTCTCCGACATTCGTCTTCTCAGGGTAGGGAAAACCTCGGAAAAAGTCCTTACCCGGATAACTTACCCTAAGCGAGATTCGAACTCGCGACCTCTTGAACGTGAGGCAGACACGCTAACCATCAAGCTATCGAGGCGGGCGAGTTTTGGAAGTGAAGGACACTTATTGCCCATTGTTGTTGATTATTGACGTCAATCTAAATAAAAGTTCATTCTTCATTGTTGCACCATAAACTATAATAGCTTCATGCAGAATGTATAAAATAAATGTTAAGCATACAAAAAGAGATAATCATATTATTTTAAAGGGGTCAATATGACCTCCCTGGGCGTTAAAGTTGAGCGTTATATAATAGGATTGAGCGCAAAGCACAGATATTTTAAATGATGAAAGTACCTCCGAAACAAACAAAAGCCATAAGAGGAAATTTTCCTTGGACCGTTCTCTGAAAAGTAGTTAAGACTTAAAAGCGAAAAAGGGCCATGTTGACCTCTGTGGGCATCGTCTCCACTGGAAGTAAACACAGGCGGTCAGCAACTAATCCGCGATACGCCGAAACCAAAGCACACCACTAAATATAGTACCTTAAATATTGGAGATTATCTTGAGAACCTTGGAAAAGACTACTTGAATGTAACGCGATAGCAGCACTATTCCTAAAACTCGCGAGTAAATATCGTTCAGTTCCATCAGAAACACGAGGCATGAATCCGCGTGGCGTTTGTTTGTGTCAGTCGCAGCTGATAATCATGAACAACAGTTATCGCGGAGGGATACAAGGTATGGACCTAAGGCTGGATGGAGTATAGTGTTAATAAGTGAACTATTTTTATTTGTATTAAGAAATATTGGTACCTACAATACTTTGCGTGTAATTCTCAGCACAGCTAGCTACTTATTCATCTGCGCTGCTCTCATCTACTCTTATACTTACTCAGCAGTTATTCTAAACGTTAGTATGTGGTTTAGCCAAAAGAAGCAGCAACATATGCCATCTTAGGGCCCATACACCTGCTCCAGCACGTAACAGTACCAGTTGAGCAATCTCAGACTGCCGCCTGATTGCGCAAACCATGCTACAGCTCCAGGTTTCTCTTCCCCGAAAGCAATTTTCGTGGTGTAATGGACATACGGTAGTTAAAGGAGAGCAGGGCCCGGAAATTGGTGGTGTAATCTTGCGTGATGATGACTAGCAGGGAAAGAAAGTTGCAGCACACACCGATACTGCCGGAAGCATGCACGTGAGGCATTTAGTCTTTTAAGACATTAAGTGACAAGTCAACCACGAAGCTACAATCCGCGGCAGTAATTCAATATCTGCAACGCCACTTCCTGTGTGCTTGTTGCTGGTTAGAAGTTTAAATTGGTTAAAATTAAAGGGGTGTATACCCCAACTGACAAGCAATTGCAAGAGCTCCTGCTTTCAGTAGCTGTAGTAAAGAAGTAGTAAAAGAATGAAGTATAATTAGTGTAGAACAGGGCTAATAAAAGGAGAAGGACCACACAGATTTTTCTCAAAGTTCAGCTTTTCCTAGGTGTAACGCAACGAAAGCTCGCCAAGGAGAGTTGCGTGCCACGTCGATACTATTGTCCATGGAAAGTAGAAAGAGTTAACACTATACTCCACACGGTAGTTTGTTTCAACTTAAACCTCGCGTACTATAGTAGAATCAAGTCAGGTTACCCCGCTCAATTGAAGGTCACATGACCTTCTCAAGACGTTGTTAAATACTAGAGCCGTGCAACATAAGTAACGGTATGTTTTACGAAAACAGTCTTATGCGCAACCTGCAGGTTGGCAAGCTTTCATTGCGCCAGCTCTAAACAAGCTCAGCCAGCGAATAGCTTCTTGAACAGTCTAGAAACGCTTTCTTCTGACCGCTCCACTGTCGTCAAATCGTGTATTTACAAGCAGTGCTGCGAGGTAGCTTGACCTTGAGCGTCTTTGAGGCACCCGGTGGCCGTTATTTCGCGTGTCAGTGGACGCATTGTACAACATAGGCAGGTGTGGTTAATAGTTAACTACAAAATGTTATTGAATCTGTTGTAGTTTCCTGCATTTATGCTGCGAAGTCAAGCTGAGTATTATTGTTACATGATAGTTGAAAAGAGGCAAATAAGCATGTACAATCTCCTTTACATATGTTTTCAAACGTAAAGGAGATTATATTCCAGAAGCTCCTAGCGATAAAATGTTGCCTTTGTCATTTCATGCATGTGATTAAATAAATTTTGGCAAATGCCGCAGAACTGGTTGGTGAATATGAAGCCGACAAAACGGCAAGTAAGTTTATACGCTGAGTAGCACGTAACCAAGTCATAAATCCTGTAACTCCATTACAAGAAGCATTACAACTTGCTTCCTCACTTTACAGCCAGATAGCATAAGTGAAGCCTTGAGATGGTAGGTTTAACTGAAATTTTGAAATTCTGAAATAGTAATCCTTTTATTCCATACCTGTATTGTTAGTGCTAGCATGTTAGTCTAAATTTAATCCATTTTGCTGTAAAAGTTTAATACCTATGATCAAATTTGTTAATTTTTTGTTACATGCTTAAAAAGGTCACTCGGGACAAAAAGTTTAAGTTTAGGTAATATTTTAAATTTTGGCACAAAACACACCTGCATTTTAAAACTACTTGTGGTTTCTCTAAGTTCACCAAGCGAGATGGCACCCCGATAACTCCAGAGGCTCACATTCGGGAGGTCCTGGGTTCTATTCCCGTAGCCGAACCTCCTTATCCATGGCTTTTATACCCCAAATGTACTTCTTCCATTTAGTGTCATTAATCATTTCATTCACCCTTCACCCCATTGGTTCTTTAGGGGTTGCAAGAGACAGCGAAGGCGTTAGGTGCAGCTTGGCAGGGATGATATGCGCCCACAGGAACTCTTTCTGCCCCTCTTGTCCATTGGATCCGGGTGGAAAAGGGGGGCGACATCTGGAGGCACACCGAAGTCCCTCTGAGTAGGCGCCTGAAGACCTGAACACTTCGAGGTGTCGTTAAACTTTGGAAACGATATGAACCTCTGTCAATCTCTGGATTTGGCCGCCCGGTGTCTCCTCTCAGCTCGTTCTTTCTCCTTCAGTGCGGACCCCCTCCATATCTCTCCTATTCCATCCCTATTAAGGTAAGCTCAACCAAGATGACTGCCTTCCAACTAACTAAGGTCAGCTAACTGAGGTTAAACTGACCTGCTGGTGTGTTTAACGAGAATACGACAAGAGGTATGTTTATCAGAAATACCTTAAAATCAAAACAAAACTGTGTATAAGGATTTAAAAACAACCCGTCTGTAAAATTTCTAGAATCCACTATTAAAATTCCATTCATTTGAATACACTTTACTAGGGCTGTAGTGTATAGCTCGCGAATTCGTTTTTGAACACTAAGCTTCACCCAGAGGACAGTCAGCGAGCGACACCAGAATGAGATAACGCTGGTACCGAAGGCCGGTTAGTGACTCGCATCAACGCTTTCATTCTAATATTTCAGTCCTCAAAAACAATTGCTCTACTCTCATATCATTCTTCCTCCAGCTCTGACGCACCATAAACCATCGGCTGAAGTGCCGGAATCCCCTCCCTGACGGACAGGCTATACAGTAACCTGGGTTTATGTGTAACCGATACTCCAAACGTTACGCATGTAATAAATTAATTTCCATGATATTTTAATATTTGTTTCACTGCCCTTCGTACAAAATCATTTGTACGTTGCAGAATTTGATTACTGCATTGCTTCAGAGTATCGACCGTAAAGTTACTTAGGCAATAGCGAAAATCATAAACACAACACCGCCTCTAAATATCAGGTTTTTTCATAGAAAGCAAAAGCTTGGCCACAGTTGCATCACACGTATAGACAGAACCCCTAATAGTTTCTCCGATAACTATAGGGTTCCAGACAGTATGTTCTGAAAAACTATTGCTAAATTGGTTTTGGATTGCCAGTAGACTTTCATCCTTCCATGCAGAGAATTTGGAGAAAGCAATGCCAAGAAGTACACGTGCTGGAATTCAATACCAATCTGAATTCCTGATCAGTTCTAGGACAGAGAACTCCAATTAACTATAACATTCAAGGCCATTTGTAGTCCTTTATTACTACTAATTCAATCTCTCCCACTGGGGGCATCGTAAATTTTTATATGCCAAAATTATCGTCCGTGGTGTTTATTACGAAATAGTATTTCTCTCAGGCGGTCATGAACCAACTAGCAGGAAAATATCTTGATGATGCTAACAGCAGACTGAGTATTGCCTTCGTTGCTGCCTTTTCGGTAGATTATCGGCACATGAATCTACTAGAATGTGTTGTGTTCTTCTCTTTTTGCAACGTTTTTTTTTTTGTTTTAATTTTATTATATTACAGAACCAACACGTCAGAAACAATAGCTTGTATAATGCATATTGTGACACCGGGTGTGTTGGAGCTTAGCTACTTCATATCACATACCAGCCCGGTTAATAAAAAAGGCGCTCGAGATCAGGCTTCGTCGCGCAATGGTTTGTGTAACCATTGTTGTCACTAACAATGAACGCGACGTTTAACAAAGGATTCCTGGAACCTTCGAGAGCCATCCGGCTGCCGGTGTGTTTGTGGAAGTCAGGAAAGGTCCATGTTACGTCATTCTCGTTAAGTAAGGAGGCACGGAAGCACCAGAGGTGAGAGCGACAGATGTGAGTTGGTCAGTGTGTCAGTGAGTGCGAGACAGCTGTGTGTGTGTGTGTGTGTGTGTGTGTGTGTGTGTGTGTGTGTGTGTGTGTGTGTGTGTGTGTGTGTGTGTGTGTGTGTGTGACGTGCTGTAGTCGTGAAAGGTGCGTCGGGTGGAAGAGAAGTTTCAACGAGTGGTAAGTGATTATATCGTCGGATTTAATGTATGAGAGAGGGAGGGAGAGAGAGAGAGAGACAGAGAGAAGAAAGACACTGAAAAGAGTGGATCAATGCTACGAGAATGCTGAAGTGTAATAGCACAAAACACTGTACACAGAAGAAGAAACCCGCTGTTTTGTGCAGAAATTAAGAGAAAAAATAAAGTGATGGAAAAGTAAATGTCATTTTGTTACATTGGTGTCAGAAGTGGGATTCGTTGTACTGCCGTTTTGTTACAATGTTATATTGTTGACAATATGTTGTCACTAGCAATGAATACATGAAATGAGATGAGTTATAGGTTTCTTCAATTCGCTAAGGTATTTGCAACACGATTACAAGGAAAAGAAGGGGAGGAAGGTCATGGTAGAATAGGAACCACCACAACATTCACCTCCCGACCCATAAAGACCACGAAAAATCCATTAGTGAGAGCGGGTGGTCGCCGAGATCGAACTCGGGACTTGTCCAATGCGAGTCACATTGTTACCATGGTACCATCTCGCAGGATTTATCAAGGTAATAGAGAGCACACAAAAAGCCTATGACTAAGGCGCTTGTGTCTTCGACAGCGCTCTTAAAAGCCAAATCGAAGATTCAGATAGCACAAAACTTACTTTACGATAGCCAAAACTGGAAGTAATTGAACATAAAAAAATCGGTACTTTTGTTAAAACCCATCATGTCATCACGAATATAGATAAACTTCAAAGTTTCTCAAGTCATCCTGGTGATTAATGGTGATTCGATGACGTGATGGACTCGATGTATCGCTGTTTCCTAATTAATTTCACTTAGTGCCATTGGTTCCTCAGACAGTTTGACAGCTAAGGCTATGTTAATGGAAAACAAATGAGAAGCAAGGTATATACCGTAACAGGAAAGGTTAACTTATTGCTTGTAACAGAGCGTTTGTATTCGAGTCTTATACCAACGTTTGTACTTCAGGAAGTTACAGAGAATTATGGTAGCATTTTTGGAGCAGCGTAAGGTAAAATGATGAAAATAAAATCTGATGTGTGGCACTCACATGACTTTCTCTGCTCTTGTACTAACCATTCTTATTCCTATATCTTATTCCTATATCTTCTTCGTGTTAGTTGAGATAAACGTTTGTACAAATTATCTTACTGCTTATTTCCTTGTAGGTACAAGGGGAATATTAGAATACAGTAGGCTTTGTGCGATAGTCAAATCTTTGCACACTTAACGTATAAAGAAATGAACAACGAGAGTTTAAGTTTTCCGAAACTGACACAAATAACAAGGAATATCTCCGAAATGGTTCACTCTACAAAACAATTTATACCGACATAGCGATATCTAAATTTTTGTATAGTAAGAGTTTGTCCATCTGTTACGGTTTACGAGATATTCAAAAGTCATCCGGAGGAAATAGGACTATACAGGTTATAGCTAGAAAATTCAAAATATGCATTTCATTTGTCATAAAAATATCTTAAATATATGCATTTTAATCAAAATCGTTAGAGCCATTTTGAAGAAAATCAAAATTTTCCAAAATATACTCCATGTAAACGGTAATTTAAGGTGCGTACACACACACACACACACACACACACACACACACACACACACACACACACACACACACACACACACACACACACACACCTTTTTCTAAACATGTTTTTTTTTTCCTTTTCTTTCTTTTTTTTTAAATTCAGGGGACCTTAAAATATATTTCCGGAGAAATCTCGGTATCGAATTTTTGGGTGAAATACAATACTTCCGTACTTACTAGTAGACAAAATAAAAGAGCCAAAACCATGACATACTTATCAAAGATTGAAATTTGTATTCTGAAGAACTCCAGTTTAAATCTGCTTTCATTAACTTCGATAGCATGAATTATGTTAAGAGCTCTAAATCCGTGCAGGATGGCTCAGAGGGAAGAGCTTGTGACCAGTAATCGTGGGTGTATGTGCGTGTATATAAAACACCTGTCACTTGAGACTTATTTGCTCTGTACCAGAAGTGTATGAAATGAAGTTTAACGAAAGCCACAGACTACAAAAAATGAATATTGCGCTATCTAGAACACTGTCACACTTCATTGCATTTCAATTAAATCATTTTTCAAAAGATGCCTTTGAAAAGCCTTAACCTGATATAATGTAGATAAATAAGAGATTGTTAAGAAAACATTCGCAACAAAGTACACGTAATACTCTATTGTTGCGAGTGAACACAAGAACTGGGGCTTTTCAATGAAAGGATTACATCATAATTAAGCTTTGAGTTACGTTTTATTATTTTATGTTATTTTTATACCGCTCTTTATATTATAGGTGCCGCCGTTCACTCTCTTAATGCCTATCTACTCTGGGCTTGGCTATTGCGTTCATTCATTATTCATTTTCATATTTTGTGTTGTTTTTGCACTTTTTGCATATAGCCCTGCTGCTTTATGTAAGACGGTAGCCGTGTTCGTTTAGTAGAATGGAAATAATGGGTATGACTAGGCGTTATGTTGGTAACCAACAAGAGTGGACTGCACTACTTTAAATAAACTGGTTCACTCTGGCCGAGGGCGCTCCGTCAAAGTAGCAGTGGATGTAATTTGGATTTAAGGGAACTTTACTTTTGAGCTGAGCATTTTAATAATTTAGAATAAATGCGGGCTATAATAAGGACGTAACAGGTATATTAATTTTTATATATTATTTTATATTATACGTATAAATTAACATTTTTATTTAAATAGGGTATAATAACCTAAATGGTAAAAAATAAAAATTGGTCTTGATAAGAAATACATATGATATGTGCATTCCAATTATTTTTAATTAAATATATATATATATATATATATATATATATATATATATATATATGCTTACAGTATCTATATCTATAATCTACTAGGCTTCATTTGAAAAGTTAAAAAAATGAAACCAAGTGTATTATAGATATATAATTGTAAGTTAATGAACCAGTGTTTTTAAGAAAAGTTGAAATTGGATTTTCTCGGCAAAAAAATTTTGATTTGCTTTGAGTCAAAGGCTCATAGATCATTTCTGAGGTGCTTTATGGTCCATTGTTATATTTTTATTGCTATTTAGTGAGATGAAAATTTAATTATTTTTTGTTAAGCTAATGTTTGAAATAAAATATTAATATGAGTTGTAATTGTATTAAGAGTTGATCTTTTATTAAGAAAATATGAGCGCACATTCCGGAAAGGGCTAATTGGTCATACAATTCATGACCTTTTAAACCAGTAAATTCAACATGTGTGTATAAGGAGGGTAGAAAGGATAGAAAAGAAACAGCAAATGGTGTTGAGAAAAGTAAAATCACTTGATAGAAAATTCAAAACAATTCAAAACAAATATCTCGAAAATGGTAAAGGTCACAGAAAGCTTTGACAAATTTTGTACTATTTTGAGATCTACATTTTATATAGCAAGTTCTGTCTATCTCTCAAAAGTAATTCAGAATGATATTCCTAGAAAACTCCAGATATTAGTACATTTTAGTTGTCATGAAAATATCGTAAACAGAGTATTTTGATCAAAGTAGCAATTTTTTTAAAAAATGAAATTACCTATTTTTTCCCCGTAAGGTGTAACTTTTGTGGTGAGGATTTTCTTAAAAATCCTTGTACCCCGCCCCCCCCCCCCACACACACACACACATACACACACACGTTCTTTAAGCGAAATCTCGACATCGAATTTTTGGGTGGAATACAATACTTCCTCTACTTATCAGTAGGTAAAGTAAAAATGAGTCCTAAACCTGGTTAAGTTGTTGAGAAATGTCGCTTTAACTTGCCTTAACTAGCAGCAAGTGCTTCTAGATCCACTGTTAACTCTACTGTTATGCATATTCAGAGGCTGGAGCGCCTGGGTAGGGTAGGGGCTGGAGCGCCTGGGTAGGGTAGGGGCTGGAGTGCCTGGGTACGGTAGGGGCTGGAGCGCCTGGGTAGGGTAGGGGCTGGAGTGCCTGGGTACGGTAGGGGCTGGAGCGCCTGGTTGGGGTAGGAGCTGGAGTGCCTGGGTACGGTAGAGGCTGGAGCGCCTGAAGCCGCAGCATCTGAATGGATGTGATCATAGCCATGGGTGAGGTTCGCTTCATCATATACTTACTCAGCGAAATTGAACCGCATCGTTATAAGATTTCCAATTTGTGTCAAGGCCTTTAGCCTAATAGGCACGAGAAGCCGGCTGCCTTTGTAACACGGCTACGTTGCATTATTAAATAAGACTTTTTGCTACAGAAACTTGCAAAACCACCGTGTCAAAAACTTGAATCATGTAACCAACTTCCTCTGGTAAGCCCTGAAATGTTTTCAAGAGAAAGCTGAGACATTGATAATAACAAGGGTTTTTCACAGGTATGCTCCTTATTTCCGACACCTATTTTTTATCCTATTGTTGCTCACATGGCTTTCTCTACTCTTGTATAAGCTATTCTTGCAAGACTTATTGCTGTTTAAGAGGTGAAATTAGGACTGAAAAATTCACTGCCATAGCCGGGGTTTGAACCGCGTATCAAGTGGCTGCTTTAACCATCTAAAGGTTACTTAAACCCAGGACATAAAGTACTTACAATTGTAAGTCGCTTTTGGAGTATTTATCTCCGATGTGAGATTCCCTTGTGGTCTAGCTGAGAAAGTATACATCGGTTTTGGAGATTAATGTCATACTCGCAAGTTGGTCATGTTAGCTTAGTGGTTAGAGCAGCCGCTCGATAAATGGAAGATCCGTGGTCACGGCTTGTGTGTTTAAAAACATCAGCATTAAAGTTTGTTGGAATAAATAAATAACTAATAAATTAATAACTAAATAAATAAATTAATAACTAAATAAATAAACAACTAAATAAATAAGTAAACAACTAAACAGATAACTAAACAGATAACTAAGTAGATAACTAAATATGTAAGTAACTAAGTAAGTAAGTAAATAAGTAAATAAGTAAATAAGTAAATAAGCAAACATACAAACAAACAAACAAACGAACAAACAAATAAATAAATACTTAAATAAATAAATAAATAAATAAATAAATAATTACCTTATACCTGTATCTACTTCAGGTTAATCGAGATGAACATTTCCAGATTATATCTTACTGATAATTTTCTTGCAGGTACAAGGGGCTAAGGTGACGTCTAACCTCTCATTTTAATTCGTCAAGAATAAGAGTGACCTATACATGGGTGTAGATCGTGATTCTTTGATCCATATTGCTTCTCAGGCTCCAGGTTTTTGAGATGTTGGCTACAGATATCTTCTAACTAGACGAGACATCTCTTCCATGTTTAGTGAACCAAGATGCCCGACCACGCGTGAGACAAAGTGACAAAATATTGTTACATTATCGATAGTCAGATCCACTGCAGCGGAAGAACTGTAACCGCAGCATTGTGGTTGAAGATTAACTTCCGGCAGAATTATACGTGTTTTGTCGCTCTCTGTTGTCTTTTTCTCTGACGTCCCAGCTAACAGTTGAAGCACAGTATACTGGAGCAATGATTTCTACGGTTGTTTCTCGTCGAAAGTGCTTATGTCTTAAATCTTAAAATATTTCCTTCAGCATGCAACGAACGTGGTTTCAGCTTTTAATTTACGTCTGCGCAGAACAGGGCATGTTGATTCTCTTTCTTCTTTCCTCCACTCAGGCGTCCAGAATAAGACCTCTCTAAACGCTCCCAGTAGCGGCACTAGCTATATGTCACAACCTCACTCGTAGAACAGCAATTTATTTACATGAAGGATAACTTACTATCTGACTCATTTACTGATTCACTCAGGAGTAGCCTCGCTTATAATATAAAAGTGCAAGATTTTCTGAAATGTTCGCCGGAGGCGAAGGAGAGAATCTTCCAGAAGTACGTATCTGGTTAGCACTCGATAACGCTTCTGGTGTTTACATCGGGGGAGAGAGCAGTAATCCGTCTCCTATCTTTCCATTCCTACTCTACCAGTCAGGCGGTTGGTCGTTAGCCATGTTCGAGTAAATCAACATTTTTAGAAGTGCTCTGTGTAAAGGGGAGTTTAGGAAAGGTGAATTATCTTCAAAATCGTGTTGCATCTTTACAAGATGAACAAGTTAAATATCAACTTTTCATTTTTGAGCTATGCTGTTCACAGCATTCACCTAGTCTCAGTGAAATCTTGACATCGCATTATTGTGTGAAATAAAGTACTTATGTGAATGAAAGGACAAAGCGGTGTCTGGGTGACTTTTCTCCAGGATCTGTGGTTTTCACAAATTGCTTCTTTCATATCTTTACTTTCGTAAATGTAGGCCATTGTTTACCAGGATTCGGGCTGGATACTTGGATAGCCATCCTAGATACACTCTCTGATCCAGAAGTTGTATGCTCCTGAATAGGCATCTGACCTTTTTCACGGTTTAGACCGTTTCAACCTGCTGCGATTTCAAAATCTTGTTGTGTCCATCTTTTCTTCGGGCGTCCTGGATCTGTAATTATCTATTGCACTGGGTATCCTGTTTGCTGGCATTCTTTCCAATTGATTCTATATTCTGTTATTGTTTGTTTAATTCTTCTATCTTTAATTTTTGTCTTGTTTGGTATTTTGTCCAGTCTTGTGTATGGGTCTGAGGAATTTAATTTCAGCTGTCTGTATTCTTCTTTTATTTTCTGCATTTAATGTCCACGTTTCAGACCTATATGTTATAGCAGGTATGGGCATTGCTTTATTCAGTTTTATTACTGAGCCATTCCTAGATTTATCTTTTAGGATTCTATTTATGCTTCCTGGTATGTAGTTAAATTTATTTAGTTTTTTATCAATGTGTAATTCAGACTCTTATTTTATATCGTAGGAAGTTGAAATTTGACACATGTCCTATGCTTTTGTTTTCTATAATTATTTAAACTGGACCGAATGGGTACCTTTAAATGCCCGGGCTCTAAATTATTAGACCTGGGGATGTAAGTCCTTCACATGAGGAGAATAAGAAGAAGAAAAGGAGGGATAGAAGGTGGAGTAGGAGAAGAACAAGAAGAAGAAACTAGGTTTGATGGAGCCTATCACGCTGTTTGTTTCGTCAGGTACTAATTGAGTCAATTGTAGCACTCAAAGGCCGGATGAAGAAATACAGTGACGGTATTTGAAATACCCGAAATTCTTAAGATGAGTCACGACTGAGCACAACACGTCATTACTGATCTGATCTAGTTTTGCAATGTGCTTGTCGCTTCACAAGCTGGAAGGTACAAAGCAAGTAGGCTACTGCCTGCAAACAGTTCTCCTGCACTGTTGTACAAATGATTATTCCTCTACGTGCTTTATGTTAATCGAGATAAACTCTTCCGAAAATTATCTTGTTGCCAATTCTTTTGTACAGGAATATGAGAATACAGTAGGTTTTAAAATGATAGTAATATCTTTTAAGAGTTGGTCGCTGTGTGACGATATCGAAATTTAATTCTCCTTGTCTAGCCAAAGATAACAAAAGTATGTTTGCTTTAAGGACATCCACAGCTTTGTGAATTAAAGTTTTTATATCCTTTACTGGTTACTATGATGTAAAAATCATCAAGAATAAAGAACTTCTGAGGATATTCAAGATAGACGTTTCATTGGGCATAAAAATATCTTTCATAAAACTCGTTAAAGCATTTTTGAGAAAATCAAAATTTTTGAAAAATTGCCCATATAAAGGATAGTCTAGGGTGGGGGATAATCTTGAAATTCATATCGCATTCTTGGAAGGTGTTCACCAATTTTGGTATTTAATCAGCGCTTCATTTTTGAGTTATGCTGCTGTCACCACACACACACGCATGCATGCGCGCGCGCGCGCGCGCACGCACGCACACACCACTTCTTTCTTCCTTACCCTCCCCTTATGTATGACTTACAAGCCAGTGCCTAGGGTCAGACTCCCGTCGGTGAGCAGAGGAACCTATAGACCGCACAGAGTGAAGACCTGGAAGCGGGTGGTCAGCAAAGCACCAGATATGACTGTGAGGAAGAGGATGATATGAAATGCAGGTGAAATCTATGCCTGGAAAGGTGATGATGGAGCAGTTGGTGGAATGAGTTTCAAAATCCATCCAGACGCCGCTTCGTCCATCACGAATAGCACATGCTAGTCCCTGGGATCGAACCCGGTTCACCTTGGTGATTGGCAAACGGTCATAACACACACACACACACACACACACACACACACACACACACACACACACACACACACACAAATAGCATTAGGTTAAAGAAATAAAGTCAAACAAAATAAAATAGCATTAAACAACAAACATCAAATAAAAAAAAACTGTAAATATCACAATAGAGAAGTATTCAATTAGACTAAGGTAGATAAAAAATTAGAGGTAAATAAAAGTGTAAATGTTGAAATAGAACATCACCAACAATATGTACATGTATATAAAATGTAAATTGTATGTAAATAAATAAATGCAAGCATGTAGTATTCATATGGAATGGGGCATGCAATAAAAAAAACACACACACACACACACACACACACACACACACACACACACGCACGTACGCACGCACGCACGCGTGCGCGCGCGCACACACACACACAACCTTTTTCTCAGAATTTTTTTTTCATGACACTCAAAATAACTCTTTCCGATAAAATCTCAATATCGAATTTTTTACTACAATTCAATACTTCCCCTACTTACTCTATATAGTAGAGGAAGCAATAAAACCATTGCGTATCGCAAGTTTAACCGGCAAAAGAAACAGCTAGAGGAATAAATTTATCTTGATGAGCAATTGCACCAGGTTACGCAGAAGTAGCTATCCACGTAAACCAATGAATTTGTATGCACAGTGCAAGTGCTAGAGGACTTTTATTGGGTGCAATGGATGTTACCTACAGATTTATGTGCCAATAAATTTTTACCTTAACAAATTAAGAGTAGTTGGCTGCGTACCACTTTTTGCTTAGATAGTAACAAGCGTTAAGTACTGAGCTAATGGCAATTATCTTTCAGTTTACTTTTAAAGATCTAGGTCTCATCAATGCCATAGCTGTCTTTTCCTTTATACCTATCCTTAATTTATGAATCCACATTTAATTGTTATCTTTACGTCTTGGAGTGTTAAATTGAGTTATGTTGGAGCGTTATCAAAGAAAATGAAGAGAAGCGTTTTTCAGAAAAGAAATGTGTGTGTTTGTGTGTGTGTGTGTGTGTGTATGTGTGTGAGAGAGAGAGAGTACGTGTATGTGACACGAATATATAAAACATTTCTCTGCCGCAAACCAGATAGATAAATTTCCAAAGTTCTGATTTCTTAAATATCGATCAAACCTTCATGATTAAATTACATTAAATTATGTTTAAAGTTATTCCCATAACAAATGAAATGTAGAAGGTACTCCTGAACTTTTTGGGAATGGCCTCTGAAGTGTACTTCATTCTGAATGATTTCCATAACTCGTAAGTAACATGCAAAATGTTATCACATAAAAATTTAAATCTTGTTAATATTTTTTCCCAGTGGGTTTAACATCTCTGAGCTATTCCTAGTTACTGGTTAGATTTTTCAAACCCTAATTTTTTTGAAACCACGTAGGAAATCAGAGGCAATCATATTATCCACACGAAAGACGACTTACCTACAACGAAATACCAAATAAAACAATGTTTATTTGATTAACAAGAACTAGATAACGTTATTAAATTGTCTTTTGTATGCGGATGATCTGATTTTGGCAGAGAGAGAAGATAAAGCACAAAGATTAGTGTATAGATTGCATCAGTTAGCAATATAAATTAAGCAAATGGATAGAAAAAACAAAAGGTATGGCCTTTATAGGCAATAAGCCTGTTATGTGTAAAATTGTAATAACTAATAATACAACAGGTACATCACTTTAACTATTTAGGATGTGATGTCAGTCTAGGTATAAAATTACAAAGATATCAAATTATGTGTTCGACAATAAGAAGAAATTTGAGAGCTACACATAAAGACACACAATTGAAGTTTTATAATGTGTAAACCATGGAACCACAGGAAAAAGGATGAAAAACGCATCCAAGCAGCAGAAATTAAACTTCTGCCAGCTGATAGAGGACGTACCAGAAGGAATAAGATACCAAGTATTGAAATAACAGAAGATTTAAATATGCATGCAATAAAGAATATAATTTTACAGTATAGACAAAATTGGAAATAACATCTGCAGCGAATCCAGGAAGCTCAGGGGACAGGGTAGTGATTTTGACTCAAAAAGTGAATTTTTTGTTTTTCATCTTTAAAAAAAGTAGAAACCTTCCTCTTCAAAATTATATATATATTGTAAGGGTACCGGCACATTTAAGGCTTTAAATTACCCCATCTAAATAAGGCGGAGTGCTGGGCCATGCTGGGTTTTGAGGGCTTCAGAGATGACACACTTTTCTTTAAATGTAGTTTTCTTTAACTTGACGTTTTTCAAACTCAGGTACAGTTTTTTTCAAACCCACTGAACCTATTTTAATGAAAATTTTACAGTAGTTCCAGAAGCATGTACTCTACAAACGTAACCCATTGTTATTGGGAAAATTAAAAAAAAAAATTGTTCAAAAAATTGCTTTTTTTTTTTAACAAAAGTTAAATATTTTTTCTTTTGACTATATCCAGATATATTTAAGTAAATTCAGGTTAATAGTTATAAATACGCATTGCCTAGTGCACTACAAAAGTTTCAACATATATGTTTGAATGTTGTAGAAGGAATTTGTACCGTTAGTACTATATTATATTTTTTTCAAAAACATGTTATCAGTTTTTGCCTTATTACATGCCCATTTTAAATAATTGTCTTGATGTTCTCTATATCAATGTAATCACAATGAATCAGGAAATATTCATCCCAAATTAAATTTCGATCTGAGCAGTAGAAGTTTATATATCCTCAACTAAAGTTATGTTTTGAAATACTGAAATTGTGTACGAATCACTACCTTGTCCCCTTAAGATGGCCTTCTCTGGAGAGAAGAAACGTGGGAAGACCAAGGAAGACATGGGAATGAGACTGTAATAGGCCGAAATACGTAATAACTGAAAGAAGAAAGAAGAACAACAACTAGATAGAAGAATAAGCATTTGCAAGTGTTTGTACAAGTGAGTGCAACACAGAGTTCCTCTTTCCCTTCCTCCCGCTGGTGTATTTACAGAGAAAAGACAATTAACCATAAATCCTGGCAACGAGACAAATGTGAAAAATGGCTGCACAGTAACGCTGGTAGTCGCAAAGGGCAGACATAATATACACCTTGATCTCTAGGGTTACGGCCCGCCTTTTGTCGTGAGTGTCGCCCCATCACGATCCCTGACGTAACAAATTTCGTCACATTATTGTTGTCGTCATGAAATTATAGGGGCACATCCGAAACGTTGCTCAATGATGCGAAAAGGTCATCCTGGGTAATAAGCGTTGCCTAAAGTCTTGCTCTCACAGATTTGCTGTGTCCTTGCACGAGAAATCCAAGTGCGATATTCGAATGAATGTGTACAGTGTCACCTTCACATGGCTCGCCCTACTCATTAACAAACCATTGCTACAAAGCTTATTCTCTTATATATTCATATTAACCAAGGTAGATATTTATTGAAGTGTTTTTGTTATACACTTCCTTATAGGTACAATGGAAATACAGTAGGCTTTAGTGAAAGATGGTTCCTTCTATCTCCGCCATGTTAAATGTGTCATTTTCAATGTTCTTTTTCTAAAAAAAACTATGAATAGTAGAGCAATCATTTTTTACTTTCTCTATGTCAAGATTTCACTGAAAATATATGTTTTGAGGCCCCTGAATCCCAAATCCATTTTTAGAAAAAGGCCCCATGTGTGTCCGTGTGCGGACAGCATAACTCAAAAACGAAAAGTCGATTAAAAACCAAAATTGTATTTAAGTTTAATGTCTTTTAAGAATACGACATCAAGATTTTGAAGAAAATTCCTCCACCCTAAACTATCCTTTACATGGGACATTTTTCGAAAATTTTTATTTTCTCGCAAATTGCTCCAACGATTTTGATTAAAATGTGATATGTTTAAGATATATTTTATGACAGACGAAATTTATATTTGAATTTTCTGGCTATAGGCTCTGTAGTCGTATTTACTCTGGACGACTTTGCATAACTGGTAAAGCGCAAGAGATAAACCAAATCTTACTATGCAAACAATATACATATTGCTAAAAGGCACAATTTATATGCTTTTTTTTTTTTTTTTTTTTTTTTTTTTTTTTTTTTTTTTTTTTTTGGTATAGTGAACCATCTCGGAGTTATTTGTACGAGTTTTGACAAACAAACTTTCGTCAAATGGAACACTTATTATTTTTTTATATGTCAACCGTGCAAACAGCGGAATTTGTAAGCTTTAAAACATTTGACTATCGCTCAAAGCCTCCTGTATTCCCATATCCCTCTTACACCTACATGAAGATAAACAATTAGATAATTTCTGCAAATGTTTATCTCAACTAACACGAAGATATAGGAATGAGAGTTTAAAAATGTATACCTTGTTACATCACATGATTTGTGTTAAACTTTTTGTGCATTTAATAATTTCTGACATTCCTTCTTATTGGCTTGAAGTTTCCGTATTGGTAAGTGGATATTCGTTTACTTTCCTGGTCATACTTTGCTTAGCCCAAAATATGCCTTCTTATACCTAAAACGACAAGAAGTAGATAAAGTAGATAGAAGAAGAAGAAGAAGAAGAAGAAGAAGAAGAAGAAGAAGAAGAAGAAGAAGAAGAGCGGAGGATGCAATATGTCAAACGAGTGTAACATCAGATTTTTCATTCTTATTTTCTTATAATCATGCAAACAGCGTGCAATTTTAAAGCCATTATATAGTATTCACCTTTTTAAAAATTGTATTAATGCTTTAAATAAGTGTTTTATGAGCGCAACGAAATATATAAAAGTGTAATGAAGTTTTATCTCGATTAACAGGAAGTAATAGACACAAGACATACTGTATAAATAGATTTTAGACCATCCCCTTAGCGCAGTAGTAATAAGACTGACTCTTGCCCGGGTCCCGGGTTCAATCCCCGGTACCGGCGTAGGGATTTTTTCCCCGCTGGAAGGTCTGGTTCGTGGTGCACTCAGATTCTGGCAACGGAGTAGCTATTCTGACGGAAAGGATAGTTCCACCACCCCCATTTCTGCACTCTTCCATGGCCTTGGCTGCGGCTAGAGGATGCAGCCGTCGAGCGATTAGGGTACCCTCTGTACAGAAGATGTGCTTTAGGGATTATTATTATTTATTACTATTATTACTATTATTACTGTTATTATTAATTATTATTATTACTATTATTATTATTATTATTACTATTATTACTATTACTATTATTACTATTACTATTATTACTATTACTATTATTATTATTATTATTATTATTATTATTATTATTATTATTATTATTATTATTATTATTATTATTATTATTATTATTATTATTATTATTATTATTAGTGAAAAGTGAGTAGAGAAGGTAACGCGAATGCATCGCCTAATATTTGCAGAGTTCTACGAAGCTTTTATTTATGGCGTCTCCTGAAACGAATAATCTCTTTGTTCATTTTGTCAGTCTTTTAGGTAGTTCACATAATTCCAATCATCAAAACCTGGTTAGAGAGCCCTTTAAGGCCACCCCTCCGCTATATGTAATTCATATATCCCGCTTCCATATAGTAGGAGTCAATTCATTTTCTATGTTTTGCCAATGAAGAACATCTGAATATATAACCACTTGGAGTAAATCACGCGATAGGACCAGGTTCCCTTTACTGCTATGAACGCCTTAGCCGCAATGTCATCCGTATTTTAAAATGAGCTATTCATGGACGATCAAACACACGGTATATGGAGACGATATCGTCCAGATCGAAATGTTTTTTGCAATCCGGAGATCGCCAACAATCATGGCTTACTTGCCTACAATTATAGTTATAGGAATTATGTGCTTAACTAATGTTATCTATAGTGAATGGTATATCCCACTCAAAGCTTGAGACTTCGAAATGTTGCTGACAGGGAGTATGAAAGCAAACCGCCTTTATGTTGCTTATAGCATACGTTAAGTACATGTTAAATAACTTTTTGATTATATACCTTCTTTGGTTTTGTACAAACATCTCTTCCGAACCTGCTCACGAGCGACAGGTGCTTTTATATCGTAGTGAATCTAGATTGGAATCTTGATTGGACGAAGCTGCCTGTCTGAGTTATTTTTCCGGTTTTACTCTTAGTCCTTGCATACAGCATGCTAGTGGTATGTTAATTAATTGCTTTTTCACACATGCCGGTGCACAATAAAGTCTTTCTGTTTTACCGGAAAATAATGTGAATCATTTGGACAACTTAGATCTTGCCGACATGCTACCGTGATAGCTCAAGTGGCTAGACCATCGGAACGGTAAAACCGCAGATACATAGTTTATATCCGAGATATTATGACATTGAAATTTGTAGTTTGATTTTACTAGCTATAACTAACTGGGGTGCTACTGCGCAACCTGCCACTGAACGGTTTACTAACCAAACATTTTATGAACATACTACTAAGTGTATGGGGCGTACATAAGCAAATAGCTGAGGTTCAAAAGATAGCTGATTATACTGAGAGCAAGCATGCAAAGGCATGATTCTGTATTGCAAGTAGTTAAAGAGAAAAATATATGAATTCACATGCTTTAAGTGTAATATTTTCTACTGGATGAAACAATTTTATAGATTAAACCACATAAGCTATCAGTACAAATTACATTCCTTTTACCCAGCCTTGCTATTTATTTTACCAAAGCATAAAACGCTCAGTTTCCAGAGCCTCTATATTTTTCATTTTCTTTCGAGGGCTTTGGACAGTCCAATACATATCTCAGTGTTTTATTAAACCTACTTATTTCCTTACTCAGAGCACTACAGTTAACAAAAACTTACAAATGTGTGCATAATAGCAATGTCCTTGGTACAGCTAGCTACAAAGGAATTCTAAATATGCCTTGAAGAGGCTAAATCATTGGTACTCGTACACTGTGTCATTTGAAGTATGCTTATCGGTTTCTTGTTCCATAATTATAGTGTTGTGAGTTCACGAAGTAAAGCTGCATGATGATATCATAGTGCGGGTGGGCAAGGGCACCAAAAGTTCGAGGACGTTCACCACAACACGATTCCTCAATGTGACACGTGACCTTTCCTTAGATGGAACCCCCTTTATTGCCAATATTGCACGCTTCTACTTCCTCGCGACTCCCTCTGCCTTGGTGGTTTAACAAACAGAAACAATCTACAAACACTAAACACAGATACCTACACTGTTTGGAACAGTAACCTTTACAGTTAGATATCGATTTGGATAAGAATGTTAAGAACGCTCGTGAACACTCACTACTATGGAAAATATTCGTCGAAGAGTGATTTTGGGGATTTTCAGCACAAATGGATCTATTTACTCAATACGTTTACTAAATATAAATATAAAAGTAGCTCATCTCGAAGAGCCACCACTAATGGAACATGCAGTTGAGTGTTGCACTCACATGACTTTCTCTACTCTTGTACTAACCATTCTTATAGGAATAAGAGTTTGTATCTTCTTCGTGTTAGTTGAGATAAACATTTGTACAAATTATCTTATTGCTTATTTCCTTGTAGGTACAAGGGGAGTATTAGAATACAGTAGGCTTTGTGTGATAGTCAAATGTTTTAAAGCTTGGAGATCCCGTTCCCTTTGCACGCTTAACATAAAAAATGAACAACGATGTTCCATTTCACGAAAGTTCTAAGTTTTCCGAAACTCACACACATAACAAGGAATATCTCCGAAATGGTTCAGTCTACAAAAAAGTTATTCAGACATAAATTGTGTGTTTTAGTGAGATCTATATTTTTTGTATAGTAAGAGTTTATCTCTTACGGTTTACGAGTTATTCAAAAGTTATCCAGAGTAAACTGGGCTACGCTATAGCCAGAACATACATTTCATTTGTCATACAAATATCTTAAAAATATGGCATTTTAATCAAAATCGTTAGCCATTTCCAAAAAAATAAAAATTTTCGAAAACTTTTCCATGTAAAGGATAGTTTAGGAAAGAGCAATTTGCTTCAAAATCTTCGTGTCGTGTCCTTCAAGGACATTAAACTTAAATACTAACTTTGGTTTTTAACCGACTTTTCGTTTTTGAGTTATGCTGACCACAGGCAGACAGGCCGACACGTAGACAGGCAGACACGTAGACAGGCAGACAGGCAGACACGTAGACAGGCAGGCACGCAGATAGTCAGACAGACAGGCAGACTAAGACACACGGACCTTTTTCTAAAAAGGCTTTTTCTGGATTTAGGGTGTCTCAAAACATATACTTCTGGTGAAATGTCGACATCGAATTTTTAGGTGGAATACAATACTTTCTCTACTTACTTACCAGTAGAGAAATTAAAATACCCAAACAAAAGAAAATACACGCATATTTAACCAGGAGCACCAAGTTCGATAGTTTGGTGGGAAGCAATTTTAGGTTTTTCAGCATGAATGAACCTACTTTTTTCAATGTCTGCGAAAACCTCTGTACTGTATTCACATGACTTTCTCTGTCCTTGTGCAAAGTAACGCTTATCCTGTATCTACTTTAGTTAATCGAGATAAACATTTAAAAGTATAAGTGCTATAAAATTTTGACAAATGGTTCCAAAACGGTTCTCAAAACCAATGTAGTATTTGAGATAACTCGTGTATTTTAACGGATTCTTGTATTAACATTTCTTGTATAGTAAGGGTTTTGTCTATCTCTTACGGTTTACAAGTTATGCAAATTCATCCAAAACAAAGAGAACTTATGAGGGCGTTTCCTGAAAATTCAAGATATTACATTTAATTTGTGACAATATCTTAATTAAGTTTTGTGTTACAGTCGTAACTGCCATTTCTTATAAAATCAAAATGTTCTAAATATGCCCCATGTAAAGTGTAGCCGGGGTGAGGGGCATTTTCTTGAAAACATTCATTCGTATTCTCAGAAGATGCTCAACTTAAAAAAGAAATTCCTGTTTAACGACGCTGTCAATTTCCAGGATAAGATCAACGTCGCCGGTGTGCCGAAATTTTGTCCCACAGGAGTTCTTTTACATGCAGCAAGGCTAATCATACCAAGTATGACCTCAGTCATACAAACTCACATAAAACACTTCTTTTTCGTTGCTTTTACACAAATTTTACAACCAGTATGCAAAAACTGGTTAGAAATTACTGCCTCCTAGCATACATCAGTAATGCTTCCGCACGGAAGCTCGGCGTTTAGTGCTGTATAGATGTTCCCTGTCAGTGCCAGAATATTTTCACACTTATAATTTAACATATTACGACAGAGTTTTTAAAAATATACCTTGTACGAAGAAGGGGAAATGTTGAAGACAATATAGCAAGAGGGAGAAAGTAAGAGGAATAGTAGAAAGATTGAAAAGGATGGAGGGGGAAGGAAGAGAGGAGGGGGAAGGAAGAGAGGAGGGAGAAAGAAGATGTTGAAAATCAGAGTGGAATATTTCCATATTTAACCCAGTTATGCTAGTTCTGCTAGTTACAAGTTCTTCAGTGATATTGATGAAACGCTCCAAATATTCCGAAACAAATGGCAAAAGTGAAGGGAAGTTTGATATAAGCATTGGTATAAAATCTACTTTGCGGAGCAGTGCACAGGAAGCATAGAACATTAATGGTAGAATTTATTACCATGACGGGAAGAAATAAAGTCGGAGGAGAGCAGGTCTGCACAGGAAATTAACGTCAGGCGGTGTACGTGGACGAATAAAATAACATTAAACTGAGAGATTTACTGTTATACTCGAGCAATTATATCATTTCTGTAAAAAGTTCAGACAATTGCATCTCAAATCAAAAACACTGAAATAACATAGTTAAGATAATCTGCACATTTCAAACGTCAACAGAGGTAATTATTACACCACGGAAAGCCCTATTTTTGGTTTTGTACTTTAAAATCTATAGTTGCCACCAAATGAAGCGCTGAACGTGTGAATAAAAGATTTTGTATTTCTTACTGACACTACGTTAAATATTCAAACGATCAGTTCTGCATTTGGAAAGAAGACAATTTACTTTATCCGATGGGACTATACTAGCTAATTTTTTTGTGGTGGAGGAAAGGCGCTTACGCCCTAACCCCAGGAAAGTCTGGGAGTGTGCAGACTCTCCGCACTGGATTCGTGCCAGGGCAGCACTAATCACTAAAAACTCCCACCGGAAGTCTGAGGTCCATACCTCACTTTTGCAGTACCGCATTAAGCACCTAAGCATATTTTAGCTAAATTATATGTTGATGGGGTACAAACTGTTCCAATCCTTCAGAAAATAACATTCAAATGAGGTAATTTAGAATCCCAGCTTCTTCAAATTGGATTTACTTACTTTATGCTCTAACGAGCCACAATGGAACTTTATACGCCACTATAACGGCCTTCATTATATCCATCTTTGCATAACAATACTGTTATCCACCAATCAAAGGTGCACCTAGAAATTAATTGTTCTTCCACATGAGCCCTGCGTAAGACAAGGTAGAATGAGACTGAAAAATTCAATGTCATAACCGGGATTTGAACCACAGATCTTCCAGTCTCCATCTGATAGCTCCAACTACTGAGTTGATAGTTGCTTAAATAGAAGCCTGCGACTTAAATACCTTCGGTATGGTAGTTTGCCATTAGGGTATGTTATTTCATATAAATTTGAGATTTTCTTGTGGTTTACCGCAAAAAAAAATGCGAGTTAGTTGGAGAATCTAACATACTGTTGACACATTGGCCATAGCCGCTTAGCGTTTAGAGCATCCGTGGTTCAAGTATCGGCTATGACATTAAATTTTTCAGACTCATTCTACCCTTTCCACAGATGCGCCTGTTCATAACTATGGTGCTATCCATCAATCAAAAAATTCACCTCTAGCAATCAATACCTTGCATTCTGCACACATTACCACGTAGCTGAAAGCGAAACTATCGATGCCCCTATGTTCAATCAAATAAGTTGTTCGAGTTTAGAAAAACTAAATATTCGATTAAAATACATTTGACTTGCCGTTTTTGAAAATTCAGGTTATATCATACCCTGTATCATTATGCCAAGACCAATATGACAATAAAATCAATAATTTCGCAGTTGAAGTATATTGTACAATGGAGTAGCAATGGCAGTAAAATGCAGCGTGGAATATTAGAAAAACTTTAATAACTGTTTTAAATTTAGACACATGATCGAGCATAAATATTCGTATGAAACTTGAGTATAATAGTGATTAAGATACTCGAATGAATATTATAACTATTACTGATGTATAGTTTTAAAATACCTGCAATAATAAACTAGATTTGATAGCAAGTCTTTATTGAAACAAACTTATGCTTCACTATTGGTTATTAGTCGCATTATTAACTACATGGTAGCGGATGTAAAAATAGTCTATCAATTGTTGGCTTCAATTCCTTGAAATTGCACCTTAAGAAATATAGCTTATAACTTCTGTAGATCAGACAGTAGTGTACGTGATACGTGAATATTAACTCTCAAATGTGCCTATGGAAAATGATGGGGAGGGCCCACGAAAAATAATCTGTGTGATGTCACCTTTGGATGATAAGAGTTACATTTGATTGTATTTGCATGGAATTTGCGTTTTTTTTGTTAAACAAAGCCGAACACTCCAATAATATTGAAGTAAATATTTTTGTTAAGGAATAGTCCGCAATAAAATGGTTTTCCTTCATCCCAAAACGATCTTCTGCCTCCATAACATCTTCCTCCTTCAACCTTCTCTCCATTCTCCTTTTCACCCCATCCATCCAGCATGACCTAGGTTTTCCTCTTCTTCTTTTCCCCTCTACTTTCCGATTTAGAATTAAATACTCTAAAAATAGTCCCATAATATGAGCTTTTCATATCTGCAACAGCGCATTAGTTTTAAGGACTATTTTGTGTTATGTGAGAACATTTCAATAGTGTGTTTGAAACAGAGAAATACCTGAACGTTTTCGGCTTGTGCTTACCGACGGTCTTTTGTTTTATTCGAAAATTGTGCGCTTTACGTGCTTCGCGGTTTATGGTTTCTGAACATACTTTAGCAAAGAAATCTCGTTATACATTCTTCATACACGACTCGTGCGTGATGTGCGTGTTCCATGTGCGCGCATGCGTATTACTGCTCATGGCACGTGTAGCGTGTGATTATGCCAGGCACCCAGTAGACAAAATGTTTTAAATAGAAACTTCTTCCTTGATATTAAGTAGGCGTTATTAGCCTTCTAATTTCATTACACCTAGCATTTATGGCAACAACAATAAAAGAGGCATCTTCCAACATAATATTATTTCGAGGAGAGTTATGAGCTTAGCGAGAACCCAAACGTGATGCATGCTGCATAATAAAAAGCTTCAAAGAGCGCATTGCGTGATTACTAAACCTCAAAGCATCATTAATGTTAATGTACTTGTTCTCTCTTCATGAGAAGAAAGTGTGTAAAGCACTAACGAAAATCTTGCGTTAAATTCATATTTTCTGCACTACGTATATTAAAGTAGAGGAAGTATTGTATTCCACCCACAAATTTGATGTCGAGATTTCACCGAAAATATGTTTTGAGGCCCCCTGAATCAAAAGAAAAAAATTTTTTATAAAAAAGGTACGTCTGTTTCAAACATATGCCATTTTAATTAAAATCGTTAAAGACATTTTCAAGAAAATCAAAGTTGTCGAAATGTTTTCCATGTAAAGGATAGTATAGGCTGGAGAAATGTTCAAAATCTTTGTGTCGCATCCTTGAAAGATATTAGGGACACTGGGAGTGAAATTTTGGTAAAAGTTGTCAAAAAGTCGAAAATTGTTTTTTTACCTTAATATGTTCCTGGAACACCGGAGCATTTGGATCAGATAACATTTTTCATATCCCCCACTCCATGTGGTCATTACGGCCCTTTCAAAAAGTGCTCTTCCCTTAACGTACACAGGATGCTCCTATATAAAAGCCTGTTTTTCTCAAAACTACATTTCTGCACATTCCAAAAGGTCGCGCCTGAGTTTTGCTTCAAATTCAATGAAAATTTCCAAAAGTATTCATAAATAGCAGCTAAACAAAACTATGATTCAACATTGATGTTATCATTAACATGAATTCCAAAAACACTTTTTGTATGAAAAAAATCAATAATTTTTAATATTAAATTTTCTTTGTTATTAATACAATTTTTACAGCATAATCAGCAAACGTATTTGAAATATCTCTTCATACAATTGTTACCCATGTTTTAGAGTATCAGTTCTGCTAATATAAATGAATTTTGAAAAGTCAATAGACGCTAGCTTTATTTTGATAATGTGCCTATTAAGTTCATAAATTAATTTATATATCCTAAACAAATTATCCAATTTTAATGAAATTTGGTGTACCTCCTACTCTCATATAAATACAAACACAGTAAAAATTTTAGAAAAATCTACCAAAAAAATGTGGAACTTTCAAATTTCACTCGCAGTGTCCCTTAAACTTAAATACCAACTTTGGCTTTTAACAACTTTTCGTTTTTGAGTTACGCTGTCCACAGATTGACAGACAGACAGACAGACAGACAGACAGACAGACAGACAGACAGACAGACAGACAGACAGACAGACAGACAGACAGACAGACAGACAGACAGACAGACAGACAGACAGACACACACACACACACACACACACACATCTCGACCTCGAATTTTTGTATGGAACACAATACTTCCTCTACTTGGTAGTAGAAAAACTAAACATGCTTTTTTCTTTGGATGCAGGGGCCTCAAAACATATTTCCGGTGAAAACTCGTCATCGAAGTTTTGAGTCGAATACAACACTTCCTCTGCTTACTATACGTAGGTACTAGAGAAAGTAAAACGGATAGTTTGAAAGCCAAAAATGCGAGTCGTGGCAATTTGCTTGATGACACTGGCTTCTCCCTTGTTACTTCCCCACACGTGGCAAGCAGGAGGCCTAACTCTCGCAAACGGTCCTACCTTGACCCACAACTGCTTCCTAACCAGCTAGCCTTGCAAGAGTGGAGCGTTTCTGTTAGACATATCTTATCTTATATATTTAAACGAGCAATTCTTATATATATATATATATATATATATATATTTCTTTATTTCTTTATTTCTTTATTTATTCCGCGCAACTTGGAAACGGCTCTAACGATTTCCATCAAATTTTGTATTCAGATAGGGTTTTGCTTTTTAAGTTCATCTATGTAATTCCCGAAAAAACGCGATTTTACATAAAAAATAAACATTTTTTATTCTCGCTTCTGCAATGCAATTCTTGTATATATATTCCCGGTATTTCAGAAATGGCTCTTACGATTTGGTTAAATTTTTGTATGCATGCATATTATATTCACAGTGTTCTCTCTACTCAATTTTAGGTAACACATTCACATCTCTTTCTCTACACACTCTTCTATAAACAATTTTCCATAAAGAAAGTGATTTTACACAAAAAAATTTTATCCATAGTTTTAAAATAAGTCATACTATGTATTTTCTGTATGTTTGAAATAGAAGTACTATTACATTCACACTGTTTTCTTCTCGCACTTTTAGGTAACACATTCACATCTCTTTCTCTTCTCACTCTTCTACAAATTAGTCATACAATTTTCTGTATGTTTGAAATAGATGCTGCATATTACATTCACAGTGGTTTCTCTACTTAAGTACTTTTAAGTAACACATTAACATCTCTTTCTCTACTCACTCTTCTATAAACAATTTTCTATAAAGAACATGATTTTACACCAAAAATCATTTTGTCCCCACTTTTAAAATGTCATACAATTTTCTGTATGTTTGAAATAGAGATGCTGCATATTACATTCACAGTGGTTTCTCTACTTAAGTACTTTAAGGTAATACATTCACAACTCTTTCTCTACTCACTCTTGTACAAAGAAATCATACAATCTTCCGTGTGTCTGAAATAGAATCGCTACCTATTATATTCATACTGTTTTCTCTACTCACTTTTAGGTAACCGTCACATCTCTTCCTACTCACTCTTCTACAAATAAGTCCTACAATTTTGTGCATGTTTGAAATAGAAATGATACGTATTACGTTCACACTGCTTTCTCTGCTTACTTTTGAGTAACGCATTCATAACTGTTTCTTTACTCACTTCTAGAAATAAGTCATACAATTTTCTGTATGTTTGAAATAGAAATGCTGCAAATTACACTGACAGTGTTTTCTCTACACACTTTTAGGTAACACGTTCACATCTCTCTCTCTCGCTCTCTCTCTCTCGTCACTCTTCTACAAATAAGTCATACCATTTTCGGCATGTTTGAAATAAAAATGCTACATATTACATTCATATTGTTTTCTCTACTTACTTTTGGGCAACACATTCATAACTGTTTCTCTACTCACTTTTCTAGAAATAAGCCATACGATTTTCTGTATGTTTGAAATAGAAATACTGCATATTACATTCACAGTGTTTTCTCATTCATATCTCTTTCTACTCACTCTGCTTCAAATAAGTAATACAATTTTGTGCATGTTTGAAATAGAAATGCTGCATATTACATTCACAGTGTTTTCTCTACTTAAGTACTTTTTGACTCTCAACAATTGCGACAAACATGATTATTTAGTTAACGTTTTTCCTTCAGGTTTATCTATCTTCTCCCACAAAAAAGATTAAAAGATTTCTCTAAAACAGAGGCGATAAACGCCGAGCTAAGCTCGGTCGCCCAGGTACTGACAGTATAATATGTGACTAAAAGCTATGATGATAAATGGTCGGAAGCAGCTTTGGCACATACTTAAAAGGAATTGCATTTTCAACAGCTGCAAACCACATGTTCGGAAAATTGCCACACTTAATGTTTATATTACGTTTATTTTTTTACAAGTAAGGACCTTTTGAGCCTAGGGACTTATTGCATATTTTAATAAAAATAAACCAAGCCAATATGTGATGAATTGCTGATTTAGTATTTTATAGGATTAAGAGTAATTGCGAACTCATACATAAATCAAAGCAAAGTGTCGAAGTAACAGCAAATAAAAAATAAACTGAAATAAGAACACTATACCTCCGCTGAAAGGAAATTTACAAATAAAAAAATGGAGTTAAAATAGGTATCATAATTTTAAAGTAATTAAAATTTATCCAGAAAAAAGGCACACGAACCGGTTTAATTACTGCATTAATTATTGAAAGTATGGTCTTCGTTCCTACCCAAAATATGGAAGCGATGTATCAATTCTGTCAATATAATCCAGAAAGAAAATAGTATTCACATATTACACGCTTATTATGGAATAATAGTGTCTGTTGTTTATTACCAGGCAAGGAGTAAGTAAGGGACAGTAAGAAAACAGATGGGTTTGCAAGTGCGTTCTGATAATATTCTATAATTAAGTCTTCCATATTTTTATGTTAACATTTTAAGTTCCCTGAAGATGATTCTTTGCTCCATTTCAACATTTGTGAATTCAAAGCTACCCACAAAATTGAATCGTAAACACATCTAAAGGGAAGCATGCTTACAGATACGTTTGGTGACGTCAGTATTTCTTCAAATTTGTGTTCAGTGATTGTATAGGAATCTTGACTGAACAAGCTAAAATTAATTTTACTTCTTTCCTTGGCGTTCGGTATTGGGCTTTTTTTTATCATGCCGACGTTTCGCCGTAAAGTGTGTTTGCGACTGCCCAGTGAAGAAGCCTAACACAGTTTCTGAACAAATTTTTATACCAACTTTTATTTTATGTCCAATCACATGACAATCGTTCTTTATATTTGCACATGCTTATTATATTGACTTGGTTTAACATTGCATATGTGAGGCGAGGAATGTTGGCAGGCTGAGGACAGCCCGAGGTGTGTCTTACGCCTTTGTCAGGGGTTTACCACCGTAGGGACGGGATGTGGGGTTTGCAGAGGGGCGGGTAGTGAGAAGAGGTAGCAAGATTTGCTCCTCAGTTGCTGCAGGTCAGGGTGCAAAGGTTCTTGTGCGCGCTGGTGTTATAGCTGTATCCGAGTAATAACGGGAGTTGGCTTCAAATTTTCAAATCTAAGCACATCTTTAGTGCCGTAGCATTCCGCATGAGCTTTTACAGGATATATTTCTCATGCTGATCGCATTATGCGTTGACAATATTTCAAACCGCCTCAATAGATTGTCCAGTTAGCCTGTACACTCTTTGGTCTGAATCATTTTTATCTATGACGTGAGTAATCGACAAAATGGAATGTTATGATTGATTAAATTCTATATGAGTTTGATTAAAAACTCATGTTTCAATGAATACTAATTAACTTTAAAACGCCCATTTGAAAATCCGTATGATTTATTTGAAATCCTTTAATCATTAAAATCCTAGGTACATATTTGGATGAAATTCATTTTCAACAGACGCACGAAATTCTAGCAGCTGAAGGGCAACATTGGGAATAACATACTAAAAAAAGAAAAGGAAGACTAAAAGAACGAAAATAAAAAGGAAAAGAAATCAAAACGAAAGAAAGAAAATGATGGTACTAAAGCCAAAATAAAGAACAAAGTTACAATAAAACAAATTCTATAACTAAGGCAAAGCTAAAACACATTTCTGAAATTCATTCCTTAAGACGAAGGTTAAACAGTCATTCTTTTTCAGGAATCTGTATTAAAAAAAAAGTACGTGCTCTTTGATAATGGAAAACTTGGAAAAATCTGATGTGCTGCTCTTACATGACTTTCTCTACTCTTGTAATAACCATTCTTACAAAGTCTTATTCCTATATCTTCTTCGTGTGCAAGGAGAATATAGTGATAGTCAAATCTTTTGAAGCTTCGAGATCCCGTTCTCTTTGCACACTTAACATATAAAAAACTGAACAACGACGTTCCATTTCACTAAAGCTTTAAGTTTTTCGAAACTGACACAAATAACAAGGAATATCTCCGAAATGGTTCACGCTACAACTAATTTATTTACACATAAATTGTGTATTTTAGCAAGATTTACATTTTTGTATGGTATGATTTGGTCTATCTCTAACGGTTTATCAGTTATGCAAAAGTCATCCAGAGTAAATACGACTACAGGGGCTATAGCCAGAAAATTCAAGATATACATTTCAATTTTCTTAAAAATATGCAAAAAATAAGCAATTTTCAAAATTGTCGAAAAAATTTTCATGTAAAGAGTAGTATAGGCTGGATCAATTTTCTTCAAGATCTTCGTGTCGCATCCTTGAAAGACGTTAAACTTAAATACCAACTATGGTTTTTAACCGACTTTTCGCTTTTGAGTTATGCTGTCCATCATTATAACCGACTGATATTTTCTGCTTTGAATTTATTTCTCGTTCAGTTTAGTAACAAGTCTGACAGCTACACAACACCTGTGGAAGGAAACTAAAAATAAAAATAAAAGCACAAACCCTTAGTTTGGAACAGTCATCTTGTCAACATACTATAATATATATGACGTGAGACCTACTGTTTACAATTTATGTGCTAATTTAAACTGACTTGTGTGATTCTTATCTTCACGAACTCAACGAACGAGACAAATAAAATAGAAACGTGTTAACATTATAATTCCTTTCTGATTTCTGTTCCTATGTTATCTTTATGGAAGATTTAACATCTTTAAGCCGTGTCTTTAAGACTATTGCTGACTGTGTCTTCGGTTTAAACTATTCAACATGCTCTCTGTGTGGTTGTAGTTACAAGCACTAAAGCGTAACTGCAATATTTATGATGCAGCTAAAAGTATTCTCACGTTGTGACAGAGACAGGTTCGTATGAGGCCTGCATTCAGGTGGTCCTAGGTTCGATTCCCGTGGTCGGTCATACTGACTCATTTTTGGAGGGTCTTCTCGGGTTACCAGGCAAATATTGGGGAGGATAATTACATCCCTCGAATTTCCCGTCCCTCCATTTCAACACCACCATCATCATCATCATCATCATCATCATCATATTTAATTGTTCTCTTGTCTTACAAAGCTAATCTCAACCGTTTATAGACCGTCCTTCTATCTGTGCGAGTGAGTCCAATTTTCACTGCCATTCATAATGGTGTGAACGGCCATAGCCTTATAAAATTTCAGTTGAGTATCTTTAGAGTTCTTCTTATAGTTAGTTCCACACATCCTTTGAAATTTCTGTGTTTTTATAATTGTATCCTCTTTTTGGCAGTACGATATATTGACACCCAAGTAATTAAAGGATTTCAATTGCTCAATAATAGTTATTTATAACAATTTTGCATCTTAGGTGATTTTTTACTCGAAATAGCATTGATTTTTTTCTTGCTTACTTTTTGTAATTTATTTGCAACTCAAGGGGAAGCATCGCCATAAACACTATCCAGTCGGATTTGATTTCACCTGGTACAAAAACTTCTTGTGCCACGAACTCCTGGACACTCAATTATTATTATTATTATTATTATTATTATTATTATTATTATTATTATTATTATTATTATTATTATTATTATTATTATTATTATTATTATTATTATTATTATTATTATTATTATTATTATTTTTTTTTTTTTTTTTTTTTTTTTTTTTTTTTTTCATTTAGTAGCGCAACACGCAACGTCTTACTCTCATGAGAGCCACCACTCAACTGAGGCTAGTGATTGGTTGAAGTTCATGCGTGCGCATCCTAACAGAGGTTTTCAGGGTCAGGCCGGAAACTTTCAGAACCTACATCGTATAGTCGCAGGAACTTTGAGGGAGTTCGCGGTAGACGGGGGGTATGGAGATCAAGAATTATCTCGTTGCGTCTCAAACGCGTTCCTGGGAGGTATATACAGCGTCACTGAACCAGGTGGCCGACATTAAAGGACGCTACCATCCATATAATCATGGCTTAAAGCAGCTGCGTCACAATGTCTTTCAAAATATCAATAAATGGGTCCATTTAATTCCTTAAATAGGTGTTTACGCAACATTTTAGGATCTCAGACAAAGAAAACTGGAAATTTGGCAGAGAAAGTGGGAATGAATGGGCCATACGTTTTGCCGACCATCAAGTGACATCCATAAATACCGTCGATTGCAATCCTCAAGGGGGTCGTAGCAGAGCCAGACCAAAGACAAAATAGGAAATAATGATCTTAGAGGAGCCACGAAGAAGTGACAAATCTTGTGGAGACATAAGGATCTCGCCAAAAACGCGTGAAAGGTAAATTCATATAATACTTACACGGGCAGGCAGATGAACATAGAAATGTCAACTAACTCTAATAATAACCATGATTGATAGGAAGCTGATGAGGTTGAACGAAGCCGCTCCAATTATGTATAATGTATGCAAAAAGGTTAATTAGTGCTGTATTTTACACCTCTGCTGAGAAATAAAGCTATAAGTGTCAGACAATACAGTTAAAGGATATACCAAACTTTCAGTGCTGATATATTAATGCCCATACTTCGTTAGAAAAACAAGCAGTGCTAATGTGCTCTTAAAACAGCTACTAATTAAAACTTCGAAAATAATTATAATATTTGAGAACTTCATGGTCCCTTAGTTTATGGCATGTATCCGTGGGAAGAGAGAATCCACTTTGCATACATCGTTCTTAGACACAAAAGATTGTAGCATTATGTTTGTCGTACGAGCTAGACGAGTTCTTACTTCTCATTATATTGATTCTTTGTACGGTATTGCAATGAGGAGTTAACAAAAAGCTTAAAACGTATCTGAGAAACAGAAGTTTGCTTCTGGACCTCATGCCTGTTACTAACCGGAAAAAGACCAGTTTTTTCAATCCACATATTTGTCATACATATGTACTAAATTTTTGGCCAAAATTGAAATATCACAATAATAGGACCACTTTAAAAGTCATTTCACATCTACTTTAATACAATTTTCTGAAGTAATTTTCGACTCCGCGTAAAAAACTGGGCTTTATTTACATAGTGGACAGCCATGAAACCAATCCTATACTAATTTGCGTATATGCGTAGGAAGAAAATCTGATGGTTTACCCACTATCTCTTAGTTTTGCAAAGCTTCTGCCAACTACTTGTAGCAAAACTTATTTTTCGATCTACCGCAGTTTAATCAGGATAAACCTTTGTAGAAACAACTATATTACATTTACTTATGGCTACAAAGGGTGCAGTGATAATGGAATGCTTAGAAACCCGCTATTTGGTGACACAATGACAATAAATACTTTAATATCGACATGACTAAGAGAATATAAAGTATTGAACAATTCAAACAATTAGTAATGAAAATGTCAACGTTTTGTGAAGAAAGTTTTCGTCTATCGCTTAACACTCACCTACCAGTTATACATTTCTTTTACATGAAGTGGGCTACATAGGCTGTTCCTGTTTTATTATTAAAATATCCCAAACATATGATATTTAATTGAAAGCCTATTTTTGAGAACATCAATGTTTTCGAAAAAAATTCATGCGAACGGTACTTAAGGGTTGGGAAGTTTCTTTAAAAGTTTCGAGTTCTATCCTTGGATGATGCTGAACTTAGAGGTGGAATCAGGACTGAAAATCAATGTCATAGCCGGGATTGGAACCAAGGATCTTCCGCATCGAGCGGCTGCTTTAACCACTAAGCTACATTGGCCAACTTGCCAGTATGACAGTAAATTTCCCAGTCGATTCGTACTTATCCGATAGACCACAAGGGAATCAGACATCAGAGATAAATATCTCAAAGGCGACTTATAAATTGTAAGTACAGGGTGCCCCAATTGAATCGCCCTATTGTCATATTTTCATATCCTTCGTGTGACTGGTGGGGCGCATGTGCAAGTGACATGACTTTCTTGATTGTGTATACAAACTTGATGAGTCATACGCATTAGTGAAGTTCATTTCGATATCTCAAATAATTTGGCAGAGATATTGAAGAGATAATAGGGCGATTCAATTGGGACACACTGTACTTGATGTCCCAGCTTTAAGTAACCTTTAGGATGGTATTTAGCTGACATTCCGACACACACACACACACACACACACACACACACACACACACACACACGCATACCAACACACTAAATAAATCTCGATATCGAATTTTTGCAATAACTTCTGGACCTAATATGTACGTGGCACAGAAGATAATACATACATAAATAATTTCTAACACAATATTTGGAAACAACCACACTACAACTGTGACAGTCCACCTATCATATTAATGAGGTAAACAAAAAAAAAAAAAAAAAAAACAAAAAAAAAAAAAAACACTGCTCTGGCTGGGCGTCCAGTGTTATTCTTTGTTATAGCATTATATGGTCTTAAGTATTAGTGGAATTAACTTCAAAGCTTGAAAAGTGTTTCGGCTTAGCAGGATTAACTGTCACATTCGTGTGTGTCAAAATATGTCTTTGAGGAGGGGGTGGAAGGAAGGGGAGAGAGAAACCTGTTCAGGAATTTTAATGAAATGTTAAGTGTAGAAAACCGAATATATCACCACTTAAAACAGTTATATAAAGCATAAGCTTATGAGAATAATATATTTGACAAGTATTTGCTGTTTAAAATTTCGAGAGGATTAATATAAAGGAGCTAAGCTGATCCTTGGTTATTATTTGCCTGTACCTATTTAATAACGCAAGTTTCGTTTAAGTGTGTAATTCATTTCACACGCCTAAAATATCTTCATAACAAATAAAACGTCTATTTAATTTAATTTTCCGAGAATAATCTCTGAAGCTGTCTTCGTTCTGAATGAATTTTCCATAGCTGGTAAATCGTAACAACAGACAAAATCTTACTACTCAAAACATCTCGTTGTTATAGCAGACACAAAATTAAGTATCGTTTGGTAGCTAACACTGGTCAGATAATTCTTTTCTGTTGCCCAAATAAATTTTGTGGACGCAAATGATGTTTATCCAACCTACTTTAAACCGTGTTTATCTGTACTACACAGGCGTGATTGTATGTTGCATTGACTAACTCCTGTCACCCGTCATTAAATTTTGTTTCTGCCATAATTTGTTTGTGTGTGCAGCCAACGCGTTCTGAGATATTCCTTTTTATTTGGTTGAATTTTCAAATACTTATACTTTCTCAAGTTAGAAGGCATTCTTTTTCCCCTCTTGGTCATGCAAAGAGAACACAATTACAAAGCCATCACATAGTGGCCACATTTTCAAAGATTTGTCCATCGCTGCCTTCTGTATTCCTCTACCTACGAGGTTAAAAATGGTTATCCCTATTAACAAGAAGTAGATGGAATAAAGTTAAGCAATAGTTTGTTAAAGAATGGGTGCAGAAAGTCATATGAATAAAACATTAGATTTCTTCCAGTGTCTTTTTTAACCACCTCCGTAGCGCAGTTGGTAGCGCGCTTGCCTCTGGTGCGGAGAACCTGGGTTCGATCCCCGGTAGCAGCATGGAGAGTTTTATCCCGTTGGGAGGTCAGGCACGGGGTGCACTCAGCCTCTTTAGGTCCCGGGGGGACTAATTGAAGAGCTACTTAATGAAGTAGCGGCCCCAGGTCGCGAAAGCCACATAACTGACCGGGAGGGCTCGGGGCACTGAGCGCGTCCCATCCTCCAGGACTGCACCCCTCCAATGACGCCTGTAGTGGGCAGAGGTGGGGGAAACGGACTGAGCGGCAAGCCTTAGCTCTTCATGGGCTGTTGTGCTAGGGGTTTAGATTTAGTCTTATTTTTCCCCCTTAAGTTTACGCAATATTTTCAGCAAAGCACTTTAAACCCGCGACCTTGGATCAACAAGCCATCGCGTAACCAACTGAACCACCGTGACCGATAGTCTGGTGTGATATTTTCACACCTATTTTGCCTTATGCCTCTTTAATCTCAGCAAGGTTTATGTCCGGCTTGAGACGAAGGTCGCTTTTTTACTTGATATCCAGCAGAGAAGCCTTCCAAGAAACGGCTCGTACATTGTTAGCAAATTATGGATATATCGCCCTTTTATGTTCTTCCAAGAATTTCCTGGCCAGAAATGCCAAGCTTTAACACTATCAATGTTGGCGAACATGTTCCTAATATGGGCTCTATTTTATTATATAGCTATGCAAAGAGCTTGCAACAATTGCCACACTTATCTGAAGGTTATATTTTACTTATTTATTACACACGAATAGTGTTTGCCAATTGGTCTCTCCCTAATTTGGACTTGTACCGACCTTCAAATTTCTCTGCAGGGAACCCGTTGTGATGGGCAATTAAGTCAGCGGTAGGTAGAAAAGCCTTGCAAATGGCGTTAGGTTTTTAACCCCTCTCAAAGCTTAAATATACACTGTCAATGTCTATAAAGTACATTATGACTTGGCTATGTGCTACAGAATGAAATAAACGACCTCTAGTGGCCTTCTTCCATACTGATATTATGGACGTCTGTGTTATCCAAGATAGATTCAGTTTCACGTAGTGTCTCCAGAAAATATTAAGCCCTACCTTGTAATTATCTATCAACCAAATTCACTAAGAGAAAAACAAGCTCATTACTGATTGTGTGGACATTTTTCATATTAATTAGAATTCTATGATAAATTACATTTATGTTGAAATAAATAATTTTTAGGAATACTTCTTATATTATATAGAAGAGGTACACTTTAAAAAAATCTGATGTATTGCACTCACATTACTTTCTCTACTCTTCTACTAATCATTCTTACAAACCCTTATTCTTCTATGTTCTTCTTGTTAGTTGAGATAAACATTTCCATAAATTATTTTATTGCTCGGCTTTAAGCGATAGTCAAATTTTTTAAAGCTTTGAAATTCCGTTCTCTTTGCACGTTTAATATATAAAAGAATGAATAGCGATGTTCCATTTGACAGAAGTATAAGTTCTCCAAAACTTACACAAATAATGAGGAATATTCCCGAAATGGTTCACTCTACAAAAAATGTACTTGGACATAAATTGTGTGTTTTAGCGAGATCTATATTTATTGTACAGTAAGATTTTGTGTATCTCTTACGGTTTACGGGTTATTCAAAACTCATCCAGAGTAAACACGCCTACAGAGACTATAACCAGAAAATTTAAAATATACATTTCAATTTGTCATACAAATATCTTAACCATATGACACTTTAATAAAAATCGTTAGCCATTTTCAAGAAAATGAAAATTTTTGAAACATTTTCCAGGTAAAGAGAAGTTTAGGGTGGAGCAATTTTCTTGAAAATCTTCGTGTCGCATCCTTGAAAGACTTTAAATCTAAATACCAGCTTCGGTTATTAAGGAATTTTCGTTTTTGAGTTATGTTGTCCACAGACACACACAAGGACCTTTTGCTAAAAATGCTTTTTTTTTTTTTTTTTTTTTTTTTTTTTATTCAGGGGGTCTCAAAACATATTTCCCGTGAAATCTCGACATCAAATTTTTGGGTGGAATACAATACTTCCTCAACTAACCAGTAGAGAAAAGTATAAAAGGGCATGGCTTTTTTAAAAATTAATAATTAAAAATTATAAAATTATTAGCAAAATATGAGGATTTGAATACCGGAAACTAAGTGAAATGGTTATAAAGTATTAAGTTTGCAGCCTAAAACTATAACTTTGTCTATGATATGCCTAGAGAAATAGAATAAAAGACATAAGCTTAGATATATGCTGACAAATTGCATTTATTAAAGGTCTCAGGCAGTTGCATGGTTCATGTAGGAGACAGTAAATGATTAAGATTAACGTCTTAAAGGATGTAAGCAAGGCCTTTCGCTTGAGCGACCAATCCCAAGAGAAGAGATCCTCATTCCGTAATACGAGAGGTCAGCAGAGGGCTCGCTCCGTTAAATGAATATTACTTTCATAACTGACTAACCTGCTATCGCACTAATTAATGTAGTCCTGTCAAACCAAAAATAATGTAAAATGTTTAGGTTGTTGAACTATAGCATGGGTCAAGTAGCAGAGCAAACCAGCCAACTATATATCATCCCGTTTCCTTTCTGTGTGTAGGTATAGGCATCAGAAAGTGGTGCATCAAACTAAAAGAAATTATAAATCATCGGTGATAACAAGAATGCAAACTCCAGCGTATTAACACATCATTGTTTTACGAATCCTCAGATAATTTTAAGAACAGGTTTCGAGGCACATATTTACGGTCATTTTTGTTTGTGAGTTTCGGAAAATAAACTTTCATCAAATGGAACATCGTTGTTCATTTTACTTTCTCTACTACTTCAGTAGATTAAGTATCGTATTCCACCCAAAACTCCGTTGTTGGAGATATATGTTTTGAGATCACCTGAATAAAAAAATAAAAAAAAAAAAAAAAAAAAAAAAGCATTTTTAGAAAAAGGTCCGTGTGTCTGTCAGTCTGTGGACAGCATAACTCAAAAACGAAAAGTCGGTTAAAAACCAAGATTGGTATTTAAGTTTAATGTCTTTCAAGAATGTGACACGAAGATTTTGAAGAAAATTTCTCCACCGTAAACTACCCTTTACATGGACAATTTTTCGAAGATTTTCTTGAAAATAGCTCTAACGATTTTGATTAAAATGCCATATATTTGATATATTTTTATGACAAATGAAATGTATATCTTGAATTTTCTCGCTCTAGCCTATGCTAGAGTGCTAGTTAATCTAATTGACTTTTGCATAACGGGTAAACCGTAAGAGATGTACAAAATCTTACTCTACAAAAAATGTAGGTCTCACTAAAGCACACAACTAATGTCTAAATAATTTTTTTCGTAGAGTGAACCATTTCGGAGATATTCCTTGTTATCTGTGTCAGTTTTGGAAAACTTAAACGCACGTCAAATGTAACATCGTTGCTCGTTTTTTTGTATCTTAGCCGTGCAAAGAGAACGGAATCTCAAAGCTTTAAAAGATTTGACCATCGCACAAAGCCTACTGTATTGTAATATTCCTCTTGCACCTACAAGGAAATAAGCAATAAGATAATTTGTACAAATGTTTATCTCAACTAACACGAAGGAGATGTAGGAATAAGCGTTTATAAGAATGGTTAGTACAAGAGCAGAGAAAGTCATGTGAGTGCAACACATCAGATTTTTGTTGGATTATGCTACTCAGACAGACACGTGTGCACACACACGAGCTTTTACTAAAAGTATTCTTGTCCAAGGATCTTCAGAACATCAATTTCTGTGTCGATGAAATACAATATATTGAAAGGTTTTGAAGAGAGACTAAGTAGCCCATCTTGAAACTGAGCGTTATTTACGCACGCTCTTCAACTGTCCTGTTTCTCAGCGACCTATTATGCAAGGTGGAAGGTGCTCCTTCGCCCACAAGTTAACCAGTTAATCGCCAAACAGAGAACAACTGAAATTCTTGAAATCTAGGCAATTGCCTTCATCACTGCAGCTGACCGCAACTGCGTGCACGCGTTTAGAAGCAATTAGTAACAGTGGTGAAGATTTTGAAGAATATCAAACTGTCTCCCCTGGAAGATAGTTAATGATATGCCACACTGTCTTCACTGGCAGGACTCACCAAACAACTTAAGTTAGCATGGACATGGTAGCCAAGCAAACCTTTTCTCCTAATTGCATTGTCAGTAAACAGGTAGTCAGTCATTATAACCATGGGTCTGCACGCCATAGCGAACACCTCATTCCCAAATTTACAGGCTGCCTGCCCCGGGCTACCTGTTGTTACATCCTCTCCTTAAAGCCAACATAACTTTCAGTAGAAAGTTGCGCAATCATTCCTTTAGGATTAGGTAACCTGACCATAAAACGCGCTTTAAAATATTTAAATACAAGTAGGAACGTTACCTCTCTTAGCACCAATGTGTGAGGCTTTGGAAGTTCCTAATCACCTCGTATACGATTCAGTTCTTATAAACAGAACTAAGAAACCTCTTGTGCACCTTGCTACTGTTCGCAGCTAAAGAGAAAGTTGGTATTTCTACATTTTCCACATTCCTCCCTGATACTTTTTATCAAACCGGTGCACTGTCCGCTGTTAAGGGTAAGGTGCAAATTCACAATGCAGACGCAAGGCTAATGTCACACAATATAACAGGGGTGAGAATTTGACCCGAGTTTCTAGTGTACCATCATCAACATGATCATCATCCACACCGTTTGGGCCTCAGGCCTGTTCCCTCCCCATTAGAAATTCTTTCCTCCATCTTAGTTTTGGGGCAACCTACGAGTATATATATTTCGCTTTCTTCGTGGTTATAATTGAGTGCTTTCTTAAATCAATTTTCATCCATTCTGTGTAAGTGTTCTTTAAGGTGCACCACAATTTTCAAACTAACCTAAACAATATTCTTCAACATAAAAATTCAACCAATCATTATAAATAAATAGGACATGAAAGGTATTGTACTAGGAGAACAATAGATCAGCGTTTGGTGTCAGTTCAACGGTCAGATAGAAGAGCATCATGGATTCACATTAGATCGCATTAGATTTCGGATCCCGATCGTGTATTGTTCAGGGGATGGCTTTGTATGGAGAAAGAAGTACATACTTATTTATCTTTTGAAACGTACCTTGCGTACAGAGTACAAAAATATGAGGATTATTATGCGAATTAATAAAATATATGAATGTCAATTTTATAGAAGTTCTAGTAGTGTATGATTAAATTATTTTACAATAGACGGAAATGTACGTTCGTTAAGCAAGCAGACCTCAGTACACAATGCAAGCATTACGCTGCTCTGTCGCTCAGGTCCAATACAAGAGAACCTCGGATTAAAGGAGTGAATGAGTGTGTGGGATTTAACGGCCCGTCGACAGCGAGGTCATTTGGGCCAGGATTATAAGAGAAAACTAAGGTTTTTGCAAGACGTGCTTCATCTTGAAGTCACAACGCCTCTCATGGGAACGTACATATCCAAAATTCATGGAAGAAATTATATGTGAATGTTACAGAGGCATTTATCCACCAAAGAGGATATTACATTTATATAAGAAAGTAAAGTAATGTTTACGTAATGTGGGAGTAGAAAGGCACAATTTCTAACGTTATTTTGAAGAGACACCGGGAAGATCACTGGCGATTTCGAAGTCAACAAAACCGCACACGTAACTTGCCTATTGAAACTACTCGAAGGCATATTCACTAAGTGCGAATATATAACATTAATGCCAAATGTCGATAAGGCAGTTTATCGCGAACAACTCGAAAAGGGCAGAACACGGACTCGGATACGTAAATATATGTATAACGGGAATTGAACTGCGGAAATTAGGCTGATAGAAATAATACAAGGTGCGTAAAACTAAGATTATTCAGCTATAGCCCCACTCTTCCGTGCTAAGGTTCTCGTCACAACATAGCGCCCAACGTGTGGCCACTCTCTATGCGTACTATTGCGGAGTGGGCAGAGAAGCAACGAAAACTGAACTGGATTACGTTAGTGAAGTGACAGTGAGAAGTGAATTGAATAACTTAGTGAAGTGATGAGAATTGAGTTAAGTCAACTTAGTGAAGTGATAACTGATTTAAATGAACTAATGAAGTGATAATGAGAACTAAACTAAATCATTTGAGTGAAATGGCAATGGAACCGAACTAAACCAGCTTAGTAAAGTGACAATAAGTCTGAACTAAATCAACATAGAGAAGTGAACTGATTCAAATTATTGAAGTGACAGTTAAAGCTTAACAAAATCACAATATACTACATATGCTATGCTAATATCCTTTACGGGTCCGGTTTTGAAATTAAGCAATCAGTTTTGCATAAATATGCAAACTACAACTGGACATATACAAGGACACGTTTCATAGTTAATCTGGGTAATCATTATTGAATGTGATGACAAGGTGTCCTAATTCTGATAATAAACACACCGCAGAATGTTAACGGGTGCCAAAACTGTGATGCGTTTTGTTTTTCCATAATTGGCAGTTTCATTTTCAACAAGGTAGCGATTTTAGCTCACAATACATGCTAATAAAATGGGACCAGAATATTATAGCACAGATAATACGAACCATTGCTTATATACAAGCTGTTCTGTTGGCCTCTCTTATAGTTAGTATGCTTTTAATACATTTTAAACTTAAATTAATAATAAATCTTTATTTTTCACTCAAAGACTATGTTTATTTTTTCGTTGCTAATTTTTTATCTAATAGTAAACTCTCCATAAAGTGCTGTAATGAACAAGACACACTGCTTTTAAATATTAAATGTTTAGTTAAGAATTAGAAGATAGAGGCAATAAAACTTGTCTCTTTGCAAAAGGGATGTATTTTTGTTTAACTGTATCTACAATCCCTTGGTAATATCATATCAGTTCTTTGCCTACATTCTGAAGACCACTAATGTTAAATTGCCTCTAAAATCCTATTAGCGTATGTATACCAGCTTGTTTTCCCAGTCACTTCCTTTAATTCATTATGGGTTATGATGAAATATAGTGGAAAAAGAAAACAAATAACTAAAGGTTTTAGCAGGGTTGCGTGAAGCAATTGTTCGAGCGTCGAACACGAGACTTCTCCAAACTCCCGTAGTACAATACTCACTGTACGTCACAATCATAGTCTCAACCTCACTTGCAGATTGCACTATAATGACATAAGTAATTCCCCCGATATATGGCAGCTGGGATTTCGAGTGTGTTCTAGAACGTTCGGAGGAGCGGGGAGTGAGAAGCTTCTAGAAGAAAAAGATAGCACTTCTAATGTTTAAGTTGGGCGATAACTCTTGTCTCTTCAACTGACTAAGCGATGGATCGCCTCCAAAGTTGTAAGTTGTGGCACATAGCGGTGACATGTAATTAATGTCTAGAAATAATTCTGAAAATGTTGTGTATTGCTGTAACGTTACGCCATTATACGGCGGTCTTGTCTTCTTTTGCTACATGACCTGTTTCCAAACCAAGAAAACGGGTCTTACCACCTACTTAAGGTGCTGTCAGATGGCATTGTTTATTCTGTCTTTCACCTGCAGTATTCCTTCATTTAAATTGCATATATACATACTTCTTCTTTTATCTTCGTTTATATAACGATAATGTTGTTCAAGTCATTAATAATCCAGCTTTTAAGTTTCTTTGCGATGGTTAAGATCATATTCCTTAATATTTATTAAAATAAGTTGAGCATAATATACACCTTAGAAGTAACATTTAAAAATGGTTTTTGTGTTGTTTACTCACATTACTTTTTGTAGTCACTCTTGTACAAACTATGTCCTAAATTAATCGAGATAAACATTCGCAGAACTTATCCTATTGCTAATTTTCTTGTAGGTAAAACGAGATTAGGGGAATACAAATCATTTTAAATAAATAATAATGAATAAAGCAAGCGGTCGCTTGTAACTACATAATTTGTTGAAGGGAATAGGTGTAAAATTTGTTGCAGCGTCGAAGTATGTGAAAATCAACGTACACAAAGTGATCATTGTAAAGCTCATTCAAGTGTATAATTATGTGACTACTGTTACTGAATTATATACTAGTATACCTACATTGTTCGGCAACGTCTCAGGTGAAAATTGATGCTTTATTGAAGGATGTTATAATCAAAGTTTGTGTCCTTTGAAAACCACTCACGCATACCCAGGGAGAGAAATCTCATAGCTTCTATCGGCGGCAAAGGGCTGATTCAAAGGAACTTCGAGACATTAGGCGGCATAAAGTATTGCTAGTTCAAAAAGTTAATGTTTGACCGAGAACTATGTATTCCTGTTTCAAAGTTCACATCAACGTGAAGCAAGTAAAATAACTGGTCGTTATGTGATGGTTTGTTATTCTTTTCTTTTTACAAGACCAAGAGAAAACAAAAATAAAAACAAACAGCGACTTCCCATTTCAGGAAAGTAGGCAGGTCAATAACTAGGAATATCTCGCAAATGGTTAATTCCACAAAATAATATATTTGATACAAATTGCATGCTTTACCTAGATCTAGTTTTTTGTGTAGTCATATTTTATCTATCTCTTACAGTTTAAATTACGCAAGTTACTGTAAATGAAGAGCATTTTAGAGGCTATACCAAGATATACATTTTATTTTTCATGAAAATATATTTTTGAAAATAGTTATTTATGATAGAAGGGTTCAAAGGAAGATTTTATTTTGTGAGTAGTGTGTTTACGAATCGAGGCCGCAGGTCGAGGAGTTGAGGAAACCTACGAACAACAAAATAAAATCCTTTAACCCGTGCATCATACACTATTTTTAGACAGGTGTGAATATTTATAGATATATTATAGATTATATATAAATATGTGGTATTGTTTTACCTTTCTCATGGTCACGATAGTCTCCGGGTTGCGTAGCATCAGTGTTGACAACATGACTTTTGCAAAACAATAATATTCTACACAAGGGAGGCAGTGGAAACAATTATAATTTTACTCTCTCTGTTACTTGTAAAATTTCAACAGGTTCAGCGCAGTGCATATTGAAATTCAAATGACCTGCCATTTTAAAAAAGCATTGGTGTAACTCAGATTCATGGCCTACTGGAATGAGGCGATGGTCATGTTCCACAAGAAAAACAAGGTTAGCATTATCGGCGTGTTAAAAGCCTTTGGGCACTGAGCGAAAGAATTCTCTACTTTTAATACAGTCGTGAACTATTAAACGGCCCATTTTTACTATCAACTATCTAAAAAATTATTTTTTCTCGTAAAATATTCCATTGAAGGGTACTTTGGAATGGGGAAGAAACCGTGTTGCGTCCTTGGAAGGCGCTAAACTTAAAGGATCCAGCTGTCGACCGGTCCTTAACAGGCACACACACATACACACACACAGTCACTCACTCACTTGGAGTAAAACTCCTCAGCCTGGAAACAAATTAGGACTACCAGTAGCAGGCTAGCGTGTTAATCAGCTAACCACTATTGATAAAAAATAAATATTTTATTTAACGAGGCTGTCAATTGCCAGGATCACATCAGCGCGCCGCTGTGTCGGCATTTCGTCTCACAGGAGCTCTTTTACATGCCAGTACATCTATTGACATGGCCCACTCAAAAACCATCGGTCTGGGCCGAATTTCAACACGCGACCTTGGGATCAGTAGGCCAGCGTCTAACCAACTGAACCACCCAGACCGACTATCGACACAGTCGCATATAATATATACCAAAAGCTTCACTAGCCGAGGTGAAAAGCAGGCCACCAATGAAAATGCACGGGCTTGACCTGCATTATACTTGTATTTATATTTCCTTGTTTATTTTCCAGCGGTACATATTATAGTTTATACAGCCATACCACAAGAGCAATAAAATATTAATGATGCCACTATAATGGACCAGAAGCTCATTTCAGCCAACAATTACAATCAAGCATGACCAGACAAAAGCATTATAAATCTTATTTCAGAGGATGTAATTGAAATCAGCGTACGTGAGGCCTGTCTGTAAAATAAAAAGACTTGTGCAAAGTGAAACTGGCCTTATTTATTGCAAGTAGTCAAGACGTGAGCTCTTAGCAACCGTAGCTAGGAAAAGGGGTTCCTAAACTTACAATCTATGAGCCAGCCACCCGTACAACAGAAGGCAACTAACTGCCTCTATCTGATATTCAACTTAAAGCGTATTCTAGTTAAACGGAATGTACAGGGTGACCCATATACAGGTGAATATCTCTTAAACGAACGGAAGAAACCAAATGCCAAGCGAGAGGCCTTCCAAATTATGATATACAAAATATATTTACCTACATATATCGTCTGCTTGTGCATGAAAGAGATAGCTGTGAGTTTTATAGAGAGCTTTTAAGTGGAACTGTAGAGCAAAACTTAGGTAAAATTTAGCTGATCAGTTAAAATAAATAAATGGATTGTTTTATCCCACATTCTCCTGTTAACTCTTCGCACACTTTTTAAAATCAAGTTTATACCTTTCTTCGTTACTCCAGTTCCCTTTAAAAACAACTCATCCACCCTATACACAACTACCGTGCTTGACTATCTAAAACACTAGAGTTTTACTACTTTTTCTACTAGTAAGTAAAGGAAGTATTGTATTCCACCCAAAAACTTGATGTTGAAGTTTAATCGATTTTTAGAGAAAGGTCCGTGTGTGTGTCTATCAATCTGAGGACAGCATAAATCAAAAACTAAAAGTTAGTTAAAAACCAAAGCTGGTATTTAAGTTTAATCTCTCTCAAGGATGCCACAGGAAGATTTTGAAGAAAATAGCCCCACCCTAAACTAACCTTTAGATGGAAAATGTTACGAAAATGGCTCTAGCGGTTTTGATTAAAATGCCATATGTTTAAGATATTTCAATATTTTGAATTTTCTAGCTATAGCCTATGCAGCCTTGTTTACTCTGGATGACTTTTGAATAACTCGTAAACCGTAAGAGATAAACAAAATCTTGCTGTACAAAAAATGTACATCTCGCTAAAACACAATTTATTTCGAAATAAATTTCTTTGTAGAATAAACCATTTTGGAGATATTCCTTGTTATTTGTGTCAGTTTCGGAAAACTGACTTGTGGAATGGAGCATTGTTCATTTTTTATAGCTTAAGCGTGCAAGAGAATGGGATCTCAAAACTTTAAAAGATTTGAGTATGGCTCAAAGCCTATATTCCCCTTACACCTACAAGGAAATAAGCAATAAGGCAATTTCTGTAAATGTTTATCTCAAGTAACACGCAGATATAGGAATAAGAGTTTGTAAGAATAGTTAGTACAAGGGTAGAGAAAGTCATGTGAGTGCAACACATCAGAGTTTTCGTACATGCTTGCACCATCATTCTGTTTATATCTGACATAAGTTTTAAGCTTGTAATGAAATCGAGCGTTAAAAAAGTCTGACTAAGCAACGTTGCAGGTCTGCGATTCGCTACAGGCGTGAAGCATTTGAAGTTCACATGCATGAGGTTTAACGTGAACCTTAGTGTGTCATCCAGTCTAAGCCTTCTAGATCTCATCCCTGTTCCACGCCATCTTGCTTGGTCACGTGCACACAGAGGGATCAGTGTAGGGCAACAGAACCTCTGCAAGTGACGGGCATTAGTCTGTCAACCTTCACTATCTGGAGATAGATGGCACAACATTCGCTATTCCTATCTATCTTTATTTTTGTAATTGTTTTAGAACTAAGATGGAGTTTTGGGTATTGGTATTCAAATATCCAATGGGGCATTTACCTTGGTGAGTGAGGGAAACCATGAAGAATCCCAGTCAGATTTGTTGACCCACGGGCATTGCTCTTGAAGTTTAACAGTTTCTCTTATTAGTTGCGCATACACATAGTTAATACTTTATTAAGCATTTTCAAAACTCCATACGCTTTCACTATAAGCTTCCATTAAGCTTGATCTACTGTTCCCAAGGTCGCGGGTTCAAACCCGGCCCAGGCCGATGGTTTTTAAGTGTGCTTAAAAACGACAGCTCCATGTCAGTAGATTTACTGGCATGTAAAAGAACTCCTGCGGGACAAAATTCCGGCACACCGGCGACGCTGATGTGATCCTGGTAATTGACAGCGTCGTTAAACAACAAAATAATTTAATTTCCATTAAGCTATGTAACTTCTTTTAGTCCAGAATGACGTATGTGTCAAATTTTTACCCGTTCGTCAGACTCTTAATTCTTCCACTTCTTTACCTATTTTTTTCTTTTATGGTATTTTACGTTTTCTAATTAAACGTTCCGCTTATAACTTTGCCCTTTAAACCCCAGATGTCGTTTATGACTCCATTAATGGCGACATTTTTGAAACAGGCTGTGACAACTAATTTTATAGCCACGCCGAAGATGAGAATTGTCTTTCGTTTTGCTGTTATTTTCACTGTTATTTCCTGTTTTATGGTTATGCGACATTAGCTGCCCAGCAATGCTGGCAGATGCTAAATTGGTGTCTAAAGATGCTAATAAATGGGAATTTGGATAATAACAAATTTACTTCTACCTCTTTTTTATCCTACAGCTTTAATGAAATTAAATATTCACTAGAAAAATATGGCGGTGCTGATTATACTGCATATGTATCTTTTCTTGTTTTTTCTGCCTTGGTTTCTAATTTGTTTCTTTTGTATAGCCCTTTAAATTTTAGACTTGGTTTGAATCCGAGACTTTTGGTTCTAATCATAAAATTAACTTAATGTAATCGCTCACATTCACTCCTATTTCCAGACTCTGTGGATGACAGGAAATATTCTAATTCCCAGCTGGGAATTGAACCCGGGACAACCGGATTGAGCAGCCAGAACACTGGCCACTCGAATGCATATCTCATGAAAGGGAAAATTTACGTTTTTCAGCTGTTTAGATGATTATAACTCTGTTCTCTGACGTAAAACATCCTCGGAATCCTGCTGTTCCATATATAATAATATTTCTGTGTAAATTTATTTCCTCATTTATAAAATATTCCTATATACTTTACTTTTTCCATCGCCTATAATAAAAAAAACTGCGTGCTTCCATGCTCTACGCAAGCTTTTATACCGTTGGTGACGTAGCCAGATCTTTCTCGAACTCCTATAAACAAGCCGGCTGCCGGACTGTCCTTGAATGTTCCGGAAAATTCTTTACGTTGCTGCTTGATTGTTAGTCACGTGAGCGCCCTGTTACGTGCCACACCAGTATTAGGCATGACCAAGCTGCGAACTTAGACACCGTTGGGAGAGAGGCAGACAACTTCAGGTTAAGTGTGCCCAAGGGTCCTAGCGAGAGTGAGGCCTGCCCCGTTGTAGTATCTACTGCATAAAAATCGTGGATATCCAAAACTGTGTGCAATCAAGAATCTGTTGAAGACGAACAGCCCACATGAGAATAAGACTACAAATGAATTAGATAAGTAGATATAAGGTGGTTTTTACACACATGCCTGTTTATTAACAGTTATCTGCGGTTTGTTTTTTTCGTTTTTTTATAGGAAGGGAAAATATATCATTCTGGTGAAATACAGTATTACTAAACCTTTTAGAAACTGGGTAAATGATAGACAAAGCAAATATTATACAAACATATTTTCATAGCTAAGGAACTTTTAGGAAATTTCTTACATCTGTTTAAGATTTTAAGACTGTTGTTTATTTCCATCCTGCAGTAATAGCATGCATTTACAAAGAAAAAAAAACTTTAGAAAGCAGTGGGGAAGAGAATACAGAATATAGAAAGACAAAAAAGTGGGATAAAATAGAAGGGAAGAAATCTTTCGGGCTACGTAGCGTAATAGAAAAGGAGGCAGAGAAAGATATGTGGAAATGTGTAACAAAAAAGAGAGGAAAGGATTTGCTTGGGGAAGAACAGGGGTAATATTATGGAAGGCGGTAAAAAGAGATAAGTAGACGAGTGCATTGTGTGTACAGCAAGGGAGCGTGGGGAAGCGAGACTGGAGGAAAGGGATATGGTAAAGGAAGCGGGACGATACGATACAGCGATACACATTTTAAAGCAGACAAGAGAGTAAATAGTATGGAGAAATTCTTATGGAAACTCAAGGAGAACTGGACGAAGTTGGGCGAAGAGTTGGTGAGAGTAGGGGAGTATGGGAGAGGGGAGAGGAGGTCAATTAAAAGTTGTATAATTGGCTACCAAAGTTGCTGAGTGGCATGGATATAAAGCAACAGGTGACCAATAAGAATGGAAACACATATTGTAGAAAAGCAAGATGGAAGGAAACATTGTTAAGAGATATATATTGTACAAGAAATCATTCATTCATTCATACTTTTAGCCAATGACAGTATTATGCGTATACGCCCTTAAACAGCGATGCTGAAAATGTTTTCTGCCTTCATTCTCATTTCCAAGTGGAATTTTGTGCAATTTTGATACCAATAAGATACAAATAGGCTTGCACTTTACATGTGGATTCATATTCCGAAGAGATACAAATTAATACCACTGGAATAGCAGTTACGCAAGCCATCGAGTTGTCCAATGAGTTTATTGCTCCGCGTTATATAAGCTGCATGTGAGGTCAGCCACATGGTAATAGATGAATTAAATGCACGCTAGTCCACCCCCAGTTCGAATCCCAGTCAGAGCAAATTGCTATCTGTATTCTCATTTTTCACACATTCGCATAAATAACTTCCGCACACCAGTAACTTCGAACACTCGTATACTTATACAATAAGAAATGTTTAGGGAGTAGACACTTTTATGAGTCCATCGTTTTATACGTTATTAATTGTAAACTAGTTTACATTTCGCATTTCACATTTGTTTGCGCAGTTTATCTGCAATTGATCTACGTGTTGTGAATGTGTAATTTCAGTGACCATGTAAAAATTATCCGATCATTGTTTTGTACAAAACAATTATTTTATTTAGTCAGTGTCACCAACTGTATCCTATAATTCATTACACATTACAGCCAGTTAACAATCGAAACATCCATTTCAATTTGACACGTGTTTTTAACAATTTAATTGTTCTTTTTATAATTAATATATTTTCCAGAAGAAAGGTTATTTGTTAATGTTAAAACAAAGTGAGATTTATTTGAGATTATAAACTGGTTTTGTTTTATAACAAGAGAAGATCGAAATATATGTAATTCTTGGGTTTCGTTTTCTTAAATTGCAAGTGCTGAGTAACTAAATAATCGAAATGAATATATTGTACGTTATTTTTAAAATAATTTAACACTTTCTGGTCAAATATTTACGATATGGTATTTCCTTTATGAAATATTCCTGATAAATATCATTTGATGTTTAGATTTCCGCTCCGATCGAGAATTTATCACAGCCGTCTTGTGATATTACTTATGATAAAAATGACCCTCAGAAGAAGTGGGCTGTTTCAGAGAGGATTATTCAGACCATTAGAGTCGTAGTTTTCACGTCAAAGTGTGTAGTTCCCGCCCACTCACGATTCAGATGCACAAAATGTTTTTGGAAGCTTTCCAGCAGGTTATCCTGAAAGTAACCCACTTTCAAGCAAGCTATTTATGCTTAATATTTCTTCATTTCGGGAAGAAAATTATATTAGTTACATGGTTGAGTGCGGATTTTCAGACTTATTATATTGTTAGCTCAATATAATATGTACTATACATGAATTCGCTGTTCTGAAAGCAAATTTTATTATTTTTCAACCACGTTAGCTATCAATGCAAATAACCACTTGAAATAATTGTAATAATTTGTAGAATAATTCACAAAAATTTCAGGAAAAATCATTGCGAAGTGTAACCTTGTTCCCTTATTTCTTACATAAGAAATCCTGAAAACAGTCAGTAGAGTAGCTACTTTGGGTTTTGGCAAATTCACAGATCGGTCCTCTTTAATTCTTAAGCAACTGTGGACAGCCCTAAAGTAGTATCATCTCTGTTATGATGACTTGAAGCAGCAGGACTGTCACAATGGAAGAGAAGTAATTTACGGTGCTGATTTATGATCTAAAATGGCGGCAAGAGTTGGTTCACAACGCGCATTAAGTAGTCATTTACACTTCCACTGCGAACCAACAGGAAGAATATGACTGGGCTGTGTAGTAAATGCAACAACAGTTTAACATTCGGAGATAATCTAGGGTAGGTACGCATTTGTTGTGATGACGAAAGAAAAGATTTATAGAGAAGGTTATTTGCTTGCGTAGGCAGAGATTCTTGCATCCAGACGGTTATACGTTTCAGAGAGAGCATCATCTTAAGCCCAAAATAAAGTACAGTAATGATAAAAGTGCTCAAACACAAGTAAATAATATACACATACCTATACAGGGCGCTTCAAAAAGTTACTGAAAACTCAAGGAACAGAAAGAGTAACTTTCGACCAAGAACCATGTTCCCGAGTCTGTACGAATGATATTCTGTTAAGCCGTAATACAATTTATTATGCACAGGTTCAGTGCAATATTTACAAAATATGCTCAAACACAGCATCAGCACATTGAATACGACATTGCACCGTCGAATAAAGCCTTGGTGCAAAAGTTCGCCAGATGCCATAACTATTATGGCTACTAGTGCTTCTGGATCTTCCACTGGTGCCTGATACACCATAGCTTTGATATGCCCCCAAAAGAAATAATCAAGTGGCGTTAAATCCGGGAACGTGGTGGCCATGAAAGTAGTCCTCCTCTTCCGATCCAACGTTCAAGATATCTGCGATCTAGGAAGCGCCGCACGTTGACATCAAAATGTGGTGACATTTCAGTTTCATCCATGCTTACTAGCGTACTTCTTCTAACAACTTCGGAAGCACTTGTTCCAAGAAGATCAGGCATCTTGGCCCAGTATTATCATTAGTACCGACTCAGGATCGTGTTTGGTAATATGGGTTCCTATTCAAAAGTTACTCTATTCTATCTACTCTTTCTGTTCTTTAAGCTTTCCAGTAACCTTTTGAAGCACCCTGTATGAAGCTTAGTTGTCCTCTCATACTAGATACTAGCCGTGTGTAGGACAAAGATAGTAAAGGTTTAATCAGACGGAAAACTTTGTCATGGTATTTGCTGGTCTCCGTCCGGTTGCTATAACCACTGAGTTACCATGGTAACATACCGGCATGACAGTAAATTCCTCAAGTGACTCGCATTTTTCCCATGAGGAGATCTCAATTTATATTCATTTCCATTGATTGACTTATGATGATTAAACTATAAGGCCCGAGACTTAAAGTACTACACGTTGGTTATGCATTTCTTGTAATTGTTATTCTATAATCTTACCTTGACTGTATGACAAGGCTCGAGGGCGGCACTTGGGCACTTTGACCTAGAAGACTTGTGACTATGTTTCTGATGGGCTACCGCCTGGGAGGGAGGGGTGGTGTGAAGTGGGAGGATACTAAGGCTGGTCGCACTTGAGGAGACACGACAGCAGAGGGTAAGGCACCTAGGAGAAGCGTAAAACTTAATGATATATAAGTTTTTCAAAATCCTCCAAACTAGCAACTTGCTTTTCAACTTTGTGGACTTTTTCCCGGAGATTGAAATACACACCCACACCCCCAACCCCACCCACCCCCACACCCACACACCCACACACACACACACAGCATTTTTGTTGCGATGAAGTTGCTTCGGTAATTCGTGACACTATACGCTATCTACCTGTAAGCTTCCGCAGTAAATTCCATGGTTTTTAGAAAAGTTTAGATGTTTAGGTTTTTATTTTTTTTATTTTTTATTTTTATTTATTATTTTTGTTTTTGTCTGCGCATGGCTGTCTGCGCATGGGCGGTTGCGCATGTTTATTAATAGAAAAATCACTTATCCCAGCTTCGATGGACATGTGCACACACTCATATCACAAACACAGGGGAAAAGAAAACTGAATAATTTAACTTATGTATTTGCAATACTTCAGTTCGATTTGAAACACAACGTTACATATGCCCGTTCACTCTTAATACATCACTACTCTGAAAAGGAACTTAATATTTACTCACCGAACGGGATGGCTCAGGCGGTAACGGGAGGTCGCGGGTTCGATCCCATGTTTTTCCGTGGTTTCCCCATGTCACTTAGGCGAATGCTGGGGTGCATTATTTCATAGCACGGTTTACTTTCCATCATTTCCCTTCATCTTTCAGGTGTACTTTTAGTCGTGTAGTGTTTGCAGTGCCGGTCAGATGGCGCGTATGGTTGCGTATGGTAACTGCTGTTCTCGGCGCTAGGTGGCGTTTGGCCGGCCTTGTCCTCCGTCGGGAGAGGGACGCTCCGTGGTGAGATGACTACTTGGCAGGGCCTGGCCCCGGGATGAAGAGATCTCAGTACTTGTTAGAGACTTCCACGCGTCTCTGTGGCCTGTGCGGTACCTTCGGTTCCCTCATTTCATCCCTGCCCCCTGAGGGGTGCTAGCCACAACAGATCTATGTAGATCGAAATGAGCGAAGTGTCTCCTCTGTGTCTGTAACTTTCACCCTTTTTACCCTTTTTTATTATCTTTTCAGTGCATGGTTTGTAAGTCCATAGTACATTGTGTGTTTATATTCGAGATTAAGCGTTTTGAACAAGGAATGAATACTGTGTTGAATGCATTTTGAATGATAACCGAGTGAAATTAAGAAGTTCATTAATTAAGAATTAATATTAATTGAAACTGAAAGGTTCATTGCTTGCGCTCAAATTATCATAGAGACAGAATTGCTGTAGTCATGATCAGACAATAAATTTCTGTCCAATTATAGGATTGTAATACATTTTAAAGCAATTATTGGAGTGTAATTAATGAAGATAGTGCTCTCGCGTAAGATGCCTTTCATAAACTTCGCAGCGTTGATAGAATAGGCACGTATATGATTCTGTAGTCTTCGATACGATCCGCCTTCACATGTTTTCACACTTCCTCTAACAGATACACTTTGAAACGTTGGAATTGCAATTCTAATTACTTCTTACAGGTTAATAATCCACGCTTGGACTGTGTTAAGCGCACAATTACAGTTTTAATGCTAAAATTAAGATACTAAAGGCTTCAAACTTGTAAATGAGGATTAAGTGAAGCATCTCGTTAAGTTCTGTCGTACTGGAAGTATAACCTACTTGAAACAGGACGTACCTTGCTGAAAATAAATTAAATAATTTGACAGTTATGCGTTGTTACAAGAGATTGGAGCAAGTTGGCCCAATTGAGGACCCGCCCAAATGGGAGACAAGGGTCAAGCAGCCTCGCCAAGTTCCAATTAGGGACAGAACATGTGCTCTGGGTGTAACCTTGCTAATACTTCACGCCAGCCAGAAGATACCTTCCTGAACACGACCCACATCCAAAATGCACGAACATGAAAATGAAAAAGAAGAAAAGCGACAGGAAAACAATAAAGCAACTGCTACAAGTTATCTTTAGCTTAGAATGCTAATGTTCTGTGCTATAAATTGTAACTAGAGGTAAATTCGTCTTCTAATCTGCAGGAGTGAGTCCTAATGGCCTGCCAAATATAGCAGTGGTACCAGAAAGACTTCTTAACGATAAACTAAAATTTATCTCCGTTAGAACGAGCGTACAAGTTATTTTCTGAAGTGACACAAAATGCCAGATCAACCAAAGGTCCGGGTTCGATTCTCGCCTAGGAGTGTCAATGTTTCTTTAATTAGGATTATTCCCTACTCTCCGTAGCGTGAATGTGAGATTAATTTGAGAACTGGGTTCGAATTTTTGGGTGAATTATCAAATTTTCTCGTTTTATTACAAGTACGTACTAAAAATAGGCCTGCAGCACTAAAATACACACCACAATTTTTAAACTATATGTATACACAAAAAAGTGTAATTTTTGGTACCTTTTGTCACTTAATCTTCTTTTGATACTGTGAAAAGTTCGGAGGGGAAACTTAGTACCTCGACCTATTAAAGATCCTTTGCGACTAAACCCCTGTGGGGCACCCCCTGAGGGGAGGTAAGGTGAGAGGGTGCTAAGGTTGGTATAACCTGAGGAGAGACGACAGCTGAGGGCAGGGTCCTAATAACTACAAATTGAAACCCCGCGGTGGTGGCTCATAGAGCCGGCTCCCTCCTCCACTGTGGGCTTGCGCGAAGGGCTCGGGACTCCCGATCCGAGGATGAGGATTTACAGAAAGCAAATTCCTTAACATGCACAGCGGAACTCCTTACAACCCTGAAGCAGTCAACCAAATTGAAGAGGAAGTGAAATCAGAAGTGAGGTGAAATAGAGAAATAGAAATTCAGGGATGTAATTATTCTTCCCAGCATCCACCTAGCGACCCGGGGTAGATCTGCCACAGGAATCGAACCTACGACCTCCTGAATGGGGCTATAGACACTACCGGCTGAGCCATCTTGCTCGGTCTAATCTTACCTTAGGCCGAATTAATATACTTGTGCTACAACATACAATATTAGTTTATCTAGAATCCTGTATGCTATTAAAAGAGAGTCTCTCTTTCCATTAGTACACACTTTATTTTGTAAGAATATACCAGATAACTTTAATGATGTTCATTTTCTTGACCGTAGCTGATACAAAAATCGCTAAAAGCAAAGTAACGTGAAACCTGTTAAGAGTGTTGTGCAAACATTATATGGATTGACAGTGGTCTTTACGCAGACAGTGGTCTGACAAAGCAATTAATGCTCCTGGATTAGCACGTTTTCAGTAGGAAACATGTCTGACTAGTTGTTAGTAAATGTCTGGTTTCTTTCAGTTGGCAATGTGGAGGACGAAACGTGATTTGCCGTTCTAAGACGTTCATTTACCCTATTCGAATTTATTGAGGTCGTAATGACAGAGCAGTGGTGTATGCTTCCATTGCTAGATCGCGTCTACGTTGGCCAAACACTGCCAGAGTGAGCTAACGTCATAAAATTATCGCCCCAAAAGATATACTTGCCGATATTGTTAGCATTCATTTTCGTGAACATGTATAACCTTAAAGGGATGGATGTTATACTGAAATTTATTGTATATCTGGGAAAACTAATATTTCTGTCCCAGAACTTTGAAAATTCAAAAGTATTTTCACTTTTTATATTATATTTTATGTAGTTGTATTATTTTCAAAACCACCCCATAGCTGCGCCTCCTCTGGCGCGGAACCCGGTTCGATCCCCGATTCCAGCGTGGGGGGTCAATTCCGAGGTTCACTCAGCCTAGTGATGCCAACTGAGTAACTGGTGCAAAGGTAGCGTCAAGTAGTCACCTTACGATCGGGGTAGACGGCGCGCTGATCCCCGCCACTTTATCCTGCACTCCTCTGTGGCCTTGGCTGCGTGCGCAGGACGCAGAGGCTGGGCGATAATGGTACCTCTGTTCAGGAGAGATACTGTAATTTAAACATTATTTTCGTTTTCTTTTGACCTAAGACTAGTAAAACAAAATTATATGACATGTAGCACAGCATGCTGCAAGAATCAATGGACACGTCGCAAGGCTTCGCCACGACAGATAGGCTCGGTCGACTACCATGTGGAACACATACGCTGGAAATAGAAACCGAGAAAGAGCAAGACCAAGAAGTGCAGACGACCTCAGACTGGCGTGGCCAGTGCTGCAAGTTTTAGAACTGTTTCTAAATATTATGAAAGGCAATAAGAAATAGTAGTCTGTGAATACAAAAACTACATCTAAGGTTAGTTTTAAGAATTATTTATTAGTGAAAGTCTAAGTGAAATCCAATGTGTCTGGCAACTAACACTTACAGCGCCACGTCTACCAACAAGAGTCTTGTGAAAGAGCTTCACTCTTGCAAGAGGCCTTTGCCCTTTACGGGATTCCATAGGCTTTATTAATTAATTCATTCACTCATTCAAATTACAGACTTTAAAATTGTGGAGCATCTGGGGGCAAGATAGGCATGTCAGACTGAAATTTAAAAGCATCCAATATTTACGTAAGGCAAAACTGAAAATAAAATTTCGAAAGAAAATCACATTTCCACTGTAGCTTCTCCTTAATTTTGATTTCTATCTGCTTTTTGCAAGAATTCTTCATTGTAATGTATGATTCCGTTCTGTTACTAATATTGCCCTCCTTTTCTTCGTTAAATTATATTTTAATATCCTTTTTCCGAATTTATACTTTGGAGGATGAAGCAGAACCAGCAAAACTTCTAATTAGAAAGAATTTTACTTCTGTTTGCTATATATGTTTGCAGAATCACTACTGCGATATGTTTGCCAACATTTGTGGCATATATTTCATTGTAGGCTTGTTCTTCCACCATAGGAGATTATTATCCATCCTTAAACGCTGCTTAAATAAGTTATTTTGTTATTTGACACTAAGATTCTTCACAGACACGCACACACACACACACGCGCGCCTTTTCCTAAAAATGCTTTTTTTGGTTTCAGGTGTCCTCAAAACAAATTTCCGATGAAATCTCGACATCGTAATTTTGGGTGGAATACAATACTTCCACTACTTACTATAAGTAGTAGAGAAAGTAAAAATGGCGGAACATCTGATATTCTTAAACTTCCGCCAAGAACCTTACAAGCTGTGGAAATGCTGCACAGGGCTAAGTATCCTGGAAGTGGAAGAATACTCCGTCGGAATAGTCTAGTCTCTTTTAGATTATTATAGCAGGTGAAATTTTAAACCACTGCTCCTTTATTTGCATAAAGTTACAATATTTTAATATAATCCAGAAAGTTTAACACAGAGCAAATTCTGGACCTTCAAGTTATGCTCTTTGGCCAAACAAGTCTGCATACAGGATTTCCCGCTGCCTTCTATTTGCTAAAATGTTACGTAAGTCACTGTATACATTCCTTGCAACAAAATGTAACTTTTTTCCTTATACTCTGTGGAATGCAGAAACTTTATATTCTGTGGAGTAACAACTATTTTTCTACTTCATGTCATTCTCAAATTAAAGTCAAGGCCTTGTCCAAAAGCTTGTTCTTTTATAACCCCAACGTGTGGTATTGAATTACAATATCTTTGTTAATCCTTTTTAATCCTCAAGTAATTTATGAAATGAAATTACATAAGCCGCATGTCCATCGCAACGAATTGGGCTATTCAATGATAAAAGCATTATATAAATTAGTTGAACGGCTTTTGAGATTAGCCTATATAACAATTTTTTTTGTGTTTACAATTTTGTATACAAGTATGTCTTTTCTCCTCCCTTGAATTTGATGTAACTGTAGAAAATTTACGTTTCCCCCCGAGAAAAATCCTTCTCTTGGGGATAAATATATTTTATTTTAATTAAAATCTAGAAAACTGTGCGTCTCTCACACAACACAACCAAACCTGGTTTGTTTTTGTACGTTTGATGAAGTATGGTGTAATTTTATGGAGCCTCAACTGCTTGGTCTTCGACGGTCATATGAAATGGATCATGGAAGAAAGAGATGAATTTCATTGTAAAATAAAAATATCAGTAAAAACAAATATAGATGAATACACGAAACAAATGAGGTAAAACCAGAATTAAAACCAATTTATAAAGGTCGAAAAGTTATGAAATTTCAATATCTAAAACTCTAAATCCTCATCCTTATATTGTACTATAGCTGAAAACTTCAAAACTTTTGGGGCCGCTTATTTATTCTACGCCAGGACGTCTGCAAATCTGACAGGCAGTTGCAGAGAGTCTGGAAGGTGCGCCAGGGAAATCCACTCTAGCAGCACGTAACGGACTGACAGAAGTTTGTCACACAGCAGAAAGTGTTTCTGAATTAGAGCACTCAAATTCAGTGTCCACAACTGATCAGTGAAGTTTTATATCCATATTTTTTGTCTGCCGTGGATTATATACTTTAGAATCATTAGTAACTATGTAACTACCATGACGCCTATAATGGGCAGATGTGGGGGACCCTGACCTGGTAGGGCTGTTGGGTTAGGCTTTTTCTTTTGTTTACTTTTTTTTACATTAATCACAGATAGTTAGAAACTTGTGACAACTATGAAATCATAGGTCTAAAGGTTGTACCTTCCGCTTAATAGAAACACAGAACTTGCGCAATGTCGTTCACCTTTCTTCTGCACTCATACGATGATACAAATTCCAGTACCTATGTTAAATAAGCAGTCAGTCAGTCAGTCTCAGTTTAGGCTTACTGCTGTACGTTAGCAATTATAAATAATATTGAAGCAAAGCCTTGACCTTAAGTGTAATTGCTTTCATTAAAAACACCTGCTCCCATTACGTCTTTCCAGGCTATGGAACGGCAAAATTATATACTATCATAGGCCTCTTTAAAATCAGCTTAATAGGCATTGTCATTATATTTTAAGAATTATTACGTTTTAAAATTCTCTTCCTGAGCTCTCTTCTTCGCCTGGTAAGCCCGTTTTTTCGCCTCCAAGCAGGCTTCTTGGGTATTCACCGCACAATGATGCTCCGATACTCCCAAAACAACGCCCATGTTAACATTACGTCGCATTCATTGTGGCTTTCTTTCACTCAGATTCATTTTATAACACAAGCTAATGTTTCTCTGTACTTTTGGTATGCGTAACTTCATCAGTAGTAATTACTTCCTTCACAAGTACTCAATTTCGCAGACATTTGTAATATGTCCTACATGACTGGAGTGTACTAGATCTGACGGGTTTTACACATTCTTGGATTCCTTAAAACCAAACCGGTTAGGCTCGAACAATCCGTTTATTACTCTGGCCACTTTTTTCACATATTCTGGATGAGCGCGCAGCTAATGCGAGAGATACAACATATTTTCTTTACATCAAGTTCATTTTAAGACTTGCAACAATGGCAGCATGTTAAAAACCTGCCACCGACAATCTAGTGGTGCAACTTCTGAAGATATTCCATTATTGGTGTTCAGCTTGTCAGAGAACATGATAAAAGATAAACTGTTTGGCGACATCATCAGGTCAGCTGCAGTATTAACATTTACAACAAACGCACAATTAATAGTTTAAAACTTTGTTTTAATACAGGCAGCAACGCAAACTATAATTATAAAATCTTTCTTTAAAAGTTAATTTAAACATAACAAAATTTCATTTTGTAGATTACTGTTGACTTTAATTCAATGTGCACGTGTTTTACTCTTTTAAAACCCTCATTACTTTTGAAACCCTCATTAATGGTATAATTTATAAAATAGTGTAGAATTTTGCACAATCTTATATTTTGCACAAATGTAAAACTTCATTTGTGTACTTTTGCGACACTTTTATTTTATATTTTAAACCTTGCCTTGAAACCATTGCCCTCAAATGAAAATTGGAACATTGGCACCAGTGATATGCATCAAGGACATAGGTATCTATCAACACATAAGACTTCAAGGCAAGCCAATGCATGGGCTCATAATAGACCCTTGAGGAATTCTAGGAAAAACAGCAATGACACAAGAGCTTAACAGCAATTTCATTGTTTACCTAACCTAACCAAGATAAAGTTCATTGTCTGTGACTCCGCCACAATGAAACCTAGTGATAACTGTCTTTAGGGAAACACAAAACATGTTTACAGCGCTTATTCTTCTGTTTATTCTCTCGTAAAGGATTCGAACATAACTGAACTACGTGTAAAACATCCCGCTTTTAGCAACAAGTGTGGCAATCTGAATCAAGTAAAATGTTTAAACGATTTAAAAGAGTGCACAATGAAAAAATACAGGCACTCAAGTGAGTTTCTAATTAACCTTTTCATAATTTTATTATTATTATTATTATTATTATTATTATTATTATTATTATTATTATTATTATTATTATTATTATTATTATTATTATTATTATTATTATTATTATTATTATTATTATTATTATTATTATTATTATTATTATTATTATTATTATTATTATTATTATTATTATTATTATTATTATTATTATTATTATTATTATTATTATTATTATTATTATTATTATTATTATTTATTACTATTATCATTATTATTCATGCTTTATCCCAAAAATTATACACTTTTAAGAAAGTATAGATACATTTTTTCCTCATGTAACAATCATCATTTAAGCCAACTTTATAATAAATTTAAATTTAAATCCACACATTTTATTTATACACTAAAGTGTAAGATTTTGTGTATCTGTAGCGATTTATGAGTTGTTTCATACCTGCGTAGTTAGGAATACCTACACTTAAAAGTGGAGTGGTTTTAGAAATGAAGGCGATTATCGCTCTTGTCAAACCACTTTGATAAATCGCCACAAGTTCTAGTATTTTTAAGGATTAATCGAAGCTGCGTGGGTGCAATTAAGTTAATTAGGCTGTTTGTCTTATCCCCTGGAGAAAAATACTAATGATGTTCACAGATCTCATTAAGGTCGACGTCGCCGCCTTGTGGTCTAATTACCTATGCTGGGATACATTATTCATGTCGCAGAGGAAATGCAATCCATTGGTTTTCTTTATGCTCTCGTTGTTTGCTCTGACCGAATCCCGGAGGGCGGATGTCAACGTCCTCAGAGAGTCCGTCTGCAATCACCTGTCAACTCATCTATTCATAAAAGTTTTTCTCAACCATGTTTTTATCTTGTATTATTATCATTAGTTTTTCTGGATGCCTAATCTCCCTTCAGCAGCAAGAGAGGGTAATGAACCAAGGCCTGAGATTTGAATAACAGCAGCTCGAAGGAAGCGGTAGATGTCCACAAAAAAGACAACCTTTGTTTAAGATTTCAGTATGAATGTTTAAACATACCCTTAAGATCTTGTTAAACTAAGCATTACATCTTTAAAATAGCATTCCATAAGGGTATCAGCTGCAGTAAACAAATATTAATCTAACAGTTCTCAGAACATGGCATTTAGTACACCTAATTTATTACTTGGAAGCTGTTGTGTTTAGGCAAATTACATACTATAGTTATGCGTTCATAAACGCTCTACCACTCATACTCCTCAGACATGTTTCCTTACTGCAAGGAAATATGTCATAAAGCTTTACAATTGTCATTAAAGATTACTTTGTGCAATGTTTGGCACGTAACGCCGACCTACCAGCCGTTCAAGGTCAAACTACCTCACGCCACTACGCGGCATGTAAACAACATAACAATTGAGTGAGCCGAAACGACAGATTCGTACAGACTGTTCGAGGAAACTGTTCTACTACTTTATCAATTAAGAGTTTTTATTGCAGCTTACATGATTCTAAAGGAAAGATGTTTTCTTAATCTGATATCCTACAATATTACTTCTTGAAACTACATAACTTCCCCGGGTTCTCCGGTTTCCCCCCGCCATTCATTCCATCAATTTCTCCATTATCACCTTTCCCGTTATCCATTTCGCCTACACTTCATGCCATCCTCTCCCTCACTCTTATACCCGGTGCTTGGCTGACCACCTGCTTCCAGGTCTGGTCCGGAGGTCCCTGTGCTCCCCAACAGGTATCTAACCCTAAGCACTGGCTTGTAAGTCCTACATAAGGGGAGAACAATCAGGGAAAGAAAAAGCTACATAACAGTTTAAAGTAGTTACTCTGAGTTAACGAGTTAAGGAATAAGGTGCCCATGCTGCGTAACTCTCAGCTCCATTTATCCAGGGGCTTATTTGGATGTACTTTTGTCCACTTTATTCATATCTGCAGAGGAATTACTGAAGACTGGTATGGTGATTCAGTCGTGGTGCTTTAGGAAGTGTGAACCAGAACTATTACATTATTATCTACCATTTATTACAGGTGCCTGGTAATTTTGTTAATAACATAACATTAAACTAGATCCGCTTGTTCTCTTGGTGAGATTATTATAAAGCTCTTAGTATAAATGCATTACTGTGGGTTTGGAATTTACATGTGCGCTGCATTACTAATTTTGCCCTTTGGTGCGAATATACTAAAGTACCAAACCCAATACAATGTCATCAATGACTGGGCAGTTTTCAATCAATCATTCCCTGTTTAACAACGTGCACTTGAAGCTATATCTACGTAGAAGAAGAAAAAAGAGGAATTTCTCTGGCGGTAGAAGCAAAGGATCGCTGAAATTTGCTTAAATTTCATCTCTGTATTCAAAAGATAAAATTTGTAGTTTGCATAAGCGTTGCTTATTTTGTGGACCATGGATAGCATCATTGAAAAAAGAGAAGTTCGTTAAATACCAAACATCAGCATATTTTAGGAATACTTTCAAGAAAATCTCACCACTACATTTTTACACATGAAAATATTTTTCGTAAGTGTTGATTTTTATTTAAACACATGTGTATTTCATGATAAATCCATTGTATATCTTGAATTTTCAGTCCTCATTCTCAATCACTTTTGCCCAACAGGTTAACCGTAAAAATAAACTGCCTTACTACACAAAAAGTCTAATGTATTGCACTCACATGACCTTCTCTACTCTTGTACTAACCATTCTTACAAACTCTTAATCCTATATCTTCTTCGTGTTGGTTGAGATAAACATTTGTACATAATTATCTTATTCCTTATTTCCTTGTAGGTACAAGGGGAATATTACAATACAGTAGGCTTTGAGTGATAGTCCAATCTTATAAGGTTTGAGATTCTGTTATCTTTGCACACTTAACATATAAAAATGAACAACGATGTTCCATGTCACAAAAGTTGGAAGTTTTCCGAAACTGACACACATAATAAGGAATATCTCCAAAATGGTTCAACCTACAAGAAAATTTATCTGAACATAAATGGTGTATTTTTAGCAAGATCTACATTCTTTGTATAGTATGATTTTGTCTATCTGTAACGGTTTATCAGTTTTGCAAAAGTCCTCCAGAGTAAATGCGACTACAGAAGCCATTAGCCAGAACATTCAAGATATTTCATTTGTCATAAAAATATCTCAAACATATGACATTTTAATCAAAATCGTTAGCCATTTTCAACAAAATCAAAATTTTCGAAAAATTTTCCATGTAAAGGGTAGTTTAGGGTGGAGCTATTTTCTTCAAAATCTTCGAGTCGCATCCTTGAAAGACAAACTTAAACAACAACTTTGGTTTTTAACCTACTTTTCGTTTTTGAGTTATGCTGTCCACAGTTTGACAGACACACACACATGGACCTTTTTCTACAAATGCTTTTTTTTTTTTTTCAGGGGCTTCCGGTGAAATCTAGACATCGAAATTTTGGATCGAATACAATACTTCCCCTACTTACTATACGTAGTAGAGAAAGTAAAAATGCAGATCATCTTTACACACCCTTTATGTCAGAAAAGTTTTTTTGTGAATTAACCATTCCCGAAATATTCCTTGTTATTGGTGTGCATGTTTATAATTATCTCAAACGGAAAATTCTTATTTTTATTTTCCTTGGCCATGCAAATGGATTTGTATTTCCCTAATGCTGTTGCACTTACAAAGAAATGTGCAATGAAACAATATCTACAAGCGTTTATGTCGATCAGCATGAAATGGAGTTTCCAGGAGGTGTTCCCAAGCAAGCGCTTGCTCTTCCACAGAAGTTTTACTTCAATGAAGCTATCGCTTCTTGTATCTGTGTTAACAGTTGACTGAATATCATTTGAACGAGATGCGTTAAATTTACTGACAAGCTTTTTCATTGAGGGTTTTGATTTGTGTCCCAGAGTTCACGAAGGACTACCACGTAGGTTGACAGGTTCATTTTACATATGTATGAAGCTATGCAAGGCGTGGACCATTCACAGACTTATTTAACTTTTTTTACTCTGAATGATTTCTGTGGACAGGTAGAATCGAACAGTTCTAGTAAACTCAGGAATAACAGTTGATAAGAAAACTAGTCAAAATCTTTAATTTACGGGCAATCTGATTATAACTCAGAAAAACAAGGCTGATATATTTAAATCCTTGAATTAATTAAACAAATTGTATGAATTATATGATTTTAAAATGTCAGTAACAAAAAGATCATGGCATTTACAGGAAAGAGTCTGTTACCTTCTAAAATTGTTTTAAATGGTCAAAGTCTAGAGCAAGTAAAAAATTTAAAACTATACAGAGAACTTTCAAAAACAAATTAAGGAAGGAAACAGGAATTAAAATCTATAGAGTTGTAAACTTTACAATATAAATTCAGGCGGCAGTGACAAAGGGTTGCATAAAACTTGACAGCTTTAAAAATGAAGAATTGAGGGAGGACGCTAATATTAAAACACAGGGGAACCAAAATCTTAAAGATATAAAACCGATCAATCTGGTTCCTTGACTGGGCATGATTGAATAAATGATGTTATCATAACTGTTAACGCTTTTATAATTTTTTACGTAACAATAGCTAAAAGTAGAACGTTTATATCGCAACAAAAACTCGCATTGTTAACTTTGATTCCACTATTCACATGAGTATGGTGCCATCAAGTGACAAGTAACAAACACAAACGACTCATTTTACATCAACTTAAATGTTCTTAAACAGCTTGACAACCGAACGTACAACGTACAACCTCCAAGCTTCTATGGTATTCCCGTTGCATATTTTTCTCCGCTGTGTTACATAGTTCTTTTATGCCAACCGACAATATGATAAACAGAGCTCGAGGTTTATGCACCGAAACCCTGAAGCGCACGACAATTGGACTATCGGGGTTGCCATTGTTTAAAAGTAAAATTATCGTACCGACCACTCAAAAGTATAGATCTGGATTTAAAATTATCGTACATCATAAACCAAATACTACAACAATAAATTTATCAGCATAAAATTTACGAAAATGTAATAATATTGATGTTTGTGGTATCCACTTACAAGATTGATGACCTCTACTAGTATTACAACTTTAGCACTTATGTTTCTAGCACTATTCATCTAGAAGTTCATCTTCCTGAACTGTTGCAGCATTATACAAATTTGTTGCTGAGATAAACTTTAACATCTCAGTGACCTACAGATTTTCGGACCCACCACATTCTCGGAAGCTCTTTTTCTTCAGCATATTCACCTTTGGAATGGTTTGATGCATCTGATAAGGGCACTAAGGTTCCTTCCAGAGAGCAGATTAATATCCAGGAAATCAGGCCAAGTAAAACCTCAAGTACTGAAAGCACGTTTTGTTACTACACGACCTGCGGCGTACTTAACTTCAAAGGGATCACCGCAATAAGCGGACGTGCATATTATACTTTAAGACTCAATTTCCTACTTTACTTCCCCAGGCTCTCCACCTTCCAGCAGTTCCCTTCCATTCCTGTTTTGCTGGGTTTCCTATTCTTGCTTTTCCTCCATAAGGGTGCCTGTTGGCTCTTCAGAATTGCACGTTTTCTGTGCTCTTCCACGTTTATTTCTACCAAATGCAACCCAACAGATATATTTGGACGATCTCCCCCTGGTATTCACTGAGATGTCTATCTCGCTGATTACTTACACTTACACCCAAAACTTCGATACTGAGATTTTATGGCAAATATAAGTTTTAAGACTCCAAAAATTCAGTTACTATACTCCTAACTGATCGAAGTCTAAACTCTGTGAACAGCTAACTCAAAAACCAAAAGTCGGTTAAATGCAACACTGTCTATTTAAGCTCAGCATCTTCCAAGGATGCGACAAGAAGTTTAAAAAATCCTAACATTCCTGACTACCCTTTACGTGGACAATTTTACGAAGTTTTTAATTTTCTCAAAAATGACCAACAATTTTATTCAAATAGCACACTTTTAGCACATTTCCATAGCAAATAATAGAGCGAACCATTTCGGAGATATTCCTTATTATTTGTGCGAGTTTTGGAAAATTAAAACTTTCGTAAAATGGAACTTCGTTATTCATTTGTTTATGTTAGCCGTGCAAAGAGAACACAATTTGAAAGCTTTAAAATATTTGACTATCGCTCAAAGCCTACTGTATTCCCATATTCCCCTTGTAGCTATAAGGAAATAAGCAATAAGATACTTTTATTTCTGTAAATGTTTGTCTCAACTAACTCGAAGATACAGGAATAGAAAAAGTAATGTGAGTGCAACACATCAGATTTTTCATAATTTTTTTTTTTTTTTATTTAGGGGCCCTCAAAAAGTGTATTTCCAGCGGAATCTCGGTATCGAATTTGGTTAAACTGCCATAGCCTCTGAAACTACTATGTAGGCGTAGAGAAAGTAATAACAGAGTTCCCTAGTATCAAAACCGTACAAGTCACAAAATTTTGAAAAGTGAGCTTTTATTATAAACTGAATGTAGAACACGTACTCTTTCTGTTGATAAATTACTATGCTTCAGCTCCGGCAACACGTCGTTGAACTTAAGAGTTGTGCAACAGAAGGGACCAAGTCATGCAGGAAGTGCATTCAAAACCGGCCAAGTCAATGAGGAAAGTTATTGTTACCATAATATTCCACTTCGGCGTTTTCACTTCGAAACCTTATTATCGCCGGCTCAACAAACCATCAGCTCCAAATGGATATGCAGAAGCTAAAAATAATTTATTAAATAAGCTGCAGATGCTATGTTGGTACAAATTACCTTTTAAATTAGCGCTAAAGCATTTTCCTTAATGCCATGTTATTTACATATACCAAGAGTATGCCAGATACTGTAACGTAATGTAAAGTAGGATTGAGGTGTGTAAAATTATATCAAAGTGCTGTTGTAACAATAGAGAACTAGTATTATTTTTCATTATCAAAGCTTATAGCGAAAGGAAAACGTGCATATTTTTATAATTAATGAATAAATTATGTTTCCTTATTACTGTTGGTACCGAATGAAATAGCCAGTTATTTGAAAGATTAAGTATAGTAAATCATTAATATGATTTTCCATATCAATACCACATGAACTCATATGGGAATTTAATAAAAGTAGAACCAAAATATTACTAACTTTCATTGGTTTTTCTGCAGAAGTTTTTAATTAATACTGAAAAAAAAATTGTGACTTGGCCGGTTTTGATAGTAGACGACTCGTTCATGAACATTAAATGTGTAACAGCCATCTGCATTCTCTTCTTATATCAGTATATTATTATATTTAAAATAATAAATCAGTTAGAATTTACCCAATAACTAAGCTTGGCACGCACCAAGTTTTGCATAGAGATCGCTCTTAATAACACGGCAAGTACAAATAACTCAGGGAAGGGAAGTTTTACAACAAAAGCAGCACGCCTGCCATAATTGGCACACTTCAAAGGAATGCAAGTATTTTGGCAAGTTTCCTTTAGGCAGCCAGGATTCTGGTTTAATGGCAGGGAAGCCAAGCGGCTGTCTGGGAATTTCGGAATTTCATATTAAGTTTCTGGAAACCCTTGCTCAACAACTTGCAGACCGTTGACCCTAAATCCAAAATGCAGCCTAAAGCAATTCAGTTTAACTGGTCTAACAACATATGCTACGTCTGCCCATAACTTATGGCACACTTTCGTCTTGCAGAAAAAGGGAGGCAATAAAGTTCATTTCTCATGTATTCGTTGCGCATTTTCAACAAGGCTCTGTTTATACTTATGTCTTAGTAATTCAAAAAGAACACTTTCGGCTTCCCCAAACAGGGACTGCCATCTTGACAGCGTAACAAATGACAATTACTTATTTGAAAAACGATTTCAATACTAAAATAAAAAACAAAAAGCAATTATAACATAGTATATTGCGTACAAAGAACTGTAAGTGATAATTATCACTTGGAGAACCCATTTTGCGAATACGAGGCACGCAGGGTCTAGTTTTCCCAAGCATGCGAGATCTGATAAGTAACTTACAGTTCGTGCTTAATCAATTCCTTTTTGCAATACTTGAAAAACCCACAAAAGGCAATAACAAATAAAAATTGCTTTTCAATTGCGTTCATCAATTTCTACAGCCCTTCGTAGAGCCAATTGGGAGGTCTATGAAGAGGTCCATTGCCTGTCTGAGGATGGTAGCCATCGAAGAGCAGATATCGTAGCCATCAAGAGGGATGCAGGAAAGGGTCTTATTCTTGATCCAACAGTAAGAATGGAGCAACATTTACAGCAGGTGACACAGGTGAACGAGGAAAAGGAAGCCATCTACCAACCATGCATTCCTCACCTTAGTGAGAGATATAATGTACCTGAAAATGCATGGGAGGTAAAAGGACTACTCTTTGGTGCCCGCGGAACATGTTTTAAATTCACAAGTACCTGCCTCAAAGCACTGGGTGTGCAATGGTCCGAAATTGTAAATATATCTTTACATGTCCTAAAAGACTCTTTATATATTTTAAATAATCACTTGTATTCAATGTGTTAACTGTTATCTTCTTGTTATAATCTTTTAATGTTTTAGATATTTTGAATATTAATTTTAATCATTTTTTTTCTTCTTCTTAAAATTGACTTTGTCATATATCTCTGTATTCTGGATCTTTATGGTCACCTGCAATGTCAGGCAGATGTCACAATTTTTGTTTGTTAAATATATATATAACATTAATAAAAAATAAATTCTCTATGTGAAAAAATGAAAAGCTAGTTTAAATCACATGCACAAAGCTTTCTTATCCACTCTTTTGTTAATGAATTTCGCAATAGATTCTTTACTTGAAGTAGCACATGTCTTGGCTTCTAGGTTATTTATTTATGTAGCCGAATTGAATCTTTCCACCTTTGATAGTTATTATCAAGCAGTAAAATTCTATAATAGTAAAATTCTATTCAATAGCAATGAGCGACATTGCTATTGAAGAAGCTGTGGATCTAGCATGTGCATCACTTTTACCAGTGAAATCGAAACAAGGATATGTTGAAACTTACAATACTTTAGGTAGTAAAGTATAGGAAGTATTGTGTTCCATTCAATAATTCGATTTCGAGATTTCACCGGAAATGTATGTTTAGATGCCCACTGAAACGTTTTTAGAAAAAGGTCCATCTGTGTATCTGACAGTCTGTGGACAGCATAACTTAAAAACGAAAAGTTGCTTAGGAACCAAAGTTGGTATTTAAGTTAAATGTCTTTCAAGGATGCGACACAAAAATTTTGAAGAAAATTTCTACCCTTTACATGGAAAATTTTTCGAAAACTTTAATTTTCTTGAAAATGGCTATAACTATTTTGATTAAAATGGCATACGTTTCACATACTTTATGACAAATGAAATGTGTATCTTGAATTTTCTGGTTATAGGCCATGAAGTCCCATTTACTCTGGATGACTTTTCCTTAACTGGTAAACCATATAAGATAGACCAAAACTTACTATACAAAAAATGTAGATCTTCCTAAAGCTCACAAATTGTCTAAATTTTTTTTATAGAATGAGCCATTTGGAAGATATTCCTCATTATTTGTGCGAGTTTTGGAGAACTTATACTTCTGTCAAATGGAACATCGTTATTCATTTTTATATGTATGTTAATCGTGCAAAGAGAACGTAATTTGAAAGCCTTAAACGATTTGACTATTGCTCAAAGTCTAGTGTATTCCCATATCCCCTTTGTACTCATAAGAAGATAAACAATTAGATTATTTCTGCAAATGTTTATCTCGACTAACACGAAGAAGAAGTAGAAATAAGATTTTGTAAGAATGTTTAGTATACAAGAGTAGAGAAAGTCATGCGAGTGCAACACATGAGATTTTTAAAATTTAGTATGCTATTAGGTGTGATGTCATTTCCTATTGACACCGTAAGTATTACTTAGGTCATTTTCTCCTGGTACCGTAATTATTAAAGACCAATTTTAGCCTTGTTGCCATGGTAATTGATAAATGAATTGTAAATTTAGCTTATACTACCATATATGTGTTCGCAAGTATTGCAAAAAAAAGTATTTAAGAGCTTACTCGATGTTGCACGAATAATAATGAGCAATTCCCTTGCTCCTGCTGGGAATCGAACCCTGGGTCTCTCCATTTGGTAAACTACTATACTAAAATCAGACCACACTGGTTTTGCTGCTCTATCTCGCCAGACATCTGGTTATACTGAACTGATTAAAGTCTATTTTTGTTGAAATTTACGGCAGGTTTGTCCCAAAACATATTACCTAATAGAACAAACATCAGCAACAAATATTCTCTGGTTAATAGCTCTACACTGAGGCACCAAACCACCGCCTAATGTTGGCGACGAGGAAAGTGAAGATGGCGTGACAAGATGAGTCACGTGATGTTCTTCCAGATAGATGACTTGCAGTATAACAATCGTTACTGGAACATGTTTGGCACGAGATCCTCTACAGGTTTCATTCACTGCCAAATGTAGCGTTATAGGTTTCAAGAAAACTGAAGACAAAGGTTTAGATAGGCTTTCGAGGTCATTTTTAGTTTCTCTACTGGTAAGTAGGGGAAGTATTGCATTCCACCCAAAAATTCGATGTCGAGATTTAACCGCAAATATGTTTTGAGACCCCCTGAATCCAAAAAAAGCATTTTTAGAAAAAGGCCCGTGTGTGTGTCTGTGTGTCAGTCTGTCAGTCTGTGGACAGCACAACTCAAAAACGAAAAGTCAGTTATAAACCAAAGTTGGTATTTAAGTTTAATGTCGTTCAAGGATGTGACACGAAGATTTTGAAGAAAATAGCCTCACCCTAAACTACCCTTTACATGGAAAATTTTTCGAAAATTTTGATTTTCTTGAAAATGGCTCTAACGATTTTGATTAAAATGTCATGTTTGAGATATTTTTATGACAAATGAAATGTATATCTTGAATTTTCTGGCTATAGCCCCTGTAGTTGTATTTACTCTGGACGACTTTTGCATAACTGGTAAACCGTTAGAGATAGACCAAATTATACTACACAAAAATGTAGATCTTGCTAAAATACACAATTTGTCTCAATAAATTTTCTTGTAGGGTGAACCATTTCGGAGATATTCCTTGTTATGTGTGTGAGTTTAGGAAAACTTAGAACTTTCGTGAAATGGATCATCGTTGTTAATTTTTTATATGTTAATTGTGCAAAGACAACAGAATCTCAAACATTTGACTATCGCACAAAGCCTACTGTATTCTAATATTCCCCTTGCACCTACAAGGAAATAAGCAATAAGTTGTACAAAATGTTTATCTTAACTAACACGAAGAAGATATAGGAATAAGAGTTTGTAAGAATGGTTAGTACAAGTGTAGAGAAAGTCATGTGAGTGCAACACATCACATTTTTCATTTATAGATCCTTGGATGGAGTTTTGCTTGTCATTTGGCAGTTCCGATAATTTCCCAAACTAATAATAGCATTCCAAAGAATCGACAATTCTGTCACTCAAATTTACGCTTCAACAAATTCCTTACTTGCGCACTTGATCCACCCACCAGAAATGCTGTTTTTGTCAAGATTTTAAGTAACATGAATTTTGTAGTGGTTACACGAGACGGACGCTGAATGTGGTTTTCGAAAACTAAGGTGACATATCTCTTCAGAAGATATACGTATATTAGTAAGACAGGAATAAATTCTTCTTCTTTACCTGATAACCCTCCCCTTATGTAGGATTTACACCCCCTAGAACTTACAAGCCAGTGTGAAGGGTCAAATGCCTGTCGGGGAGCAGAGGAACCTATGTACCAGACAGAGTGAAGATCTGGAAGTGGGTGGTCAGCCAAGCACCAGGTTTGGTAACGAGTAAGAGGATTATGTGAAATGTAAATGTTAGCGTGTGTAAAGGCTACGCTGCAAGTGTCATTTAGACATCATTGCTTTCTTATCTATCTCTATATTTTGGAGAAAGCCGTGATGTTGCAAGTTCTTTTACCAGTAATAAGAAAAAGATTACATGCCAGATTCCAACTTCTGAAGTACTTACAAGACCCTCTCAGCCTGTTTTAACGCCATACTTTATCCTGTTATTTGGTGATTGTTTCTTTAACGAGTTTCTCTGCAGAAGTTCTCCTATACCATAGTTGCCAAAGGGATAACGCATTCGCAAACACGACTATAATGTACAAATCAATAATACTGAATAATTTAAGGGGTGGAATCGGGAATGAAAAATTCAATGCTGTAGCCGGGATTTGAACCAGAATCTTCCGCGTATCGACAATGTTTACAGTTAATCACAGCTTTGCTATTCAAAATTAGACCGAGAGCCTTTTAAACCAAAGAAATAGCTGGTGTCTTTGCGACAGCACGGCAGAATAACAGACTCCGATGCACTCTTTTTGTTAATCGCAATGGGCGTGCGTTCCAATATTTACTTTGAATAGTGAAGTAGTTACATTTGTCTTCCAGCAACATGGTTGGCCTTCTATACTGCATCCAAGTTATTTTGCACCGTCAGCCAGTTGACTCACTTTTCTAATCTGCAATATTCCACATTCTTACGAATTGGTAGTTTGCAGTGCTTTATGTTTCTGTATAATAGCCTCTATAATTAAAACCTAATGTCATAGTTATACACTGAAGAGAAATAACTACACTTGAGGCTTATTTAATACCCGAGTTTCAAACTTTTAATCTAAAATTCCAGAATTCTTCAAACACTACAATGTAATGTGAATCCTAGAGAAAAGTTTTAAGTTCAAAGGAAGTTTCAGTTTCAATCCAAGTAATGCTTGCATGCATATTACGACATACGTACCTCTCTGTTACGTAGCTTTGACGAAGTATCTACTTCCTGAATGTTCATCATGAGGTCAAAACTGAACTTGGTAAAACTCTTTTCTTCTTACCTCTGAAAATTAAATATTTGTTTGATGTTAGAAGACCGAATTACATTGTCAACAACAACAATACTATTAATACTCTATGCTCAAACCATACGACGTTATTAGAGGTTTGTCCGGAATTTTTTTCGGGAGCAGTGTATATGATATAGTATATACAGGGCGTTCCAGAAACACCGAAAACGCTTAGTATGTTGTGTAGGATGGCAAACTGATTGATTTTAATAACGTTAATAGCTGACTGATTTTAATAACGTTCCTGCGCATGCGTACGCATCCTACGACGTTACTTGTGTAGCTTCCAGTATAGTAACGTTCTTCTTTAACAGCAGTGCAACACGTACCACAACATAGCTCGGAAATGGCCAACATGAGCTCCAGCATACGTTGGTGTAAATGTGCGGAATCACCTCAACGTCGCATATTTAATTCGATCGATAGGTAGAAGTGGAACAGTTCCATGGTCAGCACGGTTGATAGATCTAACATCTCTCGACCATTTTCCGTGGAGTTGTATGAAGAGTATGTTGTATGGCACTCCTTTAACGTGCACGCATCGGGTGGTCTGCATGAGGCTCACCACCTCCAATGACGTAGGAGGTACCTAGGCCCGTTTGTAATGTTTTATTGACAAAATTAGAACATACATTCATCTCACACCTCAATGCGCCACAGCGTCCAGACCGTGCATTTTCGGATAGAGGTTCCTATTTGAAAACCGATCAGTTTACCGTCCTGCACAACATACTAAGCGTTGGACTTTTTGGGGGGGACAACCTGTATATATGACTTTGAAATTCCATTCTATTTGCATGATCAGGAGAGAGAAGAAAGGGGAGATAGTGGGAGATAGCTGAGACAGAGAGGGCTAGAAAGAGGACAGAGAGAGAGAGAGAGAACAATGAGAGAGAAAAGAACACTAACGACTAAGAATTTAACTCAAATAAGGAATATCACAGTTTATGTCAAATTTTCATGTGTAGATAACCTTTTAGAGATATTTAATTTTTTCAAACTCTTATATGTTTTTTTTTTTTTTCAAATAGGAAGCCCTTCGTTCTTTATACCCTGGCCATGCAAAGAGAATGGAATGTCAAAGCCAGCCATTACGTACCTACCAGCTTAAAAGATTTCACCATCAGCTTAAGCCTACCGTATAAGGAAATATGCAATAAATTGACTTCTACAAACGTTTGCGTAGATTAACTTGAAGTAGATAGAAGAATAAGCTTTTTTAAGAATATATCATGCAAGAGGGAGTAGATAAAGCCATATAAGTGCACATAGTTCTCGCTGTAACATTCTGCAGGGTATTTCGCTTTGGCTAAGTGTGAATGGTTCTAAAACTAGCAAAGATCCAGAAAGTTTATGACAGTGTTCAATTAATCATGTTTGACAACCGTACATGCTTGTGTTCAACTTCAGACATTATCTGAGGAGTCTGTCTCGATACCTGTAGTACCAGAAGTGATTCATCAAACGATATTTCTGTTCTGTCGCTTTGGTCACTATTTGACGGAACATTATCATAACTGTTAGGTATGCAGCGTTGTATTGTCTTATGATTCTTTTTAATCGGACAGGATGGATATTTTTACCAACGTATTTCCTTACTTTCACTTTGGTGTGTAGTTCTGAATAATTCTTTGGTTCATTTATAGCAAAATGCTGCATAACTTTATGCAAACTAAGATTGAATTTTTCAAGCATTTCATTGACAAGCACTTCTTCATTAGCGAGGTGAGGCTGAAAGGCTTCCATTCCGGAAGTTCTACAAGCTTCCCTTTGATCACTCACTCTGATTTTGGGTTTCTCTTGGTTTCCCTTGTCGGTAGGCAAATGCTAGGGTATTTTTCCACCATTTCCCTTTCATTCCGTTTCTCTCATTTTCAGACGTGTCTCTAGAATTCTTGGCGTATGCTGGTGCCGGAAAGAAGGCATAGCGGTGCTCAACCGAGGAAAGTTAGGGGAGGTTGAAATCACCTCCTTCCACCCACTGGGACAGAATGACACATTTATCCCTGGTACGGAGTTTCAGTGGCGACACATTCTTACGTACAAAACTCAAAGACTTACACATTCATATTCTACCCCTGATTAAACCAGGATTTTTTGGGGGTACGATTTACATTTCAGAAGGTCTTCAATATTTGGTGCAAAACATGAAGCGCAAAGTGATTTTCACTTATCTTGCTGCGATAGTCATTTTAATGTAGTTCATTTTTGTAAATGTTTGTTCACAGATATAAGTGGAGCCAAACACTGTCATTAAACTAGATACAAACAAACGTAATCTCGGATACTTACAGCAGGACAGAGACCTAAATAATTCCCAACCTTCTCTCTCAGAACAATTTACGATCGTGGAATTCTGCAATGCAAGTAGTTTCATATTTTGCAGCTCTTGTGAAGCCTCACTACATGGAAACTTCAAACGTGCAAATTATTTGGATTTTGATTTCGAATGTTTTTAGGTCTTCAAATTGTTAAGAGAATGTGTCGTAAAATTGCTTCAAAAGATAGTTGTATTTTTCCAGTAGAATAACGTTTATCGTGAACACCGAACGTAAGTAAGGGATATACTCCGTGCCATTCGCCTCTGACTAGCAGGTATGGTTCTCCTTGCCTTGGTCAGTGGAGGGGCAAAATAACGCGTGAGAAGTGTAAGACAGTTGGAAACGCATGGTTACTTTTAGAAAAGACCAGCACGGTAAGGAAATTGCATATTGTACGATACGTTATGTCCACTTGATTGTAAGATCTTCCCTAATGTACCCTCCACGCCTCTGGCCTACGACTCTCCAAAATGGTGTTACGTCACACGACTGCATGTGTCATACAATATTAATTCCAGGCGTCTAACGGATGACTGAGCTCAGAAACACTAAGACCCATTTACCAGTTCTTTGTTGAGTTACGTTCTCGTGCAAAGAACGCATAGATTTGGTCGTTGCTGGCATCGTGAAGAAGAATAGTGATGTCATAGAAGCAAGGACGACCGGTATGTACGTGCATCCGGCTTCATACATACTCTGCACTAAGTTTCAACTTATCTCACTGGCAAGCTGCTCTTCCTAATGTTATTCACCGACGATGCCCGCCCGTCTTCCATACGACTGAATACTGATTAAAAATCTGATGAAAGGTAGGCACGGAAGTCTTCAGGCACTCCTCATTCATTTGATATATGATAAAATTATCTAACGTATAGTAGCCATACGTTTTTTATTTACCATCACGCTTTTTTACTTTAACAATCACGTATAGTAAAGCAGAAGTGTTGCAATCCATTCAATAATTCATCATCAGGATATTAACAAAAGATGCAATAAATATAATTACCGTTATTCAATTATATTAAGGAATTTAAATTTAAATTCTCTTCCGGAAATGCGAGTGTTAGGATCATCTGAATGAAGAGGGCATTAGTGTGTGTGTGTGTGTGTGTGTGTGTGTGTGTGTGTGTGTGTGTGTGTGTGTGTGTTCGCGCGCGCGCGTGTGTGTACTACATCACTGAAAATTGAAAAGACACATAAATACCAAACTTGGCATTGTAAATTTAGCATGGGACACAGATTGTCAAGAAAACCCCACCTCAAGCTACGCTTTATATGGAATATTTTTCGAAAACTTTTGTCACGTTGAAACGTAAATTTTGAATTTTCTGAGAAGGTCCTTAGAAGTCCTCTTCATTGAGTCCTCTTCAAAAAATCTGATGTGTTGCACTCACATGACTTTCTCTACTCTTGTACTAACCATTCTTACAAACTCTTATTCCTATATCTTCTTCGTGTTAGTTAAAATAAACATTTGTACAAATTATCTTATTGCTTATTTCCTTGTAGGTGCAAGGGGAATATTGGAATACAGTAGGCTTTGTGCGATAGTCAAATCTTCTAAAGCTTTGAGATTCCGTTCTCTTTGTACACGTAACATATAAAAAAAATGAACAATGATGACCCATTTCACTGAAGTTCCAAGTTTTCCGAAACTCACACACATAACAAGGTATATCTCCGAAATGGTTCACCCTACAAGAAAATTTATTGAGACAAATTGAGTATTTTAGCAAGATCTACATTTTTTGTATAGTATAATTTGGTCTATCTCTAACGGTTTACCAGTTATGCAAAAGTCGTCCAGAGTAAATACGACTACAGGGGCTATAGCCAGAAAATTCAAGATATACATTTCGTTTGTCATAAAAATATCTCAAACATATGACATTTTAATCAAAATCGTTAGAGCCATTTTCAAGAAAATCAAAATTTTCGAAAAATTTTCCATGCCCCATCCTAAATCTTCGTGTCACATCCTTGAACGACATTAAACTTAAATACCAACTTTGGTTTTTAACCGACTTTTCGTTTTTGAGCTATGCTGTCCACAGACTGACAGACTGACAGACACACACACGGACCTTTTTCTAAAAATGCTTTTTTTTGGATTCAGGGGGCCTCAAAACATGTATTTCCGGTGAAATCTCGACTTCGAATTTTTGGGTGGAATACAATACTTCCCCTACTTACCAGTAGAGAAAGTAAAAAATGAACCAAAAGAGCTCGTCCGGTCTCGTTATTCAACAATTAAATTTCAAAAACTCCAAATTTTGAGAAAAGTTTACCAAATTTTCGAAAATTAACCAAATTTTTGAAAATTAACCAAATTTTGAGTTAGGTTTCACCAGGACAAAGCCCGGGTTTCTAGATTTATCAAAATTTAACCAAATTTTTGAAAATTAACCAAATTTTTTGTTATGGTTCACCGGGACAAAGCCCCAGACTTCTAGCTTCTAGTATCTCCGTTTTTAAGAAAATCTAGCAACTTTAGGCTTTGGTTTCACCAGGACAAAACCCCAGATTTGTAGCTTCTAGTATCTCCGTTTTTAAGAAAATGTAGCAACTTTAGGCTTTGGTTTCACCAGGACAAAATCCCAGTTTGTAGGTTTTTTGGACGAAATTCATATTGCAACTGGAGCATCTACGCTCAGCACAGACGAAGCCTCTCCACGAGCTCTATAATTTCGGTCATGTGCACTTTTGTACATCTCTGCCGGTTTTCGAGAAAATGGCCGAAAACAGGTCAAAAAGGGGGATTTTAGCGAGGCCGTAACTTTTTCTGGGTGCGTCGGAGCGAGTTTTTGGACATAAGCAAAATTGTGTAGACTTTGACGTAGATTCGAATGCTCTTTCCGTTCGAGGCTCGCAAAAGAACAGTTTAGAAACTGTGACGGAAAAACGCTGGCGTTCGGATCGGGGGCCAGGCCTTCCTCATAAAGGAAATGGTAGCGGAGGTGGTTGCGCGACTTGCTGTGGCGGTCCGACGTCCCTGCGGGGCGGCGTTCTCGGACGGCGAGGGGGAAAAGTTTTGGTTTTTGGGGACGAAAGGCGGGGGATGGGGGGGTTGCGTGGGCGTTTTCTCACCCTGTTGGTCCTAGGCAAGGCACCCCTTCGAATCCGGTCCCGATCGGATCATAAATGCGAATTTTGGGAAAAATGGGCGCGGCGCCCCGGGCCCTCCCTGCGACCCTATGTGAGCCGAGGCGGCGCTGCTCCGGCACCGCCCGCACCCGGGACCGCCGCTTGCCCTCGCCGAGCGCCGTCTCTCCTCGGCGAGAAGTCAGGTCGCAAACCGAGAAAAACCGGTTTTCTCCGAAGGCGAGGCCTCTGAGCAAAAAGCGGTGGGTTTCCCCCGGGTCGATTTCCCCTCCGGCCCGCGTCCGGAATTGTCGTGCACATCGGTCCCATAGCGAGAAAGTTACCAAACCTAGTTACTTTTTGAACGGGCCCCCGAAGCGCACCGAAACCGGCAATTTCGGATACGGAACGATCCAATTAGAGGGGCACAACCTTTCTCCGCCGCCCCCAGGCGCCTTCTGGTCGTTATTCCCCGAAAACCCCGATTCTAGCGGATTCCCCCATAAATCGGCACTTTGTCGTTTTTTGGGCCAGATTTTCAAAGTGCTCGCATCGAGTAGAACCGGGGTCCACCTGGAACGTCTCGAACCGAGGAACGCAGCGACTCGGAACCGGTCCGGGCGTGTTGCCCGTGTCGAGAAACGTGGAAATTGTGAAATTGGTCGAGTTGCGTGGAGCCGTTCGGACTTTGGAAAAAGTTGTCAAACTTGAGAAAAAGTCCAGGTTCCCCACTATAGCCAATAGGGCTCGTTGCCTCGATCCACGTCAAAGTCCCAGATTGATACATGTTGGTTTTTCTTGCGAAAATTGGCCCATACAGCTCGTCCCATATCGTTTTTCAAAAATTCTATTTTCAAAAAGTCCCAATATTTAAGAAACTTAGCCAATTTTCGAAATTTAACCAAAGTTTCGAAATTAAACCAAATTCTGGAAAATTAACCAAATTTCGACTTTGTTTTTACCAGGACAAAACTCAGGAATTCTATTTCTTTCAAAATTTAACCAAATTTTCGAAAATTAACCAAATTTTAACTCTGGTTTCACCAGGACAAAAGTTACGATTTCGGATTTTGTTTTTTAAATTAACCAAAACAGCTCGTCTCGTCCCCTTTTTCAAAAATTTTATTTTCGCGAAGTCCAAATTTTGAAAATATTTAACGAAATTTTCAAATATTTTGGCTTCGGTTTCACCAGGACAAAAGTTGCGATTTCTATGTTTTGTTTTTTTAGAAAATCTGATGTGTTGCACTCACATGACTTTCTCTACTCTTGTACTAACCATTCTTACAAACTCTTATTCCTATATCTTCTTCGTGTTAGTTAAAATAAACATTTGTACAAATTATCTTATTGCTTATTTCCTTGTAGGTGCAAGGGGAATATTGGAATACAGTAGGCTTTGTGCGATAGTCAAATCTTTTAAAGCTTTGAGATTCCGTTCTCTTTGTACGCGTAACATATAAAAAAATGAACAACGATGACCCATTTCACGAAAGTTCCAAGTTTTCCGAAACTCACACACATAACAAGGTATATCTCCGAAATGGTTCACCCTACAAGAAAATTGTGTATTTTAGCAAGATCTACATTTTTTGTATAGTATAATTTGGCCTATCTCTAACGGTTTACCAGTTATGCAAAAGTCGTCCAGAGTAAATACGACTACAGGGGCTATAGCCAGAAAATTCAAGATATACATTTCATTTGTCATAAAAATATCTCAAATATATGACATTTTAATAAAAATCGTTAGAGCCATTTTCAAGAAAATCAAATTTTTCGAAACATTTTCCATGTAAAGGGTAGTTAAGGGTGGGGCTATTTTCTTCAAAATCTTCGTGTCGCATCCTTGAAAGACATTAAACTTAAATACCAACTTTGGTTTTTAACCGACTTTTCGTTTTTGAGCTATGCTGTCCACAGACTGACAGACTGACAGACTGACAGCATGACACACAGACACACACACGGACCTTTTTCTAAAAATGCTTTTTTTTTTGGATTCAGGGGGCCTCAAAACATGTATTTCCGGTGAAATCTCGACTTCGAATTTTTGGGTGGAATACAATACTTCCCCTACTTACCAGTAGAGAAAATAAAAATACAATTCATCACAAAAATTACAATTTCAGAATATATTTCCGAGATATTCCTTGTATTTGTTGGACATTTCCAATATTTAAACTTTTCTCAAATGCTAAGCCGTTATTAGTATTTTCCCCATGTTGATGAACAAACAAAGAAAATGAGATATCAAGTCATCACATAGAACCAGCTCTTAAAAATTTGACTATCGCTTAAGCTTAGTATTTTCCTTTAATTCCGCTGTATTTATAAGGAAATGTGTAAGGCCGTTTCCATTAACCTTCTCGATTTACTCAAATAGATAGAAGGATGGGGGGTTCAAGAATACTTTGTACAAGAGTGAGTAGAGAGAATCATATGAATGTACACATCAAATTCTTAAGCATATTTTATTTTTCACAGGAGATTAAGATTACGATCAATTGTTACTAATCAATTCAATGTGAATGCCAACAACAATAAAGTTATTTGATATAAACGGCACGTTTTAAATGGTGCCACTTTTTCCTGCAATGAGTTTTATATTTTATTGCTTTTACGGTTACAAAAGACTAAATTATAATAATGAGGATATCACTAGTTTTCAGAAAAGACATTTCGCAATGTAAAATTACCAAATTTAGTCAGTCATTAAGAATACTTTGGAAAATACAAAAAGAAAAAAGAAAAAAACGAAACATTTTTATATTTAGGCAAGCTTTAATCTTCACCACGCAATCTTCACTCTAATTGGATACAAATTTACTAATTTATTGGAGATTTTATATCCGTAAAATCACAAGGAGTACGGGCTTGGGGTTCAAAATATTTAATAGTACGCATTTTTAGCAAAACTGTAGCTTTCATTTTGAAAATTTATCCAGAAAATACAAATCATAGTTGCCAGAAGACAAGATTATAATCTTATGAGCACCTAGTCAAACCATATTCCGAGAGGGCGGTTCAAGCAATAACGTATGTGATTCTTATTCAAATGGCCCCCATGTGCTCGAACTTAGTCGAGGGATTGCAGTGATTTTTTGCGATCTACCATGACCAAGGCCACATTGGTATTTACGTTTCCAATTCTGTCGTTTTATTGTCTCTGTATTGCTGTTTTTACAGGCATATGATAGAGATTTGGTGTGTTTCACACACGGGAATCTTCTGCAGTGGTGAAGGTTTTCCCCAAAATACTTCTGCCTTCCCATCCTGGTTCATTACTATCTACTACTCTAGATACAAACTCTGTACTTCAAAGGCATAGGTAACCGGAAAATACTGTACTGAACACTTTCAGTCCAGAATATTACAAGCCCTTCACTGGCAATTCCCAATAGATTCGAGATTGAAATGAAATCTTTCTTTCCGTCTACTGAGCCGTTTATTGAGCTGTTCTGAACCTCAAACTGAAATTATTGTTCCAACTACAGGACCCGAAATATCAAATAGCCCTTGGAAATTGAAAAATAAGAGATAAACACATTTTCTAAACTAATACAATCTTAAAAATTGGTCTTTTTTTCGGATTACGTGGCACTATGTCAATATCTTTTTACTTTTTCTACCAGATACAGTAAGCAGAGGATGTTATAAATGTTATATCCAGATTTCACCGGAAATATGTTTTGAGGCCCCATGAAACCAAAAAAAGAGTAGTTTTAGAAAAAGTCTATGTCTATCAATCTGTGAACAGCATAACCCAAAAACGAAAAGTCGGTTAGAAACCTAATTTGTTATTAAGTTGGACATTTTTTAATGATGTGACACGAAGATTTTGAAGAGAATTCCTCTACCCTAATTTTATTTTAATATCTTCCTGTTACAGTTACAGGCTGCCAAAAAGACAAAGAATACTTATACAAAAGAGACAAAATAGTTCATCGAAGATAACAAATATGAAGTACCAAAGCTAAAATTTGTAAATGACAGAAAGTATTACCTCTTAAAAACAATAACAATTATATATAAATAAATAAATAAAAAAAAAACATGGTCCGTACAGGTGATTTCTAACAATAGCTATAGAGCCTTAAATGAAAACTTTTTCGACAATATTTTCTTGAAAATGACTCGAACGATTCCGACTATAATGTTATATGTTGAAGATATTTTTATGACAAATGAAATGTATATCTTGAATTTTTTGGCTATAGCCTATATATCCCTGTATACTCTGGATGACTTTTGCATAACTGATAAACTGTAAGGGATAGACCAAATCTTACTGCAGAAAAAATGTAGATATCGCTGAAACACACAATTTATGTCCAAATAAATTTTTCTGTACAGTGAACCATTTCGGAGATATTCCTTGTGAGTTATGGAAAACTTAAACTTTCGTCAAACGTAACACCGTTATTCGTTTCCTTTATATGTTAGTCGTGCAAAGAGAACGGCATTTAAAAGCTTTAAAGGATTTGGCTATCCCTGAAAGCCTACTGTATTCCCATATTCCCCTTGTACCTGCAAGAAAATAAACAATGAGATAATTTCTGCAAGTGTTTATCTGAACATGAAGGGGATATAGGGACAAAAGTTTGTAAGAATTGTTAGCACAAGAGTAGAGAAAGTCATGCGAGTGCAACACATCAGATTTTTTTTTGTTAAATGTCGAGCCTTTATAATGTGGATAAGCGATTACAGACTAACGTTTTTGCCACTTCGAAAAACGTTGAAAGTTCTTAAAATCCGCTCATATTTTCATAAATTGTATTGAATTTGTAGCTTATTTTCTCTGTTTTATTCTCTGTCTCTTGATTCAGGTTCTTAAAGTTACGAAGAGCTGGTTATTTTACACGCTTTACTCGCATGCCTGTAGATTATGAATGGTGGAAAAATTAAGGTTGAGTTAGAGATTTGCTAGTCAACAAATATCGTTTGGCACTGCAAGAAAAGAACCAGAAAATAGTCTATGCAATACTACTATATGTATTTATGTTCTGGGTGTCGCCATTTAGTCGTTGGGTAACTATAAGCTTACGTTATTAATTCTTCCATCGTGCCAGTTCTTCTAGTCACATTCCAACTGGTCTTTCAGGGTTACTTTGACCTTGAAGTATATGCCGTAATCTGTTATATGACATTCTCTCTACTGTTACTTCACATGATGGCACTCACCTCTTTTTTGCTTTATTTTGCTAAAGCAAACTTTTATAAATTACGCTTGGCTGTGGTTACTTACTAATCCAAAAATACTATTTACCTCAGAAAGTACCTTCTGAGCAGCTTAGCAAAAACCGGTAATTCAACTGTCGGGCCCTAATGATGCAGTTGTCGACGGGCCCTTAAACACCACAAACTCACTTAATCAAACTGAACTAAGAAACGGTACAAAGAAATACAATAGTTTGAATACCGAGCATGACTACATATGCTATTTATTTTTCCATAGGATGTTTTATCTGATGGAACCCCAAATGAGAATATTGTGCCTGGAATCCTCTAAACAACAATAACAGTAATAATAATAATAATAATAATTATTAATAATAATAATATTAATATTATTATTAATAATAATAATAATATTAATATTATTATTAATAATAATAATAATAATATTAATATTATTATTATTATTATTATTATTATTATTATTATTATTATTATTATTATTATTATTATTATTATTATTATTATTATTATTATTATTATTATTATTATTATTATTAGTTATTGTTATTATAGCGCGGAGTGGTGTAAACGTTACCGTATTTAGGGTGCTAACAATAAACAACTGCAATAAAATATTTGTGATTGCAATTAATCAAACACTCGTACTCAGAAGTCTTCTTACTTTCTCTACTTGTAAGTGTGTGTCTGCCTGTGTGTCTGTCAGTCTGTGGACAGCATAACTCAAAAACGAAAAGTCGGTTAAAAGCCAAACTTGTTATTTAAGTTTAATGTCTTTCAAGGATTCGATACGAAGATTTCGAACAAAATACCCCCACCCTACACTACCCTTTACATGGAAGATTTTTCGAAAATTTTCATTTTCTTGAAAAATGGCTCTAACGATTTTGATTAAAATGTCATATGTTTGAGATACTTGGATGACAAATGAAATGTATATCTTGAATTTTCTGACTATAGCCCCTGTAGTCGTATTTACTCTGGAGGACTTTTGCATTACCGATAAACCGTTAGAGATAGACCAAATCATATTATACAAAAAATGTAGATCTTGCTAAAATACTCAATAAATTTTGTTGTAGGTTGAACCATTTGGGAGATATTCCTTGTTATGTGTGTGAGTTTCGGAAAACTTGCTTTCGTGAAATGGAACATCGTTGTTCATTTTTTTATATGTTACGTGTGCAAAGAGAACGGAATCTCAAAGCTTTAAAAGATTTGACTATCGCACAAAGCCTACTGTATTCCAATATTCCCCTTACACCTACAAGGAAGTAAGCAATAAGATAATTTGTACAAATGTTTATTTTAACTAATACGAAGAAGATATAGGAATAAGAGTTTGTAAGAATGGTTAGTACAAAAGTAGAGAAAGTCATGTGAGTGCAACACATCAGATTTTTATTTATAATAACGTGTTCTGTTTTATAAATGGTGTTGCCTTGCAACGAAAGGCAGGTCTTTAAAGCAGTTCGAAGGTATAAGGAAACGATTTTGTGTTTGTTTATGCCCAAAGCCTGCTAATCCCAATTCTAAGAAATATGGAGAGAGTTTGCCAGTGACAGCTATCGAAATGAATGAACGAACAAAGGAACAAACTATCAATGAAACACATAAATACATACATAAATAAGTGAAACCAACACCTTTTTCTGGCCTTCTGTGCAATGTTCTCACTTTTTGTATTTGCATGAAATATAGCTAGTTTGAGGTCAGGAATCGGTCTGGGTGACTCGGTTAGACGTTGACCTACTGATCCCAAGGTTGCGGGTTCAAATCCGGCCCAACCGAAGGTTTTTAAGTGTGCTTAAAAAGGGCTGCTCCATGTCAATAGATTTACAGGCATGTAAAGGAACTCCCGCGGGAAAAAATTCCGGCACACCGGCGACGCGGATGTGATTCTGACAATTGAGAGGTCATTGAACTACAAAATAGTTTTTTTTTTTTTTTTTTTTTTTTTGTTTTTTAGGTCAAGGGATTTTCATCTTCATGTGGTATCTGGAGAATGCCAATATTTATCAAAGACTTTGTTTATGTATTACACACACATACACATTTTCGGCCTCCAAACCTGTATTTTCGATGAAATATCGATGTTGAATTTTTTATTACACTGAAAGTAAAAAATCTAAGCTACTTCATTCATATTCAAAATAGTGATATTAACATACCAACCAAACTTATAAGATTGCAGAACTAATCTCCAGAAGGGAAGAAAATCAAATGTGCTTTTAATTTTGCAGATTTTGTCTTGTGAAGTTGCTTTTGCTAACAGTGCACGTTTTTCCAGCAGGTTCTCTATGACATAACTCAACTGTTAATAGTATTCTTAAAATAAAACTGGTCTTGAGGAATGTTGTTGACTAGAAGCGTGAGGATCTTTATCCAAGGTTCTTCACAGTTATTGTTGTGCAGAGTAAGAAAAGCGTATTTCCAACACGACATCGCCTCCAGACTGGTGTCGAACCACACATTAGTTAAATACCTACACCCACTGAATACCATTAGCGTACCTACCCCTTGCATAAATAACAGGAGTAAAGGTTTTCAATACAGCTGTTGGCAAAGCTTGCTCTTATACGTACAATGGGCGTATTGTTGCAACACAGCCATTAATATTCAAGTGAACGAATCCATTTTCTCCTTTTGGCGGGCTTCTTCAGGATGGAATATTAAATATTGCTGCAGCAAAGGCAGTAAATGCATATTTGAACACGTTGCGACTTTTCGCTTTCCAGTTGCTAATACAATTCACAAACACGCACACAGATCTTTTCCAAGTGCAGTCATGCGACTTTCTCCACTCATTGTTCTACATCTAAACTATTGTTTCTCACAATCTTTTATTCTTCTATCTAGCTCTGGCTTCTAATTAATCGAGATAAATGTTTATAAAATAGTTTTATAACAATTTTTATAGCCTTAACGCACTTTAACAAGATTATGTTTAACTAAGCCCGGATCCCATTACTCAACATTTATGTCAGGATAGCGGAAAATCCCGTGAAAAAGAAAAATTCGAACTCGGGACCTCTTGAATATGAAACAGACACGCTACCCCATCACCACAGTATTCTTGTAACTATAACAGAATTAGGGAGATAGGTAGACTTTAAGTGACACTCAAGCGATCTTTTTAAGAGCTGGTCGCTGCTTAATAGCTTTGAAATTCCATTTTCTTTGAAAAAAAAGTTCCCTTTTGAGGAAAAGTGTAAGCATTTTAAAATGCATAACAATAAGTTCTCACTTGGTCATTAGGGCCCTAAAATTATCGAAAGATGTTCTACATAAAGGGTAGACTGGGGTGAGAGAGATTTTTAAAAAATCTTTATATCGCAGTCTTGGAAGAACTCAGATACCAAGTCTGGCTTTTCATGCACTTTTCCTTTCTGAGTTACAGACACACAGATACATACACAAACCTTTAAGAATAGATTTAAGAATGTCATTTTTGTCGCTCCACTTGGAAATTAACAGGCTGAGCTCCTGCTAGATAAGTGAGTAAGTGAAAGGAACCTAGACATGACGTTCATATATGCTGTTAGATTGTACACAGTTGTTATTGGGAGAATAGAAGTGTGGTTCCTGCACGCCGCTGCAGATTGAACAAAAAAACTATATACTCTGGCTAAGCTTTTTATGTTTACTGAAAATGCATCCTGTACACACCAGATCCTTTCACTTAACCAACAAGCTATGAAGTACATTTCTTACAAAAAGTATACCTCTTATTTCTGTGTAAATGGTACACTTGATTTTAAAATGTAATAGGAAATGAAAACTAGTGGAATATCACTAGCTTCAACACTGAAATTAATGGGTTTTCCGTGCCTACAGTATTGTCATGATTTCCTGGTAATTTATAGCACAACATGATTCATTTTCAGTACTATATACCACCTAAAGACCGACATCGATACCTTCCGATTTTAACCATTTGTGTGCATTAAAATGTGTGTAAATTATCAATTACTCACAAACACGCCCGATATATACTTTGTTACAATCTGGAAAGAGTGTAACTTTTTTATAATTATCATAAGGTTCAAGGATTAAGCCTCATAATTAAAATTTACGACTTGTTTCGCTTATTGTTATGTCATTTTTAAATGCCAAATGTTAAAAGACACAACCTTCACATTTGAAGGATTTATTTCTGCCACTACCAATGGTTAGTGCAGAATTTTGGTCTTCCACTGTGTTTAGCTTCCATTTTAGTAATTAAACACGAATGTTATGGCTTGAAATATAATTCTTCTTGTGGAAAAATCTTCATAGTACAGCAATTACATCTGATAAGCTAGTGAAGATATAGACGTTACACTTAATATTTTTTTTTTTTTTTTTTTTTGTTTCAATATTTGTATTGCCAATAATAATTTTAATTGTTATCCCTAATGCAGTGAGAATTTTATTAGATTGAATCGAGTTATGTTTAGTTTCTTATTGTTTAGCTATTTATTATCAAAATGTAAAGTCCTATAATTTCATAATATTGTTGATTATTTGAATCAGACTTCAAAATGTCAACTGTTTCGACAAGGCGAACCTTTTTGTTAGTTCAAGCATTAATATCATGGACACATTGAACGTATGCTTCGAAGTTGGATGTGAATTAATTGTTCAAGTTTAACTCAGCGTTTGACGCCTGTCTAATACGATTAGTGAAACACCATTAGTTAACCGTAACAGAGGTAGCTATGAAGTCACTGATTAATAGCACTTGCAACACTGCAACTTGCCCTTGACGTATATCTGAAGTGCTAGAGACAGCGTTGAACACCCATGTGGATACTTCGATGCTTGAGTCCAATAAGAAGGTTTAGTACACTTGCAGGTACCTGGTCATGGTAACTCTTTGACAAGCACTTTGTAACGAAAATCTGTAGTTCAGATACCGGCTGCACTGTTCAACTTTTTATTCCCCCACCCAGTCTGACTTAACTTTCGAATTTGTGATGCTATTTCTTCTTAAGCACACAAATAAAAGCTTGTCTGGATTTTGATGCGTATGAAAGCAAAATATTCAAGATAGTTTAGCATCTTGGAATGTTATATTTATAAACTAGAATCTTTCACAATTTATTTCCCAGAAAAACACACATCAAAACTCATACCAAACTATAACATTGAGGCCATTTAAAGCTTCCATTCTCAAGTTCATACCAATTTGCAAAATTCAAGCTAAGATACATTTTATGCGAAGAAAGTGGCAGCATAAAAAACAGTAAAAATGAATCCCATGCCAACCCTGGAAGTACAGTTGTTTGAATGGGTCCCAGGATATTTAAAAATTGCACAGTGTAAAGGAATTATACAACTTTTAGTACAAAAATGAATAATATCCCATTAATAAAACCTTACCAAAATTTTGATCATAATTTGCAAATTTTCAGACTGTTTCCTTAATATAATTTTGCAATATGGCAAACACCGATTTCATACTGTGATATTATGGTAATTGTTTCAGTAAATTCAGTAATAGTGTCTAGTTTAATCACGTTGAGATAAAGAGGACATTCTACCTTTCTCCTCCAATTAGAACTCTAATATTTTATTTGAAAATAATAGAATAAAATCTAAATACTCCTACATATTTGTAGCATGTACTAATCTGAATCAATTTCATGTCCGACATTCCAAAAAATTCCAATCTGAAACTAATTAATGTTGTATAAGGTCTTGAAAAAACAAACAAACACATAAAAACGCAAGGCTGACCACCGAATTAGTGTTGTAGAATACCAATAAAAATGTTTTACATCTTTATTTTGGTAAAATTCATAAATTCAATTGACAGAAGTGGCTATATTTTCTCCACTTTTTCATTTTTCGTCGCAAAGGCTACGGTTGGCAACACTGCAACATTTAAGTGGGAAAAACCTGTCGAGGGTGGTCTGGAGGAATTGTTTCGCTTCCAGCTATGGCATTCTCAGAAGGCGGAGTGTGTCTGAAAGAGTCACGCCGGGATGAAGCCCGAAAGGCCGGCCCGCGAGTTCCCACCAGCTCCCACACTGTCTCATTGTGATGGATGTTTTGCGATTTGGCGTTAATTCCCAACTGGTAGGCGGCAACCTAACTTACCTTTCGAGCGGTGAAGTGATGTTTACCTGCGGCCTGAATTTTCAACGGTAGGGAGAATCTTTTACGCTTAAATATGTGAATATGAATGTGCAGATTAACAGCGACCATTGAGTCGTTAGCAGTTTCATTGTCTTGACTTATGTTTGGGACCCGCTTGAATGACTTGCTTTCGCCTCTAGTGCTACAGTCGTTCAAATGAACGATGTCAATGTGCTAGGTATGCAGTCGTCATCGTCAACACCAAGATGGCCTGTTTCGGTTCAGAAAAGATATTTCCAGCACGTTTAGGTCTTCCTACACTGCGGTTCCCTTCGGGTTGATATCCTGCAACTATTTTACTTATTCTATTATTTGACATGCATGTTATATGACCTGCCCAATTGTGTTTAGATATAAACATTTTACTATTTAGGTTGTATATTTTAGTTGTTCTCTGATTCTCTCCAGCAATGCTTCTTAAAAACTTCATTTCCACCATTCTCTTCTGTTCATTGCCCAATTTTCCGAGTCATGTAAATATTGGTACGGTCATCACTTTATAAAACTTAGTTTTATTTCGAAATTTATACAGTAATAGCAGAAAAAAATATCCCATTCATTTTAAAACATTGTGGCATCTAAATTAACGGAGGGAAAATATACACACATGTACACGCACACTCACGCACAGGCCTACCTACTTACCTAACCTAACCCTACCTGAATACTCAAAAGGGTCAGTTCATAAGTCACAACTACTTCTATTAGTCTACAAATCTGCAGGTACCGAAATTTTAGTATCTCGTAGAATTTAAAGTTGTTGGAATGCCTTTCGTTATGCCGGCAAACAAATTTGGAAGCTACAGGTAAGGGATATTGAAAGATGCGTAAATAGCTGTTTTACTTGTATTACATGTGCATAAAAAGTATTCGTATTTTATTCACAGACAACACCCTTGAAAGTAATACCACAAGGTATTTACACTTCTTTACAACTAAGTGCATTGTGAGACATCGAGAGTTGGATACAATTTTGTTCCATACAATTTCTATCCTTGTCTACCAACGTCTTTTACTTCTAATACATCTTTTCTTTCTACTGAGACTCGCAGAAATATATCCTAAACCTATACAGAATATAGCAATCGCCAAATTAATATTTGAGCCCGCCATGTTTATTTCTCACGCTTGCTACGTGAACTGTCATTTGTACTGGACAAAACTAAATCATAGAGTGACAGACACTGTTTCTTTTCTGTGCAATTCCATTGGATACAAAGTTTGACCTTGTGATACCGGCTTTATGGTTTTAAAAGTTATTGGATGTCATAATAATTAATCTCTGCCATCGTTTCTCAATTACTTTTAGTTCATAAAAAACTTCATTTTCTTCAGTACTTAAATTTAATGATAAATGTGTATGGGAAGATTACAAGTACGCTTTTAAACTTTACGGGTGTTAAGTCATTTACCTCAAAATAGAATGAGTTCATTAAACTAGGAGATTTAAAGCAACATCAGCAACAGCCAAAGGCATTCTCGTGACAGACAATAGGGAGAAAAATTAATCTCCGAAATTGTTGTTAACTAGTACCTATTTAGTCGGAAACCAATCTGAGGAAATCCTAATTGAATCCGTTGCGAATAGCGTCAAAATTCCTGCCGTATAAAGTGAAAGTAGATCTATTGAAGTAGCCAGCCATTTGGGGTAAATGATTTCGTGTAAATTACTTACAACTTATAATTAAAAGAAATATAACTGATTTAAAACTACAAAATCCGAAGTGATGTATTAAAACAGTGTAGTTGGGGATAGATGAAATATGACAAGTAACGATGTAACAGGTAGCTACAAACAAATGGCTAATGAATGTTGTGCTCTAGAAAAGACACCCGGATTGGTCCATTCCGACTCTAGCACTATCATTACGAACATATCGTTAGCGGTTGTACTTACGGGCTCTCCATGCTCTAATAAGAGAGTCTGCATGGCTAAACAACAACAAAAAACACAACTGTAAGCTAAGTGGTTGAACAATATCTTCTCCCACGGAAATATGAATATTTTAGGCAAGGTATTTTTTAATAATCCCTTGCGAGATGAGGTAAAGTTGAAATATGAATGAAAATTGCCTCCAGTAACCACAAAAGGGAGCAAGTACAAAAGAAGCGGAAAATTTTTCTGGCCAATCCCGCGTAATAAAGTCGGCTAAGCCTTGGACGTAGGCGTTGAGTGCTGGCGATTCGGAAGAGCAAACCTCGTTAAAAGGTAAATAGAACTTGTTATATAGTATAGAAAATATTGTATTGGTTGTTAAGAAGAATACCGAACGGAATACGCACAATACATTACTGTACAAACAACAATTAAAACCAATTTGTATGTATAGGTTCTAGATTTTGGGCTGCATCAAGAAACCTAATACTAAAATTATACAAACGTTTCATAACGAAGTGATGCCAACGCACGTTAGGCATGACAACATCTGCAGAGACTTTAAAATGGATACTGCCAGCCAAGAAATAAGAAACATTGCAATAAAGCATGACAAGTGACTGCAAAACTACCTAAACCTTACCCTCCCTCAGTTATTCCACTGCAGTGATGTTCCAAGAAGAACCTAAAACGGCAAAACCTAAAGTTGTCTCGTGATTTGTGTTACTGCATGAAATATGACTCATGATATTGAAATTGCTAGATAAATTATCTTTACTTAGTTCTAATATGCATGTAAAACATTTAATATTTAATAACACACTTATACGTATTTCTAAAAGGCCGTGTGCTTCACCGTAATATAGAACTATGCTATGGACGATATTCTTACTTGGGACAATTATAAGTATTTTAAAATGCAAACCAATAACAAGGAATATCTCGGAAATATGTTTGACATATATATTTTGTATGGTGAGCTTTTTCCTACCTCTTGCGGTTTACGAACTATAAAAAATTCAACCAGAATAAAGAGGAATTCAGAGGCTATTGCCGGAAATTTAATTACACACATTTCATTTGTCATGAACACGTCTTATTATGTGGCATTTTAATCAAAATCGATAGACCCATTTTGGAGAAAATTGAACATTGTCCACGTAGAGCAGCCACGTTCAAACGCAGGCTCATGAGTCGATCTTAGCTCACCCTCTCAGCGCGTCAGGTGGACTTTGTACCTACCGACACACCCCTTCACTTGCCGTGAATGCTATCAAGCTCGTAACAAACAGTGGTGGATTGTAACAGAATGATGTCGCTGTTTAAAAGTATTCCTAAAGAGCGTTTACGAATTGAGGTATTTAAGTTTGCTTCTAGAAATAAATATCCTCATCATAAGACATTTCGCTCTCTATGTAGGCTGTCTCCACATTTACCACAACTTTTTACTTTCTCTATTACGTATAACAAAGTAGAGGAAGTATTGTATTCCACCCAAAAATTCGATGTTGAGATTTCACCGGAAATGTATGTTTTGAGGAACCCTGAGTAAAAAAAAAAAAAAAAAAAAAAAAAAGCATTTTTACAGAAATGTCCGTGTGTGTGTGTGTGTGTGTGTGTGTGTGTGTGTGTGTGTGTGTGTGTGTGTGTGTGTGTGTGTGTGTGTCTGTGGACAGCATAACTCAAAAACGAAAAGTCGGTTAAAAAGTTGGTATTTAAGTTTAATGTCTTTCAAGGATGCGACACGAAGAAAATTGCTCCACCCTAAACTACCCTTTACATGGAATATTTTTCGAAAATTTCGATTTTCTTGAAAATGGCTCTGACGATTTTGATTAAAATGCCATATGTTTGAGATATGTTTATGACAAATGAAATGTATATCTTGAATTTCTTACTATAGCCCATGTAGTTCTGTTCATTCTGGATGACTTTTGCCTAACTGGTGAATCATAAAAGATACACCAAATCTTACTATACAAAAATGTAGATATTGGTAAAACACACAATTTGTGTCTAAATAAACTCTTTGTTGTAAAGTATACAATTTAGGAGATATTCCTTATTAGTTGTTTTGAGTTTTGGAGAACATACTTCCGTCAAATGGAACATTGTTATTCATTTTGTATATGTTAACCGTGCAAACAGAACGGAATTGGAAAATTTTAAATGAATTGACTATCACTCAAATTCTACTGAATTCCCATATTCCCCTTGTACCTACAAGAAGATAAGCAATAGAAGAAGGTACAATTAACTAAACAAACATTTGTAGTTGATTAGTGTAAGAGTAGAGAGAAAGACATGGGTTTTGTTTAAGGGTGCTCAACTTCGAGGTCATCAGCGCCCTTAAAAAGTCCATGGCAATAGCCAGATATAAAACAAGGTTATAAATAAGTCAGAAAACATAAAAAGAGATCTAAAATTTTAAATCTTCAAATTGACACTACACTCCACTAAAAACTAAAAACTCTATCAACCGCTGTTTTGTCGTCCGCTAAGACCTCTGCAAGTCTTGCAGGCAGCTGCAGAGAATCTCGAAGGTGCGCTAGAGGGGAACACTAGCAGCACGTGACGGACTGACAAAACGTTGTCAGACTTGGCTGATGTAAGGTGGGCATTTTCTTGAAACCTTCATGTCGCATATTTAGAGGATAATGGGCTTATATACCAAGTTCGATATTTAATCGACTCTTCGTTTTTGAGTAATGGTGTTTACACATACGCAAACACCCACCCACCCACACACACACACACAAGCGTACTTGACTAAAAATAATTTTTTTGGGATTCCGGGAGCCTCAAAACGTGTACTTCTGGTGAAATATCGATATCGAAGTTTGGAATGAAGTGCAAAGCGTTCTCTGCCTACCACGTAAGTCATAGAGAAAGTACAAGTATGTTGGGTAATTGGGATTTAGTTCTAGAGAAGATTAATGTAATTTTAAATTGTTTTGTTAATAAATACTATTGTATACAGTGCTACGAATATGTAATGGACCATGTAGGAATGAAAGAAGATGTTAAAAAACTAAGAAAAACACACGTGTTGTCTCTATAATATTAGACATACGTGTATCATATTCGTAATCATTTACTGGTGATGTGCAGTTATGATAATTCAAGTCTGCCGGAACTGCAGCAGATTACCATTGAGGTGAAGGTTAAGTTTCAACCTATGATCACTGATGAACTCTGACACCTCTGATGCCCTTTCGATTTCTATCCTCATGGTATGTTAGTATAAAATAATTTTATTTATTTTTTTACTACCGTTATTCTCCCGGATGGGAAAGCAAGGTTTATTTCAGCCTGTCTGTGCCGGCATTATGTATTTCAGCTATGAGACAACTTCTGGTTCTATCTAAATTTGCAAATTAAAAACAAGCACGTTTTTAACTTTGATAAAAATGCTGATCTCACGCAAGTGAAACATTAAGCTTAAAGGCAGGGTTTGGTTTCACGCACGAGTAATATGTACCTACTTAATTTTAGGACCTGTGCAGTCCCACTCAACAGTTTGAATATCTTACGGTAATTTGTACTTTCGTCATTCCATGCTATAATTAATGCAGGGAACCTAAACTGACTCAATTTTATGCACGAAAATTGCAGTGCAATGTGCTAAACGTCTAGAGGGCAAGGTAGTCTGGTCCTTTTGCTTTCAAAACCTCGCTAAGCAACATAACAAGTGGATTAAATCATTAATGCACACTTAGAATGCATGGGCTGGAAACTCATTAAATATGAAAACTCTGGACTGACGTGCAATTTAGAAAATTACATTTAGCTTGTTTCTTAAGAAGAAAAACAAAAGTTGGTTACTGAAAATAAATCAGTTGTTAAGTATGTAGATTGTAAATATTTCCTAACTATAATCTTTGATGATAGAAGAAATGATGCATAATTAAAACATTTAAAGAATGGAAAGCATGTAATAGCATGTGTCAGGAGTAACAAACAATAAAAGATTTATAATTATCTTCTTTATCAGATTACCCTCCCCTTATGTAGGACTTGCAGGTCTGTGCCTAGGGTCAGACGCCTGGCGGTGAGCAGAGGAACCTATGGACCGAACAGAGTGAAGACCTGAAGTGGGTGGTCAGCTGTACAGGTGAAACGGATGAATAGAAAGGTGAATGAGTGGCGGGTTAAGCCGGAGAACCCGGAGAAAACCCGCACTAACGCCACGAATACCACATGCGAGTCCCTAGGATCGAATCGGGTTGCCTAGGTGACAGGCGAATGGTCTAACCGCATGGACACGGCGCGATTATATGATTGTATAAATATAACTAAATAAAATATGGCACTGCATTGATATAATAGTAAGACAACTAAAAATGGCATCGATATGAGATCAGAAAGAGTCAAGAAGAATTACTAAGGTTGGTGACATGTGAGCGAATTCCTCCAAGAAAGAGAACAGAAAAATTAATATTATACAATATGACTATAATGGCAGTAATTAAAATGCGAGTATAATTATAAAATGAGCGGAGCAAACTTGATAATTGCCATTATAATCAAATTTCATACACCGTTTGTGCTCGAGAATGTGTTAACTTTAAACTATTTGTAAATTAGTTTAATATTCTACGCTTACCTGAGTATATTAGTTACTTTGACCTTACATTGTCAGGGCAACAGATATCAGCGTTGGATATGTGCGCAGACGCGAAACTATTGAGTTGATTCTGATCTCGACCTCGAACATATCGTAGTGAGTCCACAAGGTTGATGGTTTCATAGTTTGTGACGATTCTTCGAAATCTCACTTCCATTGAGCACTGCTGGTGAGCGATTACTGGATAAAACCCAATCTCTTTTCTAGTTCTGTTTATAAATGTATTATCTTGTGTTATACCTTGATCTTCACGAGACAGATCACAGCCTGGATATTTCTTGTGCTTTGTTCATTCTATTGGAGTGTCCTCTATCACTAATTTTTTCTCTATTCCTTTTACGTTGCTTTAACTATACAAAGGGTTTGCTAGGAGACACTCTTAGAGCGGTATGTGGCGGACAGTTAGCCTTCACTCATATCCATACCATCCTTCCTCACGAATCCTCAGAGGGAGCAGCGCAGGGCAACTGTACATCTGCCTCTGTGGCGTGTAGGTAGCATTTGGGTCCAGGGGTGTTAGCAGAGGTTGAAACCACCTCCTTTCACACACTGGGACAGAATGACGCATTTATCCATGATTACCGAGATACATTCTTATGTACAGGAAATCAAAGGCGTACACATTCATATTCTACTCCTGATTAAACCACGATGTTTCTGAGGATACTTCTTTAGCTCGATTTGCGTTTGAAAAGGTCTTCAATATTTGGTGCAAAATAGTGCACAGTCTCAAAGAATAGGGATAGTGATTTTTATTTATCTTGTTGCGATACTCACTTTTAATGTAGTTCATTTTGATAATGTTTGTTCGCAGATATGAGCCAAAGACTCCACTAGATGTTAACAAAGGTGATCTTGAATATTAACAGCAGGCCAGAGACCTAAGTAATTCCCACCCTTCTTTCTCAGAACATTTTACGGTCGTGGAATTCTGCAATGCAGGTAGTATATTTTGTAGCTCGTATGAAGCCTCACTACATGGAAACTTCAAAAGTGCAAAATAGATTTTGGTTACATGTTTTTAGATCTTCAAATTGTGAAGAGGGTATGTCGTATAATTGCTGCAAAAGTTCGTTGTATTTTCCAGGAGAATATCGTTTATCGTGAACACCGAACGTAAGCAAGGAAAACAAAGATATTCGTCCTCCCATTCAAATTGTAGAAGGGGAAGCGAGCGTGCGCTCACTTGTTGAGCACCTCTGATCTAGTCTATCTGCAAACAGCTAGCCTTCTAGGTCTCATATCACCTTGCTGCGTCACGAGTGTACTGCAGGACAAGCGTACCCACCTGTGCATTGGTTGTCTGCTTACTGTATCTGTCGATAGATGGCACATCGTTCACTATTACCATTTATTTTTCATTTATGGTATTGTTTTAGGCTTAAAATGCAACTTTGAGTCGCAGAGTTACAAATTCAATCTGATATTTACCTTGGTGACTGAGGAAACCACGAAAACACCAGATTGTTTGGTTCACGGAACTTGAACCCGGGGCCTGAGCATGAGCCACAGACGAAGTCATCCTACCAGGTTTATCACCATGTTTGTTTTTTTCTGGTGCCTAACCTGGACGCAATTTTACTTCTTTTTGTCTCTGAAACTATCATATCTTTTGCAAGTGGTATTAAACTAATGAACACCAGTTCAGCATTGGCAAGTTCTCTGTTGGCACATATGTATCATTGAACTGCAGCGCGTAATCCGAGGCTGCATTTTTGGCGACTGTTGGTATCTGTGTAGGGAAACGCGTTTATGGTTGCAGTTGTTTCTTTATGAGTAAACCGGTATGTGTCATAACTCAAGCCCGTCTGCCTTCGGGTTGTCTTCTCTAGGCGATGTTGTGACATCCGTGTTGGAGCAGCACACAACTGGCACCGTTAGCGTTACGTAACCAACATCACTTTACCTTGTTTCTTACGTTAATTTCCTTCTTGCGGCTTAATGCCGCCTCACGGATAAGTCCAACAGACCAGAACTAAAATGGAGTCAAACCAAAACTATTCTTTATTGGTGTTTAAGAAACCACTTACAATTTCAACCTCTTTCGGTGGCCAACCTGCGGTCTTCATCTAGTTGCATAATTCAGATCAAGACACTACATTTTTGTAAACTTACGGATTTTTAGTTTTACATGCTTAAAAAGTTATATTAATAATGCATTGATATTTTTACATACATGTCGCATCTAGAAAACTTACATTCCATCCGAAAATTCAACATAAAGCATCTTTAGCTTAAATTTTGGAAGATGAAATTATATTTCTACCCAGATTGTATAATAAATGATTACGAATTGTGTTTATCACAAATTCTTCCTCAATTGTTACCACATTATTGTTCGATTCACTATCATTATTATTGTTATTTTATAATAAACAAAAGTTCCAGGCGTACATTTGTGTGTGTGTGCGCGTGCGTGTGTGTGTACGTGCGTGCGTGTGTGTGCGTGCGTGCGTGCGTGTGCGTGCGTGTGTCTATGAGCAGTATTACTCAAAACGAAAATTTGGTTGAAAGCCAAAGTTGGTATTTAAGTTTAATGTATTCCAAGGATGTGACACGAAGATTTTGAAGAAAATTTCTCAACCCGAAACTAACCTTTGCATGAAAAATGTTTCGAAAATTTTTATTTTCTTGAAAATGACCGTAACGATTTTGTTTAAAATGCCACATTTTAGAGATATTTTTATAAGAAATGAAATGTATATCTTGAATTTTCTGCCTATAGCCTATGTAGTCATGTTTACTCTGGATGACTTTTGAATAAGTCGTAAACCCTAAGACATTGACCACATCGTACTGTACAAGAAATGTAGATTTCGCTAAAACACACAATTCATATCTGAGGTTTTTTTTTTTTTTTTTTTTTTTTTTTTTTTTTTTTGGTAGAATGAACCATTTGGAGATAATCCTTGTTATTTGTGTGACTTTCGGAAATCTTAAAACTTTCGTGAAATGGAACGTCATTATTCATTTTTTATATGTTAAGTGTACAAAAAGAACGGAATCTGAAAGCTTTAAAAGATTTGGCTGTCACTCAGTCTACTGTATGCTAACATTCCCCTTGTACCTACAAGGAAATAATAAGATAATTTGTATAAATGTTTATCTCAACTAACACGAAGAAGATGTAGGAATAAGATTTTGTAAGAATGGTTAGTACAAAAGTAGAGAAAGTCATGTGAGTGCAGCAGATTTGTATTATTATTTTTTCTAAGCTATGCAAAGAGGAAGATGTTTCAAAGTCAACTGATAGCGAGCGAGTTTATCTGGAATAACAAAGTAGATAAAAGAAAACGATTTGTTGAAGAATGAGAAGGAAAAATTGACGTGAATGTAATACATCGGATTTGTTATGAATGATTTCTCCGGTATTTATTTTAGTAAGTATTTCATTTATATTGTTTCTTATCTTATATATAGTAGTCTTATTACGAACATGTTTATACAAGACAAAATCACAGCCGCTTGTGAAATTATCGGACTATTTAATGACCTGCTGTTTCGGTACTCGAGATGAAACTAAAAAACGTGTCTTACGTAATAAGACAGACGAGAAAAGTGTTCCGACCTAGCATGCGGTTTGTGTTTACATCTTGGAACCGATGTGATTTCACCGTTGTAGGGCAATTTTTGATTCGTCATAGAGCAATTATATATGCGTTACACGTCGTATGTTGCCAACCACTAGCTGCAATTCGATTTCTTTGGATAGAAGGCTAATTGCCAAGCCATATGACGGTGAAGTGAACTCAGATCTTCAAATGCATTTACATAGATATGTACAAGCGGTAACTTTGATGTGCCTTATCCTCTAGTCACACTGCAATGAGTATAATCTTAGATTGATCCAAGTTCCTGCTCACGATGCGATTCATTAGGATTAAAGTATTAAATATGAATGATTCACAGAGATATAGAAACATCGTGAATTCCCATTGGATAATTATGACAAATAACTTTTAATTTTAATGGACAAATGAGGATAGAACTAATTAAAAGTATACAAGATGTAAGGAAACTTATTACAATCTTCCTAATATCTGCTTCATAGAAACGTTACAAACAAAAAAGTTCAACGCCATTTTGTTCTTTGATCACCGATTTCGAAAAACAAATGTTTTTTTTTGTTTTTTTTTTTTTTTTGTTTTTTTTTGTGTTGTTACAAATTGGATGCATAATTCCAAAGGAATGTACGATGATAACAGTTTGTTATTTGTAAACTGCGTAGAGTAACTTATTTCTGACATAGCTTCGGTAGTAATTATGGTACATCACACAGGGTTTCGAAATAATCACTTAAAAGACGTGAAGGAATACTCCAAGAAGCTCTTTCAGGCGTGAAGTAACTCGATAACGTTGCGTTGAGGTTGGTCAGGGAATTGAACCGGTTTCTGGCTGTAAACAGACTCTTGCAGAGTCGTGTAATATTTTGGGAGCTAACGCTTCTGTTACTCGCACAGTAAACATGGAAGGACACGGCATGTTATTTGTTTACATTCAGGACACACCACGCTGCGGTGTTTATGTACTGCCTAGTGAAAGTGACAACCACACAATCTGCAGTGTTGCCAGCTTGTTTTCGACAAAACTAAAATATTTCCGTAGGAAATGGTTAGAGACGAAAGCGTAAGATACAAAATGTGTTCCAAATACCGAGGTCTGGTTTAAATTAACGTAATGACTTCCCTTTCACCCTGTATATAAACACAAAACTTGCTATAAATTTAGACACATCAAATTCCGAAGAAAGTAGGTGTGCGTGGGTGCGGGGTTCGAACATGTCACATACGTTGACGGTAATCTTGCACTTGTATCGCAATACATTATTAAATAACTGTGGCAGCTGCAGACAGTCCTCTTTGAAAGTCATCTTGGTTTAGTGGACCTGATGTGTCAGTGTCCCCTAAAATCACTCTCGGGCTCTTTCTGTTTAAGCATTAACTCAATCGGAGAGTTGAGTTGTGTAACAAGTTTCCACGTTTCTCTCCCTAGAAGTCAATCCAAAGGTTACTACGGTCTATTTGTTACTGTCTCCTAAATGAGCTATCTTGAACATTTCCTACAGCAAGTGGAATTCTGTGGCTTAAATACAAAGCACAGCGTTTGGGTGTGGCTTGCTATAACTCCTTCATAATAGAAATAGCTACTCGGAGGTTTGTAGACGTAACAGTTGCAGACTCAAAAGGACATAAGGGATAAGATAGAGCTGAGGATTCATTGGCAGCCTAGACTTTTAACATCATTTAATCACCAACTGAAATAAGAGAGTAGACGCTAAAGACTCAAAGCAATATCTTTTACTTTCTCTACAACTTTCCTGAACAACAAAAATGTAATTTTTATAAAAACGTCTGTAGATCTCTTTTGATATCTGAGTTTCCTATCTTCCAAAAATGCGACAAAGAGATCTCTAGGAAAATTACCCATTCGAAAGTTCTCTTCACACGGAAAAAAAATTCGTAATGTTTTCTTTTAAAACGTGGCTCCGACTTTGATTAAAACACCATATAAGTGAGATATTTACATAACAAAAGAAGCATTTGTAGTAAAACGTGCGTGTGTATGTGTGTCTTGTCAGTCTGTGGGCAGCATAACTAAAAACCAGAAGCCCGTTAAAAACCAAAGTTGGTATTTAAGTTTAATGTCTTATAAGAATGCGACACAAAGATTTTGAAGTAAACTCCTCCACCCTAAACTACCCTTTACATGCAAAAGTGTTCCAAAATTTTGACTTTCTAGAATACGCTTCTAGAAATTTTGTTTAAATTGCCATATGTTTGAGGTATTTTTATGGCAAACGAAATGTATATTTTTAATTTCCTGACTATAACTCATGTAGACCTGTTTACTCTGGATGTCTTTTGCAAACCCTAAAAGATTCACCAAATCTTGCTAAAACACACAATTTGTGTCCAAATAAAGTTTTCTAGAGTCAACAATTTCGGAGATATTCCTTGTTATTTGTGTAAGTTTTGGAAAACAAACTTTCGCGAAAGATCGTGATTAATTTTTTTATATCTTAGCCGTGCAAAGAGTACAGAGCATATTTGACTATCGTTCAAAGCCTACTGTATTCCCATGTTCCCCTTGCACCAACAAGAAAACAATGAGATAAGTTCTGCAAATTGTCTCAAGCAACACGAAGAAGATATAGACGTTTGTACCAGAGTAGAGAAAGTAATGTGAGTGTAACATGTTGGACTTTTCCCACTGATACACAATAGCGTACTTGAAAATAAAGTTCACATATCACCGGATTCATTTAGAACAAATGAATTAATTGTAATATTATAACATCGTTTATGTTTATTTTTTTCTTCTTCTTTTTCTGGTACCTATGTCGGTTCTGTTTTGATTACGATAGTGGAGATTACTTCTAAGATGATAGACCTTCAATGCCGCTTTTTGATGTCTTTATTTCCATTTGGCAGTTTCTTATAATATGAGACCATACTATAACGTGTAATCATGTATTTCAGAATGTTATTCATTTGCATTTTAAAATGAAATTTTCTAAAATGGAAAGTCGTTACTCTTCTCCCTCCCTCTCCCCCCCCCTCTCTCTCTCTCTCCCATCCAAACAGAGCGGAATTTTGAAGGATTTTACTGTCGCTTAAAACATACTGTATTCCCTAAAGGGAACTACTCTACAAATGTTTATCTAATTCTATGTCAACATGTAGTAAAGTATAAACATTTGAAGGATACTTTTTATGACTGTGTAGAGAAAGTCATGCAAGTGCTACACATTAGATTCTCTCTTCCATTTTATGCGCACAAAAGCTACACTGTATATCTAATGGTACTTATGTAAAGTTAAAGTTACTTTTATATAATTCCATAAACAGGTACTTAGAGACACAAGTTTAGGTATTTTTACTGGAATTGAGGACAGAAATGAACAAACTCACCAATATTTACTTCATTTGAGGACCTATAATTTTACTTATGAGTAGGCCTGCCACAGTACGCGGTGATATAAAGTTGAATGTCCTCCTCCAACAGGATCAAAGAGTGCAGCATCAAGATTTCGATGAGTTAGAAGTACGGTAATTGCTCCAGGTAGTGATAGTAAAAGGAGAAGAATAGTGCCAGAAATGACTTCGAATGCTTACTTAGGCAAGGTGTCATATTGCGGTGTGAATCAAAACGGATAGTCTAAGTCACAAGCGTTGTTCATTTCACGGAATAGTTGCCAGTATGAAAAAAAAGGGGGAAAAACATCAGGTAGTGAACTTTGTGAAATTAATTTATGGGAAAAGTGTTACACGAAAAAAAAAAAAAAAAAAAAAAAAAAAAAAAAAAAAAAAAAAAAAACCTAATAACCGCAGTGCACAAAAATTAAGGTACTATTTATTTAATTATTTGCACTTGTACTCCTTCACCTGTGTACAGAGACGTTTGATACAAGAAAAACGAACATACATTCTTTTAGTTAGTTAATAGTAGTTTTTTCTTCTTCTCATTATTATTATTATTATTATTATTATTATTATTATTATTATTATTATTATTATTATTATTATATTTATTATCATCATTATTATTATTATATTTATTATCATCAGATTACAATACCATAATTTCTAAATGCTTTTCATTAGAAATTACATGGGAAATTATTCCAAATCCTAGTAGAATTAAAATGTAAACTTCAGGATGCTCAAAAAATCAGATAGGTGCTGATATAAAATTGGATCTCTTCCCCCAGCTTTATTATTATTAATTATTATTATTACTATTATTACGAGTACTATTATTCTGTAGGGACCCAAATGACCTCGCTGTCGACGGGCCCTTAAACACCATTCAGTCCTTACTTTATATCCGCAGTATTAATATTTTAATTATGTTAGTGTTGTACGTAAATATGCGCTTATAATGTGACTATTAGCTCTCTAATAAACTTAGTTCAGTGCTAATAAAAAACGACTCATTCACAAGTTTGAGAAACGCGTAATTCAGCAATTTAAGAGAATGATATATTCAAAATCTCCACAGTCACATAAAACAATTGGTAATCGTGAAATTTGTAGCTACTTAGTGACATTCTGATTTTATTGATTGTTAGAATTCAAACTGGAGAAATTTTAGTTTTGGTTTATCTTAAAGAAAAGTTTTTCTGTAATTGATCTAGAAATCCTAAAACAGCATAAACCTGCTACTGGGAAAAATCCAATATGATATATTATTACTGGTAAATGTGTACGTTGGACAAGAATAATTTGGAAGCATTTCCAATGTTTTGTAGAAACAGAGAGAACTTCTCTTTTTCATCTTTTTTACCTACCCAAATATCACAAAATCTACAACGGCTTGAACCTATATTTCAGATATTTCTTTCGATTTTTGTGCCAACCTTGCATTGGTTTAGCTGCTCAATCGTAATTATTAACTTCATTATTTCTCCACCTAGAGGTATGACGATTATTTCCAGATTGGCAATAGGCTAAGAAATTTGTATTGGAACTAAGCGAGGGTCAGGTCGGCGAAGAAAGCTGTTGATTTGTCAATCAAATGACAGATTGGGGGCGTTTATGTTCTTTTCTCTGTGGCAAACCAAGGCAATGTCACAGGAGACCTTGATCTATTTCAATTCAATGGATTTAGAAAGAAATCTCTTAGCCCACTTACACAAGGTTTGCTTACCTTTTTAACCAAGTAGTATGTTTTATTTCGTTTTATTAATTCTGGCCTTTTTTCCCCCTCCTTTCTAGTAGCTTCTTTTTGGATGAAGGAAGAATTATGGTTCTGTTTATAATTATCTCTGACTAATTCTCCACCTACCAGCACACTACTTAGTAGATAGGAAAAGCATTGTATTTCATCGAAAATGCATGTTGTGAGGTTCATTGAACTCAAAAAGCCAGCTTCAGGAAAAAGACCTTGTGTATGTCCCTGTGTGCTTATCTGTAAACTGTACACGTCCAAAACGAAAAATTATCTAAATATCAAAATTTGTATTTAAATAGAGCACGTTTCAAAGACGTAACACAAAGATTTTCAACTGCATTTTAAATGGAAAAGTTTTCGCGATTTTTTTCTCCAAAAAATGGCTCCACTGATTTTAATTACAACACTATATTTTAAGATATTTCCAGGACAAATAAATTGTATATCTAGAATTTTCTGAAAATTGGTTGTGAAGTATAAACAATAGCACTGCCCCATCTAATGCGTTGCATGGATCACATCAGAGCAAGCAGGCTTAGGAGGGTGGGAGGAATTTCAGCTGGAACAACCGTTCCTTTAATTATCTCACTCCCTTGACATCTTCTAATAACTAAATCTCTTTAATTCCCATCTTTTTTTTTTAATCGCATATATTTTAAGCTGACGCAGAAGACCCTAGTTTGATTCCCGGTACCAGGGCGAGGATTTTCTGGTCCGGAGTACACTGAGGTCCCCACTACTTGGTTGAGAAGTAGTGAACCCTGATTGCGAAGACCACAGGGAGAGACACCAGCGCGCTGACCAGTCACACCTTTTAGTACTGAACTACGCTCATGATACCTGTCGTGGGAAATGGTGGGGGACCTAGAGACAGGGCGGCAGGCTTTGGCCCGGAGAGGAAAATTGCGCAGCGGGATTAGTTAGTGTATATCTTAAAAGCAAGCTTTCTTAAAGCTCTGCTTACTATCTGTATGACACATCCGAAGCAGAACGCAATAATTTCTCTACTCTGAAGAGAATAAACATATTTCAGTACAACACGATGAGTCAGGATAGACTCCCTGGCCTTGTCATGCTTTCATTACAGAGCTACTGGGCTTCAATTAAAGCGTGATAGAAAATCGACTTTCCCTTTAAATAGGCGAGTATATATTTTTAAATAAAACATCATGGTCAGTTCAGAGACTATTTAGTGTTTTTATAAAATCGAACGTTCTACAAGGAGAAACGCCCAGAATACCGTAGTGGTAGCACTTAACCTGTTTACGCTGATGAACGCGCTGCTTATCTGTTTACAGTTCCAACTGCCCGGCGCTGGCATCCCTATAACCCTGCTTCATAGTATGTCTAATTATTGCACTTTTATTTGAATAAGACGCTTTCTTATGCCAATCAAAGTACTTTCTGTTGCATTTTGATGTCATCTTTAACATCTTATGTTCTGTTGGCAACAATTTCACCCATTTACTGTTTGTGTTAACCTTTGTGGTGTCTTTAAATCCTGAAAATTTACACACACCTTCATACTTCCGGAATCTAGGGAGGACGGGGAACAATGCTGTCCAAAGAAAGGAAAAGGTCTGTGTGTGTGTCTGTCAGTCTGTGGACAGCATAACTCAAAAATAAGAAATAGGTTAAAAACCAAAGTTGGTATTCAAGTTTAATGTCTTTCAAGGATACTAAACGAAGATTTTGAAGAAAATTCTTCCATCTTAAATTACCCTTTACATGAACAATTTTTCGAAAATTATTTTCTTGAAAATGGCTCTAACGAGTTTGATTAAAATGCCATGTTTTAAGATATTTTTAGGACAAATGAAATGTATATTTCATAGGCTATAGCCTATGTGGTCTGGATGACTTTTGAATAACTCGGAAACCGTAAGAGACAGACCAAATCTTACTGTACAAAAAATATAGATCTTGCTAAAACACACAATTTAAGTCCACATAACTTTTTGTAGGGTGAACCATTCTGGAGATAGTCATTGTTATTTGTGTGAATTTTGAAAAACAAAATTTCGTCTAATGAAACATCGTTATTCGCTTTTTATATTCAAAGAGAACGTAATCTCAAAGCTTTAAATGATTTGACTATGGCTCAAAGCCTACTGTATTCTAATATTCCCCTTGTACCTACAAGGAAATAAGCGATAAGATAATTTGTACAAATGTTTATCTCAACTAACACGAAGAAGATATAGGAATAAGAGTTTGTAAGAATGGTTAGCACAAGAGTAGAGAAAGTCATGTGAGTGCAACACATTAGAGTTCTTATCTTCTGCCCATTGTACCAGGATAGGACGTATGTAAGTGCAGAGTTCTCACTAAATGAGGTGCAAGATCATTTGAGAACAAAAAGCTGCCGCATACGAAGAGCGAATCAGGGCGCGACGGCAAGGCTGAACGATGACAAATGATGAAATTGCACTCCTGGAGAACATCTAAATGCCAGACGTAATGAACTTCTGCTTTTACGGTTACAGGACGATGAATCGACCTTAAGAAACAAAATAAGTGGCAACGAGGACGATAATAGGCCATTAAAGCATGGCGTTACTTAGGAAAGTCTGCGGCTAGCTGTGTCATAGTCTCCTTGACGACTCAATGTCACTGAGGTCCTCCTTTGTCTAAATCTCACTCTAAGGTTCTGGATTAATGATCCCGGAGTCCGTGATTCAAGCCCTGGCCTTGGACCACGATTTGCTAAGACAAATGGGATTTCTTGAAGCTTTAGTGAGGAAATATCACTTACAAAGATAGAGCTATCCTGGATTTTATGCAGGCTCATTTGGAACTATCGTAAATATGTGTTATATAGGCCTTTACCTGGGTTATCCTATCCTATCTCTCCAACATCGTATTTCGCTTGTTTGATGCTTCTAAAATAAATGATAAAGCTCATTTCCACGTAATTAGTGGCGAACATTCGAAGTTTGAGGCTCAAAAGGTATAATATTTTATTTGAAAATAATTGCTATTTTAATTCTTCATATTATAAGCGTTTCATAACGTTTTTACTTGCTCTAGTGGTCCCGTATATTAGTAGAAATATACCATTCCGGTCATGATTTATAAACTAAAATTTTATTGCAAGTGCACGTTTTAACATCTAAGACATATACTATTTTAATAAAAAATATTAGAACCTCTTTTGAGAAAATAAAGAATACCGTAATTTTTCTAGGTAAAAGTTAAATTCAATTCAATATTTCCTTTCCAAAGACACATATATAAACCTCAAAACAAATAATCTGAAGACCTAGTTAGAGAATTATGGATGGAATTACAGTATTAAACTGTGCAGATTTTTCGTCACATGATTAGACCATTCAAAAAACACACACAGACACACACACACACACGCACACACACATATGGTTTACAATGCGTAGTAGATAGAATTCCACAGATAATCCTCATAGCGTTCTGTTATATCCCTAATAACTTACTGGCGTAAGTACGTTTATATGTTTTTTCACAGCAAGACTCCATTTATTGAGATGAATATAAGTAAAACTATCAATGAAAAACTTTTTTCAATACTCTGTCATAACATGTATTACCCTTTAGTTATTTCATTAACAATATAATCCGTGTGTGATTTTCAGGTAGTCTAGGATGGGAGATATTTTTGAAAAATATTCACATTTCTTCATTGGAAGTCTTCTTTAGGTGTTTAGCCTCCCCTTATGTAGGACTTACAAGCCAGTGCCTAGGGTCAGACGCCTGTCAGGGAGCACAGAAACCTATGGACCGGACAGAGTGAAGACCTAGAAGCGGGCGGTCAGCCAAGCACTAGGTATGAGAGTGAGGAACAAGTTGATATGAAAGGCAGGTGAAATGGATGATTTGAAAAGTGATGATGAGCAATTGGTGAAATGAGTGGTGGTTGCAACCGCAGAACCTAGAGAAAACCCATCCAGACATCGCTTAGCCCACCACGAATACCACATGCGGGTCCCTGGAATCAAACCCGGGATACCTAGAGGGTAGGCAAAGGATCTAACCACTCGGTCACGGCACCGTCCTTCAATAAACTCAAATAATTTTGGTTCTTAAATGACTTTTCTGACTGACTGACTGTCTTTTCTGACTGACTGACTGACTGACTGACTGACTGACTGACTGACTGACTGACTGACTGACTGACTGACTGACTGACTGACTGACTGACTGACTGACTGACTGACTGACTGACTGACTGAATTATGCTCACTACAACCACAGCTAGACAAGACACACGAATCTTTTCTCTGGATTCTCAAACCGGTTAAACCTTGGTATAAAAATGTTTAGAAGAATTCAACATTTCCCCATCTTGTAGGTTAAGTAGTAGAGTAATTAAAAATGAAGTTATCCTGAAAAACAATAGTTTTGACTAGTTTGCTTCTCATGTGCATTACTTTCGAAAGACGTTTAAATACGTTGGTGAAATTATTCACGAGTGTACGAACGCTTGGTTAATACATTCTAAAGGAAGGCAGAGTCTACTTACTAAAAATAAAGAAGGAGATTGAGAAAGAGCAAACTGATTAATGGGTGCACAGTTTTGTTTAGCAATCGTCTTTATCTGAGCATTCGCAGATATCATAGAAAGTGATTTCTTGCTTAAGGCAGTGTTCCTTTCTTGCGTGTGATGGCTTTATCTCAGCCGGATGAAGTAGGTCCATTTCCTGCAATAATTCATCCGTAGTGTTACAGCTAGCTCCAGTTTGGCACGCACATTGCTCATTCACCGAACATTTGAAAGGCTATTGATCTATCTACTCGTGCCTCTTGATGTTTGCTAATCTGCTGTTTGCTGAATTAATGCAGGAAACTCATTCATTTGCACATAACGGTGGTCCTAGTGTTCCCTCTGTCAAGGTAACCTGTGTAAAAGCTCTGTCAATAATTTGTTCTGAATGGAATTACCTACCAGTGTTACTTGCCAAATTCTGCTAAATTTATAGGGTGAGTAGTGTTACGAATTAGGTACCACTGGAAGCAATGTGACATTATGCAACGGACTTGGAATTTAAATGGTCATTTCGGAAGGGAAAGGAATTAACTTACAATTCTTATTAATTAAAGAACGAAATGTGAAGTAGAGTGTAGTGTAAAATAAATTAGTCTCTTAATTTACAACTGTTTAAATGTTACGCCTAGCTAACAAGGACAAACTGGATATCTTGATCACTGCGTTTTGTCCTAGTCAGAGTTGAAACATCTATCGGCTGCTTCTAATATCTAGCTAAGTCCTGTAAATAATCTCATTGGTGCAATTCCTTTAATACTTCCCGTGTCATAGAGATAACAAGCAGAACTTGACTGTTTTTAAGATATGCCATTAAAGACGGGAATTAAAGATATTTAGTGCTAATTTGAGCAAAAGAGACAGAAATAAGGAAAGAAGGAAAGAAGGAAAAAAGGAAAAAAGGAAAGAAGGAAAAAAGGAAAGAAGGGAAAAAGGAACAAAGGAAAGAAGGAAAAAAAGGAAGGAAAGAAAGAAGAGAAAGAAAAATAAAGAAAGAAAGACAGAGAAAGAAAGAGAGACAGAGAAGGAAAGACAGAGAAAGAAAGAGAGACAGAGAAAGAAAGAGAGACAGAAAAAGAGAGACAGAGAGAGAGAGAGAAAGAAAGAGAGAGAAAGAGAGAGAAACACAGAAAGAGAGAAAGAGAGAGAAAGAGAGAAAGAGAGAAAGAAAGAGAGAAAGAGAGAAAGAGACAGAAAGAGAGAAAGAGACAGAAAGAGAGAAAGAGACAGAAAGAGAGAATGAGACAGAAAGAGAGAAAGGGACAGAAAGAGAGAAAGAGACAGAAAGAGAGAAAGAGACAGAAAGAGAGAAAGAGACAGAAAGACAGAAAGAGACAGAAAGACAGAAAGAGACAAAGACAGACAGACAGAACGACAGACAGACAGACAGAACGACAGACAGACAGAACGACAGACAGACAGAACGACAGACAGACAGAACGACAGACAGACAGAACGACAGACAGACAGAACGACAGACAGACAGACAGAACGCAGAACGACAGACAGACAGAACGACAGACAGACAGAACGACAGACAGACAGAGAGAACGACATACAGACAGAACGACAGACAGACAGAGAGAACGACAGACAGACAGAGAGAACGACAGACAGACAGAGAGAACGACAGACAGACAGAACGACAGACAGACAGAGAGAACGACAGACAGACAGAACGACAGACAGACAGACAGAACGACAGACAGACAGAACGACAGACAGAACGACAGACAGAACGACAGACAGACAGAACGACAGACAGAACGACAGACAGAAAGACAGAACGACAGACAGAACGACAGACAGAACGACAGACAGACAGACAGACAGAACGACAGACAGAACGACAGAAAGACAGAAAGACAGAACGACAGAACGACAGAACGACAGAAAGACAGAACGACAGAACGACAGAACGACGGAAAGACAGAAAGACAGAACGACAGACAGAACGACAGAACGACAGAAAGACAGAACGACAGAACGACAGACAGAACGACAGACAGACAGACAGAACGACAGAACGACAGACAGAACGACAGAACGACAGACAGACAGAACGACAGACAGACAGAACGACAGACAGACAGAACGACAGAACGACAGACAGAACGACAGACAGACAGAGAGACAACGACAGACAGACAGAACGACAGACAGACAGAACGACAGACAGACAGTACGACAGACAGACAGACAGACAGAACGACAGACAGACAGAGAGACAGAAAGAAAGAAAGAAAGAAAGAAAGAAGAGAGAGAGAGAGAGAGAGAGAGAAAGAAAGAAAGAAAGAAAGAAAGAAAGAAAGAAAGAAAGAAAGAAAGAAAGAAAGAAAGAAAGAAAGAAAGAAAGAAAGAAAGAAAGAAAGAAGGAAAGAAAGAAAGAATGAAAGAGAAAGAGAAAGAAAGAAAGAAAGAAAGAAAAAAAGAAAGAAAGAAAGCAAGAAAGAAAGAAAGAAAGAAAGAAAGAATGAATGAATGAAAGAAAGAAAGAAAGAAAAAATGTGATTTGCAGTTGAGCAAAGTTTAAAAGTCAATAGCAAATAATATATCGGAAATGGGGCTAAGGGTACATATTTGACTGGATATAAATTATGTTTTAACGAGATCAATTTTTTGTGTAGTAAGATTTTGTCTATCTCTTACATCAACGTTTATATACATTTGATACTTAAGTTTCCGAATAATCGGGTTTGTATATTTACTGCAGATTACCTCCGGTCCCACCTAGTCTAACTGAACCAGGTTAAGTAGTATACCGTTTATAGCACTGTTGGAAAGAATCTCTGCTAATCTTCATGAAGATTTCCTGCTGAGTAAAATTAATCTACAGTTTAGCATATTGGCAGGCTCATTGAAATCACACTTTTTTTAACTTCTTTTTTTTTAACTGATTTCCCTCCGCTTAGGTAGCACTTACACACTCTAGGACTTAACAAGCCAGTGCCTAGGGTCAGACGCCTGTCGGGGAGCAGAGGAACCTATAGACCGGACAGAGTGAAGACCTGGAAGCAGATGATCAACCAAGTACCAGGTATGAGGGTGAGGAAGAGGGTGATATGAAATGCAGGTGAAATTGATGATTGGAAAGGTGATGATGGAGCAGTGGATGGAATCAACGTAGCTACTGTAATTGGAGCTTTGCTCTTTTGTAGCACAAATGGGTGAATAAATAAATAAGTAAATAAATAAGTAAACAAACAACTAAATAAGTGTTGGGGAAACCGGAGAACATGGAGAAAACCCGGTAGACGCCACTTGGCTCACCATGAATAACACATGTAGGACCCTGGGATCGAACTCGGGCCGCCTAGATGGTAGGCGAATGGTCTAAACGCATGACCACGGTGAGATTGAACGTGAATATTAACAGTTTAACACCGGTAGGAATTGTGTTACGAGCGGATTATCAAATGCAAGATTATTAAAAATTTGATATGAGCTGAGGTTACTAAATCTCACATCATTAAACAGCTAAAATCCCTGACATTAAGAATAACTTAGTTCTAAAACATTTACCTACAGTAAAAAACGAGCGTTATTCAAGTAAAGCGACATTCTTCGTCTCTAGTAGATGAAGCGAAATCTTACATTTTATAGTAGTTTTTGCAGGTTTGAGATGAAGCAATAAAAATATGTTGCAGAACAAGTTGAAATGAAACATAAATAAAGCAGAGGATGTGCTAATCTGGGGATTACATCGCCGAGCTGCGGGGAGCGTGCCTGGAAACCGGACGAGCACCAAAACACACCTAACACCTCAGGACTGCATCCTGTTAATACTCTCTTATTTATGGCTCATATATTACATTTGACATATATAGCTTCGCTCGTCCGCTCTACTGATTCAGAATCACGTGTGTACATGACCACATGCATGCCTCCTTCTCACGGAACGTAGGTAAATGTAAATAAAGTCCTTCCCAAAAGTGCACCACGCAATTGTGCTTTTTTAATGCTCTCGTACATTTTAATTTAGAATTTAAAATTTAAACATAAATCAAAACCTGCAACGTAATCTATATTTTTACTTTCTCTACTGGTAAGTAGAAGTATTGTATTCCACCCAAAAATTCGATGTCGAGATTTCACCGGAAATATATGTTTTGAGACCCCCTGAATCCAAAAAAAAGCATTTCTAGAAAAAGGTCCGTGTGTGTTTTTGTGCCTGTGGACAGCATAACTCAAAAACGAAAAGTCGGTTTAAAACCAAAGTTGGTATTTAAGTTTAATGTCTTTCAAGGATGTGACACAAACATTTTGAAGAAAATAGCCCCACCCTAAACTGCCCTTTACATGGATAACTTTTCGAAAATTTTGATTTTCTTGAAAATGGCTCTAACGATTTTGATTAAAATGTCATATGTTTGAGATATTTTTATGACAAATGAAATGTATATCTTGAATTTTCTGGCTGTAGCCCCTGTAGTCGTATTTACTCTGGATGACTTTGGCATAACTGGTAAACCGTTAGAGATACACCAAATCATACTATACAAAAATGTAGATCTTGCTAAAATACACAATTTATATCCAAATAAATTTTCTTGTAGGCTGAACCATTTCGGAGATATTCCTTGTTATGTGTGTGAGTTTCGGAAAACAACTTTCGTGAAATGGAACATCGTTGTTCATTTTTTATATGTTAAGTGTGCAAAGAGAACGGAATCTCAAAACTTTAAAACAGTTGACTATCGCACAAAGCCTACGGTATTCTAACACTCCCCTTGCACCTACAAGGAAATAAGCAATATGATAATTTGTACAGGAAGATGATATAGGAATAAGAGTTTGTATGAATGGTTAGTACAAGAGTAGAGAAATCCATGTGAGTGTAACACATCAGATTTTTTTTATTCAAAATCAGTATCGCGCACTGCTATTAAACCCATTCAGCTTGATATAAACTAAAAGTTTGACAGACGCAGAAAACCAAACACATAGATTATTGACCTAATGCTCTAATCTCGGATTTCTACAAGGCAAGTTTGATAGATAATCTAAGGTGACTGTGATCCATGGCATAATTTGCTGTTTGTATTTAATCTACTTTGAACAAAAGCAAAAATTCAATGTGATGGATATTTTGAAGATTTATAAACTTGTAAAATGAGAGGTTGTGGACATGGACCAATGTACTATGTGAGGCACAATTTCAAACTGTAATGATAAATGAGATCATCTCATTTGGCTCAATATGGCTTGGCTTCAGTTATGTGTATATATATGTTTGTATAGCAAGATTTTGTCTATCTCTTACAGCTTACGTGTATTGAAAAGTCATCCAGAGTAAACAGGACTACTTAGGCTATACCCAAAAAATGCATAATGTACATTTCGTTTGTCACAAAAATATCCTGAACATATGGCATTTTAATCGACATCGTTAGAGCTATTTTCGAGAAAATCAAAATTTTCTGAACATTTTCCGCGTAAAGGGTAGTTTAGGGTGAAGGAATTTCCTTCAAAATCTTCGCGCCGCATCTCTAAAAGACATCAAACTGAAATACCAATTTTGGATTTAACCGAATTTTTGTCTTTGAGTTATGTTGTCGACAGAGACCATTCTCTAATTTTTTTTTTTTTTTTTTGTATTATTCATGGGGCTTCAAAACGCATATTTGCGGTGAAATCTCGACATCGAGTTTTTTGTTGGAATACATTACTTCCTCTACTTTACTATAACGTAGTAGAGGAAGTAAAAATACAGCAGAAAGTGAAACAGATGACTCTCAGGAGGTCTGAAAAGAGGTGCACTGCTGAGAGATTTTAATCTCGTATGATCAATGAGATCCTTCACGCGCCAAATATAGCAGCTGTCATTTACGAGTTACCTCATGGCTCTCAGGAATGCATAACAGTTGAAGTGAACTATCAGACTCGTGTGGCCAATGAACTTTCTCAAATTGACAGAAATGCACAACAGAAAACAGCTCTACACTTTGGTTATTTGGTCAACGATCTTACTCAAATAGCGGACATTGTTCATTGTTCGGAAAATAATTGCATACCTGACACACGAGTGTTACATCAGTAAAACACTAGTCATTTTTAAGTTATATCTATGTATTTCAAGTGTGGTAAAAATATAATAATGAAGTCTGCCAGTATAAGAATAGAAATTATATTTTGGTTCAGTTTAACACTGTGTTATAAGTTAACCACTTATGGAAGATGTGGACACTATCAGGCCTTAGTTTATCTGATAATTCATGAGCTTATGTATAACCCCAAATTGAGGTATTTACCAAATATATCTAAGACTTACATAATAGAACGTGCAACTAGCTTCTGTAGAAGTCTAAGTCAATAACCATTTATTTGATTGTGTTGTTTTGATCTTTCAAGAGCCGACCAATGGACTGGTAACCTTTCCTAGAAATAGACTGCACCGAGTTGGATTTTGCCTGCGGAAAAGTTCTGCTGAACATCTAAATGTGTTCATTACAGCCCTTATTAAGAGAATAGGTTAAAACAGGAATCCAATCACAAATGCAAATTAACAGAGAATAGTAAACGCCTTCTGCAATAAATCTATGTACTCCTGCAATAAATAGCTCTGCAGCTTCAAGGCTTAAGCCTTGATTCACTTTTAGACTGCCGGCACTTACAAAGAAATCTAGTCACATAAACTAAATCTTTCATCATGCGCTGGTTCTAATTAAAGCTGTATCTCTAGTATTAATAGAAACTCCTCTATTCGTGGTATTAATAGAAAGGAATTGACCTATATAACACAACGTATAAAGTAACATGCTTCCGAATACAGGTAACACTTTCATTACTATCCCAAACTGTCGCAATCTGACAGTTAAATATATCGCCTGCATTATATTCTTTTTTACTTTCTCTATTAAGCATTTTTAGAAAACGGTCCGTGTGTGTGTGTGTCAGTCCGTGGGCAGCATAACTCAAAAACGAAAAGTCGCTTAAAAACCAAAATTGGTATTTAAGTTTAATGTTCTTTTAGGGATATCACACGAAGATTTTAAAGAAAACAGCCCCACCCTAAACTACCCTTTATATGGAAAATTTTTCGAAAACTTCGATTTTCTCGAAAATATCTCAAACGATTTTGATTAAAATTTCATAAGTTTGAGATTTTTTATGGTAAACGAAATGTATATTTCAATTTTCTGGCTATAGATTATATAGTCCTGTTTACTCTGGATAACTTTTGCATAACTGGTAAGCCGTAAGAGATAGACCAAATCTTAGTGTACTAAAAACGTCTAAATAAATTTTTTGTAGACTCAACCATTTCAGGGATATTTCTCGTTATTTTTATGAGTTTTTGAAAACAAACTTTCGCCAAATGAAATATCGTTATTCATATTTATATATTAATCGTGCAAAGAGGACGGAATCTCATACCAAAAGATTTGACTAACGCTCAAAGCCTACTACATTCCATATTTCACTTGTATCTACAAGAAAATAACTTACAACATAATTTCTGCAAGTGTTTATCTCAATTAACAAGAAGAAGATATAGGAATAAGAGTTTGTAAGAATGGTTAGTACAAGACTAGAGTAAGCCATGTGAGTGCAACACATCAGATTTTTAATATTTCACCACACTTAACCCTCAACTGTATTGGTTAATAATCACTATAATTATTGACTAATGTGGTTTCCTTTTGTGTGGATGTTTTAATCTTATAATCTCCTGATATCCGCAATATTGAACAATTTAATAGAACTGTGGATTTTTGTCTTTTGCTCAGAACAATCTTCTTATTTTACCAAACATGCAGACACACACACACAATATACATCATCCGTGGTACAGTTGTGTAACGGCTACAACAAGTTGTCACAAGTTCCAGACCTTAATATTACCAACCTATATGATCAATCAAGGCACTGAGCCTTGTAGGACTTGGACGAATTTGGCGTCCAGACATTACTTTTCTTTTTGTCTACTTATAACTCCGGTGGTTTAACTTGTCTCTAGGGCCATTAAACTGGAAGATCTCATCCACCACGCCAGTGTTAAAGTATTTGTGTGCAGAAAAGTCAGAAATCTATTCATACTTGGCTCTTCAGTCTAGCACTGATTGGATAGAAGCAGCCGAAGTTTCTCCCACCTTCCCAAGAACAGACACAGAGGGACGAGTGTCTGCGTCTCTTTTCAGCACGTGTTTCTCTTTCTTTAGGCCAGAGACAAGATAAACCATACAGGGTATAATCGATATGCTCCTTCGTCTGGGGGATGGAAGTAACTTGACCACGCAGGGTTAACACTGATGGCTTACAGCGATCCACTGGCAACAATGTCTGTGTCAGTCAGCCCCATGTGGCCGATCAAAAATTAAGTCAGACAGTATCGTACGTCCCCAAGCCTCCAAGATATCAGAAACCAGCAGCTTAGCCTACTGATCCATTCCGGCTTCCTGGGTCCACTTCACCCAGTGCTGTTGGTGCGTTTTTGTACCAACAGATGTATACGAAGGTACGACCGCAGCGACAACCTGGCTGTACTACACACAATCAAACACGCTGCCAAGTGCTACTATACATAAATACACAAACCCTTTTAATAAGCACAGCACGTTGTTTCTCTCCGTGGATAATTTCACACACTACGGTCGGTTCGTTACATAAGGATAGAAGTTATTTATGGAATAATATACCTTGTTCCACTTTTAGAAGACAGTATGGAGTTAAATGGGATATATCTGTCTCTATCTAGCGCATACAAGTTGCCATTAGCCTCGTCCTTTTCTACCCTCGCACTGTTGCCAGGTTCTTAATAGCATGGTATAAATATAAAGTTGTTATAAATTTCAGGTTTGAACACATTATCCTACGCAGAATTTTTTCTCTATTAGTTTATATCCCTTTTAGAGTCATTATACATTTCTATAGGCCCATATTTCTTCAAAAAACTTTTTTTTTCAATAGAAATCCGATATGTGCTGTTTCTATACTCATCACGCACTAACTAACAAACTAAATGCTAGAATGCATCTATATTTTTTTCTTAGGTAGAGTAAACTATAGTGCTACTACCTGCCCACTTTAAATTCTTTATGTTTACCCAGTTAAGTGTCACAATTTTTTAAATTAAATGTTTTCGGAAAATTTTATACCTGTGTACTGCAGAAGTTACGCAGTGTGAAACTTTTTTGTTATTGAGTTTACATCAGGGAACCAGCGAGAACAAATGTTGACGAGGGTTGGAGAAAGTTTTTAAAATAAACCAAAGGGCTGTAACTTCTTTCTTTCATCGAGTAGGGCAAACAAAAGGTATTCATCTATTCAGCGTATTCTCGCGCCAGGCCTTACACAGAAGATAGTATAAGGAGCAGCACTAGCATTAGCTCGAAAGAAGTCGGTGTGTAACTGTGAGCTGTTATTGCGTTATTTGTTTAATAGTTTCGTAAATATTTGTAGTTATGGAAGGGGAAGACGATATATTGGTAAATTAAGAAGTAAGGAACGCCAAATAATTATGAAGGTGTTAGATTAGTTTTCAAGTAAAATGCGTGTAAGTAAGGCAGTAAAAGAAACAGCTAAGGCTATCGGGTGTTCAGAAGCAGTAGTGTATAGGATTAAAAAGGAAGTAATGAAAGGACCTCTAAGACCGCCATCGAAAAAGAAAGCAAAAAGGGCGGGAAAAAAAGAAGTGTATAGTGAATAGTGCAATGTGGAGTGCGGCGAATTGTTCATTCTTTACTGTTTGCAAATATTGAACCCACGCTGAATATAATTTTGTCACGGGTCAACAGTGATGAGACTCTACCAAATTTCTCAAGGGCCACTCTTTGTTGGTTCTTACATGATTTGGGGTCCGAATATGAAAGAAGGGGTAACAAGTGCATATTAATAGAAAGAGACGATATCGATATCATCAGATGGCGACATAAATATCTAACAGACGTAAACAGGTTTAGGGACCAGGGGAAATCAATTGTTTATACAGACGAGTCATTTGTAAATTTAGGTCATATAGTAACAAAGTCAGTCCGTCCGTCTCGTCAAGCAGCAATTGAAGGACTAAGTACAGGACTCAGGCCACCTCGGCATCGCGCGCGCAGAAAGATTCGCAACTAGTACATGTTGCAGCACTGCTCTCCATTTAACGTGTACTGTCTTTTAAGGGTGGAACGCGCTTTACATATCTTGTCCTCTGCTTACAGGAGTCAAATATTCAAAGTGTTTTCTTACCTACGGGTCTAGACAGGAAAACCAAATCACCTGTTAAATGACGATGGCCTTGCTCATCCCCCTACGCGCATAGGTACATCTCCTGAAGCATCAACTAACGGTTTCAGTCCGCTCCTACCAGCGTGAGCCCCCGCGGGAGAGATGGATTTCGCAAGTCACTTCAAGGCGTGTTTGGTTCAAGAGGTCAGGGTTCTCCCCCAGACCGCGGCGAGCTACAACGAACCTTTTGTTACCGGCTGATACTAGCTGACCTTTGCCCTTTCTTCTGGGCAACACCTCGCGAGGCCGCCCGGTAGAGTGGGAGGTTTTTCCTCGGGAGTTATTTTATCATCGTTACGTTTCCGACGTCCAGCAAGTGGATCGCAACGAAAGGCTTTCTATTTGTGCTGCACCTGTTGCATCTACTTTCTAAGCTGATCGATAATTTACGCTTATGATGTCGGCAAACGACGATTATAGTATTTGGGAGAAAGTAGTGCGTACTTCTGAGACTATAATTAAGCATAAAATATTGCAGGCATTGCCTTTTACACCAAGCTGTGTATTATCATTATTAATGGATTATGTCTGTAGTAATGAGGCTAAAATTACTGACGAACTTCTACTGTGTATGTGCATGTTTCGTAGCAATGTATGATTCATTTTTCTGCTATGATAAGGGAACATTAAAAAGCATCAAGCGTAATTTAGAAAGTGATGAATAAGACAACTGTGTTGTTTAGGTTATTGACATCTAAAGTTCATTAACCTCAAGGAGGGAGATATCCTTATAAAATATGGAATTCTTACGCACAACTTCTTTGCAGCTAGTGTGCATTGAAATTGACTCAAGATAATCATTCTTAATAAGTAATATTCTAAGGACTTTTTCCCAAAAGATACTTTAGCATTGTTGATAAAACTACCACATTAAAACAATTACAAAGCTCTCACTAGAAACCGCGATGAGACTTTTTGATGTGAAAATTGCACCCATTGCCACATACGGACTAGACGTCATATGGGAAAAACTGTCCCCGGCTGACCTGAGGACGCTAGAAGCAATCAAGTCACGCTTCCTGAAAGCTACCTTAGGAATATCAAAATACACAAAATCTACACTAGCGTATGAACTTGAAGAGATCTTCATTGAGGACCTCACAGACGCTTACAGGACAGAGTGAACAAGACTGAAGAAATCTGGCTCGAGTTCTAACTAAACAAGGTCTGCGACACTTTGTCAACTCAATGGCGGTACATGGGTATCACCATAAACTGTGCAACACTGAATACTTCCATGACCCACATGAAACCTGTGTGTGCAAGCTGTGTAGTGAACAATGCAATGGACACCATGTAATCACATATCAAAACCGGGGATTGTCCATCATGAACTTTTGTACTCAAGTTTGTTAACTGTATCCACGATTTGTGCAATATATCTTCATTAATTATGATTACAAAATGTTTATTGTTATAAAAATACGTTGAGAGCAATTTTAACATATAGAAAGTCTACAAGTTACTCTAAAAAATTGTTCCAATTCTTAACATGAAACTGTGTATCCTAAAAACATGACATTATTTCCTGCATTGAATTTCTGCCCTTTATGTAAGTATAGCATATCGTCAGTGTTTCCCAAACTTGCTGGACATGATATATATAATAAATTTTCCAATTTTAAACCACAATATATATTATATCCAAACATAAAGGAACTTCAATTGCAGATAATACCACCAAGACCACTGATAACATCGCGAACACTTACACATGGGTAGCAAAACACTAAATATCTGCAGAACATATTTTGGGTATGTGCTGCATACAGAAAAATAATAATACAGAATCATAATTTTATATACGATAAAAAATATTAGTTTTGGGAATTACTGATAAGATTTTCTTCCCATTGTAGTCTTAAAAGTTGGACTTTTTTTGGTTTACAAGACCAATGTTTTATTTTACTCGTACTAATTAAACCATTAATGTTCATAATATTTTATGTTTTATATAGGTATATATATAAGGTGAATACATTTCTTGAGTCAAATATCCTTTTCACAGCTTTTAGCCCATTCCATTTTAAACCATCTTTAAAAGGATTGCAGATGTCAGTCGTCTGGAGACCTATAATAAATGTGTAATTATGATTAAAAATGAGAATATTCTTTGTTCTATTTTTAAGACAATTCAAAACATTGTTACCGAGTGTTCCTTACAATGTGTATATGACCAGAGTGTATATAATGGACAATGTTCCCCAACAGGGGGGAATTGGGTCTCAGGAGAGGTCAGGTAAGGTCAGGTCAAGTTACAACTGCTCTATACCAGTAGTGCCCAAGCGTTTCTTTCCTACTTAGGTAAACAATCATTAGAGAGCTTTGTTTTTGAGTTCCATGAATGCGTCACAGCTCGGTGAAAAGTGTATAGAAGGAATCGGCCCTTCTTTCGCAAAGTTTGACATCTCTGCCATAAATATACAAATACCATAGCACGTTCCTATCCGAAATAGCTATCAATACCGTAAAAAGCATGAAACATTAGGAATGGTAGAAAACCTGAAATTTCAATAATGATAGATCGGGAAAAGTCACTTAAAACCATAGACCAAGTTTTCCGATACCGGAGATTCAATATCAAAATAAGTTTTGAATGCTGGTCTATTTTATTGCAAAATGTGTGGTTATTATAAAATTTATACTATTAAAGTGACATGATTATTGTATCACAACGATGAAAATTAAAAAATAAACGAATAATACACGGTAAGCACCTAACAGACAGAGCACAAAAATACAGACAACTATCGGAAGCTATAAAAAAATACAAACATCTGAAACATACATTCTAAGGTTAGTATGTTCAAAATAACGCACAATAGAGAAATAGAATAGGAAGAGGCGTTAGAATAGCACCTGGTTGACAATCCTATTAAACTTTCATTTGAAAATTTAGTTTACAGATCATGGCAGGTGTAGAAATAAGAGAAAATGTTTATAATTGACTAGTGATACAAGAACAAACGATCCTAAGGAAGCTGCTCAGATAAATGACAACCATGAGGAGCAAAAGACAACAACATTATCCACAAAGACAAATACTATAAATTATAGAAGAAAATTGACGATGCACCTGCAAATTTCTTATGAGGTACTGGAGCAAATGGACAACTTATAAAATTGAGATATATAAGTACTAGCAGAAATAGCACGAATGTTATCTAAAAGTTTTGCTGTAGCCTAATGCATTGTAACAGAAAAAATAACAGAAGTGATAAAAACAAATATAAAACAAGTGATGAACAAATGAACCTCCCAAAACTTCTGTTGTAGGTAATCATTTTTGTCTTACGACAGTGGGCGTTTCCTGAATTGATATTCTGGTTTGTAACATCGTTAAATTTTTCTTTTTCTCCATTCACTTGCCGCCTTTAATATTTAAGGTCATACCGGGCGGTTTTTCCAATTCCTTATCGGCAACTAGGTTCCTCGTTTTACTATTTGTGTAACTTTGGGTTTCTTTACGTTAGTTTTTACTTTCTCTACTGGTAAGTAGGGGAACTATTGTATTCCACCCAAAAATTCGATTTCAAGATTTCAACGGAAATATGTTTTGAGGCCCCTGAATCCCAAAAAAAAAGCATTTTTAGTAAAAGGTCCGTGTGTGTGTGTGTCTGTGTGTCAGTCTGTCAGTCTGTGGACAGCATAACTCAAAAACGAAAACTCGGTTAGAAACCAAAGTTGGTATTTAAGTTTAATGTCTTTCAAGGATGCGACACGAAGATTTTGAAGAAAATAGCCCCACCCTAAACTACTCATTACATGGAAAATTTTTCGAACATTTTGATTTTCTTGAAAATGGCTCTAACGATTTTGATTAAAATGACATATGTTTGAGATATTCTTATGACAAATGAAATGTATATCTTGAATTTTCTGGCTACAGCCCTTGTAGTCGTATTTACTCTGGACGACTTTTGCATAACTGGTAAACCGTTAGAGATGGACCAAATCGTACTATACAAAAAATGTAGATCTTGCTAAAATACACAATTTATCTCTGAACAAATTTTCTTGTAGGGTGAACCATTTCGGAGGTATTCCTTGTTATCTGTGTGAGTTTCGGAAAACGTACAACTTTCGTGAAATGGATCATCGTTGTTCATTTTTTTATATGTTAAGTGTGCAAAGACAACAGAATTTCAAAGCTTTAAAAATTTGACTATTGCACAAAGACTACTGTATTCCAATATTTCCCTTGCACCTACAAGGAAATAAGCAATAAGATAATTTGTACAAATGTTTATTTTAACTAACACGAAGAAGATAGAAAAATAAGAGTTTGTAAGAATGGTTAGTACAGGAGTAGAGAAAGTCATGTGAGTGCAATACATAAGATTTTTTTCTATTTAATTTTCTGCAAACTATTAAAAGCTTACTACCTATTTCATCTACTTGTCAATCTGGGTAAAATTTCAGTTCACATTTAAACGCGTGACTTCCTATCTAAGAAAGATGATTTGAAAATTCAAACAAACAACAAGGAATATCTTGGAAAAAGTTAAGTGCACATGATATGTGGTTTTGTTTGCTTGCTTTTCATTTTCTCCATTCAACACTACCAATTATGCAAAATTCATACAGAAAACTTCTGGACACACATTTAGTTTGTATAGAAATAATCTTTATAATCTTTGTGTCGCATCCGCGGAAGATGAATTAAATGTTAATGAATTTTTCGCTTTTGGGACATTTGTCTAAAAAAAGTTGTTTTATTGGATTCATGGAGTTTCAAGCTGTGACCTTCGGGTGAAATCTGGTCAAAAAAGAAAGAAAATATGTAGAAGCAGTACTTGCTTTGTTTACTCTATGTTAGTAGTCAAGAAATTAAAAGCGGTACTTTCATATGTTTCTACTGTCTTAACATTGGAAGTAAGTGCTTTTCAGTAATGGCAGATTATTGCTTGCTGTGTACTGGACTGGATCACGCAGTTACAGCTGCACCGCTTTTAATCACTTACTGTCAAGTGCCTTGACCCAGCGTGATCTTTACTGCACGCACGCGATGCTGTAATCCTGACTTTCGTGCCACCATACCTTTGCTGAAGTTTCGGTGTAGGTGAAGCAGAAAATACAGTTAAGCTTTGACGTGATTGCTATTCACTTATTTATTTTTATGGTAGCGTTTGAGATCCACTTCTCGCACTTGTGGGCATGGTATACTTCCTTCTAACCTAACCTACCTATGAACTATATGTTTAGTACCGCAGACTTGGAACACAGTCCTATTTGAGGTTTGAATGTTATCATTAAAACCCAGTCTAACCCAAAAATACACTATCAGACCAGCGAACATCACTGTCGATGTGCAATTGTTCCAAATGATTGCCGTCTCAGTTTTTCAGTCAACTTTTTCTGTAGCCACACAATTTCATGGTTCACAGGCAAAGCCGCCATACGACCTTGCGTGTACAGATAACAAAAAAGCAAGATAAAATAACTTAAACCCAGAACACACTCTTTCACTTCCTTCATTGAGCTTCAAAGAAATTGAAGAAGCAATGCAACACGAGGAACACTTTTAAGTGGAAAGTTATTAACAGAAAATATAATTAATGTTTTATGTAGTTACTATTGCCGTACATCGACAACAATCAATTTAAGTTTCAATTTCGGGCATTCGAATTCCCAACTGAAATTATTAGATTCTAATTCTCCATCATCTGAGTAAGATTTTTATTATGGTTCTGAAAAAAAATTTTTTTTTGAAAATATTGTTGAAAATTCAATATTGAATACCGTTAATAAAGAAGAAATATTTCTGTGAACCTTGAAGAGATTCCGGCAGGATGCTTTGTTTGATGCAGGGAAAAGCGAGAGAGAAAATCAAGTAGTGTTTAACGCCCGCTTTTACTACATACGGCACCGCAGACGGTGACACAGATAATAATGTAATTAAGGTGGAGCACCAGTGGAATGAGATGGCGGGGGAAACCGGAGAACCCGGAGGAAACTCGACCCAGCGCCGCTTTTCCACAACAAATCCCACATGTGGTTGCCTGGGATCGAACCTGGGCCGCTTTGGTGAGAAGCGAATGGTCTAACCACTCATCTACGGCGCGGTCAGTAGTACGACAGCTGTCGTATTTTAGAGTTATCATAATGATACGTCCGTAGAAAAAAACAATTTTGAACATGAACTAGTGAGTGAGTGGTGGTTAACAAATAGGTCATTAGGGCACATTAACATGAACAATGAAGGATAAAAACAAAGATATTTAACAGATAAAGCGTAATAGTGTACAAAATTATTATAAAATTTGGAAATAGGATACCCAATCATTTTAGAATTATTTACTTATTTCATTTAGTGTAGTATATAAATGATTGTGTAAAATTTAAAAAGAATCACAATGTCTTCTAAAACAGTTTCAATTCTAAACATAGGAGTAGATCAACAATAGACTTAATTACCACTCAGCGAGCTCCAGAGACCAATCACTTCCAAGTTTGAAACTCTATACCTATTTGTCTCTTAACTAACTAATGCACAGCTCATTATGTAGTTTTTTCCTTATTTAAAGCACAAACAGAAGAATGGAATGCATTAAATACTCAGCAGAAGTAATGAAAATAGTTTAGAAAAACTGGGAGAAAAAAGGATATTGCCGAAAATGCATTGCTCACAGTTGTGTTTGCTGAGAAAACTAGCTCTTGTTGATATAATCAGTATATTTACTGGCAAAATTTGCATTTGTACGTTTACATTTTTACAATCTAAAGATGTAATTGCACATTCTTTTGTCTTCCACGACTTCGTGACTAACACATTATCCATTATTCCAGCAATACATTGCATCTTCTCGGCATGCTGCAGAAATACAGGAGATAATTATCTGACTGAAACCGTATATAGTATATGCAGCCTGTTATCATGATCGGTATAGACAAGGAAATAATACGATTTATATAATAGTCCGTAGACAAAATGAAATGCCAACTGGTATAGAAGTTGGTGATTTTTACGTTTTACATACAAGTTTGTTATGCATATATTATTTGTGATGGAAATTGTCATAATTACTATTATTTATTCTTCTAGTGAAATAAATTAAAAAGAGCAACATTTTCCTAGCAGTGGCGTATCTTAAACATTTTGCAAAGCCATGCATCACGAAACGGAAATTTTATTCTTCCAAGGAGGGAAAAAATGTATACACGAAATTCTTCAGTTTGTTCCCCATCTAAGATTTCAAACAGCAGCTATATCTGTTTATTAAATACGCTTAACATAACACCACTTTCCCAATCATCCATAATTTCAATACTCACTCAATGAACACTCTCGCACCTGGGATGCACTTTCACGTGGTGCATGCATTTCCTGGTTGCTGTAATGACGTCAGTAAGCCTCAGAAATTTGCCTAGGCTGTTAAAAGCACTAATTAGCTATCACCTGCATAAACTCGCCATCCACTATTTCTTTGTTGATTGTTGTGCAAATGCATGTCATTTTAATTATATATAAATGTTAGTCATGTAATTGTATGACGCTTGCAGTACATTCATAAAGAATACGCCACTGATTCCCAGTTTAATGGATGTATGTTTTATCCTATAGTTTACTGCAATTATTCGTGGCGAAAGCATTAAAGTCTCAAATCATTAAGGAAAACAATAATTATACCTCGTAACTGTTGCCTATAATACAAAGTCCTTGAAATATAATTTTATGTATGTAGTGCCCGGGAATTACGCCATTCTGAAAAAGTGGAGGGAAATATACGCACACCAATACACTTCAGGCCCTTCCGTTTGTTGGGGGAAATAATTTAATGACAATGTTCAAGTTTAATTATTGTGGATATCTTACGAAATATTAAAATCACAACATTTTATGAAAGCTACGAGTGTAACTTATCTTGATTTGCACTGATTAAAATAAAATACGTGATTTTTTAATATCATTGTTTGACGGCAACAATGTTAACATTATTGGTTACTATAGTTTGTTGCTCTGCGACTACTTAGCATTCTTTCAGCTTGTATTTTAACATTATAATTAAATGATACAACCACTGTTTGTGTTCTGTATGTTTTAATTTATACTAAAGATACTTAATCCCGATCTTATGTTTGTAATTGCACAGCCTTTTATTGTTGTCACAAATATCGTGTCAATAACTTATTTGCTTCTCTTCCTCTTTTCTCCGAGATTATATTTCTTGTTTTACAATTATGTCTGAAGTTACTGACTTTTTTAAATATCTATGTCACAGTTACAAGATGCATCACTGCACAGATAGTTAGAATGAGCCATTGCTCTAGATACCTCACTATTATTAATGATTATTATTACTATTTTTGTCTACCCGCTTCCAGGTCTTCACGCTGTTCAGTCCATAGGTTCCTGTGCTTCCCGACAGACATCTGAACCTAAGCACTGGCTTGTAAGTTCTATATAAGGGGAGGATAATCAGGTAAAGAAGAAGAAGAAGCAGAAGCAGCTTTGAAGCACCCTTCGTTCTGGATGACCTTTGTACAACTGGCAAACCCTCCCTCCAAATGGGAATCGAACCCGGGACTCTCTGCGCAGCAGGCAGGTGTTCTACAGACTGACTGACTAAGGGGCCAGGCAAAACTTAAATTTTTCTCCAGCGTCAAGATGCCTAAATTGAGTTTATTTTGTTACAGAATTTTCCTGTTGGAATACTGATGTACAGAGACTGAAAACCGGTTTCAGAACTGTGTTACATTGCTTATATAAGTCAGATAAGTGAAACTATAACTCAGAAAAGTCGAATATTTTCTTCAAAAATATGCTAGCTATTGTTTTAAGTAGGGACATTTTCTGTCCCATATCCACACTGGGAGAGAGTCAAACACCAAACAATTTGACGTCAGAATGTGATGGTAGCAGTCTATTGCCCCAGGTTATGAGATGGTTTCACTTGAGTGGCATCCGCCTACTGCGCTTGCGCGGATAATCGTTCATGGATAGTTCTGGTCCAGTTGCACGCTTCCGCAATGCAGTTCTTTCATACACGATAATTAAATACGCCTTATCTTCAAGATCAACATTTCCCGTTAATTTAATTCCAAGATAAGTAAGTCGCATAAGTATGCAGTTAAACCTGTCGGTAACCGGAGCGAGGGAAACAAAAAAAAGCTGCTATTGTGTTCTTTCCCTCAAGCTAAGGAATTTTAGGTGGCTTTGGAACGACATATTGCCGGATGCAAATATTTCTACTATAAGCTCCCATTTCCGCGTTATATTCCAGGTCTATGGCAATACTTCTAACCAAGTTATGAAGTAGGTGCACCATAATATCTTTAAATTCAGTTTTGAAATTCTGAAAACATACGCACTTATTCTTAAAAAGTAAGTTATACGTTATACCTAGCTAAAGTCAGTCACACATATTCCTCCACCCTAAACTACCCTTTACATGGAAAATTTTTCCAAAATTTCCATTTTCTCGAAAGTGGCACTAACGATTTTGATTAAAATTCCATACGTTTAAGTTATTTTTATGAAAAATGAAATGTATATTTTGAATTTTCTAGCTATAGCCCATGTAGTCCTGTTTGCTTTGCATGACTTGTGCGTAACTGATAAATGGTAAGAAACAGACCAAATCTTACTATACAAAAATCTGATGTGTTGTAATCACATGACTTTCTCCACTTTTGTACTAACCATTCTTACAAACTCTTATTCCTATATCTTCTTCGTGTTAGTTAAAATAAATATTTGTACATATTATCTTATTGCTTATTTCCTTGTAGGTACAAGGGGAATATGAGAATACACTAGACTTTGAGCGATAGTCAAATGTTTTAAAGCTTTGAGATTCCATTCTCTTTGCACACGTAACATATAAAAAAATGAACAACGATGACCCATTTCACGAAAGTTCTAAGTTTTGCGAAACTCACACACATAACAAGGAATATCTCCGAAATGGTTCACCCTACAAGAAAATTTATTGAGACATAAATTGTGTATTTTAGCAAGATCTACATTTTTTGTGTAGTATGATTTGGTCTATATCTAACGGTTTACCAGTTATGCAAAAGTCGTCCAGAGTAAATACGACTACAGGGTCTACAGCCAGAAAATTCAAGATATACATTTCATTTGTCATAAAAATATCTGAAACATATGACATTTTAATCAAAATCGTTAGAGGCATTTTCAAGAAAATCAAAATTTTCCATGTAAGGGGTAGTTCAGGATGGGGTTATTTTCTTCAAAATCTTAGTATCACATCCTTGAACGACATTAAACTTAAATACCAACTTTGGTTTTTAACTTTAATTTTCGTTTTTGAGTTATGCTGTCCATAGACTGACAGACTGACACACAGATACACACACGGACCTTTTTCTATAACAACAGACGCGTTGGAGTGAGTATCTGTGTCTCTTTTCAACATACCTCTTTCTCTTTCTTAGGCCTGAGAGAAGATAAACCGAACAATTGTACTTACAACTAGTATAATATTATTCTAAGGGCAACTAAAAAAGAAGGTCGAGGGTGTTTTCCTCCAATCCTGGTCCCAGAAGAAGAGAAGGTACGTAAATGTTAGTAACCACTTCCTTCCCATCCATTGCGAATAAATGTAAACGGGGGAATGGTTTAGGCATGTCTAATTTTATGGAAAAGGAAGTCGAAAAGCTTTGCCAAAAGTTCAAGATAATGTTTCAGGTTGGGACGGGTTTCCAGGAAGCAATTAGTGAGTCTGGTCAGAACATTGGCGCCTTTCTGTTATTGAAATGTAACCCTCTTGCCCCATTTAATTGCCAACTCCTAATGATCTGCAAGGAATGACGGCTGGGGACATTAAATATGTCGCCAGACATGACAACTTCCGGAAGAAATATTGCTGAGCATGTTATCTCTTAATGAATCCACTTCCAGAAAATGAATAATTCATGACATTTCCCTTTGAAGAATGAATGGCCTATTTGGGCAACTTCTTTTACATACTCGTACTTTTACAAAATTTCTGTTTGTCGATCTTACTTTATTTACTGCCGGTGCTACCTCGACTCCCATGGCACCCTGGCCTTTCTTTCTGCCGGTGGGGCAGTTAACACTTCCTCTTTATTTTCCCTTTTCTTTCTTGTATTCTCCACATTTCTTTCCCGTTTTGTTATGCTTGCTCTATGAACTCAGCAACGTCTTAGGTCTTCCTTGGTTCCTTTCCTGTTAACATCTATATCCCCAACATGCCCCTCTCTACTTTTTCCCATTTTTTTCTCCCATAACTTTTCTCTCCAAAATGCCAGCTGTTTATATTCTGGAGTGTCCCACAGAAGAAAACCGAGTAGGATAGCACCTAAAAATGTATAAGAATGGGGTACCTAGGTATATGTATTTAAAACGATCTTCAAGAACTTTAATCACAGTGCATAACTCAAAAACGAAAATTCGGTGGAACTTTAAACTTCGTACTGAAATTCGTATATTCCAAGGATATGGCAGCAAGATTTTAAAGAAACTCTCCCTATCCCAAACTCTTCTTTGAATTAAAAATCTTCAAAAACATTTTTTATGAGAAATGGTTGCAAAATTTCTTTAAAATGAACATACGAGATTATTATTGTATTAAACACATTTACATGTTATATGAAATATATATCTTTAATTTTCTGGGAATCGGTTCTGAAGTCCTCTTCATTCTCAATTACTTTTGCATAACTGCTAAACCGTAAGGGATAGACAAAATCTTACTCCAAAAACACATATATCCCATTAAAGCACACAGTTGATGTCTAAATGTTTATAAAATTCACCAATTTCAAGGCATTCCTTTTATTTCTTTGAACTTTCAAATAATTATGCTTTTTTCAAATGCAAAGTTTAGTTTTTCTGGGCTACTCTGAATGGAATATTAAAGCCATTACACAGCGACCACCTGTTTCTGATAAGATCTCATGTATTTCCTATGAAGAGAACAGAATTTCAAAACATCACAGAGTGGCCAGCTAGATCTAAACGTGTAATAAAGGTTTATTTGTATTAACAAGTAGTAGAAAACAGAATAAGCATTTGTAAGAATAATTTGTCGAAGAGCGAGTAGAGCAAGTCGTGTGAAAGTAACACATTTTATTTTCTAAGAGTAAACAACAACAACAATAATGATGATGATGATAAAAATAGTAATAATAGTAACAATAACAAATGACAATAATAATAATAATAATAATAATAATAATAATAATAATAATAATAATAATAATAATAATAATAATAATAATAATAATAATAATAATAATAATAATAATAATAATAATAATAATAATAATAATAATAATAATAATAATAATAATAATAATAATAATAATAATAATAATAATAATAATAATAATAATAATAATAATAATAATTAGAACAAATTCTGTGAGAAAAATAAATAATTTGAACACAATTCTCAGCTGGCCTAACATGGTGGTTTAGTATTATTGTATAAAACTATGAATATTATAAAACATTTACAGAGATTAAGGTAATTTCCTGCTTATAAGTCAGATTATCCTTCCTACATTAAGCACTGAAGAAACTTTTGGGAAATGCATTCACAGCCCTTGCTGTCAACAAGACAGCTGCGGTTATGCAGCAATTTTGCGTAAAATTCTGAGTTATATAACAGTTTAACAGCACTTTCTACACAAAGTTGCCAGATTTTTCTGGCGATTTTTTTTCTTTCAGTTCCTTGTTACAGGATGAAAAAGGATCTCTCTAGGTCAGTTGGTGGAGCGGCTTGCAGCTGGGAGATCGCGTGTTTAGCTCCAGGCATGTAATGGTGAGAAACCAGAACAACAGTTGGTTAAAGCTTTTGATTGCTTTAAAAAAAAAAGATAAACAAACACAAAAGAAGTGTCTTATACTGGAACCGGTACGCGGCAATTTCAAATACTTGTCCTATTAACCCTTTAGCTGCACATGGCAGCCATGATAGTATAGAACAGAGCTAGCAGCTTTATCAACAGTTGACGCGAAAATTATTCTTATGTAAAACCGTAATAAACAACAAAACAACTTAATATAGTGAGTGAGTGAGTGGTGTTTAAGGGCCCGTCGACAGCTAGGTCATTTGGGCCCCAAGTCAATTTTAAAGGATAAAACACTCGCTAACTTCTGGTTAAGAACTAAGCTAAAATACAAAACTAAAAAATGCTAAAACGGTTAAAATACTAAAAAGGTTAATGGTAAAACCGTTAAAACACCAAAAAGATTAAAACGCTAAAAAGCTTTAAAAAACTAAACAGTAAAACAAAACAAACCTAATTGCAGATTTTTAAATCTTACTCAAAGGTCTAATACTAAAAGCACAAGTTATACTTGTTTGGCGAATCCAATTTCAGCAACGAACCGCAGCACCGTATCTGCAACTTAATATATAAATTTACCTATATTTCACGCAACTGTTACCGTAATTAAGCATGTGTTGTATTCAGTAAGTAATAATAATTAATAATAACAATAATATAAATTTAGTGCTTCCTAGGCAAGATAAAGGTTTAGGGAAAAGCGGCATTGAACGAAATTCCAGTCTAAGCTGCCCTCTGCTGACCAGGTAAAAAACTACTTTCAAAGCTGGATGTTAGAGTTGATGCTGCTATCGCTATTTTATTTACTACCCACAAGTTCTTTGATTCTCTTTCACATGAAGTAGAAATAGCAATAGCTAGCAACATCTATCTTCAGAAAGGTAGTTTGTATGAGGTACTATGAGCCAAAATTGCTGGACTGCGTTCATGGCATACAGAAGAGCTGTTCGTTCTATTTATTTTTAGTTTCTCTACTGGTAAGTAGGGGAAGTATTGTATTCCACCCAAAAATTCGATTTCATTGGAAATATGTTTTGAGACCCCCTCAATCAAAAAAAAAAAAAAAAAAAAAAAAAAAAAAAGCATTTTTATAAAAAGGTCCGTGTGTGTGTCTGTGTGTCAGTATGTCAGTCTGTGGACAGCATAACTCAAAAACGAAAAGTCGGTTAAAAACCAAAGTTGGTATTTGAGTTTAATGTCTTTTAAGGATGAGACACGAAGATTTTGAAGAAAATAGTCCACCCTAAACTACCCTTTACATGGAAAATTTTTCGAAAATTTTCATTTTCTTGAAAATGGCTCTAACGATTTTGATTAAAATGTCATATGTTTGAGATATTTTTATGACAAATGAAATGTATATCTTGAATTTTATGGCTATAGCCCCTGTAGTCATATTTACTCTGGACGACTTTTGCATAACTGATAAACCGTTAGAGATAGACCAAATCATACTATACAAAAAATATAGATCTTGCTAAAATACACAATTTATGTCTCAATAAATTTTCTTGTAGGGTGAACCATTTTGGAGATATTCCTTGTTATGTGTGTGAGTTTCGGAAAACTTAGAACTTTCGTGAAATGGATCATCGTTGTTCATTTATTTTATATGTTAATCGTGCAAAGAGAACGGAATCTCAAAGGCCAAAAAGATTTGACTGTCGCAGAAAGCCTTCTGTATTCTAATATTCCCCTTGCACCTACAAGGACATAAGCAATAAGATAATTTGTACGAATGTTTATCTTAACTAACATGGAGATATAGGAATAAGAGTTTGTTAGAATGGTTAGTACAAGAGTAGAGAAAGTCATGTGAGTGCAACACATCAGAATTTTTAGATTTAGATTCAGGAATGGGACCTAGATAACAAGCTTTTAAGAGTATTTTAGGCCAAGCTTCTTCTCTTTGTGACAAGTAAGGAGTAGTAACAATTTAAATATCTTGGTGTGCAAAAGTTTAAAAAAATGCATACATTTATTATGCGATAAAACTGATATAATCGCCATTTACACTATTTATTCAGAAAATTATTGGTGTGCTCATTTTGAGGGTTCTAGGTTAATTTGTTTTAGTCCCTCAGGACCTTTATAAATATATCAAATCTAAAATTTATCGGAGCAAATAGTTTCTTACGATGATTTGAACGCATGGGCTACTCAGGTGGGTAGGTAGGTATATGCTAATAGTTGGAGACAGATATACCTACAGGAATGCTCGATGACGAGGTATGTAATGGATGTAAACCCATACCGTTAGTCGCTTATATGCTCTTTTTCCCACTCCTAAACGGTGAAGGGCAGACCCAGAGACTTGTGGGAGAACAGGCCGCTCACAACTCCAAATGAATAACAGTTCGATCCTAGTATGACTCAAGTCGTTCACTGTTCTTTTCCGTCTTGTCGGTCGCTATCTTGTAATCGATCCTGCGTGTTTCTGGGTGTCTGTGGACAGCATAACTCAAAAACCAAAAGTCGCTTACAAACCAAATTTGGTATTTAAGTTCAATATCTTTCAAGGATAAAATACAAATATTTTGAAGAAAATTGCTTCACCCTAAACTAACCTTTACATCGAAAATTTTTCGAAAATTTTGTTTTTCTTGAAAATGGCTCTAACGATTTTGATTAAAATGTCATATAATCTAGATATTTTTATGACAAATGAAATATATATTATGAATTTTCTGACTATAGCCCATGAATTCCTATTTACTGTGAATGACCTTTGCATAATCGGTATACATACAGTAAAGGGTGTGACATATTTGCAGAAGGGAGAATAAGTGTTTTGGTGCAAAATTGTGTTTTTTCAGGAAAATTGTTTGTTTGTGAGTGAGTAAAAAAGAGATATGAATGTGTACCCTAAAAGTGAGTAGAGAAAACAATGTCAATGTAATACGTAGCATTTCTACTTTAAATATACACACAATTGTATGACTTATTTGTAGAATAGGGAATACAAACATAACTGTGATTTTTGTGTCAAATCGCTTTTTTTCGGGAAAGACACCTATACAGATACATTTAAAAAGAACAACCTTATCTGAATACATAATTTGATCCAAATCATTAGAGCCGTTTCCCGTTGACTAATACAATATAATAAATATAAATTGGCTAAATTATTCACTAAACAGAACTAGTTTGTTTTTGGAAAGCAGAGCTGGAACTTTTTGGCTCTATAAAACCGTCTTGGCCCACAAGTTCTCCGGAAGCCTTTGTAAAACACGACTAAGGACAAATTGAAAATATTTATGGATCAACTAGAAAGATTTACAGCCCAGTTCGAAGTGTTCTGAGCAGTGCTAACCAAGCCGTGGGGACTGGCTCCATTTTTTAAGTATTTAAAGTTCTTTTGTGCATTCCTTGGACAGGATGGCAGCAAACTTCTAGTTAATTGTGTCCAGTAACATTCCTCAGCGCTTCAAAATGCCATCAAAAACCGGCTGTATGCATTTTCTAACATGGAGCGTGGAAGCTAACTGTTTCGGGAAAAACAACCTGCCTATACAAAACCAAAAGACATTGGTACTGGTGCATACTAAAAACACAGCTGATTAGTTATATTCACAGGACTTTCTCTATCCATTCTTCAAGAAACTAGTCTTAAAAACCTGATTCTTCAATTGTTATTCAAGATAAACATTTGTAGAAATGCTTCTAGTTTAAGAGTTGATCGCAATGCGTTTTCTTTACTTTACCGAATAGAAAAAGAAAACTACAAATATTTTAATATTGAAACCAACAGAAAGAACAATTTTGGAAATGATTACTTCCATCTGTTGCACTCACACGACTTTCTCTGCTCTTCTACTAACCACTCTTACACTCTTATTCCTATATCTTCTTCGTGTTACTTGAAATAAACATTTGCAGAAATCTTATTGCTTATTTCCTTGTAGGTGCAAGGGGGATATGGGAATACAGTAGGCTTTGAGATTCCGTTCTCTTTGCACGGCTAAGATATAAAGAAATGAATAACGATTTCCATTTGCCAAAAGTTTGTTTTCCAAAACTCACACAAATAACAAGGAATATCTTTGAAATTGTTCACTCCAAAAAAAAAAAAAAGTTATTCTGGCGTAAATTGTGTTTTAGAAAGATCTAGAGTTGTTGTATATTAAGATTTGATCTATGTCTTACGGTTTACCAATTGCACAAAAGTCATCCAGAGTAAACAGGAGTACATAGGCCCTAGCCAGAAAATTCAAAATATATATTTCATTTTGCATAAAAATATCTTAAACATATAGAATTTTAACCAAAATTGCTGGAGCCACTTTCGAAAAAATGAACATTTTGGACAAATATTCCATGTAAAGGGTAGTTTAGGGTAGAGGAATTTTCTTCAAAATCTTCGGGTGGCATCCTTAAAAGATGTTAAACTTAAATACCAACTTTGGTTTTTAACCGACTTTTCGTTTAAGTTATGTTGCCCACTGACTGACACACACACGGACGTTTTTCTAACAATCAAAACATATATTTCTGGTGAAATCTCAACATCAAAATTTTGAGTGGAGTACAATACTTAATCTACTTAGCAGTAGAGAAACTAAAAAACGTTTAAAACTGTTATGTTGAAATAGATTCTTGAGCGTTTGTCGAGTACAGAATAAACGTTTAATATACCAACTTTGGTAAGATAATACGCTTTAAGGTGGTTATGGTTAAATTTTTGACGAATTTTTGAGGAAAACCTAATTTTTTGTATGTTTTTCGTAAAATAATTAGTAGCTACCTGACACTGACTTATATTTGCCAAACTTTATAGTCATAAAACGCTTGGAAAACCGCCTAAAATGTATTTTGAAGTCATATTTTCTGGAATTTCATTTGTACTACGTTTGCTCATATTGCATAGGAGATTATTGTTTTCACGCTAAGAACGTGAATCGTCAACTGCATGATCGGAAAGTTAATGGTTAAAACTTTTAAATTAGAGAAATGAAATATTTTCAGAGCTAAAAAGTTAAATGCGCCATTCGGATACTAAATAAGCTACAAATATTCATTATTCTCCTTCTATTACGCAGATATTTATACAAGCACATGCTTTGAGACGCCCTGAATCTGAAATAAGTATTTTTGTAATAAAGGTTGTTGATATTTGTGTGTGAATGGGACACGTAAATGTTCACGAAAATCCCTACAGTGTAAACTATTCTTGTAGAAAAGAATCTTTAAAAATGTTTAAGTTCACAAAAATGACGCAAAAAGTTTGATTAAAATGCTATATTGTGGGATATTTTCGGGATAAATGAAATGTATTGAATTGGTTTTTTAGGAATGATCTCTGAAGTATTTATAAGAAGAGTGTATTAAAAATTTAATATGAAAATTTCAATGCCAACACTGATATTTTATGGAAGAAGTGAACATTTAAAAAAAGAAAAGAAAACGCCGACACACATACACACTTTAAAATGTATTAAACCGATACCACTGAAACTCGATGTTAAACACAAATGATTCTAGAACTCTTACTCATTGTGCCTATTGTTTCCATTTATGAATAGCCATTTCTCAAAATTATTGCATTATTTTCTGGACGATAATTATAAGTAAACAGACTTTAAATATAACACATTAAAATTAGTTTTCTGGGAAACGATAAATTATGTCGCTGACCCACACAGCCTGCACAAGCTGAGTACTGAATTAACCGGAATCCTCCCATTGCGTGTTATTCTCTTGAATAACAAGGAAACAGCCTAAAGTAGAAGCGGAAACGTCTGGAGTTTGTTATAAAGGAACTGCAGAGAAGTTCGTAGCGTGCACTTTGATTGTCAAACGTAATGCATTTGGAAGGAAACACGGAAACTGTAAAGGGGACTGTGTCAAAAATCACCTCAAGCAGTGCGTAATATTCTTAGCGCTGTTTACGGAGTTCAGTTTTCCCCGAGTGTGTTGCATTTGACGGTGTCTCGAAAACAAGTGAGCAAAGCGTTGCAGTGTGCGATTAACAGCGTCGCGTAAGAATGCAGCGATATCGCGTAACGGAATTCAACGATTGCTGTATTCCGTATGTTAAAGAAGTCGAAAGGAAACGCCGGTTATTTCAGAACAACAACACATATTAGAAATTACAAAACAAAGTTAAAACATACGAAACTTATTAGTGTTTCGGTGGCTAAAGCAATTATATAAACCGCCCTCAAGTTTTAGTTTAGCACTGCGATTATTAACATATAAAATCTATCCAAAAACTTCATCAAAATAATACGATCTTAGATTTTACTGTGGATTGCAATGGATTAAATATAACGTGTGTGTAAATGTTTAAACTATGGCAAAAACAGTATTATGTGGTCTCAGAGGAAGCGAAAAGGAAAAAGATTAGGAATCACATTTCAGAGTTTACTGTTTTTATATCTCCAAACATGAAATGCTGCTGACGCTTTAATCACCAATATTATGAACATGGGATCTACTTTTAAAGCTACATAACTTTGTATAATATGACTGAGCACATAAGCATAAAATTTAATCTTAAATGCGTTTAATAGCTCTGAATGAACTTCTTAAAAACAGACTTACAGACATTTCTAATTGCAAATACATGAAAAACGGAAACCAAGAGATTGACCTTGTGGAGTGGTCAGTAAACTGGTTTCTCATCCCATCTTCCGTCTTCGATTACCAGCTGATGCGGTTTCCTTTTTACTATTATTGTTAATTCGTATATTGGCCATCCACCTAAAGCTTTTAGAGCATGAAAACGACTAATTAGACTAGTGTTTTAATTTTTAAACAAATAACCCAATTATGCTTACTTAATTTAAAGTAAACGATTTAAGAATATTAACTCGGTTCTAAAGTAAAATTTTCTGTTAATTTGCAGTTAAATAGTGTTACATAAGAAGTAGTTAGTAGTTTAGACTATTTTATAAGTTATACTCAGGCAAATAATGACATTTATCGCAAGAGCCACGGACAACTGTATTTTATGTTTACCGTAAAAGTAAAATTTTTTATTATAGAAAGTTGTAAGCTATATATTGAAATAATAGTAATTTCTGTTAGATTATGATAAAAAATCAATATCAGCTCGATTTAGAGATTCTGGATGGTAGAGCGAGAAAACCTAAATACGAAAATAGTTTTGCAAAAATGTTGAAATAGCTCTATTTGTACCTTCTAGTTTTGAAAATAATAAAAAAAATTATTTTGTTCAAGTGGAAATAGCTTTAATTTGCATTAAATATGTACTTAAAAGGTGGTTGAAATTAATTCATGACCTTGGACAGATTTTCACGCAATTTTCACTTTTAATGTGTGAAAGGATTATAATTTTTATAATAATAATTATTAAAATAAGGGAAGATTGTGCCTCCATATATATATCGAGGCACAATCTTATATATTACTTCACAGAATAATAAGAATTTGTTTTTCTGCACCATAGCTATAGATCAGGTGGTAAACATCGGAAATTCTGCTGTGTTTCAGATACGTGAAATGCGCTGCCTTAAAGGATGGCAGTCATAATACGTATGAATATTTTAGAACACGGAGTCATCTATTTTAGTGTGCATAGCATGGGCTGTCTTAAACTATTATTTTAGAAACTGGAATAAATATACATAGCTTATATAAGACGGAATATAAACACCGGCAGAAATAAGCAAATGACCGGGTTCAGAAATGCATTCCTATAAGAATAAAAGTTCATTTTATATAGTATCTTAGCAGTTTTAAACCTTTATTGAAATAGTTGTATCACATTAATTTTAAGCCTATGTAAGTCTATTATAAGTGGTTTGGCTACATTTGATTTTTTTTATAAAAAAATTGTTTATCAAAGTTAAAATAAGTAGGTGAAAACGCAATGTTATATAATTTCTTCGAAGTATCAAAAATAGTGTTAAAGTTATCTAATTTTGCAAGTTTCGTCAATTCTAAGATTTTTACTCTAGAGTAATTGAGTTTGTCGACTAAAATATTCTGATAGATTGGTGATAGCATGCACGTATAACAAAATAAATGAATTACATTGCTAATAGCATATGTGTGTGTTTCCTCACATAACAGTAAGATTTAAAACGTATGCGGTTTCTCATGTAAAGTGAGGTAAGAAGGTTGACGATAAAGATATAATTGATTTGAAAAAATAACGGATACTTCTGCGTATTCCTTGACAAAAAGGCCACAAGAAGCACGTTACATTTCCCACTGTGAGGACAATACATAACCTCACCAAAACAAGCGAGTCTGACAGACTTCTAAGCATGTATACCTGTGCTGCGTGTAAGTTGAAAAGCAGTTACTTGCATGAACACAATACACTGTCAAAAGCACTTAAAAATGATAATTAAAAAGTTGTACTCACGTGTGTTGGACTCCAGCACACCGCAAATTAGATAAATGTTATCCAAAGTTGCACACACTAAATAGTACTGGTACACGAATAAAATCACTTCACAATTCAACATTAAATGTATCACTTCACTTAGCACCAAACACAATCACAAAAATGCAATTATTTTTCCCACAGCGACGGAGTTGCTTGTCTATCCGTTACCACTGTGAGGGTGCCCCGCCCCTTTTGACCCTTGGCGAACACGACGGCTGTCACAAGCAAAATATTCACATTAACCTGTCTCAACCGTCTGCAGTCATTACGGCTGTGGTTAATTGTTCATTTCCTACCTGCAAAACAAGAACACAAGCCATAAGTTGAAGAACATATTCGTACTTAAGACTGAAATTAGAAAATATGGTTTAATCAAATAACTTAAGATACTAAAGCAAGTGGAAGCTTAAATTATATAGTTTGACTTTGGTGTATATTGCTGTTAAAATAAACATAAAGTGGACATACGAGCCATGCAGTGTCTGTTACCGGAAATGCTGCAGTACCGTGCGTTGAAGTCACCGACAGTGCAGCGCCTGTGTCCAAGACTGAGGCAATAACCCCGCATGCATACACACACGCACATACACATGCACATCCACCGTAGGGTCTAGTGCACTACTAAAACCACTACTACCCTCTCCAGCTGTGACGTGACCCTACCCACCCACCCACCTACCTACCTCATCTACCCAATACAGACCCAGAGACCTACATTTCCTCCAGTAAGGCTGTCGAGTAGCGGTTAAGGAGAAGGGGAAGGAGATATTCCGATCTTGCCTTGGCTTCCCCACCTGCAGCAGCCTTGGTCCATCAGGGTAGGGGGTAGGGGAACAAGCAAGCGGACACGGGACCACTTCCTGTTTCTCTCATTTAAATGGCGATGTTAACATAATCACGACAGTACTAATTCTCAGGTGCACACCACCGTAGATATATCTTACTGGCTAAATACATGATAAAGATATTACCGTTATACTTGTGCACTCTTACCTTCAAAAACAGATATTGCAATAAAATCCCCGGAGAAATCACTAGCGTAACGAAAAATATTGGATAGACATTTTCTCTCACTAGCGATTCTACTGCTGCTTATGGAGTTTCTCCACTAATAATTCACAACAGATCGTAGCTCAGTCAGTAGAGCTCCTGCTACTATACAAGAGGTGCCGGGTTCGATTCCCGGCTGAAGGATGAGATTTTTTTTTTCTCTGTCAGAGGGTGCGCAGTAACTAAGTAGCTTTTCAGCATGATAGAATAAATTCAGAACAGGTTCTAAATTGAAAATTAATTGTTCTTCCACACTAGAGTGTGTAGGACAAGGTTGGAAAGGGGTAAAGTGAGATTGAAAAATTCAAGGCATAGCCGGAATTCAAACTACGAATCTTCCAGTCTCCGTCTGGTTGCTCTAACCACTGAGCTACCATGGCCAACGTGTCAACTCGACATTAAATTCTCCAACTCACTCGCATTTTCTCCCGTAATGCCGGGTCGGCACGTTGGCCATGGTAGCTCAGTGCTTAGAGCAACCGGACGGAGACCGGAAGATCTGTGGCATTAATTTTTTCAGTGTCACTCTACCTCTTTTTTTCTAAGTTTTCAATTTGCACATTATGGGAACTAATTCAGAATTAAGGAAATCGGTTTTTGCAAGAGTAGTCACTGAAAATTCTGGGCATGTGAAAATCGTATAGCCCAACACGTGCTCAGGCTATTCATATTAACAGATTAATAATGGTTCAAGAAGTGCTCCAATCGTAGAAGTTTCCGAAGTATACTGGATCCATTCTAAGAAACACACTTTAGTATTACTCCGCGCAACATCTGAACAGCATAGGCATTTGTTATGCGATAACTGCTCCGTTTCAATAAACTGTTATGCTGTCCACTGACCACCTAGGCGGCCCGGGTTCGATCCCAGGGACCCGCATGTGGTATTCGTGGTGGACGAAGCGGCGTCAGGGCGAGTTTTCTCCGGGTACTCCGGTTTCCCCCGCCATTTCATTCCACCGGTGCTCCATCTTCATGTATCATCAGTGTCACCGCCTGCGGTGCCGTAGTAGTAAAAGCGGGCGTTAAACACTACAACAACAACTGTCCACTGACTGACTGACTGACTGACTGACTGACTGACTGACTGACTGACTGACTGACTGACTGACTGACTGACTGACTGACTGACTGACTGACTGACTGACTGACTGACTGACTGACTGACTGACTGACTGACTGACTGACTGACTGACTGACTGACTGACTGACTGACTGACTGACTGACTGACTGACTGACTGACTGACTGACTGACTGACTGACTGACTGACTGACTGACTGACTGACTGACTGACTGACTGACTGACTGACTGACTGACTGACTGACTGACTGACTGACTGACTGACTGACTGACTGACTGACTGACTGACTGACTGACTGACTGACTGACTGACTGACTGACTGACTGACTGACTGACTGACTGACTGACTGACTGACTGACTGACTGACTGACTGACTGACTGACTGACTGACTGACTGACTGACTGACTGACTGACTGACTGACTGACTGACTGACACACATATAAACCTTTTTCCAAAAATGCTCTTTTTATGGATTCAGGGGCCTCAAAATATATATTACCGGTGAAATCTCGACATTAAATTTTTGAGTGGAATACAATACTTCCTCTTCAATTACTAGTAGAGAAAGCAAAAAGAGATTATTGCTATCTGGAAGTATGGATGCGTGTGTGAATGTGTGTGCATAAACTAGAATAACAAATATACCTACACCATTGCCGATATGCAATATGCTCCAAAGCTAAGAAGTACGTGGATGAGCCCGTCCCAGTGGCCGCGCTCGCTAATGCGCCTAACCTTGGTATTCACTAGCGGAGGGGATAGTGGGTTCGAGTCTCGGCTCGGGCATGGGTGTTCTATATGTACGTATATATGTTTGTATGCACAGTGCAAAAGAGGGAAACTTTTTGAAAAAACAACAGAAAAAGGAAAAGATAAATACAAAAATAAAATAAACTTTTAAAAATATGACGCCTGCAGTAAAGGCTGTGTATAAATGGAATAATAAAAAGCATCATTCATTGGTTGCCTGAGAAAACCTTTAGATAAAATAAGAAAAATCTGCTTCTTTCCAAAATACAAACCAAGGCTGCATTTCATTTTTACTTTCTCTACTACGTATAGTAGGTAGAGAAAATACTGTATTCCACCAACAAAATTCGATATCAACATTTCCCGGAAATCTGTTTTGAGGCCCCCTGAATAAAAAATATTTTTAGAAAAAAGGTCCTGTGTGTGTAACTCAAAAAATAAAAGTCGGTTAAAAACAAGAATTTTCTGGCTATAGCCCATGTGGGCCTATTTCCTCTGGATGACTTTTACATAACTGGTAAACCGTAAGAGATAGACCAAATCTTACTATACAATCTTGATCTTGCTAAACACGCTATTTATGACTGAATACATATTTTTGTAGAGTGAACCATTTCGGAGATATTCCTTGTTCTTTGTGTGAGTTTTGGAGAACTTTTACTTCTGTCAAGTGGAACATCGTTATTGATTTTTTATATGTTAAGCGTGCAGAGAGAACGGAATTTGAAAGCTTTAAAAGATTTGACTATCGCTCAAAGCCTACTGTATTCTCATATTTACCTTGCATCTACAAGGAAATAAGCTATAATATGATTTCTGCCATTTTTTATCTCAACTAACACGAAGAAGATATAGGAATAAGAGTTTGTAAGAATGGTTAGTACAAGAGTAGAGAAAGTCATGTGAGTGCAATACATCTGATTTTTTCTACTCTTACCTATTGTAAGTAGAGGAAATATTGCACATTATCCAAAATTTGATTCTGAGATTTCACCGTGTGAATGAATGGAGTAGATAAGTAGATCATTTGGCCTCAACGTAGAGTTCACCGGAAATACCTATTTTCATACACCCTAAAAGCTACTTTTAAAAGAGGTCCATGTATGAGTGTGAATATTAAAACAAACTCGGTTGAATAGCAAACTCAGCATCAGCATCTTTCAAGGATGCGACATGAAATTTTTGAGAAAATAGCCAGCCCAAAGTTCCTTTTACATGGACAACTGTTCAACATTTTTATTTTTTAAAAATGACTAATAATTTTGAATAGGCTGGTCCCGTAGTTCAGTGGGTAAAACATCTGACTGCTGTGCAAGGGGTCCCGGGTTTGATTTCCGACTGCAAGGGGGTAGAGATTTTTTCCATCCGAGATTATTCCCTATTCTAACCAGAGTCTGGAAGTATGAATGAAAGTGTGAATGAGTGTATGATCTAACGTAATACAATCCAAGGAAAGAAACACAGGGATAACGCTACGTTCCCAATACGACAATATGTTCCAAAGAAACATGATTATCATTCTTATCATCATTCTTCTTCCTCTTCTTCTTCCGCTTCTTCTTCTTCTTATTATTATTATTATTATTATTATTATTATTATTATTATTATTATTATTATTATTATTATTATTATTATTATTATTATTATTATTATTATTATTATTATTATTATTATTATTATTATTATTATTATTATTATTATTATTATTATTATTATTATTATTATTATTATTATTATTATTATTATTATTATTATTATTATTATTATTATTATTATTATTATTATTATTATTATTATTATCATCATCATCATCATCATCATCAAACTCTTTGTGATAATTATTGTGATGTATTGGCGCTGTTGCGAAAATAAAGACACCTACACGATACAGCATAATGGCTGTTGTTGAAAATGCTCTTAAATACATTTTTGGTACTATTTCTTACATTTTATACGGAATCTAATCGTCTGACGCTGTTTTATCATTTCATAACAAAGCATATCTACCAAAAGCCTGGGAGGGATTCATGGATATTTTTATAACATTCCTGTCCTGTGGCACTGAGTGCAGCCTTAGCCTACCGCCCGGCCGCTGGATCTCCCACTTCTGCCCACAACAGTGGTCATAAGCAGGATTCAGTGATGAAGTGCCCCGAACCCTCCTGGCCAGTACATGTGGTCCAACTGCATTTGACAGGAATCAAGTTATCGGCGTCCGTAGTGTATGTGACGTCACAGTGTGAGTATATCAAGTTGCGGTATGCTCTCTTCTCTAGCTGTACACGGTCCAAGTTGTGCCAGTGCTGTTGCTAGCGTGTTAACACAGTAGACTGTCGGCAGGAGAAAATGGTAAATATGAAGGGTTGCCGAATTCTTTTACTAAATCTAACATTTGAATTCGGATTCACACACACACACACACACACACACACACACACACACACACACACACACACACACACACACACACACACACACACACACACACACACACACAGACACACACACACACACACACACACACACACACACACCACACACACACACACACACACATGAACCTTTTTCTAAAAATGCTTCATTTGGTTTGAGGGGGCCTCAAAAAATATATTTCCGGTGAAATCTTGACATCGAATTTTTGGGTGGAATACAAATTTCCTCTACTAGACGCAGTAGAGAAAGTAAAAAGAAAGAAAAACGGAATATAAAACCTCAAAAAAATAATATAAAACAGGACGTCATAGTTCAGGAGTTTGATAATGGTATTTTCGTTGTTAATTCAGATAAGGTTAGGTTAAGCTGTGCGAAATAGACACGCAAATGCTATATACAAAATAAAGAAAAAAAGGGGGAAGAAAAGACAAAGCGCAGTGCATTGCAATACACTGAAGTCCTAGCAGACACAAAAAATTCACTAAATTAAATAGCGCCCGTCAACAAATGAAATTAATGGGGACAATCATTCTACGTTTCACGTAAACTTGTGTAGAATGATGGACAGTGCCAATATGGCATTAAATAATAGAGTTCAGGGGATTTCTTGAAAAGCATATCACATCCCGAGTGATTCCACCCTCCATCAGTAGGTATTACGTAACCAAACTTTATGATGAAAAAATGACGCAGATTAAAAGAGTATTAGAAAATAAAATATACTGCAGTGCTCCGTTTTTCATAGTGCGTTGATTATACGCCTCGAAATGGCACGATAGTTGGTTTTGTTTACATCCGCAACTGATGCGTCACTGTGTTCCGTCTGCTGCATAGGCCAAGTGTGCACAACTTCATTCCTTTGGTAGCTCATCTACTAAGCTCAACATAATCAAGAGTGGCGGCCAGTGATTAAAAATCTCGGAGGTTGCGTGTATTAACAACGACCAGTTACATTGAATTGTTTTTATTGATGATAATTTTAAAATGTGCAATGCTAAACGGCTTTTGCAGTAATCGTATGTATAACACAAACGCGGTCTTTAGGTGCTACGGACTGCCGATAATCGATCACAACAAAGCATGAATTTTAGAAAAACACGTTCTTTTATCATCTGACTGGTCCCATAGCTCACTCGTAGAACACTTGCCTGCTGTGTAAGGAGTCCCGGGTTCGATTCCTGGCAGGGCGGCTGCTAGGAATTGTTCTCCAGTCCAGTCTGGAAGAATGAATGAGAGTGTGAATGTTTAAAAACGTCAAAGAGACGCTCAAGGTCAAGCTACCTCACACTACTGCTTGCAAATACGAGGCCAGAAGACAATGGAGCGGCCAAAACAAAGAAGACTATGAGCGAGGCAGAACAGAGATTGTAGACAGTTCGGGAAACTTTCAACTGCCGGCATGCTTAGCAGAAATGTCGAGAAAATGTGTATTTTCCAAGAATTTGCCGGCACTTAAGTGTGTGCTGTGTACAGGGTACAGAGAGAAAGAGAGTTTGAGTATCGTCGGAGACAGTTTTAGACATTTAATCGTTACGTGGTAGTCGTTTTTAAAGTTGGAACAGCTTTTTAATGAGCGAATCATCGGAGTTGTTTGCGTGAACCGTCGAACAATATTAGCACCTTGTGTCAAGCTTACGAAAAGAAGGAGCCGTGTTTCTGTAGTTTAGTTCTAGAAGACAAATAAAGTGACAGTCAATTGTCAATTGTCACACTGGTGCCAGGAGTGGGATTTGTTACATTGTCATTTTGTCACTATATTTTATCAACAACATGAATAAGCACACTCACATTACAAAGATTACCTGACTTGGCGGCATTTTGATTGTATTGCCGGTGATTATAGATGCGGCAAGCGGTCCGAATTTCTTCTATATAAGGTAGTGAATTTACATTAATGTACCTTTTATGTTTTACTGCTTTTTTTTCTTGTTTTCCCTTACTTCTTGTGAAGCAACATTCTTTAACAGGACATAGTCAGTCAATCAATGAATTCGTGAAATGAATCCAAAAAAGTCGACGGAAAACCCAGAACGACCAGCTTAGCTAGGCACTATTGCTGACACAATGTTGATCAAATAACCAAATTTTTGCTACTGTTATTTAAAATCATCTATTGAATGCTTACATAAACATTTCTACTTTTTATACTGCCATAGTAAGTAGGAAAAATATTCTACTCCATGCAAAAATTCGATGTCGAGATTTCACTGGAAATATATGTTTTGAGAATCCCTGAAGCCAAAAAAAGCATTAGAGAATGTCTGTGAGTGTGCACTTCTCTGCCTGCGAACAGAATAATTCAAAACCGAAAAGTCAGTTAAAAACTAGACTTGGTACTTAAGTTCAGCATTTTTCAGGATTGGACATTAAGATGCTCAAGAAAATCCTCAATCCCAAGCAGAACTTTACATGGGACATTTTTAAAAGAATTCGATTTTCTCAAAAATGGCTGTAACGGTTTTAATTAAGATGTTACAAGTTTAAGATATTTTCATGACATATAAAATGTATATTTTGTATTTTATGAAGTCCTCTTCATTCTGGATGACTTTCACATAACTGGCAAACTGTAAGGCATGGACAAACTCTTGCTGTACAAGAAATATAGATCTCGTTAAAGCACCCAATTTATTAATTCAGAGTCATTTCTTATTACTGGTTTGTTTTTTCAAATACATATACTTTTCTCCAATAGGAATACGTTGTTCCTTTTATTTTATTATCCCTTGGTAATGCTAAGAAAATGGAATTCTGCCAATCGCTTAAAGGCTACTGTTTTCCCATATTCCTCTTGCACCTACAAGAACATTAGCAGAAAGATAAATTTGGCATAGCTTAACTTGAGTAACGTGAAGTAGATAAAGGAACAAACATTTTTAAGAATAGTTTATACATAAGCAGAGAAGGCCATATGAGTTCAGCACATCAGATGTTTTTAGCGAGGTGCAGCATTACAAAACTAGAATTCTTTGCAGTAGACGATGGGTTTGTTTTACTTAATGCAATTTGAAGATTATATTTCACAAATTGTAATAATACATGTGCAAAAACGTAATTAAAAGAGATTTTGTACCTAATATAATCCAACTTTAACCAGATACAAATAATGTTTTCTTTTGGCTAGACATATTTAAAAGTCTTTGGCCTCATTTCAGATGTCAGCTATAAATAAAAATTAATTTGTAAGTATTCCATCAACGAACCAAGTTTCATATTTGATTCCATTGTCTTAAATGGCGGTATTGTGTGTGGAATTTCTTGGACTATTTAGAAGAAAATTAAAATTAGTAAAGTGATTAAAATCTGCTTCAAGAAGATGGAAATTGCCTGTGTGGCCTTTACATCGAAAAGCTCCGGTTTCGATTCTCGGCTGAAGCTGTTTAAAACCGTGTCACTGTATGCTAGCTTTGAAATTTCTTTGGACAGAAAACAGAGGAATGTTGACTTGTCACCTCATAAACATTACTATTAGACATAGGGAAATTAAAACCTATAGCAAGAAATATCTCGAAAATTCCATCAAAGTTTGCTTAAGATATCTAAAGTGCATATTTTAATGAGATCCATGTACATTATATATACATATCTTATTGTTTACTAATTACAGAGATGATAAAGAATGTATTTAGTGTTAAGAGGACTTCACAGGGTAACTGCATACCTACAACTTAATATATGCACTTTCCAGTCATAGAGTAAATTGGCATTACAAATGGAGAAAGAAAGTCACTTGAGATATAACATAATTTTGTAATTTACGACAGCTAATTTCATAGCCTATAGGATCTGCAAAGAAATTAACAAAATCTTTCGTGGTATACGAAAACTCCAATGGTTTAAACTCATAAGCAAGTGGGTTGTCCCAGGTGGTTTCGTCTGGGGTCTGCAGAACCTGTAAGATTCTAAGACCGCGGGTAGGAAGGACGCTGTTTGTACTAGCCCCGCCGGGGAGATTCAATCTGTAAATTGTATGCACCTGCCCTCTGCTGTCATGACTCCTTGGGTCGGACTCTCTCTGTCTCCTTTCGCCTGTTCCTTCCTCCAGAAGGGACATAGGTGCAAAAACCTCCTACGCGATCGGTCGCGACTTGTCCTATCGTAAACTCGAAAGACGCATCAAAACGCTGTCAAAGCATTAAATTCTGGCACCTCACGTAATATACAGACCCTTGAAATTTTAAAAGAAATCCCACATATCTGAAACCAGTTTAAGATACCTTCTTTGTGAGAACTAATACCTGTTGCTTTTCTCACCGTATTTAAATATTAACTGCTATTTTATAAATCATAAATGTTACTGTAAGTTAAGGCAAAGGAGTTTTAGTATCTTTCTTTCTGTTTTAAACAAACATGAAGAAAATATGAACAGAAACTACCAAGCCACTCAGTTTATATGTTGGTAACTTCCTTGCACTCTTAACAGACGCAACAAAAACTGGTTTTTAGGAATGCTAAATCGATACTAAAGGGATTGAAAAGAAGACTTGTTTTCATAAATTAACTTCTGTTTCTGTATATTTTTGTCTCTGCTTTCCTCTGGACATCTGAAATTACATATCCCTATTCATTTTGCTCCACTTAGTATTTCTATGGGCAATTTTCCTATAAATTATTATAAAAGTTAATGGATCCTTAGAAATTCCTGAAAGAAAGTAGTCATATGTAGGAAATATTTTGGATAAGTTATGCTCCAGCCACAGTGTGCAGATACTACTCTGATATTTTAACATAACATTCACTATCCAAAGCGAAATAAAGTTAGAAAATGTATTCCCATACTTATTTTGGAGGATGTTGGAATGGCATGTACGTTATAATGAAACGAAAATTAATTCCAAACGGAGCCCTAGAACAAAATAGCATTCGACATTTTTAGCTGAAATACTCGTTGGCAATTTATCGCTACAACTTTCAGGTTTAGGTTGCACTTGCGCAATAGCCTTGTTTCTTTGGAGACATTTAAGAAATATTATTCAATGTTTTATTATTTTTTTTTTATTTTAACATCTTCCTGTCACAGTTACAGGCTGCCAAAAAGACAAAGAATACCAATTCAAAAGTAACAAAATAGTTGACAAAATATAAGGACTATAAAAGCGCAAAATTGAAAATAATAAGTAAAGTAAAACAATACAAAAATAAAGTTAAAAAAAATCATGGTCCATATAAGTGATTTCTAAAAATAGCTATAGAGTCTTTGAGCGTCAATATAGCGATATTGTATACTAAATCTTTGGATAGGCCAAAACTCTTGATGAATTCTGCAAGCAGCCTCGGGATAGTCCCTCTTGCTCCAACCATTAATTCCGTTGGTTCGATTCCTATTTTACGATTAATTCTTTCATTTTGATACATATGACAATCGATTACACATAGAATAGTCATATAAAGTGGAAGTAGGTGCATTTAATACATAAAAATCACATTTTGTATCATATTCCCATAATATAATACCAGCAGATGCAAAAAGTTTACATCAACCCTCCTAGACTCGAACCAAGACTACGGTAAGCATTGTCGTTTCAAAGAAAATTTACAAAATCATATGTTTACGTTTTATTTCGAAGCTTTAGCACTGTTTCCTCATGAGTTCTTTAACTTTGAAATAATTCCACAGAATGGGAATTCGAAAGAAGTCCAATAGGAAATAGTTACCTATAACGCACACTGGCGGCGCCGTGGCCGAGCGGTTAGCGCGCTCGCCTACCACCTAGGCGGCCCGGGTTCGATCCCAGGGACCCGCATGTGGTGGACGAAGCGGCGTCAGGGTGGATTTTCTCCGGGTGCTCCGGTTTCCCCGCCATCTCATTCCACCGGTGCTCCATCTTCATTCCATGTATCATCAGTGTCACCGCCTGCGGTGCCGTAGTAGTAAAAGCGGGCGTTAAACACTACAACAACAACAACAACATAACGCACACTACCATCTTCAGTATGCTAGATGTGAAAATTATTCCCATTACCCTTGAATGTGCTTAAAACAAACATAAAAGTAGTCAACGTATCATGGAAGTGACTAAAATAACCCTTAGATTGCCTTAAATAACGTCAAAATGGTCTAAAATGCTCCGAAAAGTGTTTAAACCAGTCGTAAAAGCATCCTGAATACCTGAAAATGGTTAAAATATCTATAAGCTGGTCTAAAATAGCTTGAAACGTCTAGGAAATCCCTATAAGTATTAATGCCTGGGATTTTGAACATTCTTACAATGCCGACAGTTGCTGGAGAGCATCTACAAACCATACAGAACTGTGCAAGATTTATATGGATGAAGCCTAGGCTAGGTTATGGTAGGTTAAAATTGCTGTGTAGAAGTGAGCGCAGGTTAGGTTAGGTTGGGTTACTGTAGGACAGAATACTCTGTACAAGGGGAGGGCGCAGTTAGGTCTTGTCAGCATAGGATAAAATAACGGAGTAGAAGAGGATATAGGCTAAGGTTAGGTTAGATAGGTTAGGTTAGGCAAGGCTAGGTTAGGTTAGGCCAGGATAGATTGGGTTAGGTTAGGCTAGGCTAGGCTAGGCAAGGTTAGGTTAGGTTAGGCCGGGATAGGTTGGGTTAGGTTAAGTTAGGCTACACTAGGCAAGGCTAGGTTAGGTTAGGCCAGGATAGATTGGGTTAGGTTAGGCTAGGCTAGGCAAGGTTAGGTTAGGTTAGGCCGGGATAGATTGGGTTAGGTTAGGCTAGGCTAGGCAAGGTTAGGTTAGGTTAGGCCGGGATAGATTGGGTTAGGTTAGGCTAGGCTAGGCAAGGTTAGGTTAGGTTAGGCCGGGATAGGTTGGGTTAGGCTAAGTTAGGCTACACTAGGCAAGGCCGGGATAGGTTGGGTTAGGTTAGGCGATAAGGGTAGAATAAATCGTCAGAAGAGAACTTAGATTAGGTTAGGCATGGGAGGTGAGGTGAGATTAGGTTAGGCAAGGCTAGGTTGGGTTAGGCCGGGATAGGTTGGGTTACGTTAGACGATAAGGGTAGAATAAATCGTCAGAAGAGAACTTAGATTAGGCTAGGCATGGGAGGTGAGGTGAGATTAGGTTAGGCAAGGCTAGGTTAGGTTAGGCCGGGATAGGTTGGGTTACGTTAGACGATAAGGGTAGAATAAATCGTCAGAAGAGAACTTAGATTAGGTTAGGCATGGGAGGTGAGGTGAGATTAGGTTAGGCAAGGCTAGGTTAGGTTAGGCCGGGATAGGTTGGGTTACGTTAGACGATAAGGGTAGAATAAATCGTCAGAAGAGAACTTAGATTAGGTTAGGCATGGGAGGTGAGGTGAGATTAGGTTAGGGTTATAATCCAATCAGCATAGAAAGCTGCTCTTTCATTAGACATCATACATTAGATACAACAAACAAAATACTCACCTATCATAAACACGTATATGTACAACTCTTAGAAATTGTTCCCATTATCACTAGAACATCTTCAATGACCTACTTCCCGAACATTTCCGGTAGTAATGCATTGATTGCGCATGGCGGCCATCTTGCGAATTTGCCGCCTGCTCTCACTTTGATCTTTTATATCTTACTAGCGTCTATTTCCGCTCTTTCGACTTCGGAAAGAAAGGAACCATATTCTATGCGAATCATGTGGTTTGGTTTTCCATGGTAATGTGGAAGGAATACATGGAATACAACAGTTTTCTCATCATCATCACCAGGTCTAACTGCTGATGTAGTAAAATGTTTTGTATTTGACTGACTCATACCAATGTCCAATGTTGTCCGTCCGTCCGCCCCAATAAATTCATAACACGTCCGTCCATCCATCGAGCATTGCTCACTCCAACTGTGAAAAATCTAGAGAAACGAATAGAAGCAAGTGAGTTGAAATTCCTTGCTGGATGTACGTTGTGAGATAAAAGACGCTATTTATGGCATGGGTACGCTGTTTGCAAGGAATATCACTCAGTTTTGAAGTTTAAATCAATAGCCAATAAGTGTTGGCGAATGCAAATGGTTTAGGGACTTTTGGTAGCAGTTGGTATGACTGAAGCTTTCAGTTTTTCTTTTGTTTTGTCGGTTGCTAATAAAATGAACACAGAGTTTGTTACATAAAATGGCCGCCCTTGTAACAAAACTAATGCGTTTGTACTAGACAAAAATAAAGTATCTATCTTTCTTAAAACTGGTTTGATTCCATCCCGAAACAATAAGATTAAAACATTTTGTAGAGGACACATCAGAAGATGTGTGATCATTTGTAAGTGTAAATCTTAAAACTTCCGATTCTTATCAAGAACATATCCATAATATCCTTATAGGTGGATCCTGAGGGGGAAAAAGCTCTCCTTACATAACCTAAAAATAATCAATCAATATGAGACATGCAATGTCAGCAAACTTGGGCAACTTCCACATCGGTCATTTTCTGTTTTTATTCGGATGGAAGATGAAAACGTTTATTTTTTTGAGCTATTATGAGTGCAGGATTGATTATGAGAAATTATTTTTGATTTTTCATAAACACTGTTTGATTCATCGTGGCGAGCTATTAATATCTCACGATGTTTGTCAGGGTGAGCTTTTGAGATGTGAATTTTTACTCCGTGTGGATTAGAAAAGGAACAGCCACAGTGAGGACACTTACAAGAGTCTGAGCTATAGTCTGTGCAAATGGGGAGTTCAGTGCATTTGGTGATGCAGTACTATCGGCAAGAAAATGAATATTGGTACTAGATTCTTGTGACCACTGATGGGCTGTGGCTATGTGTATGTTAATACCACGCTTTGTAAATTCTTTATTACATAATTTGCACGTTACTAATTCCATTAGCTTACATGAAGATGTAGATGAAGCTGTATTATTCACTAGCATAATACAAAGATGTATTTCTCTGCTGAAATACTATGCTATGCAGCATAAATAACCTAAATCAAGCCAACGAAAATCCTGTATAAAAGCTCACTTAAATCTTCTACAATATTGTACTTGATCTGTTCCTAATAATTCCTGCCTTAGTAATGTCATCTTCTGAATATGTCACAGTATGAAAGTTGTTTAAATATAATCACAAACACTTATAAACGGAGAAAATAGGTAGCTCTAAAAATTCATTAATCCAGTGTCATGGCCAACTATGCCATGAATTAAACTTCTGTGGAAACTACAAAGAACAAGAAAATAAATAAGAACACCTCGCAAACAACATGCAAAAGCACTATTAATCAATCACAAACACCACAGGAAGAAACACGAGCAGAGAAAATGGTGTGAATGTAAAACGCTGCGTTTATATTCCAATCGTATAGACAAAAATTCTATAAATTGTTTTTAGAAGAATGAGTAGAGAAAGGCATGTGAATTTGCTACGCAAAAGAAGACCATGTGAATCTAATACATTGCACTTGTATATCAATAATATGGAAAGTATATGATTTGTACGTTAAGCAGGGCATGTGAATGTGTTACGTAAAAGAAAAGTGAGTAGAGAAAACCCTGGGATTGCAGTAGGAGTACACAGCATCTCTTTTTCTATCATAGAAAATTGTATGAATTGTATGGAAAACACATGTGAATGTGTTAGGTACAAGGTGCAAAACAATTCGGGTATAGTGCATTCACATTACTTTCTCTACAAATGACGAATACATATATTATTCATTATTAATGGGAAAAAATAAAAAATAAGAGAGGTGGCTGTCTGTGTAGCTCCTCTCTTAGAGATTCCGGGTTCATTTCCCGACCGGAAGTGGGAATAGATTTCTCTTTATCTAGTACTACTCTCCGCAGAATGTGAAGATTTGAATGTGGGAGATTGTGAGTGCTTTTTGGGGAAATGTAATACACAGGGCCAACGTTAAAAATCTACATTTCTACGAGTTATGAAATAACACAAGTCAATATCCTCCTACTTTATCATTAGAAAAAATCCAAATAGAGAAAATCTGATGAACATTCACTTGACTTTCTCTACTCTTGCACCAACCATTCTTACAAACTCTTATTCCTATATCTTCTTCGTGTTAGCTGAGATAAACATTTGTACAAATTATCTTATTGCTTATTTCCTTGCAGGTACAAGGGGAATATTAGAATACAGTAGGCTTTGTGCGATAGTCAAATGTTTTAAAGCTTTGAGATTCCGTTCTCTTTGGATGGTTAACATAAAAATATGAATAACGATGTTCCATTTGACAAAAGTATGTTATCCAAAACTAGCATAAATAAAAACGAATATCTCTGAAATGATTCACTCTACAAAAAAATTTATTTGGACACAAATTGTTTGTTTTACTAAGATCTACTTAGGCTATAGCGAGAAAATTAAAAATATACGTTTCATTTGTCATACAAATATCTTAAACATATGACATTTTAGTCAAAATCGTTAGTCATTTTCAAGAAAACCAAAATTTTCCATGTAAAGGGTTGTTTAGGGTTGGAGGATGTTCTTAAATATTTTTGTGTTGCATTGTTGGAAGGTGCAATACTTAAATACCAAGTTTGGTATTCAATCTCTTTCATAAACACACAGACAGTGTCACACACATACACAAGTATTTTCTTAAAATAGATTTATTTGTTTTGGGGGTCTCAAAACGAGTATTTCTGCTGAATTCTCGGTATAAAATGTTTGAATGCAATACAATAGTAAAAGATAGTGTAATGGATGAGTGTGTGTGCACTTAAGAGAGATTTAGATGCTATGGAGAAAGTGTCTGTACAAGATTAGGCAAGTGGAGTTAAGAGAAAGAAAGTAAAGAAGAAAAAAAGCTATGTTTCATATAAGTAATGACGTAACAAACAGTGACATAGGTTAATTGTTATACAACATCGGCTAATAAAGACCTCGGCAGACATTGCTTCTTAATCAACGATTACATCGATTCAAACTCTACTTTGACGTATACGACGAGTTTCCTTCTTTCATCCTATCAGAATTATAATTAAAGATTACATACGTTACTGTAAGTGAGCGAAGTCATGGACTTCCAAGCTTCTTAGGCAGGAAAGCTTGGGGTTTATAAATGTATAGGAGCGGAGTGGGGAAGAAAAGGTATTTAATCATCTACAACAAAACATCTACTTTATGAATGCTAGACATGCAATGCGCTTGCTATGAATTCCTCCCGCACATGCAACCTCCAGGAATGTTATGAACAAATAAGCTTAGAAGTTTAAAAGCAAGATGCACTTTTCTTACGTGAATGGTTGCGCAGTGGTAATTATTTTCCTCTCTAACAGACGTACATACAGATAAAGAAGGTGGGGGTCAATGAAGTTGAGGATAAGTTTGGGTTCTTCGTATGAAGTAACTGATCATGATAATCATGAGATAGGTTTTGAGTCACCTGCACTTGAATTCCGAACCGAGCAAGATGGCTCCACGGTGAAGTCTGAGGCTCGAATGTAGGTGGTCGTGGATTCGATTCCCTTGGCTGACCTTAATAACCTATGTTTTTTGAGCAAATACTGGGAAGGACACTTACACCCTTGAATTTCCCCTGAAAATTTAATGTTCTTTCAGGGTCGGAAATGTTGGCGATGGGCGTTGCTGTGTGCAGACTTTGCGAAATGTAACTGCTCTTCTCGACAGATAGATGTCATTGTAGTCGCCTGGCTGGTAGCTTCTTGATAAAGAATCGTCAGCACACGTTAGGGACCCTCACGCTGGCTCGCGCTGCTCCCACCACAGCCCTAGAGCGCTCTCACTTCATCCCTTCCTCCCAGAGTCTCATAACAGCCCGACAGTTGCTTCAGTGCGGAATTCCCTCCGCTCATTCTCGAACTCGAATTCCGAGCTATTAATTTTGCACTTTATTCTGTTACGTTGGTAATATCTCCATTGGTGCGTCATCTGTATGTTTTGTTTACATATGACGTACTGCATTAGATCCACGGTTTTTTGTTTCCAATGAACATTTTCCCGAAAAGCAGGAGCACGAAATAAAAATTTCCGGATACCACTTTCCGAAAACTTTATTTCCGAAATTCAATGTCTTTGAATACATGTTTATTGAAATATATTGGCTCCATAGGAGCAAAATAATTCCTTGTTATTAACATGTTATAATATAAATATTTGGCAAGTGTTAAATACAGAAAAAGCTTTCAAATATGTTGTAAACGTTTGAGCAGAACAGAATTCATGAAATGGTTGTAACATACATTTCCATAACCTGTCCTGTTACTTGAAGCTCCTCTTGACTTTTAATTTCAACTCGATCAACGAAATCCGATTACGTCTATCTTAATAGTATCTTCCAGAAAGGTATGTTGTAGGTAATGGTAGGGGGGGGGGGGCTTTCTGTGCAGTAATCTCTGCAGGGCTAAGGCACTGATGTTTAAACTTTAATGTGAGTTGAACTTCCTACAAACGAGGTCCAGCCGACACAACACGTTTCCAAATAAATTGACGTTCTAATAAAACAAAAGGTAGTGTTGTCTTTATATATTAGACCATGAAGTAGGTGCCATAGTTTTGGTACGTTTTTACCGTAATGTGATCTTGAAATTGTTGCTGAAGCTTATTTAGGCAATGTACTTTTACTTTCTATACTGGTAAGTAGAAGAAGTATTGTATTGCACCCAAAAATTGGCACCACCTGAGTAGAAATGCGCGCGCATGTGTGTGTGAGTCAGTCTGTCTGTGAGTCTTTGGACAGCATAACACAAAAACAAAAAGTCGATTAAAACCAAGGCAGGTATTTAAGTGTATTGTCTTTCAAGGATGCGACACGAAGATTTTGAAGAAAATAGCCCTACCTTAAACTACCCTTTACATGGAAAATTTTTCGAAAAGTTTTATTCTTTTAAAAATTATTACGATTTTTATTAAAATGACATATGTTTAAGATATTTATATGACAAATGAAATGTATATTTTGAATTTTCTCGTTATAGCCTAAGTACTCTTGTTTACTCTAGATGACTTTTGAATAACTAGTAAACCGTAAGAGATTGACAAAATCTTACTGTACAGAAAACGTAGATATCGTTAAAAGACGCAATTTATGTTTAAATAATTTTTTTATAGAGTGAACCATTTCGGAGACATTCCTTGTTATTTGTGTCAGTTTCGGAAAACTTAAAACTTTCGTGAAATGGAACATCGTTGTTCAATTTTTATATGTTAAGCGTGCAAAGAGAACGGATTCTCCAAGCTTCAAAAGATTTGGTTATCGCTAAAAGCCTACTGTATTCTAATATTCCCCTTGCACCTACAAGGAAATAAGCAATAAAATAATTTGTAAGAACATCAGATTTTTTATCTATGCTTTATAGCAATAGTTTGCATTTGGTTAGTTTTGTTTGCATAATAGTCGTGAGTCTTATGAGCTATGACCATGTGGTACCCGGTGGTAAATGGAACACCCAAAAAGGATAACAAGCTGTGATGACGTATATGGGAAAGAAGATAAACGGAACAACCAGAAGAGATGGTTGGCAGTAAATGGAATAACCGAACTATGGACTACCACACAAGGAGATTCCCCTTTTTGTAGTCACTGCAAAAGAGGTGGCTTCGAGATAAAAAGAATAAACCTAAACAAGTCCCCTGGACATGACCAATGCTGCAGCACCTTCCCAGAAAGGAAATCATGCACTTGATGTAGGTTTACAAGTACTACGTCAGTTTCCAAGGCGTTGGAAAGAGGCGAGAGTAGAGTGTATTTTGAAGCCCCTTGCATTATCGCTCGATAAGTTACTCCCGTCCGTCCCGAAGTCTTTGAAGTCTTCCTCTTCAAGGAAGCGTACCTCCTGCCGCATACTCATGTGACTTGAGGTGCTGCAACTGGCTGAGAAGGCTGCCCTAGGCAGTCGCGGTGTTGCTGGACTTAGAGAAGGCATTGTTACCGTATGACACCTGAGACTTTGGTGTAAGTTCAAGGAGGTAGACATCTCTATCTCGCAGTGATAAGTAGTTTCCTCCGGGACCACAATTTGGGATGGAAGTGGAGAGGAATGTATCAACATTATGACTCTGGAGTACCAGAAGATATTGTACTGCCTCCAATACTCTTTGCCCTCCACATGTCTGACTTCCCAACGGAATCCAGGACTGTTATGTAGTAGTATGTGGATGACGTCCTCAAAAATTGCTCGTTAGAAATAGAGGTTCTGACTTGAAGCAATTATATCTATTGGAGAAACAGAACCTGGAGTATTGAATTGAGTAAGTTTACAAACTGTAAGTATTTTATCTCGTATGTTGATACTAGATTTACTAAATGGTGGAGTTAGTCACTTTATATAAACAATAAATGGCATTAACAAGGCCACGGCGAGAATGACTTCTCTTCACTACAGCGACAATTCGGGCGCTACCGTCGTGAGAAGTGGAGGATCATCTTCAGCCCGGGTAAGAGCTCTGGTATGTTGCTGGTGGCCGAAGCGGCCTCTGAGGTTGCTACAAAGAAGAATTCTCTGTTGTCTCCTCTAAATATCTCGGAATCCTCGACCGCGGGCTGACTTCCACTCCGCAAGTCAAAGCAAAGGTCGTACTTGGCCAAGCCGCTCTCCTATCCTATAGTCAGAGTCAACATACCGCATACTTAAACTTCACCTTTACCGTAGGGCTGCGAGCTCTGAGGATCGGTGGCAGCGACCAGCCCCTGCAGGCTATAGAACAGGGAGTTACAGGTAATATCTGATACTGGGAGGAGATTCCTATCTCATATCCTACATTTAAATGTTGTCTCATTATATTGTGGACTCGGTATGGAAGAGAAACCAGCTGGATCACCATAACCACAGGGCAACTTGCAACTTATGCCCAAGGAACTTTGTGGTCTCTCGCTTTAAGGGCAGGCACTCCCACATATCCCTCGCCCCACGTTAAGAAGTATTGAGCTTGATCACTTCTGAACGGGTGACCAGACAGCGTGCCCACTTCTTTAACGTGCAACCAAAACCCTAACCTCAATCTTGTCCTGCTTGCTGCCAGCCAGCCTACTTGACTTTGTTAAGCACACGATTCGCCGACCGATTTAAGAAGTGGATACGAAACTCTATATATTCCACATCGCACAGATAAAGCGACATTAAACGACTAGATATTGTGGTAATCAACATTCCAGCCAGGTGGACTTGGGCGACTTGTTGATTGCTGGAATGCAGGAAAAAGTTACAGTCTGTAGTCAGTCAGTCCTTCAGCGGTCCAGCACCTGACAAGCCATCTAGTATACCGTCCTATTAAGGATATACTCGCCACTTACAGGATACCTATTTCTTCATTGGCGCTAAGAGTGTCATCACACCGCGCATTATATTTGACAACATGGAGACATAATACAAACTGGAACCAGCTCATTCTTCGTGAGATTTCATTAACTGTCAGAGCGGCAAGTCATTGGAGACGCAAGCAACTGAAATAAACCTGGCCAGTCAACATAAAGAAACACTTAAATGGGGCAATACACACTACAAAGAAGAAATATCATTTTGAAATTCGTGCGGTCAACTTTAGACTTTCGGCCACAAACTATTAGTGCTTAATGTTTTAATTACCGGGTGCAGGGTGACAGATAAACTCAAGCACTTGAATAAGTAATTTGATTACATAATTGCGATCAAAATTATAAAGTGGTTTGCTAAAACCGAAGTAGAAAAATAATTGTTGAATAAGTAATACTAAATAAATTCAGTGCAACAAATTAACGGTGTGATTTAACTAATGTCCATATCCTCGTTCATCCATTCATATTACTTTCTTTTAAACACTTGCATAGCATACTGCTAGTAGAGGAAATAGGTTAATGTAATGGATAAAGTAGAGATGCCACACCTTGCTTTAGAATAATGCCCATTTCACAGGCGCAATCACTCAGTTTTGCAGCACAATTCTACTCGGCACTTACTCATTTCTAAGATTACATATTTGCTAGATTATTCAAAATTATATGACGCAATTTTACATGTGTCTTATCTTCAAACCGAAAAGTCAGCTTAGCTAAGAATTGTTTCCATTATAAGGGAATAACTTTTATGAAGATAGATTGTAATTAAATAGGAATCTAACCTATCACTTATATGTGTTAAATTATTTCATTTCGATGACACGGTTACCACACATTTGTGAGTTTAATATTCTAGGGTTTATATCAATCTTGATTGTTCTTCAAAGAAAATTTCTAATCAAAACTTCAGCTCAAAACTATATTATTTTTCAAAAAATTTATCTGTCAACACACGCTTTGAACATTGGATACAAATAACTATTGCTAATGTGGAGCAGCGAAATCAGAGATAAAATAAATGAACATATCTAGTGATTTGTATTTCATTCTTCCCTTAAACATTTCTTTATAATAGCGAGTATATTAAACAAATCACAGTACGCAGTTTAGTGCTCTATAACCTACGAGGTGTGATCAAACTAAAGGGAATGTTTAATTTCGTGAACATTATAAATCCGATTTTCGAAACCCTTTTACTTTCTCTACTGGTAAGTACGGGAAGTATTGTATTCTACCCAAAAATTCGATGTCGAGATTTCACCGGAAATATATGTTTTGAGGCCCCCTGAATCAAAAAAAAAAAGCATTTTTAGAAAAACGTCCGTGTTTGTGTCTGTGTGTCAGTCTCTGGACAGCATAACTCAAAAACTAAAAGTCGGTTAAAAAGCAAAGTTGGTATTTAAGTTTAATGTCTTTCAAGGATGCGACATGAAGATTTTGAAGAAAATAGCTCCACCCTAAACTACCCTTTACATGGAACATTTTTAGAAAATTTTCATTTTCTTGAAAATGGCTCTAACGATTTTGCTTAACATGTTTTATATATTTTTATGACAAATGAAATGTATATCTTGAATTTTCTGGCTATAGCCCATGTAGTCGTATTTACTCTGGACGAATTTTACATAACTGGTAAACCGTTAGAGATAGACCAAGTCATACTATCCAAAAAATGTAAATCTTGCTAAAATACACAATTTATGTCGGAATAAATTTTCTTGTAGGGTGAATCATTTCTGAGATATTCCTTGTTATGTGTGTGAGTTTCAGAAAACTAAGAAATTTCGTGAAATGGATCATCGTTGTTCATTTTTTATATGTTATGTGTGCAAAGAGAACGGAATCTCAAAGCTTTAAAACATTTGACTATCGCACAAAGCCTACTGTATTCTAATCTTCCGCTTGCACCTGCAAGGAAATAAGCAATAAGATAAGTTGTACAAATGTTTATTTTAACTAACACGAAGAAGATATAGGAATAAGAGTTTGTAAGAATGGTTAGTACAAGAGTAGAGAAAGTCATGTGGGTACAGCATATCAGATTTTTTATCTTGGCACATATGCCCCTGACGCACTCATGTGTTGAAGTTTGCAGCTGTTTTTAATGTTTACTTAAATGTTGCTTGAAATGTGGAATAAGACACATTCGAAATGTCTGTCGCTTTTGAGTAAGAGCAGAGTTTGCGAGTGGTACATTGGTTTTAAAGAGGATCGTGAAGACCTTGAAGATGGCGACGTGGATGCCCTAGCAGAGGCATGCCGCTTAGAACGCTATCGTGCATACTTCTATTTCACCCCTTCAAAGTAACGTGGCATAAATTGAAGCGGATTGGCCAGCACGGACTTGGTAAACATTCAGTGACATTGGTAAACATGTCAGAGCTCAGCTTTTAAAGACTAGATTTTCTTCGAAGATTACAGCCGAACATGCTCGCAGCTACAAATATCTCCAGATCTTGGCCAAAAACACAAAATTATTGGTGTATTGTAGTAACGTTGTATTACAGAAAAATAGTAAAATAAACATAGGATTTTTCAAAATTATTACGATTCTTATATACTATCTGAAAAAAGATCGATATGTTGTTGTATTGTATTACAGTCAAAATAATTACGACGCTTGCATGCCATTGTGTGTCACGTCTAACACCAATTATTGTGGCTTTATTAATGTTAGAGGGGCTAGTGTAGTGTAGTGAAGAAAATGATTCTGGAAAATCTGCAGTAATTTACACGATTTCTCCATCAACGCTCACGTTGGGATCAGAGGAAAAGTGTTGGCAGATCGCCTGCTGAAGATAGCAGCAAGCAATAGCGACACTGAGGAGCGACTGGGAATAAGCCTACAGTGACAATATCACTTTTAAATACAGACAGACTTTTGGTAAGTGTAAAACTAAGTCGTGCATTAGCGGAATTTCTAACAGGCCATGGAAAACTACAAGTATAATTGTATAGACTTAGGATATTAGATATTTCAAACTTCATATGTAATGAAATCGTACAACCAATCAAATACTATGGGAGTGTAAAATTTTGATCAACAAGAGACTGATACATAGGGATGTGATAAAATGGGGGAGGGGCATAAAATGGTTATGGAATAGTCAACACATTCTATAATAAATCCAAAATTGTATAATAGAGAAGAAATAACGCGAAAGTAGAATTGATCTTTAAACTAAACATTAAAATATTAATGATCTACCACCAATGGAGCATGTTGTATTAGTAGTACACACGCACACCTGTCTTTAGAAAGCGCGCATCTTATATTGCAGCAACATTGCTAAATATTTTTAAAAAGGGTTAACACATTTTAAAATTTTAAAATTCCCATTTTGGTTACCATCGCTGATCAAACTTCAAGGCTCTTAAAATATTTTTCTTTGGTTGTGTTGTTCAAAGATTAGGATAGTTTAAAAGCGCATTAAAATACCGCAATAATTTTCTTCGTTGAAGGTTTCACACAAAATATTCTTGCTCTTAAAATTATAAATCCCATGCCAATTATGCGCATTTTGCGCCACCAAAAATGTAACCGATTTCACATAATTCATACTATTCATAGTGTTATTCTTCCAGAGATTCTAGCGGGAGATAGTTTACTTTTTTAAATTATGTACTTAGCAGCCTTTCTTACAAAATATGTGAGGCTCGTCGGCGGCCGTGAGCCTCTTTGAGATGCTCAGGGTCAAGCTACCTCACACCACTGCGCGGCGAGTAAACAACGTTTACAATAGAGAGCGGCAAAACCGACTATTCGCCAAAATTTCAACTACCAGCTTGTTTTTGAGAAGCGTCGAGTCAAGGCGATTTCGAGAATAATCCGTGCTACATCATTCTGGCCTATGTAAACTATGCGACATATTGAGAGAAGCGGGATTTTATGATGTAGTTAAGTGTTGCACGAGACAGCCCTTATTTATTTTTAAGTGTATGTACAGTCAGTGTTGAGAGAATTTGAGTATCGTCAGAGACGGTTGTAGACATTGAATCGTCGAGTCAGAATTGTTTATTATGTGAAGCAGATTTAGTGAGTGTCACCGTCGGAAGCAGTTTGTGAGACAAAGAAAGAACATGAAGTTTGTGTTAAGGTTACGATAGGATAGAACAGCTGTGAGTTGCCAAGTCGCACCTAATTGTTGATTACCTTAACAGTGATACAACAAAACGGTGCTTTTGTGCCTCAGTTTTAGAAAATAAATAAAGTGACAAAGAAGAACTAATTGGAAGTGCATTTTGTCACACTGGTATCAGGAGTGGGACGTCACACTGACATTTTGCCATAAATCAATTACACATTCCTTTTTGTTTTCTGTACTACGTTCTTGCAATAAATAAGAGGAAGTACTGTATTCCATCCAAACATTCGATATCAATTTTTATTGAAATAATGCACATGTTTTGAGAACCCCTAAATCTAAAAAATGCATTTTTAGAACAAGGTTAGTGATGTGCTTGTGTGCAGCTTAACTCATAAACGAAAAGTCGGTTATATTAGTCAACTTGCTATTAAAGTCACCATGTTCCAAGCAGGCGATACGAAGATTTTCAAGAAAATCCTCTCGCACCAAAAACAGTTTACATGCACAAAATTTCAAACCTACAATTTTTAAGTATCTTCACGATAAACAAAATGCATATATTGGTAATAGCCTCTAGTCATGTTCATTTCGAGTGGGAAATCATAAGTGAGAAGCAAAATCTTACTAAACGAAAATGCAGATCTCATTAAAGCACTGAATTTACGTCAAATAAATGTTCTTATGGAGTTAACCGTTCCAAAATATTCCTTGTTAATGGTTTTGGTTTACCAATACTTATTTATGCTTTCTTCAAATGGGAAATCGTTACTTGTCTTTATGTTCTTTACTTTGGTTTTTTTCCGAAGTAAAGAAAATAAAGAGAGGAAGTATTGTATTCCACTAAAAAATTAGATATCGAGATTTCACAGCAAATACGTACGTACTTTGAGACCCTCTGAATATAAAATATTCCTCTTTTACTTTCTCTACTACATTGGTAAGTAGAGGAAGCATTGTATTTCATCCAAAAATTCGATGTCGAGATTTCACCGGAAATTACTTACGGTACCAGCTGAATTGGTCTTTAATGCTAACCGTCCAGGAGAAAATGACGTCACACCCAACAGTATACTAACTTAAAAATAAATTATTAATGAATGCTTAGAAAAATATGCGAATAAAACTGTCTCACTGGTATGATTGTTAACGTTTTTATCAAAGCATCATTTTCGGAAAGCATTGTAAGCTTCAACATATCTTTGTTTCGACTTCGCTGGTAAAAGTGATGCACATGCAGCTTCTTCAATAGCAATGTCGCCCATTTTACGTATCAAAAGTCGAAAGATTCAATTCGGCTACATAAACAAATAACCTAGAAACCAAGACATATACTACTTGAAGTAAAGTATTAATTGGGAAATTTATTAACAAAAGAGTGGATATGAAAGCTTTGCCCACTTGAAGTTTATCCCCTACCGAATCGCAACCCGTAAATTAGTGTACTGAGACAAGTATTCATTATTTTTGAGAAGTCTTCACCTAAGTTGGTTAAGGTTGGTAGGATCTCAAGTACTGGCCTGGCACAGTGTTCCTTTGTAATCGAAGTCCAGGGGCCATGTCACTGACTAGAAGACATGACGAAACAGGAAACTCTCTTGTCCACAGAGTTGCCCCATAGGAGGTCTTGGTCGATTTAGCACCCAAACATCTTTCGTGAGACGGGTGGAAATTACAACAAAAGGAGTTTTAAAATTAATCGTATCCGGTTTTCGATTGGAGCCTTAAACAACAGCACCTATGTGGTAGAAAGGCTAAGTTCCGGCAACTTGATCGAGTAACAAGAGAAAGAAGAACCCAGTCTGACCTCTTTGGCGACCTCTTGATCTCGGCAGGGACCCCTCATCCATCCCACATGACACCTGATACCGTTACCAACATTGCGCTGTCCCACTCTTTATCGATGTTTCAATCACACCGCTATCCGGAAAGATTTCTTTCACCTTTCTCCATTATTATTATGCGAGGTCTAATGTCAGACAGTGTGAGTGAGTGAGTAAGACTCTGACAAGTGATTGGCAAGCTGCCACTGTCACATATTAGTTAGGTGAATAAATCGTTCTGACTAAACAGTTAAAGGGGTAAGGGTTACAACCGGGGTACACTAGACTACGTAAGTTTCCACATCTTCAAAAATCTGATGTGTTACATTTACCTACTGTCTACCACGTACATACGGAGTTACGAAAATTATTAGACTCGACTATATTTTTAGGTAAAATTATTATAATTTCCTTAACTTAAAGTTATTCAATCAGAGAATAAACATCTAGTATTTAATAACCAAATATGATCTTGAATTTTAGCTAGTACTGAGGGGAAGAAAGACCGAAAACGATCATCCTGGATCCAATTTTGTGAAACTTCAAATCAATTTGCCTACATTTCATTGAAGAAAAGGTGTCTGTAACTACCCAATGAGTGGTGCACAATAAAAAGTTGACTGTCTAGTTTTATTCTGCTTTTTACGTCCTCTACTGGTAAACAGGGGAAGTATTGTATTCCACCCAAAAATTCGATGTCGAGATTTCACCGGAAATATATCTTTTAAGACCTCCTGAATCCAAAAAAAAAGCATTTTTAGAAAAAGGTCCGTGTGTGTCTGCGTGTCAGTCTGTCAGTCTATATGTCAGACTGTGTGTCAGCCTGTCAGTCTGTGGACAGCATAACTCAAAAACGAAAAGTCGGTTAAAAACCAAAGTTGGTATTTAAGTTTAATGTCTTTCAAGGATGCGACACAAAGATTTTGAAGAAAATAGCTCCACCGTAAACTACCCCTTACATGGAAAAATTTAGATTTTCTTAAAAATAGCTCTAACGAGTTTGATTAAAATGTCATATGTTTGAGATATTTTTATGACAAATGAAATGTATATCTTGAATTTTCTGGCTATAGCCCCTGTAGTCGTATTTACTCTGGACGACTTTTGCATAACTGGTAAAACCTTTGCATAACTGGTAAACCGTTAGAGATAGACCAAATCATACTACACAAAAAATGTAGATGTTGCTTAAATACACAATTTATGTCTCAATAAATTTTCTTGTGGGGTGAACCATTTCGGAGATATTCCTTGTTATGTGTGTGAGTTTCGGAAAACCTAGAACTTTTGTGAAATGGATCATCGTTGTTCATTTTTTTATATGTTAAGTGTGCAAAGACAACAGAATCTCAAACATTTGACTATCGCACAAAGTCTACTGTATTCTAACATTCCCCTTGCACCTACAAGGAAATAAGCAATAAGATAATTTGTAAAAATATTTATCTCAACTATCAAGAAAGAAGATATAGGAATAAGAGTTTGTAAGAATGGTTAGTACAAGAGTAGAGAAAGTCATGTGAGTGCTACACATCAGATTTTTATATAAACAGTCATTTAAATCTGATTGATGGAAAGTTCTTAAGTATTTTGTCACAATAAAGTTTCGATGTCTTGAAGAAAACTCGTAAAGGAGCTGGTTAATCTTTTAGTTCAATTCTTGTCACACCTATGTAGTAGACGCCGAGGTTTTAGTGGAAATACACGTTCTGAGGAGCGCTTTTTATAAGAATGTCCTTACGTGTGTGTCCGTGTGTCCCTGTGTGTCTCTGAACACAAATAAAACACAATGAGTCGATTAAATACTAAGGTTGTTATTTAAGGTCAGCATTTTACCCAACCTATCTTTACAGAATTTTTTAGAAAAAATAATATTTTCTCAAAAATGGCTCTAACAATTTTAATTAAAGCACCCCGTAGCGCAGTGGTAGCGTGCCTGCCTCTGGCCCGGGGGAACAAGATTCGATCCCCGGTAACGGCATGGGATTTTTCCCCGCTGGAAGGTGTGGTCCGGGGTGCACTAAGCCTTGTTAGGTCCCTCAGGGACCAATTGAGGAGCTACTTCATGGAGAAGTAGCGACCCTAGTACCTGAAGGCCGAATAACTGAGCGAAAGGGCTCGGGGTGCTGACCACGTCCCACTCTCGAGTAATATACTTCACTCAGACGCCTGTAGTGGGCAGAAGTGAAGAGACACGCCAAATCTTACTGTACAAAAAATTTAAATCTTGCTAAAATACACAGCGTATGTCTGAATACATTTTTTGTAGGATGAACCATTTCGGAGATATTCCTTGTTATTTTTGTCAATTTCGGTAAGCAAAACTTTCATGAAATAGAGCATTATCTCCAACTTGTATAATTATATATGTACCCTTTATCTCTAGTCCCACTCTTTTACATTTTTAGTCTACTCTCGTAGGCTGACGTCTATATAAATTTTGAAAACAGTTGGTTATGTAGGACATTCTTGGAGATAATCCTTGTTTCCTCCAAATTTTTGATACATTTGCCAGAATATTAATAATTAGATTAAATAAGTAACCTAAAATTACCCGGAAATTGCTTTTACAAATTTAATAAATTTAAACGTTCTGTGGAAGAAAACGAACTTGTCTGTGGAAACATGATCGCATTACCTCAGAGGAATTGGAAACAGCATTAAAAGAAATGAAGAACAGAAAAGCTTCAGGAGAAGATGGAAGAAATGCAGAACTATGGAAATATGGTGGATCGATATTGAATCAGAGATTTTTCCGCTTAAGTAATAGTTCTTGGAATTCGTGTCGTGTTCCAAGTTCCTGGTCGCATGCTCAAGTTATGTCCATATTTAAAAAATGTGCTAGAAAAAAATGTGAAAATTAAAAGAGAATAAGTATTTTAAATACAGGATATAAAATATATGCAGGAATTTTAAGTAAAAGATTACAAGCTATATCAGACATTCTATTACTAGAAGAACAAAGTGGTTTTAGAAAAGGACGCTCCTGTACAGATACTACTTTTTCAGATAATAGAAAAAATAAGGGAATTTAAACTTGCAACACATATAGCTTTTGCCGCTTCGTCCACCAAGAATACCACATGCGGGTAACTGGGATCGAACCCGGGCCGCCTAGGTGGTAGGCGAGCGCGCTAACCGCTCAGCCACGGCGCCGCCAAGTAAAACTGTGGACGAGCATTGTATGTAGTATGTATGACAACTATAATTTTAAAATTTCTACAAATAAAACAAGGCAAACATACTATTAAAACCAAAATTGTAATTAATGACATTATATTAGAGCAAGCCACGGGTTTTAAATATTTAAGAAATATGTCAGCTATAAATCTGAAAATGATTTTAAAAAGAAATTACTTATGTTCCAACAAATATGTGAAACCTTAAAACAAAAACCAGAAAAAAACACAAATAAAGTTTTATAAAGTAATGGCCGCGCCTACTTTCCTTTATAGATCCGAACCATGGACGTTGACAAATGCTGCCGAAATGAGATTTTTAAGAACAGTAAAATGATGCACCCTGTTCGATAAAATTTCAAATGAAAAAAATAAGAGAAGAGCTAAAAATAAATCCTTTGGCAGACAAAATTTTGAATTACAGGAATGAATGGAGAGAGCATGTTAATAGAACGCCTAGAGAAAGGAGCCCAAGGAAACTGTTAAACTGTAGGCTTATTGGAAAAAAGAGGAAGACCAAGATAACGATGGCCGGACATGTTCTGAAGCCGGAACAGGCAGCATTGCCTCGTCCTTGGAGGGAAGATGATGACATAATGATGTTTACAACAACCGAAGGATTAACAAAAAATATGTTTTCAACGTTGCGTTCATTTCTTTTGGTATACGTGTGAAAAATAACAAAATTAACAAGTGTTCGTTATGTGGAGTATTTTTTTGTTTATCATTAAATAATTACAATTAATAACTTCGGGACAATGAAGATAATCCAATTAAATTTAGTATGTACATTATATTCCTTGCGTGTATAATGATCGGTATAAGTTTGAAACAAACACCGTGCAAGCTCGCTATTTCATTGATGCATACCCAAGGACATCGGAAAGTGAATTTCAGTGAAAATACAGATTTTTTATTTTGTATTCTAACAAAACCTTAGCTTTAAAACGATATGTATCACATGGTATGTTATAGAGTAGCAAGTCCTTTAATTTGGATATTTATATATGGCGGCTCATGGATACCCTCTCATTTTCCACACAGTTTTGCGTAACTTAATTTTATAACACTTCCAGTGCATTTTTCTCAAACTATATTAAAGATATTAACTTGATATTTTTACTGTACACTACTTTATATGGTAATCGTCTTTCACTACTGAGCTAACCTTGCTTAGAAATATTTAGTTTAATGTAATTAAAAATAAAAGTAACACACACACACACACATATATATAAACTAAACCCGGCGTGACAGCCCACAAGGGGCCAATGCCTACCGCCCAGCCGCTACGTCCCCCTCCTCTGCCCACTACAGGCGTCATTGGTGAGGTGCAGTACTGGAGGGTGGGACGTGGTCAGCGCCCCGAGCCCTCCCGGCCAGTTATGTGGTCTTCTAGATCTGGGGCCACTACTTCTCCATCAAGTAGCTCCTCAATTGGTCCCCCCGGGACCTAACGAGGCTGAGTGCACCCCGTGCCAGACCTCCCAGAGGGGATAAAATCCCCATGCTGGTACCGGGTTCTAACCCGGGTCCTCTGCGCCAGAGGAAAGCGCGCTACCAACTGCGCTCATATATATATATATATATAACTTGTGTCATATATCCAACATATCCCCCCTCCTCATTTTTATGGAATATATATTTCCATAGATCCACATATCAAATAATCCATTAACTACAACAGAAAAAAATATATGTTCCACTCACATGACTTTCTCTACTCTTGTACTGTCCATTCTTCCACACTCTTAGTCGTATATCTTCTTCGTGTTAGTTGACATGAACATTTGTAGAAATTATCTTATTGCTTATTTCCTTGTAGGTGCAGTGGGAATGTTAGAATACAGTAGGCTTTGAGCGATAGTCAAATCTTTTAAAGCTTTGAAATTCCGTTCTATTTGCACGGATAAGGTACATAAAAATGAATAACACAGACTGACAGACTGAACACACATACACACATACACACACACACACACACACACACACACACACACGCACACACACACACACACACACACACACGAGCCTTTTTCTAAAAATGCCTTTTTTTGGATTCAGGGGGTCTTAAAACATAAATTTCCGGTGAAATCTCGATATCGAATTTTTGGGTGGAATAAAATACTTCTTTCTACTTATTAGTAGAGAAAGTGAAAAAATAAGATGGCTGTGGATTCGAAGCTGCACATGTCTCTTAAAAAACATGGTAACACTTATACCACTTTTGCACAAAGTATTTTAAATTTAATCTAAATATGATACGCTTATTAAACGTAGAAACATTTGTTTTCTAAACACTCCAGGTTTCATTTATATCAGACTAATTTTGGCAGCAAACACTGAAATTGAATTAATCACATAACTCGAGTATGGCAAGCGTCCTTCAGCAGGGCTCTATTGTACTTAAAATTAGAGAGAGAGAGAGAGGGGGGGGGGGGAGAGGGTGAGAAAGAGAGATAAACGGAGAGTAGGCTGGGGGAGATACATTTTTAAGATGAAATCCGCTGAAACATTGTTTAGCGTAAATGTAGTTTCTACAATAACCAATACGCTTCATGAAGTACATATATTGGTTCACTACATAGGTGTTTCTATTACTTCACAGAATAAACGAACATTATCAAAAGTGCATCCCGGCAAAGCTTCGCGCGCTTTGGAGCGTGGTCGGAGGTGACAAGCGTGTAATGAAGAGTCGATTTAACAGCAGGCACTCTCGATAGAGGTCTCTAGTTACAGAGCCGCCACTCGTCTTCCGTCGCTTATGCTCCTGCAGTCTTCATCACAGCTACCGGTTTGTTTGGTTCATCTTCTCCGACCTCTAGCCCACTTTCATTTCTCTTTCATGTAATTTTGGCTAATACCGCTAATACCGTGTACTAGTTAACACGCGAAGAAAGTAAAGTCTTTGGCACTTGATATTCTTGCATACCATTACGAGCAATTACTTGGTGTATTTTAACGTTATAACTGCTTTGTTTTAAAAGTTTAGTGTCTTATACATGCGTTCAAATCTCCAAGTGTTAATGTGACTGAAGGTTAAACTCATTTGAAGTGCTATGCTTAAAATACGATGTAATATGTTGGGCGTGTTTTGTCATGAGCCACAGGTGGTTAAATACGTTTGTGTGTGTTTGCTAAGAGTGTTGTGAAGTGACTGTGACGTTTGAGAGTGCGCTCGCGCACCAGATTTGCTACTTGTACCCCTTCCCCAACACTAGTGTCGAGTAGAAACAAACGAAAGTACTTAACTCGGATATTTACCGTTATTTTTGGTATCTACTTCTCTACTTCAACGCTCCGTTAGGCTAGGAATTTTGTAACGGTATTGTCAAGGGATTGTATCTTTCTATTGTCTATGTGCATTTTAATTAATATTGGATGACGTAGGCGAAATTAACTTTAATGCTGCGAAGTGCAAAACTTGGCACGTGTTACAATGCACCACAATGATTTTAAATTAAGTCCTTATTAACGCAATAAACTAATAATAGATCCTTCAATATTGTTGATAAGCATTCATAAATATTTTTTTATTTTTCTTAAAACACTTACATTGTATTCCTCGTGCAGTATTCTATCTGGGAACCTCGTTTTTCCCTGCGATATAAACGGTAGATAGTTATGTTTATTTCTATATTATCCTATTACTTACTTTCTTTACTGCTAAGCTATAAGGAGGTACTGTATTCGAATTAAAAGTTCGATTTTGAGAGTTCACCGTTAATACATGTTTTGAGGCACAAAATTTTAGATCATTTGTATGCTTATCTGTGAGTCTGCGAGTGTGTGTGTGTGTGTGTGTGTGTGTGTTTGTGTGTGTGTGTGTGTGTGTGTGTGTGTGTGTGTGCGCGCGCGAGTATGTTTAAAACCTTAACTAAAAAACGAACTCTCGGATAAACACCGAATTTTGTATATAAGGTTCAGAATCTTCCGAAATGCTAGACAAACACTTTTAAGCAACTTCTATCATCTAAAACTACCCTTTCATAGGAAAAAAAATAGTCATTTGTGATTTTCTCAAATGGTACTAAAGATTTTCATTAAAATACTAGGTATATGCATGCGTAATCTGCAAAACAGATGTGCTATTTAAATTTTCTGGGAACAGCCTCTGAAGACCTCTTCATTCTGAAAGAGGTAAGCAAAATCTTACTACATAAAAATGTAAATCCGTTAAATCATGCAAATTATGTCAATTGTTTTTGTGTTGGCCGTTTCCGAGATAATCTTTGTCAGAGGTTTGAATATTTAAATACTCTTATAAACTGCTAATCGCTGTTGCTTTCTTTCGCCATTATCATCCAAAGAGAACAGAATTCCAAAGCTATCACATAACGACCCTCGGCTACACTATTTTTATACCTAGAATATGTGTAAATGTGTACCGAAATTTTATCCCGATATACAAGAATAAGCTCATGTAAATGCAACTCAGCATATTCTTTACTTCGCACTTCATTGCTGGAAGGAAAATGAATAAGTAGTGATCTTCTATTAACTTTATTGTTTAGAAAGTTTTTAATCTTCCCTCTAATGCCGCTTTAACATCGAGGGTCATATAGGCGGTTTTTGAACTCTTGGAACAATTGCCCAATCTAATGGCGTTCTCTTCAATCGCCTAGCGGTGGTTTTGATCTTTTGGTAGCTATTATTTTCAATTAACTTATTACATTAAATTCACATACATTCACACTCCCACTCATGCTTCCAAGAGGATACGAAATAATGCTAGTTAAAGAAAAATTCCCACCCTTCCAGCCGGGAACTGAACCCGGGACTCCTTACACAGAAAGCAGGTGCTCTACCGACTAAGCTACGGGGCCAGCTATTAGAAAGTTGGTCCTCTCTTTTCTTGAAATTATGAGTAATTAATATAAAATGGATAATATAATAAGAGCTTTAAAATATAATCGACAAGCGGACTTTAAAAAACCTGATGTGTTGCACTCACATAACTTTCTGTACCCTTGTACTAACCATTCTTACAAACTCTTATTCCTCTATATCTTCTTCGTGTTAAGATAAACATTTGTACATAATTATCTTATTGCTTATTTCTTTGTAGGTGCAAGGGGAATATTAGAATACAGTAGGCTTTGAGCGATAGTCAAATCTTTTAAAGCTTTGACATCCCGTTCTCTTTGCACACTTAACATATAAAAAATGAAGAGTGTTCCACTTCACCAAAGTTTTAAATTTTCCAAAACTGACACACACAACGAGAAATATTTCCAAAATGGTTCACTTAAGTCGTTAGAGCTATTTTCAAGAAAATAAAAAATTTCGGAAAATTTTCCATGTAAAGGGTATTCGAGAGTGGGGCTATTTTTTTTAAAATCTTCGTGTTCCATCCCTGAAAAAATGATAAACTTAAATACTAACTTTGGTTTTTAACCGACTTTTCGTTTTTTAGTTATGCTGTACACAGACTGACACACGCATGGACCTTTTTCTAAAAACGTTTATTTTTTTTTTATTTTTTTAAGGGGGCCTCAAAACATATATTTCCGGTGAAATCTCGACATCGAATTTTTGGGTGGAATAAAATACTTCGGCTACTTACCAGCACATAAAGTATAAAAGAGGAACCTTGACAGTTTGTTGTGCAGCTGGTTTTATGCCTGGTGGTTATGAATTACTAAGTCCATGAATCATTAAAAAAGTAGGTTGTTGTGCTTTTTTTCTGTGGTAAGAACATAAATTAATTTGCTGGAAAATCACCAGACAACATGAACATATGTAACTCTAAGGACGGGCTATGTTTTCTGTATTTCATATTTGCGATTGCTTTAACCCTTATGTACTTATATGTATTTCTTAAAATAACAAAAATGTGTATAAGTATATAGTAAACAAACCTTCGAACAAAACGTAACTGAAGCAATTGTTGGTACTTACTGACACAGACAGACTGACACACAGACACACACGGATCTCTTTTAAAAAACTTTTTTTTTTTTTTTTCCAGGGGGTCTCAAAACATATATTTCCGGTGAAATCTCAACATCGAATTTTTGGGTGGAATGCAATACTTCCCTTACTTACCAGTAGAGAAAGTAGAAATCATTTTTAGAAAAAGGTCCGGTGTATGTCTCAGTCTGTGGACAGCATAACTCAAAAACGAAAACTCGGCTAAAAACCAAAGTTGGTATTTAAGTTTAATGTCTTTCAAGGATGCGACACGAAGATTTTGAAGAAAATAGCCCCACCCTAAAGTACCCTTTACATGGAAAAGTTTTCGAAAATTTTGATTTTATTGAAAATGGCTCTAACGATTTTGACTAAAATGCCATATATTTAAGATATTTGTATGACAAATGAAGTGTATATTTTGAATTTTCTCACTATAGCCTATGTAGTCGTATTTACTCTGGATGACTTCTGAATAACTCGTAAACTATAAGAGATAGACAAAATCTTACTCTGCAAAAAATGAAGATCTGGCTAGAACACACAATTTATGTCTAAATACATTTTTTTATAGAGTGAACCATTTCGGAGATATTCCTTGTTACTTGTGTCAGTTTCGGAAAACTTAAAACTTTCGTGAAATGAAACATCGTTGTTCATTTTTTTATATCTTAAATGTGCAAAGAAAACGGAATCTCAAAGCTTTAAAAGATTTGACTATCGCTCAAAGCCTACTGTATTCTAATATTCCCCTTGTACCTACAAGGAAATAAGCAATAAGATAATTTGAACAAATGTTTATCTCAACTAACACGAAGAAGACATAGCAATAAGAAGCAATGAATGATAACTGTAACAAGGGTAGATAATGCAAATTTCAGTTACCCGACAACTAAACAACTTTAGAAAAATACTAAGCTTAATTTTTATACTTAAATATCTACAACTTTGCACTGCAAAGAATTTTGAAGCATTTTAAATACACTGTGCTGACCTCGGTGTATTAAAGTTTGATGTTTCATAGTTAGAATATTGTGTAGTGCCTAAAGTGCTATGTGATGATTGGTTGTCAATATAATGTGGTAGTGATGGTAGCGCGATGGCGGCTAGCACTTTTTAAAACTTTCGTTAATCTATATGGTTAAGTTACTGTCCAAAGAAGTTTTCAAATACCTACAGTAAAGAACTATCAGTGTGGAAAAATAGCATTATTTCATGTTCATACTATTTAATAGTCTTTTATTAGTGTTTTTAAGTATCACTTAGCTTAATTTAAGACAAAATGTTATTATTTAGTCGACAGCCTGGAGTCTACAATAAATAATCATGCATACTATACGTTGGTACGAAGTAAAAGCTGTGATGGTTATTAAATAATTCTTATGGTATTATCACCGACTTTAATTTTGAAACAGCTTTAAGCTTTCTCGTTTCATCTTACTGATATTAAGAGAGCTGATATGGCATTGCACAAAATTGTACATCGTTAGTTTAATGAAAATACATGCTTAGAAGCAAAATAATTATTTGCAAAAAAAAAAAAGACATTTTGGGGAATTTTCTAGGTGGTGTTAGGCATGCATGTGTGTTTGTGTGTGTGAATCTCTGGCATGAAAAATAAAGCGGTTGATGAATCCAATTTTCATATTTAAGCACAGAAACTGTGAGAATTAGAAATAAACTATACTTTAACGAAACCTACCTTTTTTTATCACTTGACACATTTCAATAACTAACTGAAGCAAACCATCAATTGATAAGCTAATAGTCGTTAAGGTACGTCCAAAATTTAAACTTTGTTTTCTTTAAAGCATTTTTCAGCACTGTTGCACACTGAGAATGCTCCACGCGACGTTATTTGTTTATATTCTGTTTTGAAATGTTTATGTCTCTCAAAGTGCATTAAAGAAAACGACAATGATTGTTTTAATAATGCTCCAATTTTCAGAATTAAATTATTAGTTTTTGTAAAAGAATCTTTAAACAGTTGCAGTAAGTAACAATTTTTGTAAGATAATTAGGTATAAATATAAAATACCCCATACGATGTATCTTTTTTAAAATTATTGACTTGTTTAGAACATTAACTGCTTACGATATATTTGTTGTTATATCCAAGTTTTCTTTTCTAATTTATATGCCGCCTTTAAAATTTGGGTCACATCGGTGGTCTTTGGAGCAATTGCTCGTGCAATAGTGTTCATAGTTTTACTGTTTGTGTCAATGCTTGTATTGCCTTTAAATTCGCGCGCGCGCGCGCACACACACACACACACACACACACACACACACACACACACACACACACACACACACACACACACATTCACACTACCTTTAACACTTCCGGACTCTGGGGTGGATCCTCGCTAAAGAAAAATTCCCACCCGCCACCTGGGAACCGAAACCGGTACTGTAGATTAGAAAGCTAGTATTGTAAGCACAGAGGCAGTCGAGTTTTATTTTGTTCCTGCATGAATTTATTATTAATTACTTACGAAGTATATTCAGAGTTTGTATTGTGCAAACAGTGCAACTTCATATTGCTTAAATTGAGAGAGTATATTTTGTGATAAGAAATGTATCCTGTGCGACTTAATCTGAACATTGTACTGTTCTCTGCTGTACTGATTGGATCTGTGGATCCTACCTCTAGGATGTCAGGAACAACATATGTTCTACGTTTTATGGTAGTATACGTCATTATTTACGTATTAACGTTAATAAAGTTTTCAGAAGGGTCAGTTTTACATTACACACAACTAATTGCAAGAATAGTGCAAAATGCTTCCTTAGAATATTTGTATCAATCATATCTAAATGTAAATTAATTATTACACATGGATTTGCAAGAGTGGACTTCCTCTTCAGCATGGAAGGTGAGTAACGAGATATTTTAATGCCGACCGGAACTTGTCCTTGTTCATATGTTACCTTGTATTTTGTCTCCTTGCCGTTACATTTTTTGTGAACTTTTTTGGGTTGTCTGCTACAAATAAAAATACAGATAAAATGTTCTCACAGAATGTCTTGAACTGTGGTTTACAGTGAGTCGATTATTCTTATTCCTGACATTATTTTATAACTTTTTTTAATAACAAACACTTTTTCATATTACCTCGTAGGTCATTAATGAATGAAAATAGGGATAATCAGCTGTTTTGAGAATACTTTTATTTATAACCCGGTTTAGTGATCTAATTACATAATACGCAGCTCTATTTGGGTAAGATGGGTGCTTTCAACTCATATTACGATCATTAATACGACCTAGAAACTTCACATTATTAGGTTATTGTATTTCTTTTCCTTGACTGAATGATTTAATGACAACTTATGGAAGGGGAATTAGCACCTCGTCTAAAATGCGATCTTTAGTGCATATGCCCCTGATGGGGCACCCCCCGAAAGAACAGATGAGGTGAATGGATCCTAAGGGCGGCTGAATATTGCCACAACAGAGCAGAGGGAAGGTTCCTACGTTTCTCTAGTTCCTCTCGGGACTCGGAGGGGCCCCACTCGGGCTTGTACCATCCCAAGGGGGTCTAGAACCCAGCAGGCTCGCCCTCCAATTTGGGGGACGAGATTTCCAGAGCGCATTTGTTTCCTCTGCCATGACACTCGCCGACGCTTCCAACCCTAAAAGAAACCTAACGGCGTGAAGGCTGAAATGGAATGATTAATGTAACGAAAGGGAGGGGCAGTAAATCCGGAGGGCATGGGAATTCTTCCCAGTGACCCGGGGAAACCTCCGAAAAAAAAAAAAAAAACCCATGGGACAATGTGGTTGGCCACGAGGATCAAACCCACAATCTCCCGAATGCGGGCCACAGACGTTACCGCCCGAGCTAAGTTTCTGTCCCTTCGTAAAAGGTTTATATGAGATTAGTAGGGAAAGCAGTATGATGCTTCAGATGTTTTCCAATATTATTGGCAGTTCAGAATGACTTCCGCAAAATTTGCATGTAATTAAGTCATCCTATCTTTGCAAGAAGTTAATGTATTAACCTGGAGTAATAGTTGTTTTGTGAACTCCATAGCTATGAAGTCTTAATGGTCAGAGAAAGTTGTGTGACTGTCACTTTTTTGTGACATTAGTTAATATCCGAACATCAATCGTGAACGTGCATTAGAGTAATAAGCTTACACCTGAGCCTATGCTGATCGATCGGTGTAAAGTATTGCATGCCATAGAAGGTGGATATATCTCCGTCTGCGAGCTGCAACTAAATTCACCGTCAAGATGATTATCGGTTCGTTACCTTGTCTGATAATACTATTCTTGTGGGTGTACCCGAAATACTATAGGTCGGATAGGCAATGTAAAAACCACTTGTTTTTTTTCTAGTGCAAGGCCAAACCAGTTCCAAGTGGCATACACCAGATTCTTCTGCTTTGGTCCTTCTAACATAGATCTCTAAACGGAATCTACACTACAAATGTGTTTGTTTTCAGTCAATTTGGGCAATAAATATGTATCATCACCATCATCATCATCATTATTATTATTATTATTATTATTATTATTATTATTATTATTATTATTATTATTATTATTATTATTATTATTATTATGATTATTATTATGATTATTATTATGATTATTATTATTATTATTATTATTATTATTATTATTATTATTATTGTTGTTATTATTATTATTATTATTATTATTATTATTATTATTATTATTATTATTATTATTATTATTATTATTATTATTATTATTATTATTATTTACATTTTAGTTTTTATTTTCCGTGTTACTAAATTTTAATTTAATTTAGTTATTCTATGCCAAAAACTCCAAATGATGCAATTTACTAAAACTCTACATCATTTACCTGATTACACACAATTCCATCATATAATGTTGTTTTTACTAGCCTTAGTTCAAAAGAAAATTTAAAGCTCTCTCATTTGAAATCTTTAATTTTTTTAAGTTTTGTGTAGCTTTAAAAATACACTTTAACGATTATCATCTATATCTTCTTTTTCTTCATAATAATGTGCATTAAAACTATTTTCTGTCCTAACTGGTAGTTATTGTAATATTACAACAATTACATCTGAAATATTTATTTGAGACATCCTTTCTCTATTATCAGAGGTGCTGTTTTCATTTACGCCTGCTTCGTTACCCAAATGACAGTCCTTGAATTTCGTGTAACTACATAACTAAACTTTCCTTGAATTTTCTGGAAGTGTGTTAATAGTTGCATTGTGTTTCCGATGAACTGTGAAAATCATCTTCACTCATTTTTACTTTAAGTTCACACATAAAACTGACATAGAAACTTGCAGAATACAACAATAAATAAATACATTTCATTAAACATACTAAATATACAACATAATCACACCAAAGTACCCTTAAATAGATAGAATATTGTAAACAATACGTTAGAAAACGTTTGTTATCAACCGCGGCTCCTAGAACACTCCCTTCGGTCAATCTCTACTTTTGTAACTAATACTTCTGATATGTGTTATACAACAGCTTTAATTATATTTTATAACTCTATATGATAAATTTAATAAGAATTGGATAAAAGGTGCATTCTGTGGAACCATTTAAAAAAGTGAATATACCGAATAAAATAATGTACAAAAACCTCAAATCTCAAAGAAGCTTTTTTTCCCGATTCAAGAGATTACAGGGAAACTTATCAAATTTTGAAAAATATCTGATAACATTGGACAGACTTGAAAAAGTCATAAAGATATATTTGCTTGTTGTCCCTTTGCCAAACTGAACCCCTTCAGAACACATCGATATAGTATCACGTGCAAATGAATTTACCATTAGCATAACTGTGTAATAATTTTGACGCATTATAAACCTATGAAATCAGATTACGATTAGGAAAATGGAAATAACTATACCATACAATATGACATTAATGCATCATTGTATACTTCAGAAATGTGCCTAGGAATTTATTTGTATAATCTCGTCACTCCAAAACTTAATTCACTCTCTTGTCTAATTGCCTGTTTGGTACGAATTTTGCTATCGATTTTAGACAATCTTCCCATGAACTAGAGTCTTGAAATTAACTATATAACTGGAATGTATGACAATGCAACATTAAATTGGTTTCAAACAAAATCGCGTCACCACAAAGAAACCTTTTCGAAATTTTTTACTTTCTCATAAAATGACGTTAACGATTTTAATTACAGTATATTTAATATAAGATATTTTCATGGCAAACGGAATGTAGATATATCTTGAGTTTTCAGGAAGTAGCCTCATTTGAAACATTAAACATAGTTAGAACCAGATGAAAAATAAACAAACCGACAAAGTTCTTAGTCTTAATTATTTAAATAAAATAAAATTAAAAATGTCCAATATACTACGATTTTAAAACAAATGAACTCATTTCTCTAAGGCCATACTAATTCCTAACGCCGTAGAAATTGTTCTCAGAATTTGTGATTCTGAATTTTTAATACTTATGAAAATTATTGAAAGATTTAAAACGAAAAATGTGATGTGCATGCAATGAATAATAATAAAAATAATGATAACAATAATAATAATAATAGGTAATAATAATAATAATAATAATAATAATAATAATAATAATAATAATAATAATAATAATAATAATAATAATAATAATAATAATAATAATAATAATAATAATAATAATAATAATAATAATAATAATAATAATAATAATAATAATAATAATAATAATAATAATAATAATAATAATAATAATAATAATAATAATAATAATAATAATAATAATAATGTGTAGGAGAATTTGGTTTATATGATTAAGGAACCTGTACGGGGCTAGGAGACATTATTTCATACTTTTTAGCCCGTTTTAAAAGCGTGAATTATAAAATATTTAACATTCTTTAAATTTAAATTAATCACGGAACCTACAAATGTATGGGAAGGGCAGCTTTCGTGTTATGGGATACGGCGTTCCTTGTCCGGGTAGCCATTTTGGTTTACTTTACGCCTTAAGCCATATTGCGAATTGTGTGACGCGCTGTAAGTACTCGCATTTCATTGGCTAAAGCCATCAAATTAGTGTCAAATCCTTGACCGTTTTAGAGCATGTCCCTAATTAGTTTAAAGACCTCAGAACAAAGTTGTGAAGTTGTGAAATTCTTGTATATCGCTGAATTTAACAAAAATTTAACCATATAAGGAGCCTTAGTAACCTTTCCACAATATTTATACTCTGTCAGGTTAATTTTTCAATTAATTGCTCTCACTAATTTTCCCTAATCAGCTGCTAACTCAATAATTGCAGGGTTCCCCAAGATCTGATAAACTTAATTGAAATCTACACCAAAATGGCAATTAGTGTTGCTTTTCTTAAGAAATATACCTAAACTGTTTTTATGTAATCATTTTCTGAGGTTTTCTGAGGTGCACATTTTATGGCTTCTATATGAAGTATACCTACATCTACCTATAAATGAAGCTGGTAGCAAAATCACGGACAAGTTTCATTACAAACTTCAGTTGTTCAATCTAATTGAGCGGCATGTTTCAATAATATTTTCTGGACCTCTAAACTGCAGCAGACCACGGCTTTTAAGCCCGGAAGAAATCTCTAGCCTTAATTCTAACTCCGGCCGTGAAAGCTTCCGACTACTGAATATTTTCTTTATTATAACTTTCTGAAAAACGACTATAGTGACCTTAGAGACCAGACAAAATGGCTTAATACACGCAGTGTGTGACTTGAAATCTCGCCAAATTCTGGTTCAGCATTTCAATCATTTGAAGGCTTGCATGACCAATACGTATGAAGGACACATTATTGGTGAAAATATGTTGACTTTGAGAAAGTGTGCGCTTTACGGCCAATGTATTTGCGTTTTATAATTTTCAAAGATACGAGTATATTCATTGCCGTGGTTATGGGATAACGTCACGGTACTGCGAGGAATAAATGTGTTCGGAAAGAGGAACTTCCAAAGTTCAACATCAGCATTGACCTAAGTTTTGAAATGCTATAGGTCTTTTCATCTGTTCAATGTCAAATAGAAATAATGTGTATAGATTATTATTAATTACTGCAGGTTCTTTACCGCATTTGATAGCGTGTTGGAGATAGATATCTAGTTGCTTAGAGTCAACAAATTATGTAATAGTTGACCCTGGTTTTCTTGTCACTAGTGATTTAATGGTAATGTGGATCATGTGCTCTGTAGATACAAAGATAATGTGTGCCGGATTTGCATAACATGTTCTGCACCATCTGTTTTAGTACCATTGATTTAGTCATAATGTGGACCTTTTGCAATTTGGAACAGCGGATCATTCTACAGGTTCCCACGTAATAATAATAACACTTTCGGGAAGATGGCCATAGTTACGTAGTCACCTTCCTGTAGCGTGTAGTAGCCATCATCTGATAGCTTGGAACATTGTACTTAAATACGCGATACCATCGCACGAGCCGTTTCGCTTGGTAAACAATTGCTAATAATCTAGACATCTTTTACGAATATTTAATTGTATTTGCAGTCATTAGGATCGAATAAACTAGCATGACTTATTTAAAACTATGTCCCTGCATGCACCAAACACTGTTTGCGAGCAATGAGGAAATGGACAGAGAAAGATTACCAATATTTCTTTTTAGTTTCCAGACTATGAGATTCAAACATGGTCTTTACTATTTTACAAAATTGCATTTTAAAAGTAATACTTCGTCTATGGGCAGGTGTGGGCTACAAATATAAATTTTGCGTTCTTTTGCTGATTAAACCTTATTTTATTACAATACAGTCTTTTAACTTCTGAAAACATGCCAAAAGTGCATCAAATCCAATATGTTCATAGTAAACATTTTAAATATATGTACATATCTATGTAATACAAAAAGTTAGTTCAATTAAAAAGCACTGATTTATGTGTGCACCAAATTTCACACATCTGGAGTAAACAGCTTCCCTGAAACATGCCGTTAAACTTCTTTAAATTAACATCACAGGCACAAAACTTATTTTTCTTCATAAATTTTTATTATTTTCTCAAGAATCACTTGCTCTAGAGTGATGAAAGTTTTACTACTCATTTCCGGGTTGCATGTGGTGACGCTAACGTTTTTGTAGCCCTGTCATTAAAATCTGAAGTGTTGCACTCACATGATTTTCTCTACTCTTGTACTAACCATTCTTACAAACTCTTATTCCTATATCTTCTTCGTGTTAGTTGAGATAAACATTTGTACAAATTATCTTATTGCTTATTTCCTTGTAGGTGCAAGGGGAATGTTAGAATACAGTAGGCTTTGTGCGATAGTCAAATCTTTTAAAGCTTTGAGATTCCGTTCTCTTTGTACGTGAACAACGATGTCGCCTTTCACATTATCCCAGCACATGTATTTGCCATTCAGTTTAATATTATGCACATTGTTTCCAGTGGATGAAAACTTTCCTGAACTCAAAACGTGCTAATTTTTGTGGTATCCTCACGTTTCGTGAGGATACTAGTTGCTGCTAAGACACTTTCATCCGCTCATGTTGACATATATCCGGTTATATTGAGCGTAAGTTAATTTTCCCAAGAGGGAAAACCCTTGCATTTCATACTCAACGGCCTTAGCGCAGCTCCTTGTAGAGCCCTAGGCTTACATGCTTTTGAATTAGTGACCTTTAGAAACGCTTATTATAGCCAATATTTTCTTTTATTTCGTGGTTTTGTTTGCATATAATCATTAAACATTACCACTACATGTGCTATATTATTTTTACCAGCTTATAATGTGAGAAAAGTGTGCTAGTGGTGTGAGATAAGATCCGGTTCTTGAATCAGAAAACTATGTTAAGCGATCGCTTGTAGAATGAATTATGAACTTGTAAGAAATTAGAGTAGTGGCTAAAATACTCGAATTGCATGTGAATTATGCTTACAAAATTTAGCCTTAAGTTACACTAGCTCAGTAGCATTGGGGGCATTTAAAAATATTACATAACATTAATTAAGGAAAATTAAAGCTATTAAAACTCAAGCAACAGGATCTAAAATAAAAACAAATTAGAAACTAAAAGTTCCACTTATCTTATTAATATTGCAATAATAATATTACAAGTACTTGCAATATTAATTAGATAAGTGGAACTTTTAGTTTGTAATTTGTTTTTAAATTTAATTAAAGCTCTCAGGACAGCATAGCAACAAAACATGTAATAAAAAAGAGAAAATTATGAAATAAAATCGCAAAATGCAAAATCTAGTTACTTTCCTATCACTTTATAGTCCTCTAAATTTATCCCTAGACCAGGAGGAGGAGGACGACGCAGTGCAGTATGTAATACCGTGATTTTCTTACCCTCATGTTTCAGAGTCGGAGGATGAGGCGATGGAATGGCGGCTATCTCATAAATGCTTCTATCCTATGCCTTGTATAACATGTTCACATCCAAAGTTTTATAATTTGTTCCTAGTTCATTAGTTAAAGGCAGATTAAAATGTCTATCTTAATGAAATTAGTATACTAAATTAATGTTCAATTCTTTGTCTCAGAAACAAATTAATACATTAGACTGAACCTTTTCCAAGATGTTTGATCTTATTGATCTATGTATATTTATGTAATAACTTTCTTTATTAACGAATATTTGATATATTTTTACTTTTACTACAGAAGGGAAGTGTGTTGGACCCAAATTTCAATTTAATTTAATTTAATTAAAATGCCATATGTTTGAGAATGATCAGTAGAATAGAAGAGGAAGTCACGTGAGTGCAACACATCAAATTTTTTCAGTAAAATGATGCAACACTCACACTATACATAAAGACAGTTACAGTATAGTTTTTAGAAGTATATTTAATATATAAGTAATGCACAAGTAAACTATTCCCACTTTTATGAATTCTGGAATTCAGTGCACTGAAAATTGATGTAAATCTCACAAAAATTGATATTTGTATTTCATGACTTTAGAAATACCAAGGGGCCATAAATTCAAAGTATATTTTGGATTTTTATATGATAAGTATTTATATAATTTAGGTTGAAGCTCCAAAATAAAAAGTTTGTCATTTAAAACTCCGACATTTTTAAAAATTACATTTTTCAGAATATTCGCTTTTTCAAAATGTTACATACGATGCAGTTTTCGTCCAATTATTCTGAAACTTTGAAATTTAGATTCCTAAGATAAAAGGAATCAGATCTATTATACAATTTGTTTTAGTTTTTAACGGTTTTGGAGTTATTCATTTTTAAAACTATACGCAGTTTTCAAAAGCAACTGAAGATTTCAAATTACAGAAAAGTATTTTCTTTTCAACTAAGGCGGTAAAACAAAATTATATGATAGATTTATGTGCTATAATTAGCTAAACAGCATAGCATTTTTAAAAGCGCTTGTTTTTGAAATTGTATCGCGTGGAGTACTTGGTATAGGATAATAAAATTAAAGCCATAAAACTTAATGTTCTGAAACTCAAAGAAATAAAAATCTGAAATTTAAAACCGTTTAATGTTTATATAAGGAACCAGGAAAATAAAAGTTCAGTTAAGCTGGCTTGAAACTAAAATCACGTTTTCGGTGAAGTAATTATATGTTACTCAGTGAAGTGTAAACACATTTATTTGGTACTTGTTTTAATTATATCGCACAGCGCTCGTTCTGCATGAGTAAATTCTATACGTGTGTACTGTTTTCTGTGGCTTCGAAATAATAATCTTTATGTAAACACAGCAGTGTCTGTAACCACATGCCAGTTATATCAACCTTTGTTAGCTGAAAACCGTTCGGGTTTTGCACTCAAGTATCATTCTCTCTGTCTAAATGATATTTCATCGATTTCACTTCAATTAAAATATTAAAGAAGCAAGTAGCAATCGCAGTACAATACATGGTGTATTCTTATACACAAACATTAAAAATAAAAATTGTCGAAATGATATATTTAAGAGCAAAGAAATGTAATCGGCCTCGAAATTAAGAAATTACAACGGCATTACAGATTTTGGGCATACATGTAAGAATGAAAAAATATCCTGTTAAATGGTTCCAACACAAACATTAACCCGGCGAGACCAGGTACTAATAACCCGATTATGCATTGGCCACACTGCGCTTACTCACTCCTACATTCTGTCCCGTGAACTTCCTCCTAAATGTACTCTGTGTGATTCTACTCTTACCGTTCAACATCTTCTCACTGTTTGCCCAAGATACACTCACCAGCGACTTCAGTATGGAGTTCCTGAGAACCTTCAGCTAGCTTTGGGTGATCAGCAGTATCATAAGAAAATCATCAAGTTCATCAAAGCATGCAAAGTTAATATTTAAACTCATTGTAAACTTCATGATATGTTTCCTCCTTTTTTTCCTCAATGTTTAGTCGCGATATGACTTTTATGTTAAAGCGACTTCAAATAATAAATAAATTAAAAAAAAAAAAAAAAAACATTAAAAATAGCTATATTTTACTTTTACGGTAAATACTTTAATTTCTAACTTCTCTGCTTGTTGCGCAAAGAGAACGTCATTTTAAATATTTGACTATCGCGTAAGCCTAGTTATTCCCCTATTCCCAATGTCCTTGGTCATACCAATGCATCAGACTTTTTTAGATGCAGTAATTTTTTTAAATATAACGTACTGACAAAGAAACTAATGGTAAAAACATCGAAGTATAAGTTTTGAAAAAACAACATGCGTATCATGCCAGATTAATTATAAGATTAATACGAATGGAGACAGCCAGTACAACAAGAAAAGTTTTGAAATACTTTAGGTAAATCGTTATGTTATAATAATGTCAAAACTAACCCGTATGACATATTTTAAGCATAAAATGTAGATAAAGTAACCAGCACGAAGCAGTAAAATCTGGGTCAAGGTCAATTTACTCTCACAGAAGTAGTTGTTTTAACATAGGTCAAAGCTTGTTTTTTAGGCTTTAGTAAAACTGTGATTTCTGACTTTTGTGCTGGATTACAAAGAAAATATGTGTTGTAAAAATTTAATAAACGGCTTTATTACTGGCTTAAGCTTGTATATATTAAAACTAGTACAACCACTGAATTTTTTTAGCTCGCATAACCTATCATAGAGGCACCTATAACAAAAGCAATGCAGCCGCTGAATTTTTATAGTATATAGAAAGGAAGGAAGGTAAAAATAAATACCTGAAATTACTTTTACGTTCTCGCCAAAATTTCAGGAATCTTTGGTTTACATCAGGAATCACGATGGCGGAAAATCATTGAAGCATGAAAACCTTTATGCAGGCAAACTAACTTTCCTCTGTCGCATTAAATATTCTTTGCATCAAGCAGATTTCTCCCAGTGCTTACGCGCATGCGTGTTGGCTGTTTGGAGAAATTTTTCGCAGGTCATATCCCCACTCTAAACCTCTCTGTTAAATGTTTTAATTAAGACAAATAAGTTAACGTGCTACTCTTTGGACAAGTGTAAGCAAATGGCGGAGGATTTTCTTTTCACTTAGTGATGTCTATAAATTCCTGTACAATTTGACGTTATTCCATAATATAGATTGTAAACATGTAATCACAAATATATATGGTCAATTCGCATGCGTTTCTCTATTCACACAACCAATTCTTACAGACCATTATGTCTATTTCTTGTTAAGATATATAAGCTTTCATTACAAATTTACACCTTCGTTGTGATTATAAGAAAAGAGTATTAGTCACATTTTTAAAAAGTGGGCCACTATGTGATGCTTTTTACACATTCGCTACTTGAAAAAGTTAGTGTCTGGAAACTCAAACCAATAACAAGAATTGTCCGGAAATGATTAATGCCACAGAAATGTTATTTCGCATAAACTATGTCGTTTAGCTGAGTGTATTTTTGTGCCGCAAGATTTTGACCAACTGAAGCATGTAACCCCAAAAAGTTGCTATGTGCAATATTTTAAGTCAATTAGATTTACTATTTCTGACTTTAACAATTCATACTGCGTAATTATGTGACATGAAATATAATTAATTAAACATAATCTACGTAAATCAGTGTTTATATTTGGTGTACACTATATTCAGTATTAAAGTTTAAAATGAAAACTGCAGGAATACACTTCGTATTGTGGCTTGTAAACAACATTTTGACACTTACCAGGTTTTTGGATTACACTTAATTACACAGAAAATTCAGAATACACATTTCACTTGTCCTGAAACTACTCAACAAATATGTTTATCAAAATATTACGAGCCACTTTTGTAAAAATAAAAAATAAGACATATTTTACCATGTGAAGGGTAGTTTGGGGTTGGGAGTTTTCTTGAAAACTATCATGTTGCATATTTGGAAGATATTGAACTTCAAACTACGTGTGGTATTTAACCGAATTTTTGCTTACGAGTTATGCGCGCGCACACACTCATACACCTTTTCTAAAAATGATTTTTATGAGGGAATCCTGAAAACGGTTATTTTCGGCGAAATCTCGCTTTTAAAAATTGCTTCATATTAACAAACCTGGGACAGATTGGAAGTGTTTTTGCAAAATCGCGCAAAACCAAGCGACCTATTCGTTATGGTGTATTTATTCACAGGAATAATAATATTAATAATAATAATAATAATAATAATAATAATAATAATAATAATAATAATAATAATAATAATAATAATAATAATAATAATAATAATAATAATAATAATAATAATAATAATAATAATAATAATAATAATAATCACTTTTCCTGTGCAAAATATTAATGTTACTTTATTTCTCTTCTAAAACTGAATCACAAAAACACGGTCCTCTATTTTATTGTGACCCCAATTCACAATTCGTTGTCATCTTGCAACTGACAACTGTTTTGTCCTCTTATAACCTTAACACACACTTCACGAATACTCTTCCTGTCTCACAAAGAACTGAGTTCAGCGATATTAAACACCTTCCCAACATAATCTCTGTCTTATAACAATTGGCTTCGAAGATACTCAACACTTCAACACTTAACTCGGAAAGTCCTTCAACACTTGCAAGCCAACTAAGTGTCCTCTGTCCGTGCAACCTCGCTTTGATACCTCAGGCGAAGTGTCGGCGACTTTTCTGGAAAATACGCCTTTTCTTGATACTTCTCGTGAACAAGCCTGTCACATGAACAGCTTCTGGAACTGTCTGGAATCGCTTTGTTCTACCACATTCATTGCCGTGTTTGTTTTGACCGCTCCATTCTCGTGGGGCAGCGCACTTACAAGTTAGGTAGCTAACACCTAATTTTCCTTTGAGGCGGCTGCCAGCCGGTGTCACAGTAAATTTGGGTGCGTTGATTCTTATGCTTCTTAAGAGAGTCAGAAAAATACGTTATGTATCCGAAATATTTTGACGCATGCTGCACCTTTAAAAAATCTCCAAATGCAGGCATAGCTCATTCCGCATACCCTCAAAGCAAGTAGGAGGCGAGCGAAGGCCGTCTACTCTTGTAAAATTTCGGTGTAAGACCCACAGGATGTGATCAGCCGCAATTTGTATGCTACCTCTTCTAATAACCAGGCATAGTTGGAGGCAATTATTTAATTCGCAATTCACCGACGGCAAGCTTCCTTCGCTAAGGTGAAAAGGTCATCTTCTGTCCAGCACTATAATTACCTACAACAAACATTTTCACTCTCTCTCTATCTCGCTCTCTCTCTCTAGCACGTATAGTAAGTACGGGAAGTATTGTATTACAACCAAAAATTTTATGTCGAGATTTCACCGGAAATATTTGCCTTGAGGCCACCGGAATAAGCCCCTCCCCCCCCCCCCAAAAAAAAAAAAAAAAAAAAAGCATTTCTACAAAAAGGTCCGCGAAAGAGTGTGTGTGTGTGTGTGTGTGTGTATGCTTGTGAATAGCATACACTCCAAAACTTAAAGTCTGTTAAGAACCAATGTTGATATTTAAGTTTAATATCCTTCAAATATTGGCCATGAAGGTTTTCAAGAAAATTCCACTACCATAAATCATCCTTTGCATGGAAACCTTTGATTTTCTCAAAAATGGCTCTAACGATTTTGATTACAATTCCATATGTTTGAAATATTTTTATAGCAAATGAAATGTATGTTGTCAATTTTCTTGATATAGCCCATGTAGCCCTGTCTATCCCTGATAAACCGGTAAACCGTAAGATATAGAACAAATCTTACTACACAAATATGCAGATCTCGTTAAAACAATTTGTCTAAATGTAATTTTTTCGTGGAGTGAACCATTTCAGAGATATTCTTTGTTATTTGTGGGAATTTTTCAATACTTACACTTTTCGCAAATGGAAGGTCGTTATTCACGTTTTCACAGTCTTAAAACATTTGACTGTCGCTCAAAGCTTACTGTATTCCTCTCGCACCCACAAGGAAATAAGCATTAAGGTAATTTCTGCAAAT